>CAOKZL010000760.1:0-1200000 GCA_948472985.1 Iguana delicatissima
TGTCCTTAGGTCCTACCTGAGCCAAAATACATTTCTGCTCTTCACTATTCTTCTGGACTGGTAATTATAAATACCCCAAGCCCCTCAGCCTCTCTATAATTTTTCCTCTCTTTGTCTTTCAGTTAGCTCTTGTGTGAATGTGTGATTCTGTGAATCTTGTGTGCATGCATGAGTGAATTCCCCTCAATAAAACACATTTTTAGCATACTTCTGAATCTCTGGCTGGTTCTTTTCCTGTGTGTGCTCCTAAACACTGGTAGAAAAGATCTCGCTAAGTTGCCCCCCTCTCACAGCCTCCTGATTTTGAGCTAATTAATTCCGCACTTTTTCAAGGAGGGATTTGGCATCGCAGGGTGGCCCTTGTGGCACCTACATTTTGGGATAACAGGTCATTCTGAGGAGAAGGGAAGATACCAGCACCACTTCAGGGGGCCAGCCACACGCGGCTGCCACCAATGCCATTTTTCCTCTCAGGCATTCAAAAAGGCCTTTCACCACTCTATTCAGAAAACAGGATTGTATTATTATTATTATTGTTATTATTATTGTTATTATTGAGAAAAGTTAAGGTACAGTAGTAACTCTTAGCGAAAAGGAGCCACCTCCTTTTCTGAGTAAAATGGCAAAAAGTGAGAGTTTAGTTTGTCCTGGAAAAACCTAAAAGAAGCACTAAGCCCCCTCTGGGCGCTCCTTTGAAGGGAAAGAGCCACCAAAGAACCACCACCACTTTTCCACCCAGGGGTTCAAAATGGCCAGAAGGGGCACTCCACCGGAGAGAGTGGGGGGGGGTGTCAGGGTTTCCTATAGTCGCATAGAGATGGAGGGAGCAGTTCGCCCCAGGAGGCAATGATTTTGGGGTGTCCCAGCCTGTAGCCATGCCCCCGTGCTCCCTGGCCATGCCCCCACACACAGTGGTCATGCCCCTTGCACCATAGCCCTGTCTCCTCCTCACACTCCAAGCTCCGCCACTGGCCCCCCAGGGTGGATTAAGCTCTCGCGTTTCCCTCCTCTAGTCAGAGAAGAGAATAGTTCATTTTAAATAGGTAGGTAGGTAGATAGATAGATGTTAAGGTACAGTACTTACATTGATCTGTGGAGAAGTCAGCCCAGTTTTTTAGGTTGATTTTTTTACTAAATTTCTAGACTTATGCATGAGTAGTTACTTCATAGCTGTCCTTCCAAGTCTTAGTCTTCCTCTGATTTATTGACTGTGGTCTCTATAGTGATGATAGCTGTATAACTCAGCCTAAGTATAAAAAATCTATTTCAACGTCTTCATCACCCACTTTAATGTTACGTAAATTTTCTGTGATCATTATTTTTGTTTTCTTAATATTCAGCTGTAACCCTGCTTTTGTATGTTCTTCCTTAATTCACAACCGAGCATTCTTCCTTAATTCTTTGCTATTTTCTGTTAGCAATATAGATATTTCCCCCCTTTATTTTCACCGCTCTTTCTTCCAGATCTAATCCTGTTTCCACATTATGCGTTCAGCAGAAAAATTTAAGAGGTTGATAAAACATAGCTTTGCCTGATCCCCTTGCCAACTGGAAACGATTCTTTTTTCTGCATATTCTGTCCTTACAATGGCATACTGTCTGAAGCATAGTTTATGTATTAGGGCAATAAAATATTATGTCACTCCCACTTATTTGGGAGTAATCCATAGTTGTTCATGATCTGCATACATAAAGACTTTGCTGTAATCTATAAAGCACAGGCTGATTTTCTTCTGAAATTGTCTGGTGCACAGCATTAGTTAATACCTGCTTGTAATATGATTGCTACTGCCTCTTCTCTTTCTGAAGCCTGGTTGGACTTTTGGTGTTTCATGTTCCACATTTGGTAAATGACTTTTGAAAAATCCACATCACCTTGTGAGCATGGGAGAGTAGTACAATGGTCTAGGTGTTGCTACTGTCTCTAGTGTCTCCTTTCTTGGAGATGAGAATGCAGATTGAGCATTTCCACTCAGTAGACCATTGTTTTTCCATGTTTCCATTCCTGTGTACTTGAGTTCACTTGTGCAAACTTTATGCATTTCTATTTCTTGTTTTACAGTTTCTAGCTTCCCCTGATTCATGCTTCTCACATTCCTGTTCTAGGAGCTGTGCAGCTTTGGACTTTTCTTTCACTTCTGAGAATGTTCATACTTAAACATCCTTTCAGCTTGAGTTCAGCACTTGTCCTCTGCTCTTTCCCAGTAACTGGCGGAATGCCTTCCAACCTGAGAATCTCATCTTCCAGCAGTATCTCTTGCTTCATTTTGGGTTGTCTCATTATATGGATTTTTCAATATAAAGGGTATTCAGAAATGGTTTATGAGTTGTTTACCAGTGCCGCCTCCTGTGCAAGAATTAGCAAGAGTGCAACTGCTGTTGTCTCCGGTAAATCAACCAGTAATGTTGCCCTCACAACTGCTGCTGTCCAGTAGCTTTGTTGCTGGAGTTTCTCTGGCACCTTCACCATTGGAACAGTCAAATCCCTTCTGCTCATGGAGATATTACTCCCTGAAAACAATGGATACATCTTGATCTGGTGTCTCCATTTGCTGTGCATGACCCTGCTAGGCCTCAAGATTTCTGATAGAGGTCAATCTCCTGATAGTATTACTCTCAGCATCTCTAAAACAGTCAGACACCCTCACCACGTTAAGGCGTATATCCAAGAGAGGTAGCAAGTGCTTACACATAAAGAACGTTGGTGCAGATTTCAAATTCCTTGCATTTGATGGTAGATATAGTGAGGAGTGATTATATCTGGAAACAATTACTGTCTTGGAATATGATGTTCATGATCTCCCAGTTTTCACGGCCACTAGCCATGCTGACTGGAGGATTCTGGAAGCTGTAGTCGAAAAATGAGTTTTCCATGCACTGAATACACTGTTCAAAGGCATAGGAACTCATTTTTCCCCCTTTGGATCAGGCCTACCTTTGATAGATTAAGGCTGCAATTTGAAGCTACACTTACTTGATTTATTCCTGCTTAAATCAGTGGGCAATGCTGCTGTTACTTAAGGCTCCAGGCAGGGAACCACGAGGTTGCACTCTGAGGTAGCCAAGCTTCTCCAGCAAGCAAGAACTGGCAACCAATAGAAAGCAAAGAGCTTGGAACCAGCACTTTCCTCTCCTGACTATTCCATTTTAATTTGCCTTTATCCGTGTCAGTCAGCAGGTTAGCAATGTGAACATCATCACAGCAGTGTTCCTGCCCTCACAGCAGCAGTTGCCAGTCATTGTGAAGCTAAGGGATTGTAGACAAATTCTAAGAGGAAGTTTTGAACAAGTCACTAACTGGAATAACTACTAAATTGTTTCCCCAGGGAAAGCTGTGTATAAAGGATAGGGACAAGGTGATGAGGATGGAGTGGAAAAGAATAATAGAAAACTGCAGTTAAGGTCTCATAATTCTTTCTAGTTATTTCTCTGGAAACACCACAAAGTCAGTGATTTGAGGGTTGGAATATTTGCCTTCCAATATGAAAACCAGAATTAAAGAAAATTGTGCCAGTTGGTGTGATTAGTAAAGCCAGAATGGTCCTACTGATAAGGGTTCTGTGGGAATCCTTGCGCAGTACATACACTCCATACCCTTTTAGACTCCAGTTTGGGTTTGCTTGATGTAGATGCAACAGAGGAAAATAGAAGCGTAAAAGCTGGAATCTGTCTGTAGCTGTTTATCAATCTTTGCCCAGGAACACATGTACCCATCCCAGAACAGGTGTCTCTCCACTCCCCACATTGCCATTCCCTGCCACTCAAGAATGCTGGTTTTTTTGGCCTTCTGGTTGTTTCGTACTTACCTATAATTCTGCCAAGGCATTTTCTGCTCTCTGATGCTTCTATAGAGTTGTCTTATGCTGAGTTGGACCTATGGTCTAATAGGGTGTCTAGTGTCAAGGCAGAGGGGTTTATGTATGTATGTATGTACGTGTGTATGTACGTATTTATTGGTCCTTTGATTCAACTGGCAAAGGACTTGGGGCCTTTCCGCCCTACCCTGTTATAGTGCTATTATTCCGCTTTCAACATCCTGTGGAATCTTTGGGTTTGCAGTTTAGGGAGGAGTCTTTAGAATTCTCAGCCAGAGAGCTCTTTGGTCTCAGTAAACTACAAATCCCAGAATTCCACAAGAGGTTGAAAGTGGAACAATAGCACTAGAACAGGGTAGTGCAGAAAGGCCCTTAATTTGTGATTTCTTTCATGCAATACCACTGGGCTACAATCCTTACAGGTTTCCTCCCTGAGACAAACAGTACATGCATCTAGCGGACAAACTGATCACTAATAAAACTGGACTGAAAAATCACAGGGTCTTGCATGTGCTTTACTAAGAAGTCCCCACACTGTGAACCAATAATGGCTGCAGCCAATGTGGTTCATAAGACAATATAGCCCTGAGGCAGCTGCCTCGTGCACCTTAACAATAGAGGCAGCATGGTTAATTCTCACCAAAGATGAAAACATATAAGAAATTCTCATATTGCAGCCAGCCTTCCATCGGCCAAAGGAGGCTTTGCCAGCCAAGGCCATATGTGGGCATACTGTTGCCACAGCACTTTCCTACGCACTGACAGCAGGCTGCCCTTCCTCTGCATAGAGCTTTGTGCAAGAACCTATGCAAAGCAGTTCCATAATCTGACATTTCCTTCTATTCTAGATAGTTTAACAATGCTGTAATGTGGGCAGGCCTGGCTGGCTTTCTGCCAGAGAAGCAAATTTTTATTTTCCAAAATAAAAAAAAAATAAAAGCATCCATCCACTGAGCACTTGGAGACATATCTCTCCCTTTCTTCCTGTGTAATCTATACGAAGGATAAGAAGTCATTGTCAGGGCAGAATACAGAGAAACAGTATGGTTTCTAATTAGCAAGAGAGTCAGCCAAAGCATCATTTTATCACCCTGTCTGCTCAGAAGAGTCACTTTCTACTGTCGCAGCTGAAAGGGGAAGCCAGCAAGTCAATGGTTCAAATATTACTGTACGTGATGCCACTGGGGCAGTGAATCCCCTTTAGGTTTTAGTCTGAATTTATATGGAGAACATATCCTACAGAAAGGTAGATTAGACTCAAAGGAAGGAGGTGTGAAAACTAGAGGAAGGAACATCAACAATTCAAGAGAAGCAGATGACATCATACCACTAGCAGAAAATAGCGAAGACTTGAAACAATATTGAGGAAAGTAAGGGAGGAAAGTGCAAAATGAGGGCTACAACTCATCATTAAGAAAACGAAAATAAAGGTGCCAGATGATTTACATAACTTTAAAGGATGATGAAGACATTGAAATAATTGAAAACATGTTATACCTTGGCTCAGTCATAAATCAAAATGGAGAGTATAGTCAAGAAATCAAAAGAAGGCTATGACTTGGAAAGGCAGATAAAAAGGAACTGATCAGATTCTCAAGTGTAAAGATATATAGTTGAATACCAAAATCAGGATCATCCAGGGTGTAGTACTTCGGGGCCATTTCCACACTGGACTGTTATAGCGCCATTGTTCCACTTGCAACATCCTATGGAATTCTGAGGTTTGCAGTTTCGGGAGGGGCCAGCCAGCCCCTCCCGAAACTGCAAGCCCCAGGATTCCATAGGATGTTGAAAGTGGAACAATGGCACTATAACAGTCTAGTGCAGAAATGGCCCTGATATCTATGTATGCTAGTGAAAGCTAAACAGTGAAGAAAGCTGGCAGGAAAAGAATAAACTCATATGAAATGGAATGCTGTTGAAGAGTTGTATGGATACTAAATGCCAAACTGACCAACAAATGGGTCCCAGAGCAAACCCTTCTTCGAAGCCAAAATGACCAAACTTAAGGTAATCACACTTTGGCCATATTATGGGATGACATGACTCATTGGAAAATATGATAATGCTTAATAAAATGGAAGACCACATTACAGACGGAGAGACTCAATCAAGGAAGCATCTGCAAGACCTGGGCAGCTCTGTTAACAACAGAACTCTCATTCACAGAGCACCATAAGTTGAAGCCAACTGGACAACAATTAATAACAACTATCTAGCAACACAGAGATTGACTGAAAAGTCAGTACTAAAAACCTCAAAAGAGAGAGAAGTAATTATATCTGCTCAGCCAGTACTCATGTTCTATATACCTTTTTCTTTCTCTTCTTTCTTTCCTTCCTTTTTCTCCCTTTCTTTGTAATCATACTTTTAAAATCTATTTTTTAAAAAAGAGAGATGTCACTTGGAAGAGCTGAAGGAAGTTCTCATAAGTAACTGAAGGCGAACTGTCAAATCTGTATGTTACAAAAACAGCACTCATTTTGCTGCTAAGCATCTGCCACAAAAGGATGCCTTTAAATACTAGAGGTCTCGGTGGGACATGTGTCATTTTGAGTGAAATGTCCTAGTTCTGTATTCTGTAATTATCCATTTGCGGTGTTTGCAAAGAAAGTAGAGTTTGCTCAGAAAGCAGCAATTGTGTGCTGTCCCACAAGTGCTCAGAAGAACTGCTTTCTGCTGCAGTGGCTGAAATGGGGAACCAGAAAGCCAGTTGTTCAAATATCACTGTAGTCCCAGCCATGGTCGCGGTACCTGATGCCACTGGGGCAGTAAATTCCCTTAGTTTGAATTTTTTAAAAAGCTAGTCAAGATGTTGAACCTTTTGGAGGGATGGGGTTCAGGACCTTTGGTAGCTTCTTTAAAGTTCAGACTAAAATAAGGAACAGATTAACAACCTCTCCTATCAAGGCTGAAACTCCTGCTGGCCCCCACTGTTTAGCCTGGAGCTCATGCTGTGGCCTTATAGCCAATTGCTTTTTCCCTGCTTTCCCATCCACAATATAAGGAAATAAAAATCCTTGCTGTCTGTAATCTTCATCTATTATACCATCCTAATAGTGTTACCCTGTTTAACGGGGGTCCCGCGAGGGACTCCAAACGTGCTATAATATTGGTGGGGAAAATTAGCTCAGAGCACAAGTTAGCAAAACGAGAGGCAGGGCAATGCAGCGGAATCTTTAAACCCAATGTCTACAGGGTCAGGCCCAGCCAAGAAGCACACCAAATATGAAATAATAACTGTGATTTTATTAAATACAGGCAAACAGTGTATGCAACACACTCACACAAGTAACTAAAGAAAATAAAGGTGGATAATAGGGGATTTTAAGAGGGATTGTTGAATTGGGTGATACTACACTTGTCCGAAGCCCAGGGTAGATCACTGCAGAGGTCCGTAAGTGCGCAGTCTCAGGCTGAGACCGAGGGGAAAGCTCAGCAGATGAAGCGGCAGCAAGGCTGGATGGAAGTTCAGAGTGATCCGAGGAAGGTCTTGGAATCAGGGGTTTTTGTAGGGAAAATATGACCGTAGGCTAGTCTGTACTTGGGAGAGAACAATGAGGTTTGGGCGCGAGACAATGTCTCCGAAAGGTCAGAATTTAGCATGATTGAGTTAGTTCCGAATCGACAATGGAATGGCCAGTATGCAGATACAGCGTACTTGACAGTTAAGCGTCTAGCTCGTCCAGTTGCCTGCTCGGAGCAGAGAGTTCTTTGTATTAGTGTGCATCTTTGATGAGGTATTTGTATAGGGAGGTCTCCTAAAGTGAGATCTGGCTGAGTCTGGCCTGCCTGGGCGGGGAAAGGAATGTTCAGCAGTTAGTGGCCATGCCTAGCTCTGTGCTAGTTCAGGGGCCTCACAAACACTTGGCCGAGGGTGGCAGAATGGGGCCTACTTTTCTGAGATGTTTATTAATTTCAGTAGAAGATACGAACAAACTAATTCACAACGACAGAAAAAAGGAACCAAAAAAGAACAAGAGAAAAAAACAAACTGTACATAAACAATATACATGTATAACTAGAACTAAACTAAACTAAGGCCATTTCTGCACTAGACTGTTATAGCGCTATTACTCCACTTATTGCCCTATTACTCTACTCGGCCCCTCCCAAAACTGCAAAGCCCAGGATTCCATAGGATGTTGCAAGTGGAATAATAGCGCTATAACAGTCTAGTGCGGAAACAGTCTAAATTAAACTAAATCAAAAAATGATAACAAAACCCATTACTAAAAGACTTATCTGTTACACTAAATGCATCCTAACTACACTAACACACAAAAGAACTCTGACTCCCACACATACTAACTACAATGTAAAAGAAAAATCATTTCATATCCCATATCTTATTCTACCATTATGGATCTAAATACAATCAACTTACTAGAATTACTTATAATTACTTATATTCATAACCACAGATTATTGTTCAAAAGGCCATAAACAGTTACCAGTCTTTCAAAAAAAAAATATCCCAACAACTTCAGTTTGTTTATCTTTTAAAATACACCCTACTTTTGCAACTTGACTAAGATCTGTGACTTTGAAAACCCACTCTTCGGTCATCAGTACTTCAGTCGGTTTCCAGTTTTGGGCAAACAACATTTTTGCAGCCGTTATCATGTATCATGTATTGAATACGTTATCATGTATTGTGTTTCCTATCCAGTTCTTTATTAATAATTCCCAACAAAACAATTCTGGTGACAAAGCAAACTCAACTTTTTTTTTTTAATTAACATAAATCTTAGACCAAAAACTCTTTGCTTTCTTACAAGTCCGCCACATATGAAAAAGATCCTTCTTTATCCTGACAGCCCCAACATTGTTTTGATACATTTTTAGACATTTTTAACAGCTTTTCTGCAAATTTTGCTGCACAAAATAAATTTAGTATCTTTAGCCCATTTTTCTTCATAAAAACCATAAGTTTTTTTAAGGGGAATTTATTCCTGTGTCATTGAAAATGATTGATAAGGAATAGGCTATATACCAGGAGATGATAATCCATAGACTCACCAAGAACAGAACCTGTGTTTAAGGGAGTGCAAACTAGCATGTTAAAAATCACACTGAGAGAAAGAAACTAGTAAAAGTCAGCAGCATCCCGCACAGAATATTGTGGGATGTTGGTACCTGACAGGGCTAGTACACATGTGAATGTTACATTATCCATTAATGATGTTGCAACTATAATTTTGTCTGCCAATTTTCTTGTATTCTTGTACTGTTTCAATGTGCTATGCTCTAGCTGACAGTGTACCTGCTATGAGGGAATTATCTCCCTTGTCCCTTTCTCTGTGTAGTGAAATAAAGACTTGCTGCATCTCTGCCCTGGCGTGGTTTTTCATTGTGCACAAGCTGCATCAGGCAATGAACCCAGACTTGAGCTGGGACAATAATTTTCCACTGACCCAGATAGGAATTGGGTTTGATTAGGCCTTGCCCAGAGTAACTGACTGGACTTGTGGAGGACCACCAACAAGTGCAACTCAGTGCACACCAGTGATTTCATCAGGAGTTGACCTACCTTGAGAACCTTGAAGATAATGGCTGGCAACTTAAAAGTGCAATGCTATAGGGTAGAGATCCCAAAGGTTAGGGACTAAACTGACAGCAGCCTTAATAAGTACTCTCCTTTGGTGGACATAAATCCTTCTACATGGATTTTGGAAGAGATCTGAGACCAGGTCTAAAGAGTAGTCCTGAGTGGGTTCTCAAGACCTAAGCACATGACTTCAGTTGGCCCTCAGGGAAACTGGCAAAATGGGTAGGAGTCCGAAGGTGCCAAAAGCCAGTCCTTTGGGATACATCCTGGCCCACTGGTCAAAATTTGGAGGGAGGGAAATCTCATGACCAAGAAAGAAATGATCAGATTGTGCACTGTTGAATGGCCAATGTTATCATTTGGAGGGTGGAGGCAAAAGGCAGTGCATGGATCTGTTGATTTTAACACCATTTTGCAATTGGAGCAATTTTGTCAGCAACAAGGAAAGTGGAATGAAAAGCTGTATGTTGAGCATTTATGTATTTATGGAATGATAAAGAAGTCTTAGGAGGACAGTTCTGTAAGTATGAGTCATGATGTTAACTCTACAGTTTTGCAAGATGACAGAGATGGGGATATGGTGGTGACCCAACAATGGGTGACTCCCAATGCTCCACCACTGCCACTGTTTTGTGACAATGTTGTACCCTTAGTGTCAGCACCAAGTGTGAAGGCAGATAATGATGTGGAACTTGAGGGGTTTGATTATCCAGTATCCCAGGGCAGGTGAGGCCAAACTAGGATGACTGAGAGAATGAACACCAAGAACTAGAAATGAGTGGAAGCAAAGGAGGGAAGAGGGTGCTGGCTTGTTTCTTTTGAGGGTAGTACCAACTAGTCCGGTATCAGCTAAATATCAAGCCCCAATTCCCACTATGTTGGTTCATACATCATTGAGGATGGCAGATTTGTATAAATGGAAGAAGAATATGCACTGTATAGGGAGGACTCCAAGAAGATGATGGACCTCTTTATGTCAATCATGAGAATACACAATTCAAACTGTGCAGATTGTCAGGAACTGTTGGGTATACTTTTGACAAGTGAGGAGAGGCAGATAGCTTTGGTAAAGGCAAGAGAAGAGGCTGAGCTCAGCATTAGCAGGATGGGAATTTGCAGGCATCCAGTTTGGCTCTGCCAGATGAAGACCCTGGGTGGAATACAAATACAAACCAGGGGATGGCCAGGCTTTCCCATTACTGTTGATGCCTATTGATGGGATTAAAGAATGGGGCACCTAGGCAGCATTTGGCTTTGATAACTAGAAAAACAGCGTAGTTTTCTGTGGTTGATTTAAAAGATGCCTTTTTCTGCATTCCCCTTGAAGATGAGGGTCAAAATATTTTTGCATTTGTATAGGAGGATGCAGGGAGAAAAACTCAGCTAGGCTGGACAGTTCTTCCTCAAGAGTTCAAGACCAGCACTACCCTGTTTAGCCAAGAGATTACCACTGAACTCTCATCTTGGACTTTTTCAATCCTATGCACCGTGCTACAATATGTGGATCGTTTGTTGTCAGTCACCAAGACCAAAGAGCACTGTCATCAGGACACTCTTGAGCTATTGAATTATCTGGGTCACACAGGATACTGAATGTCAAAGAAGAAGATCCAAGTTAAAAAAAAAATCCAACAACTGTAGCTTACTTAGCATTTCAGATTTCACAAGTTCAGTGGGCCCTGAGGGCTGAAAGAAAAGAAGCAATTTGCAGCACTGCAGTTCCAAAGACAAAGAAACAATTAAAAAGCTCCCTGGGAATTGCAGGGTTTTGTAGAATCTGGATTCCCAGCTTTGGCTTTTTAACAAAGCCCCTTTTGGAAGCCACTAAGGCAGAGCTTTCCAAACTGCGTGTCTCGACACGTTAGTGTGTTGGCTGCAGTATGTAGGTGTGTCATGTGAATGTAACCGGTGGAGGGGCTGCCTCTCCTGCCGCCACAGCAGGTCAGGCCCAGGTAAAGGGGCTGCTTCTGCCGCTACCACCACAGGCTGAAAAAGACCCCAGTGGGGGTGGTGGCGGACCAGGTCTGGGTGGAGGGGCTGCCTCCACTTACTGAATTACTGTGTCGCAAAATGATACATGTCTAAAAAGTGTGTCACCAACATGAAGAGTCTGGAAGGAGTTTGGGGACAGACAGTGAGATCCTAGAATGGACAGCTGAGTGCCAGGCCTCCTTTGATGCACTTAAGGAAACTCTTAAATCAGCAGGAGATTTGGGCCTGCCAGACTCACAGAAGCCTTTTGAATTATATGTACACAAGAGACAAGGTGCGGCCATTAGGATGCTTACCCAGAGGCTGGGAAGTTGGAGACAACCAGTAGCCCACTTTTCAAAACAAATTGATCCAGGGGCTCAGGGATGGTCAGCAACAGCACCTACAGCTACAGTAGAGGATGCTGAAAAGCTGCCTCTAGAATAGCTAATGACAATGTTTGTCCCTCATGTGCTGTTAACTATTCTGGAACAAAAGAGAATGCAATGGTTAGCCACAGGGTGAATGACCAAGTATCAAGCATTTTATTGGCTAACCCTGAAGTAAATCTTTCTACAAAACCACCTTGAACCCAGCCACCGTGATGCCCCAAATGGAAACAACAAGTCTACACCATGACTGTATACAGATGGTGGAGGCAGCTTATTCTAGTCACTTGGACCTCAAGGATGAACTGTTAGAAAATGTTAGAAAATGCAGAGTGCGAGAGGTTCACAGATTGAAGCAGTTTCATGCATTGAAAAGCTGGATATGCAGTTGTGACTCTTTGGGATACAATAGAGGCAAAGCCCCTCCCACCAAATACACCTACCCAGAAAGCCAACATTATAGCTCTCACCAGAGCATTGATTCTGGCAGAAAGATAAATAGCTAGCATTTAGACTGATTCAATATATGTTTTGGAGTGCTCCATGCACATGGAATTCTCTAGAGAGAAAGAGGGGAGTGACATTAAACAGGCTCCCCAGATTTTACAATGGTTAGATGCTGTAAAACTTCCAAAGAAGGTGGCAGTGATTCATTGCAAGGCTCACCAAAATGGAAACTTAGCAACAGCCCAAGGAAACTGACAGGAGATCAAGCAGCCACGGTGGTAGCATTGAAACCTCTGCTTGAGACAGGGGAGGCGGACGCTCCGCTCCGACCGTGGTGTTACAGCTTCTAGCAAGCCCTTCTTCATATTCAGAAGAAGAAATCAAGACTACCAAGAGGCTTGGAGGTGTCATCTGAAAGGACGGATGGTGGCAGACTCCTAACAATAAGATCATTGTGCCCAAGGAGCTCCTTCAAGATCTGGTTTTTAAGACACACACTTCCTTGTGCCTAGGAGCAGAGAGTTTGGTTGATTATCTTGGCAGATGGCTTGCGGGACAGGGCTTGTAGGTGGAAGCTGAGCATCTGCAACAGAGGTGCGTACTTGCGGCTGCATTACCCCTCCGATGCGCCCAAAACCTCTTTCAGGAGCCCAGGAGACTGGTCCAGCCCTAGATGAAGGATGGCTGAATGACTTTACTAAAATGCCACTAACCTAACAGTACTGCTACCTCCTAGTGATGGTGACTACATTCACTGGTTGACTGGTAGCATTCCCATGTAGGACTAACAAGACAAGAGAAGTGACAAGAAATGTCTCTCTGGCTACGTCAAATGCTGGATTTGTGTGTGTGTGTGTGTGTGTGTGTGAAGAGCAAGGCCAAAAGAACTGAACTCATACAATAGGATTATGTAAAGTGGATCATTTTTCACCTCCAGGTAAGAAATGTGGTTGCGCAAGCAGTCTAGAATGATAATCCCTATAATTGAGTTTGTTTTTCACTTCAAAACATGAATTGTGCTCTTCCATCCATGTTAGCAGAAGGGATCTTTGAAGCAATTTAAAGCCACAGATGCAATAATTATTGCATAAACTAGAAGATATAACAGCCTTCCCTCTATATAGCCCTTCTAATCTGAGAGGTTTTGCAGGGCCAGCTGTGGGTAGGTGGTAAGGGAGATTACTTTGCACATTTTCAAGAACACAGTCATTTTTCTTTTCCACACTTCCAGGGGCAAAATGGGAACAACCTAGTGGTGGTGTGGAACCAGTCCTGCATATTAGTACTCAAGTAATTGCAAACAATTCTGCTCTTGATTGGTACAACACATCATATGAGCATGTTGGAACTAGTGGAAAAGGTGTTGCAGCCTATCTATAAAAACAGTGGAAATGCAAAGTTCTTTGTACTGTCTTGGGGTGCATTGATCCTATAGGTGTGGTGTTGGTATTCACTGTGAACAGTCATTTTCAGGTGTACAGAAGAGCAATCCACAATCATATAGGTTGTGTCCTCTTGTGCTGATTCTAGAGGCAGGATTTATCTGATCTCTTTTTCATTGTGACCCTTGACTCCTCTCTCCCTCCTTCCCTCTGTTTTTCTATCTTGCCTTTTCTGTTACAAATTTTCCAGGCTCTTTCCTTTCAGTTTACCTAATGCAGGGCTTTCCAAATGGTGTGCCATGACATGTTAGTGTGTTTCCTGAAGTACGTAGGTGTGTCACCTACAATCTTGGAAATGTATGTTATTATTTATAAATCATATATTTTTAAAAATGTATGAAAAGTTTTCATGAGATATGTTGTGTCTCATACATTTTGTTATTACAATTTATGTGTGTGTCCGTATCTCTTATAAGGGGTTAGTTTAACCTCCGGTTTGCTAGTAAAACTGAGTTACTGTGTCACGAAATGATGCATGTCTAAAAAGTGTGTCACCAACATGAAAAGTTTGGAAAACTTTGACCTAATGTTATGGTTTCGCAGACTTACGATTAGTGGGAGATTGTAAAAATAGAAAGTGATTGGATGTTGGCACAGAATATAATAAAATGCTATGGCTGTTCTCACTGCCCTTGGACCAGTTTCATGACAGACTCTCAGATCCAAATGGCTCAGTGGTATCATTGGGTCGTGTTACCCTCAGAACAATCTTGCTTCTCCTGTAAGTATCTGTCTATTTACCAGTAAAAAGTTAGCACAACAGACCTTAAACAAAGCAAGGCATTGAATCAAGGGAAATACATAAACAGAGAGCCTGAATCCAAAGAATTAAATATATAAACAGAGAACCTGAATCATGTCATATATTTTTTTCAAATGTAATTAGTAGGAAATGCAAGTTATTATTCTAAAATAAAAGAATTGAAAATATTCCTAAAATTGGTAAATTTTTTATCCTTTTTCCTATGATAGCATGAAAAGTATATCTGAACCTATACCTGAATCAGACAGTGTACTCTTAAGCATGTTTACACAAAATGAAATCCTATTGCCAATGTATTCTACATTGTGTGTCTCAAACTCACTCCTGAATCTCCCAGGCACTAGTAGTTCCTTTAATAGGAGAGTGGGCAAGTGTGGGAGGCTAGGGAGCTCTATTATACCTGTAGGAGACTTTGAGGGCCACAAACTCCACTATTGCAAAAGAAAAACACACATACACAATTTTTCAATTTTTGCTATGTCAGACTACACAGAGAGGCCATTGAAATCCATAAACACATGGACAATTTCAACAGGAAAGAAGAAATTCAGAAAGTATACAAGATTTGGCTACCAATACTGATGAACACTAAAATCAAGACTCAAAATATGCCAATGAACACCACCCAGACTTTGGAGGTCCCTCTACAGGGAACAATACAATGGGTTGCTAATGTACTTAACTCACTGTTATGCATATCCCCTGACTAACAATACACCCTGGGGGATATCCCATTTAACAATAGGCCATCACACAGGCCAACTGTAACACATACAAATTGCTCCCTCCCACCCCGGGGACTACACAAGTAGATATACTCTGTCTCACTTCCATGCCACCAGATCCTTGAAGATGCCAGCCACAGATGCAGGTCTGGATGTCAGGAGAAAATACTAACAGAACATGGCCTCAAAGCCCAGAAAACCCACAGCAACCAATCTCAGTCCATTTTTTGACAACTACCGAATATTGTGATGTCACATTTCTGGAATTACTCAGGAAGAGACCACACAAACACATTGACTTTGAAGCAGTGACCAATCGGAAAAAAATAGCATAGATGTCTTTTTGAGGGGTGGGAAATATCTCCCCTTGGGGGAAAAAATTACAGCCAAAAGATCCGACATTCCGCTGTATTTAAGCACAAATAAACACATTAGAGGTGTGGGATAGGCTTTCTCTTGCCTGTCTGGGAATAGTGCCAATCCTAGTTCTGAGATCAGTGTGTGACTAATCACAGAGTTAAAGCATGTCCTTGGTGCATCTGTTTTCCTCTGTCTGCTCTATAGAAAATGAGCTCAGTCCAAGCCTACATGCGTTGGCCACCTTCCAGCCTGCATTTCTGCCTAGCAAAAATAATACAGGATCATGACTGTCTCCCTGGAGCCCTTTAGTGAGTACTTACCCTTCATCTCACACCACAAGCAATCCAAATTAAACAGGTATCTATTTGCCCCAGATTTACTGTCGGGAAAACCCCACTCTGAGGCACTTTAAAGCAATCCAAGGAATCATTACTGCAGAGCATTAGACATGAAGCTGTCCTGAGACAGTCTGCTGCCCAAGGCAAGATGGTGCTCCCTGTCGCAGCTATAGAAGTTGATTGGACACAGTGACCGGACATCATATGAGCAAAACAGTGTGTGTAAATGCCAGTCCTGTGGGAGTCTACCTATTCTGTCAGGCTTTTATGAACTGACTGTGAGCAGTTTTTAATGATGCACTGTTTTGTTGACTTTTTGTATTCTCATTTTTAATGAATTTTAAATAGTTTTAACATTATAGATAATACAGAGAGAGAGAGAGAGACTGCTCTTTTGTATGTTTTAAATCTGTATTGGTTTTAATAATTTGTAAGCTTGAGTCCCATTGTTGTTGATGATGATGTCAGTGCACATTCAAATAAATCAGTCAATTAAAATAGAAAATAACAGTTTATTTAAAATACTTGCAGCAAGCAGGGAACAGTCAACCAACAAGAATTTGGCAAGACTGCTCCAAAATCACAGGCTATCCTCAGATAGCTTTATACTTGCCAAGCGTGATTACAGAAGCAAAAATGCTAGTTGATTGGCTAATCCAAATCTATACATATCATGTATACATCATTCTGTTAGCATATAGGTGGTCCCAATTTATAAAACTGGATCCCATGTTGGGGGTGTGAAAGTTAATATTACAATGGAGCTTAATGAGGCTAGAGGTAACTTTAAGTCATAGCTAGCTGCTCCCACTACCATCAGTCCAGTCTTGGCTGCCTCTCTTAACTACAAAGTTACAAAGCTGACCATTCTCAGACAGTTACTGCATCTGAAATTCTGTTTTTAAGACAGATTCCCATAGTTCCCTTTGTTTTCCAGTTTCAAGATGTAACTTTTTATGACTGTCTGCATTCCAAGGAAGAAGGCACACTTCCCAGGACAAGAGTAGACAACAGGGCATTCATTCACCACTCAACTGGATTTAGCATAAGTTTTAAGAGAGTACTTGACTGCATTGCTCATCATGTTTTAACTACAACTTAACAAATTTCCCATCACAAAAGCCATACTATTTCTCCCCATCAACGATAAGGATAATAACAACAATAACAAAAATACCAGTACCATTTCTCTGATTGGAGAGAGTCGTCTCTGGCTGTGTTTCAGATAGCCAACCCAGGCCAGGGACAAGAAGCAGGCATGGCTACTACAGAGGCGCTCAGGAGAATATGAATGGTTACAGTGACTACATAGTAGCTGCATCACTTTACCGAATGGAAGGGCTAACTCTGCTTAAGGATCAGCAGTTTAAGAAAGCCTGTTGAGGCACACACCTCTGAGTGAGGAAAAGGAGGTACTTCAGTGTGGAGGAGGCTCTATTTAACAGGGTCGCTGAACTCTGCCAGCCTCCAATGTCTGTTCATGCAGGACATTTTCAGTGTCAACATGCTAGTAACTTGGCTAAATGGGCCATGGCAGTAATGTGGGGTGAAATAAGGTACATTTTTTGATAATCCCCTTGGATTAGAATGCATCAGATTAATCCCCAAATTAACAATGCTTTCAGAATGGAATATAGAGTCACAGTCAATTAAACAAAACGGTGTTTTGAACACTTTAAGCCCTAGGTGGTTTTAATGGGCAGGTGAATCATATCTTAAATGGTGTGGAGGAGCAAAAGGAAGATGCCATAGTGGGATCAGGAATCAAAATTCTTCCTCTGCAATTACGTGAAACAATGCAGCATAGACTCCGTGGAGATACTACCTATGTTGAATGCCCCCATAAAAGACAAATTGAACATTCAGCAGACTTTGCCTACAGAGTGGACACAGCAGCATAACTTATTTTAGGACATCAGACAGCTCTGAAACAAAGGTCAGCCAAGCATGCCATGCACTTTTGGGTGGAAGGAAACAGCTCTGGGTAAAAGCAAGGTCAAATGCAAATTTTAGAATGTTCTATAACAGATGGGCAACATATGCTCCTGCATGTTTTTGGAGCACCCATCAGCCTCTCTTTGTTGTTGCTGAGTTTACCATGGCACCACTGAAATCTAGATCTGCAGTGGTAGCAGCAACAGGAAAAAAAAAAAAAAAAGGATGGAAAAAACATTTTTTTTTCCTTTTAAAACAAAGCATTCAGAGGTCTCTTACAGTCTCTTACAGACTATGAGCCTTTCCGCACTACACTGTTATAGCGCTATCATTCCACTTTCAACATCCTATGGAATCCTGGAGTTCAGGATTCCATAGGATGTTTAAAGTGGAATAATAGCGCTATAACAGTGTAGTGCAGAACATGTCTGAATGCTTTAAGTACTGGACTTGGAACAGGAGACCCAGATTCAAATCTCTACTTGGTCATGGAATTTACCACATGAACTTTGACTACCAGTACCTCTCAGCAAACCTACCTTAATGCCCTTAACTGTCTTTTTTTTAAAAAAAATTATTATTAAAATATAAATTTTATTTTACTTACAGAGAAAAAAAAAACCAACAACAACATAAAATACAACATAAAATACATACATCCAAACATAACATAACAAACATCCACCGTGGCAATCATCTTGGTGTTGGTCAGTACATCCATCATTTCATTCCTAACAAAAACAACACATCGGTTTCCTCTGCCCATTCCTAACAGACACAACATATCTATTTCAAAAACAAAAAAAACACTAAAAAAACTACCAACAGATTAACAATACATTTAATCTCATACTAACCACTAATAATCACACTCTTTCTACAACCCTCACACTCTCCCTACATTCGTCCTTTGACTTCATTTAATATCGCCGGGGGCGCTACTTTACTGTTCTTCCCGATCTATCCTGCATACTTATATCTTCTTCTAAATTTCGCTGCACAAATCCTACTCTATTCAGCTAACAATACAAATTTCTCTTTTCCAATATTTACCTCCTTCTTGTTTCTTTATCTCACGATACAACCTAAGTAAATCTCAGATCTTAACTAACTAAATTGTCTACCCACCTAGACCCTTTACAACCTTATTTTAATGTTATACTATAATCATTTTTTGTTTTATTTTAACTATTTTAATTTCTTAAATATACTTAATTTAAATCATTTACTTCTTCATCACCAGATACTTACCTATCTACTTACCTTTCTTTCTTCTACTTAGAACATTATCTTTTCCTATCATTCATTATGTCACTTCCTTCTCCTACTCTGAATTATATTACTATCATTTGATTATAATTATATTTTATATGATTCTTCCCTTTATAATCTTTATTTCAATCATCTTCATTAAATCTCTTTTCACATAAAAATTAATGGTACAATCCTATCAAGGCATGTTCACTCCATTTCTCTGTCCACCATGAATTTAGGATTTCTCATTCACGTCGAAAACTTTCTTTCGATTTGTCTTGCAACATCCATGTTAGCTTATCTAACTCAGCCAGTTCATAGACTTTTCCTATGAATTCTTCTTGAGGGGGTATATTCTTATCCTTCCAATGTCTTGCAAAAACAATCCTGGCTGCATATATAATATAACACAAGATTCTTGAATATTTAATCCTAATCTTTACATCAATCCCTGCCAAAATATTTAATAAATATATTTCTGGGAGCTTATCAAATTTTATACTAAATGTTTTTTCAATTTTATCATGTATTCGTGTCCAAAATATATTTGCCTTCTTACATTCCCACCACATGTAGTAGAATGTTCCCACCCGCTGGCATTTCCAGCATTTCCCAGGCTTTTTATTTTTATACATTTTAGAAATCTGAATCGGAGTTAGGTACCACCTATAAAATATTTTGAAAAAATTTTCCTTTAAATAATAACTTCTTGTAAAATCTTGATTTATTTTCCACGCTTGTTGCCATTGTTCTAATGTTATTATGTGGCCTACGTCTTGAGCCCATTTTATCATATTTTCCTTGATACTCTCTTTTTCCATTTCCAGCCTCAAAAGCAATTTATAAATTTTGCTTAACGGTTTCTCCACCCCAGGTTTTAATATAACATCTAATTCTGTATCACCCAAAGATATCCCCTTACTGTTCATATCTTCCCTAAATTTTCCTGCCAATTGTAAATACAACAACCAATGTGAAGAATGACTCTCTCTCATTAATTCTTCTCTATTTTTCAATCTAATCGTATTCCCTTCCTTTCTAAGTATGTCTTTATATGTTAACCAGTCCCTTATTTGAACTTTCTCTAATCTGTAAAATGCTTCATGCGCCCTTAACTATCTTGACTCTTATCACTTGCACTGCTCGTTCTCCATTCTCTTCCTGTCGTTCCTTTCTCAATACTCCCTTTCTCACAATATGCCCCCCCTTGCACTTACCACTCACACCAGTCTCTCTTCTCTCCTACTCCCTGCCTTGCCTAAACCTGTATCTCTCCCAGCATAACTCCTTTAAACTCCTTTAAACCTTGGAGCAGCTTCATTACCCCACAACCACTGAAACTCCCACCTGTTCACTGGTCACAATCCTCACACTGATCATGGGCCCTTTTGGTACATAAAGCAAACCCAGGTAGCCAAGTAATAAAGTGGTGGAGACGTAACATCAGACAGTGCTTGATTCAGGTATCAACTGAGACTGCTAGATTCCTACCCTGTGTGAAATGTTCTTTGGTCCTGCAAGCTGAATAGATATATGATAGCACAAAGGAAGAAATGCTTGTTGTGCAAATTGTCTATTTGTCCAGTCTTTGCTTGCTTGTTTGTTTTACACTAGAGAGCACTGAAAAACACAGCATGCATCTCCTCTCTCACTCTCAGTTTTATGAAGGAAGGGGGCAGCCACTAGCCATAATACCTATCCAGGGAAACTTGTGCTTTTGGAAGGAAATAGAAGGGGAGATCATGAGCATCTAATTATACTTTCTCTACAGGGGCAGAGATAACAGGTTAGCCTTTGTACTATCACTGCAAGGACATGTACTAGCATCCTTTAATGGCTGCTGTTTCAAGGTCAAAATTATCTCAAAGAGTCTATAATTGCTACCTTGCAAGAGACATAGCAAGAGTCCTCATAACTGGGTTTTCTGGAAGGACCCACAGTTTGACTTCAGGGAGGGGTTGGCTTAAGATAAATGGGTATACACTGAAACAGACGTTGGATATGGTAGGAAGGTATAGCAAGACAAACCCATTGTGGTGTGGCATTGGAGGAGACCAAATTTCCTAACAATATAATGACAAACATTTGACAACATGGGCATAGGAGACAGCCAGGGTCAGAGTACTGAAAAGTAACCTTTTTGGATTGAACTTCTAGAATCCTTTAGCCAGCATGACCACTGGGAGATTCTGGAAGTTGTGGTCCAAAATGCTACTTGTCCAGATTTTTTTTTTAAAGTGCTGCATGGTCAGTTGCCAGGGCTCAATGGCTACAACAGGAGGACAATAACCCAACTACTAAAGCCAGACTGGTTGGGAAAATCATAATGATAGGACAGGGGCACGGTTGGATGTAAAAGAAATTGCCTCGTATGTGTTCTGTTTTGTCATTTCCATTTCACAATGCTATTACTCCACTTTCAACATCCTATGGAATCCTGGGGCCTTTGAGGCCCCTCCCTAAACTGCAAACTCCAGGATTCCATAGGATATTGAAAGTGGAATAATAGCACTATAACAGTCTAGAGCAGAAATGGCCAGAGAAAACCTGTGCTTGAGACCTTTGAGTAGCCTTCTGTAACTCCATATGCACTAGCCCTGCTGTGCAGGCCAGAGATGATGGGAGCTGTAGTCCACACATGTGAGGGACACTGCTTTGAGGAAGACTACCCTAGAAAGCTTCTGCTCATTGTCAGCAAAGACAGTGCTGGGCTTGCTGGAGCTGTCATCTGATTCAGAAGGAGCTTTATAAGTTGCAACATGCAAGCCCTCTCACACCAGCTTTCACTTACACTCGATGTACAAACTCTCCTTAAGTATATCTGACTTTTGCTAAGATACTATGTATGTTACTAGGGCAATAGCAGCACTGAGGTTTATGGTACAAGCAGGCAAAATAGACAACAGAGCTGCTGACTCAGCTAAAACAGACCCTGTAGCCATGGGGAGAGGGGACCTAAAGGCCCATCCGCCCCACAACCTCCTCCAGGCTTTCGCTCCAAGACCAAGGGCAGCCTAGCTGTCACTATCACAAGGCTGTGCTTGTCTTGCCTGCTTACATACTTATTTCCTGGAGGAGAACGTGGGACCTGTTATATCAACTGGATTTACAAGTATTATTTGTGCCTCAGACACTTTTCATTTAATTGTGTTAGCCACCCTCACACAATACTAAACCTAATCAGTTCAAAATTCCTAGCTACAGACTTAATCGAACACCTGACGCTCATGGAGGCAGCATGATAGCTATGTTTAAATATTTGAAGGGATGTCATATGAAGGATGGACCAAGCCTGTTTTCTGCAGCTCCAGAGACTAGGACATGGAGCAAATGGCTTCAAACTTCAGGAAAAGAGATTCCACCTAACCATTAGGAAGAACTTCCTGACAATAACAGCAGTTCAACAATGGAATGCGCTGCCTTGGAGTCTAGTGAAGTCCCCGTTTTTGGAGAATTTTAAACAGAAACTGGATGGCCATCTGTCAGCAGTGCTTTGATGGCACATTCCTGCATGTCAGGGGGTTGGAATTGATGGCCCTTGTGGTCTCTTCCAACTCTATGATTCTGTTATATGATTCTATGAATATACCAAATTAGCCATTCCTGCACATGTTTGTTCAGATGTCCACATGTGTTGAGCTCATGATTGTTCAGTTCCATGCAGATGTGTGGCCTGATCCCATGTGCTTGTTCATTCAGATATAAGGTCCACTGTGCTCAATAAAGCCATGACTGGTATTAGTTGGCAGAATTACGGTTAAATTCAATTCTACATTACAAATGTAGTGAGGGGCAGCACTAGTTCCTAGGCCAATTGTATTCCTCCCCTTCTTCACTTCAGATCTGGTACATTTATCTGGAATGCCAAGAAAGTTTCAGTTTAATTTCTATTTGTCTGGCTGTTTTTAAACGTACAAAAGCAGGGCGTGGGGGTAAAAGAGCAACTCTAGGCAGGACAGAGGGGATGTAACGAGAGTTACCAGGTATCCCTTATTATAAAGGATATATATTATTTTAGGGCCAGAAATCTTATCCTTTTGTGGGCTGGCAGGTGTTTCTTATTGGAAATGTGTGAGGCTTGGAAAGCTTTTGCTTTTATATAGTTTGAATGAGATGCAAAAAATAAACAAACAAAAGTATTTTGGGATGTGGCTTCCTCATAAAGATAAAAATGTGAACATATGTAATTTATGAATATGGGCAAATACTTTCATTTGGTATTTAAGCAGAAGACAAAGTTGTTAATAGCTACTTCCTGATTGTCAGCCCTGCATGACAATCTATCCCTTATTGCTCTTTGGCAACCTGGCAATGCTAGACAGGGTGGGAAAATACTGGGATGTTAGAACCTCCAGCTGCTGTAACATTTTAAAAGAGGATGTTGACAACTCCCGATCAAAGCCTGGAAAAAGTGCTTTTTTGGAGCACATCTACTAGACTCCCTTAGGAAGAATGACCACTGACCATGGGATCTGTGGGGAGGGTCTGGGAGATGCAGTCCAAAATATAAAAGTAACTTTTCCAAGTTCTGTGACTGCTTGGCCAATGGGAGATAACAATTGTTAGGGTGAATGAGAAGTAGATCCTTACCTCTTTCAATCCTTATTCTGTCTACCAGCCAACGCTGCTTCCCTGCTATATTGCTGCGCAGCCATAGTCATATTTGTTCTGCACTCTGGCTTGAGATGTGGAGGCACTCTGACTCCCATACCGCCTATGGACATGGGGTTTCGTTCAAGAAGTAATGCACAAGCCCTTGAATCTGCTTAATTATAATGAGAGGCTTTTTCTGTGAATTAAAAAAAAATGCTGCTTAATTAGTTGTGAAGAGAAACGAAATTATAAACAAGACAGCTATTTTCTGTGATAAATAGTATTGCTTTCTCCTGCTCTTGGAGCGGGTGTGAGTGAATTTCAATTGCAAGGCCTAGCTTGTGAAACGGGGGCAGGGGGGCAACGGGAAGAGGATGCTTCCTCATAAATGGAACAGCAAGTTCACAGATGGAGGAACAGCACCATCTTGTGAACATATTTTCAACAAGGCACTTAAATGTAACTAAGCTGTCCACTTGACTTCCCTTGACAGCAGCAAATGGGAGAAAGAAGGTAGTGTTGGGAGGTGTGGAGCTTGTTGGAAAGCAGGCAAAGCCTTTTAAATTCTTATAGTCTTTTACAAATGAATGTTTTTAGAGGAAGGGTGTGTGCGTGTGAGCGTGCGCCTTCAAGATGCCTGTTGACTTATGGCAACCTCATGGATTTCATAGGATTTTCTTAGGCAAGGAATACTCAGAGGCGATTTTGCCAGGGCCTTCCTCTGAAATATAGCCTGATATTATTTGGCAGTCCCTCATCCAAATACTAACCAGATCTGATCCTGCCTGTTGTAGTTTTTATTGAACTGTTTTTAAATTGTGGTTTATCCTTTTTAGGATGTTGTAATATTTTGAATAATTTAGTTATATTTTAATGTTAACTTCTTTATGTTTTTAGTTATATTGTTTTAAACTATAAGTTTGTTTTAAATTGGAAGACAGGAAGATGGGATATAAATAAAGTGGTGAAGAGGAGGAAGAGGTCATTATGATTCCACAGAGTGCCTTCCAGCTCTGACATTTTTGACTCTGAAGATACCTATAAGTAGCTATCACCCTGTGAGTGCTCCTGAGACAAAACCTCTTAAGAGATGATAAACACAGTTGATAGTTTGTAAATTTAGAGGTGATGTGTTTCCATAGAGCTAAGATGGCCCAAGTAAGCTCCTGTCAAAGGCAAAGATTAGCACACACACACACATGCACAAGGGCTGCCAGGTGAAATAAGGGACAGGGCTCCTAAAGGCTGCATAAAAGAGGGAATTTTAGCAGTTGTTGCTTGCCTGACAGCCCCAACACACACACACAGGGTGGACAAGTGGTAGGGGCAAGTGAGGGCTGTCTGTAGGACACAAAGTTAATCTGTACTTGAACTGAATCTGAAAAAGTGAGACTTAGCTTTGCACCTTCCAGAAAATCCAGTAGGATGACAGGGTCCCCAAGACACCTGATAGGGAAAAGGGATCTAATAGAGTGTTGTGCTATGAAAGAGGCTCATTTTGTATTCAATGTGTATGATTAAAAACCTGATAATCAGGGGGGAAATCCCAATTCCAGTGACCACCCTTCTAAGCAAATGGAACTCTTGAAGTTGTCCCACCACTCAGAAGCAGGGTGAACCCTGTAGCCGGAGAATCATTGAACTGTAGAATCTTAAGAACTGAAAGAGACCACAAGGACCACCTAGTCCAACCCCTTTCGCCATGCAGGACTACACAGTTAAAGCACTCCTGAAAGACGGTCCATCCCACCTCTGTTCAAAGACTTCCAAAGACAGAGAGTCACCACTGTCTGAGGCAGTGTGTTCTACCGTTCAGGAAGCTACCATGCAAATGTAAATCCAAGCACAGGCCTGAACTGCCAACACTGCTTCCCTGCTATATGGCAGGACAGGCACCCTCATGTTTGCTGAAAAGTAGGAAAGGCAAAATGCAAACAAGGGCAGGATCCTGCACTTATAATGGTGGTAGCTGATTTTGCATCCTCAAACCTAGTAAAGTCGAGACTATCTTCCACTGTGTATTAAGGCATAAATTTCTTGCTTGCATTCTGTGTTCTTTGTCAAGCAGACTCCTACCCCCACCTTGAACCAGGTAGGTATACTGCGAGGAGGCAAGGATGTTTTTGTTACTAGGCAAGTTGCTAAATCTGCTCTGGATTCCAGGCAATTAAGAACCAAGTGCATACAAAAATACATTGTCCCTTTTTTGTACCTATGCTTTTTTTTTTGGTGGAGGCGTGGCTTAGCATTCCTTTTGGACCAGAAGGGAGAGTTTTATTAATTTTAGACATTTTAGATAGACATTATGCTAATTCTGTATTTTGTATCTTTATATGCACCCTGTATTTTACTTCAGTGTATAAAAACTGTAAAGGCTTATGGCTATAAACAATAGAGGTTTAATTACAGTTTACAGCCAACAGCCAACTATTAAGGATACAAGAGCTCCAGTCCTTTACCCATAACACATGGACAGATGGATTTGTTTGTTTTCCAGGTGTGGGATTTGTTGCCAAATTTAAATCCAGCATATATTTTAGGGATTTTTTTTTATAGTACAAGATTTATAAGTATATTTGAAAACATTTTCTGAAGTATCTACAAAATGGTCCCATGTCAGAGGGCGGAGGAACTTCTCTATGACCGCCTGTATATAAATATAACCTTAGTTAACAAAGTAAATGTGTTCTTGGACTTTATATCTTTATCAGAAAAATTGGTAACAGAAGTAGAGATAACATAGAACTAATAGGGATATGTCCTATAACAAAAAAGAAAAAAGGATTGCAACATGTTTTGGCTTTTTTTTTTTAATTCAAAATTAACCATACCCACATCTGGGATGAAACAAACAGACCAGGTAAGCCTTGTATAAATAAAGCAAAATAAAAATAAAATGAAATTAAGTCTTCTAGAAACTGCTTGAATGCTTCTTCCAAAATGTATCCAGAGATGAGTTTTTCTTTCATGCTTGTTATGATATCTATTTTAATGGCTAAGCTCATAGATCTATGCTTTTTTTAAGATGCTGGGGGCAGCTGGTTAAGCAGACTTACCTGCTTTCCCTTTTTCTCTGTTTTGCAGTTCACATATACTCATTAGGGGATTCTTGAGGCTGCAGCTGTTTCCCTTGTCTGTTGCAGGTGGGCATACTGTAAGATGGACTAGAGGAAAAAGGGGGAGAAAAAAAGAGCCAGTGAAGTATAGTGGTCTGAATGTTGGACTAGGACTGTGGGAGACCATGATTCAAATCTTTGCTCACCCATGGAAAACCACTGGGTGACTCTGGGCAAATGACACTCTCTCAGCCTCACAGGAAGGGGCTGAGTTTTTACCAAAAAAATCCCACAATATGTTTGCCTGAGGATCTCCACGAGTGAGAAACAACTCGAAGGCACTCGACAACAACATGGGAGGGGAAGCTGCCACTCTTACCCTTATCTGCACTACCACGACAGTAGCACAGGGGAAGAGCAACTATGTCATGTCCAGGGGCCAGTTTTAAGCATCTGAGGCCCTCCAGTGACCACACAAACTGTCACAGAATCAAAACAGTGATGGTGGAGAAACAAACTTGGAGCTGGCCAGAAGTCCCAGACTTTCAGAAGAGGCAATTAACTTTGGGGAGGGGCAGAAAGAAGATGGTCTAGAGGAATTGAGGGCTGCAAAAAACAGCCTTGGGCTCTGCATTTGGCTTTTAAGGCCACACTTTGGCTGTAGTGAATACAGAGGATAGAACAAGAAATGGAGATTATTTGTGAAAATAAGGATATCTTGTTTTATTTCTTAACTACATTCATATCCTGCTTGTTCTCTATAAGCCCATGGCAGGGGACCATGCCCTCCAGCTGTCCCAGTTTTGCAGGGATAGTCCCAATTCTCTGTCATCCCACTTTTTCAGATGCTTTTAAAAAATTCTGGTCCTCTTTCCTCTTCCACTTTTCTCTTTTGTCTTCGGTTAACTTCAATTGCTACAAACTGCAAAAGTAAATTTGCACTTGAGGGAGTGGAAGAAGAGGAGGGGGATTTTGTACTTCCCAGTAGGCTCAGACAAGAGCAAACTGCTGCAGCCTCTCATAGCTTGTTCTTCCTCAGAACACACAAGCTAGGAGAGGCTGCAGCAGTTTGCTCTGGCCTGAGCCTACTGGGAAAGGCAAGATGCCCTTTCCCCTCCCCTCCTTCCTGCTGGGTTAACTGAGGCCCTTTCTGCCTGTTACTAGATCCCTGGCAGCATTCCGCAGGGATCCTGGTAAAGCCTCCCCCAGTAGGGGAGTGAGACAGGAGTGCTCCCCTCTGCACCAGCTGCCTGCAGGAATGGAGGTGCAATGGTCATGCCTCTTTCTTCTGCAGTGCAGACAGGCACTGTCCTGGGCTGCACTGGGGCAGAAGCATGGCCACCATGCTTCCTGACACTCTGCAGCTCAGCTAAGCATGGGAGGCAGCGAGAGGGCCGTGCGATCGCCACTCATGATGGGAAGAATCATGGTGCCTGGGGCAGGAGAACGATGGGAACTGGACAACGTTACGCATAAGCATCATCCAAGTCCCATCCTTCTCCCATCCCCAGTGTGGGACAATAACATCCTGAAGAAAGGACCCAAGTGTAAACTACCTTTGCACTTTGCATTCTGTTTGTAGCAAAGGAAGTAAGCTGAGGAGGACAAAGGGGGAAAGTGAGACATGAGAGACACTGGAATATTTTAAACAGTTGAAAAAGAGGGAAAATAGAGGATTATTTGGCACTGTCCTGCCAAATCGGGACAGTTGGAGGTTATGCAATGAACAATGGGCAACGTTGCTGTATGCGCAACTCCATTGCCACCAGTGTTAGCAGAATATGCCTGTTGTGCTATGGCAAACAATTTGTCCTGTATGTGTGTGTACCATAACTTATGCATGGGTATCTCACTAACAGAATCCAGCCAGTGTTGCACTGTTCATTTCATAAGAGAAGTTACAGTAATCCTGCTGTAAATCCATAGCAGTGCCAGCTCACAGGGCTGGAAATAGACATTACACTCAGCATTCTGTGAAAGGAGACCAAGGCAGTTTGCTTAAAACCTGGGTGTTTGACTCAAGAGCATTTTGCTTTGCGTCTCATATAGCGACCTCTAGCCTGCCAGCCAGAACTTCTGTAATCACCTCTGTGCTTATGTGTGTTGTTTTCAGTAGTGGCAAGCACCTTGTCAGTAGCTGCCACCACATTTCTCTTCCCATTGGCCTCTGGGGATGTGCAAAAGGTTTCACAATGGTGGATTCTGTTTTCATAATGATGAACCTCCAGTTTCCTAGCAGCAAGCAGTTTACTCCTCCTTCTCAATTCCTCTACATCTATCTCCAGGAAGAATAAGACCAAGGAAATGCCATCCAAAGATCTGAACTGCTATTGAGCAAAGCAACTAGGCTTAAAAGTTATTATTAGACTTTTCCATAAGAGATTTCCATCACCGTTGCTGTAATTCCTTTGAAATAATCAAAGAACAGAATGGAGGCACAGAGAAAGAGGAAATGGCTTCCCCTGCGGGGTTTCATCCCCAACCCCAGGCATGTGGGACCTTGCCCGTTTCCGCACGACACTCTTATAGCACAATGATTCCACTTTCAACCTCCTATGGAATCCTGGGGTTTGCAGTTCTGGGAAGAGCCAGCCGGCCCCTCCCAGAACTGAAACCCCAGGATTCCATAGGAGGTTGAAAGTGGAATCATTGTGCTATAAGAGTGTCATGCGGAAATGGCCCAAGTGATAGACAAGGACGGGGTCTGCGGGCAACAGGAAAAAGATGCAAAAAGATGAGGAAAAGGATGGCTCTCTAAAGCTAAATAGTTTTTTTTCCCTACCAAGGCCTGACGTGGAACGGCATGCCAGTGGTTGTCACCGGGCCAGAAACGGACATACCCAAAGCTCTTTCAGGGGCATAAATGATATGCATACACATTTTTTCCCCTTAAACTCTCTCCTTCCTTTTCAAGTCTGTGTTTACCGCCTTTCTTGTCTGCCCCCTTTTCTCTCACTACCTTCTCTCCTGTTTCTTCCTCTCATCTCCCCACTGCCTCCTCACAGCACTAAGTTTTTAGGGGAAAACAGTTTCCATGTTGGTTTTTCTAGTCCAGTCTCAGGGCTAGGGAACCTGTCGCCCTCTAGATGTTAACCAAGCTACTGAGACCATCATCCCCCTTACCAGTATCCAGGCTGGCTTGGAGCTGATGGAAACTGGTGTGCAAGAACATCTGGAAGGCTGCAAGCTTTTTTCCAATCCTGCCTTAAAACTAAGAGTTATTTTACCACCAGGCCACTGTTAACATTTCTGTTTCATGCATTGGATTGATCCTGCTTCCTGCAACCCCAAGAGGTTTATCAAATCCCTGAAACACCACCATACATGTCTGATGGTGAGTGGACTCCCATTTGGATTAATGGGTTGTTTATTTATGTATTGCTTAGATCCAAAAATTTCAAAGTTGTATACAGCAATAAAACATGCAATATACACAATGTATAAATAGCATAGTCCTTATGTTGTTCATGGAATAGATGAAAGCTGATAAGTATGTTTTTAACATGTAAATAAAACTTAGACTAGTTAGATCATGTTGAATTTCTGGGGAAAGAGCATTCCACACATGGCTATCATCCTATTAGTGGCACGTACAACCTTGCAGCCTTATACCTATGCATATCTTTGCTCACTGTGGCCTTTGGTATTCCCTTCCTCCCTCTGCATTGGCCAAAGGCCCTTCAAATATGAAATGATTACATCATCTACTGAGATCTCAGCAGTCCTCAGTGGAGGATGTAATCATTTTGCTTCTGGCTATGAGGAAATAGCCAGACACTTCTCCAATTCCCCTCTGGGAATTGGGTGGGGCTGCAGTGACTCAACAGTAGGTCCAGGAGTTGTGAATGGCCAGCTGTAGTCTAGCTCTGCATGCAGCCCTTCTATGCTATGCTGCACCATCCAGAACTGTAGCCATAGGGTGACACCATACCAAATGCCCTGCTCCCAACAAATGTAGAGTAGAATTTAGCAGCGCGGGGCACCATTAGGAGGGCCTCTCCAAATGACCTCAAAGACTTCCCAGAAAGATGGACTGCGTCTCTAAGATAACCATGTCCTAAACTGTTTAGAGTTTTATAAACTACAACTGTCATTTTTTAAAATAATTTTTAATTTTTTTTATTAAAAGGGATCTCAGTTACATACAGTGATGTTCCAATATAACAAAAGCAGGAAGACAAATAACCTCATTAGTTTCTATAAAAACTGACCAGATGTCCCAATATAAGCCCATTTGTAAATTTCATCTATATATCATTCTTTCAAATGTTGCAAGTATTGTCAGATCTTCTATCCATTGGACCACCGGTGAAGGGAAAATTATCTTTAAAGTAATGAAGCATCAATCTTTTAGCAGTCAAAAGGACATAAAAAATCCACTTCCACTGGCCATTTATTAATTTTCAAGAAACATGTAAATAATTCAAAAGAACATGTACATCCCTGAATATCAAAGAACTTTCCAAAACTCATGTAATTACCTTCTCCCAAATTGTAGCTACTATTGGACAAAGCCAAAACATATGCATTTAAAAAGCATCAACAGTATTATATCTCCAACAGTTTGTTGATTTAAGAAAGCTCTTTCTTGAATAGACATTGTGATGACCAATATATCAAAACAGCAGTTTCTGCTATATAAGACATAATAGTTAGAGATTTGCAGCCATACTAGTTACAGATGTTAAAACTGATGGCCATTGATTAATCAGAACTGATATTCCAATTCTCTGTTGTGTTCTTGCTGTAAACATCTCATGTCATATTTATTTATAGACAACAGAAATTTATAGGTAACAAAAACAGGGTCAGTGTTGCGTAGTGGTTTGAGCACTGGACTGTGTCTCTGTAGACCAGGGTTTGATTTGCTGCTTGGGCATGGAACCCCTCTGGGTTTAATGCAACACACTCTTAGTTCTCCAAAACCTCATTTTGGTTCACCTTAGGGTCACTATGGGTCAGAAGTGACTTGAAGGTACACAACAACAACAGAAACAACAACAACAGAAATTTATAAAAAAATGTTGGTTTGGATATTTGGTTGGCCTCAATTAATGTCTCTAATATTAAAGGAACCTCAGATTCACTTAAAACTGTAGGGCCAAATTTGGATTGTAACAAATGTTTCAGTTGTAGATATTGCCATTTAGCTGATAGCTGTAGTTTAATCTGCTTTTGTAAAACTGAAAAGGGCAAAACCTCATGATCAACACCAAGTATTGGATTTCAGGTAACACTCCCATTGTCAGACCACATCTTCCATAAAAATGGCTTCTTACCAATTTTCAAATCTGGATTCCTCCATAAAGACAGTTTGGCATAAGTGTATGGGTTCAACTGCAGGATATACAACAGGAAGTCAATTTATCTCCTGCCTATGGGAACCACTCATCATGAGGTGGATGCCAGGATTTAGCCCCCATGTATTGGCTGTCATCCAGTCCACTGCTCCATCCACAGTACTAGAGCTAATATTGTTAGCATAATAATGCTAGTGTGTTTAAATCTGTTAATGACTTGTTTCCAGGGTCTTCCTTCAGATGCTAAGCAGAATGCAGGAAAATAACTCCTTAAACCCTGGGGTACCCAAAAGCAGAAGTACTGGGAGGCCAAAAAAAAAAAAAAGACTCCCAAGTTGTACTCTCTGCAACCTGCCTTGAAGATAGGAGTAGAATCTCTGATGGGCACCAACTTCTGTCCCACTGAGCCAATTCAGAAGAATACCATGGGTTAGAAGCCACTAAAAACTAAATAGAGGCAACAACATTGCAATCTCCCTTCACTCTACCTCTCAATAATAGGGCAACCGAGGCCTGAAATGGGTCTAGATAACATCCTCCAAAAGTGCCTGAAGTTTTACTACCACAACTGTCTTTAAGGACCTTCCCCCAGAAAGTTGTGTGCTGATCTATCCTATTTAACACAAATTTCTTCCTCCATTCCCACCTTCTGGTAAACAAGACAAGTCAAGAAAGAAGTTATTAACTGTGACAAGAATAGATGGTTTGACAAACTGAAAGATGATTTATATTGGGCATTCTTTATTTGGGGGGATGACATAGGCATCTGGTTTTAATCATTAACACAAAAATAGGAAGCGTTAAAGGACACTAAGATGTCAGCCAATGTATATGATTGCACAGATCATTTTTTAAAAACATTTTGTGTATGACTCAGTTTTCACCTCATGTTTGTGAGCCAAACAACCCAGCCTGCCAAAAACCATCCACTACATTGTAAAAATAACAGCAAATGACGCTAGTGTACAGTAATGGCCAAATTAGATGTTCCACTGCTGCTAAAGTTCATACTGTCCCATCAATGGATATAAAGTAGGCTGAACAAGATTGATAGGTATGTGAAAGAAAGGGACAGATCTGACCCACTGGGCACAAACCACCAAGAAATTCTTTTAAATCTGGGTGAGCAACTTGAGCAGGTCTAGAGGCCAGTTTTGTGCTTGTTCTGGGAAGGCACATGGACAGCTGAAAATGCTAAAAATGGAGTAGGGGGACACACCCAGAAGTAGCTAGAAGCCCACTGCTTTTTTGGATGCTTTTTGGATTTTTTTTTTTAATTTTCTTTAAATCCAAAGACCTGGCCTCCTGTTCAGCAGTTACAACATTGTAAGATGGATGTTCAATACCATAATACCTAGCAATTCATGTTTATAGTCGTGAATGACTGGATGTGACCCCAAAAACCTACCTTCATGGCCTGGCACCAGGCAGCACCCCAACTGAATAGTTTCTGGGGTGGAGAAAAATGATGTCCACAGCTTGTGCACAGCATTAAGAGTGCCTTGGGACAAGTAGTTGTGGCAGGTCCCTGAGGGGTCTCTCCAGCTGCGTCTTCTCAAGGCACCCTGAAACCAGGGTGCACTGCGTATGTAATTTCCTGGTACCCCAATCTCCAGCACCTCAGAAACACTTTGATTGAGGCAATAATGCTAGGCTGAAAATATAGGTTGGGAAGGGCATTATCATCATCATCATCAGTTGTAACAATGACGATGGAGCTCCATCACTGTTGTTATGTTGACCATGCAGAATCTCATCTAGTAATTTTGCATCAAACACTGCAACGGGGAGCTGTAACCTATTTAAAAGGCTAATTACTGTTCATGGAGGCTTCCAACAGAGGTAGTTCATCCTTTTTTTTTTTTTTTTGGCAAGAAAAACAGCAGTCTGGGGGGGCATGGAAGGCATGTACTACAGGAGCAAATTATTACCTGTATTTTATGAACCAGCAGTCTGACATTTTCCTCTTTGTCCCTCTCTCATCTGCATCCTTACTGCCAATAGTGACAATATATTTGTTAACTTCGCTATATACTGTAACTATGAAAGACAGTAATACTTCACTGTTTTTCCCTTGTTACTTGCTTAAAAAAGTATGAGCCTCCTGCACACTAGGGTTCTTTGACATTGCACAATTATAGTGCTATGATTCCACTTTAACTGCCTTGGTTTCATCCTAAAGAATCCTAGGATTTGCAGTTTGGAGAGTTGTACTTGGAATTTTCAGCCACACATGCTTTTCTTGCCTGGCTCCAGTCGAGGGATTGTCTGTTGTTGTTGTGGGTCTTCAAGTTGTTTCTGACTTTTGAGGATCTTACACAGGATTTTCTTGGCAACATTTATTCAGAGGGAATTTGCCTTTGTCTTCCTCCAAGGCTTGCCCAAGATCACCCAATGGATTTCCATGGCTGAGCAGAGATTCAAATACGGATCTTCAGAGTTGCAGTCCAACACTCAAATCATTACAGCACTCTGGCTCTCAAAAGACTATCCACAAGTCTACGGCCATTTCCACACGGGACTGTTACAGCGCTATGATTCCACTTCCAACATCCTATGGAATCCTGGGGTTTGCAGTTTCGGGAGGGGCCACCCAGCCTTGGGACAAGTGGAATCATAGTGCTGTAACAGTCTCGTGTGGAAATGGCCTACAAGTATGACTAACAGAACCATACTGTTGTTCAGCTTAACACAGACCATCCTGCCTTCACTGAATTTTAGAGCTGATTGGCATTATCTGCCCTCGTGAAAGCTATGACTTTGTCTGGTATTCTTCTCTGTTTCTAAGCTTGCCTCCTGCAAAGCAGAGCAGCTGGATTCAGCACACAAACAGCATATATGGAAGTGTGCAAAAACACCGAGAAATGTTCAAGGCAAAAGATCATCTCATCAGCAATGGTCTCCATAGCAACAGAACAAGGTGCAAGAAATTGAACTTGCTGCAGCATGAGGCTTCAAGTTCAGCCCTCTTTAAATTGAGGAGGGAATTGTTCGCTCTTTATCAGCATGTCATTTCTGACTTATGGCAGCCCCAAGGCAAACCCATCACAGGGATTTCCTGCCAGTGGAGGTTTGCCATTGCGGTTCCTCTAAGTTTCACTCGCCCAGGGTCACCCATGGAGTTTCCATGGCCAAGTAGTATTTAAACTCTGGTCTCCTGAAATCTTAGTCCCACATCCAAACCACTATGCAACTCTGAGGCCATTTCTGCACTACACTGTTATAGTGCTATTATTCCACTTTCAACATCCTGTGGGATTTTGGGGTTTGCAGTTTAGGGAGGGGCTTTTAGAATTCTCAGCCAGAGAGCTCTTTGGCCTCAGCGAACTACAAACCCGAGAATTCCACAGGATGTTGAAAGAGGAATAATAGCACTATTTAACAGTATAGGGCAGAAATGGCCTGACTCTCTGCTGAAATTACTTTTGTGACTTTCAGACTCTCAACCAGTTGTGGGCACAATCCTGGGTCACAACCTGGATATGGATTTAGAAGTTAACTATGTTTCAACAGACCAGATACCAGCTTTCTCAGAGGCTGAGTTTAGCAGGCCAGACTGGCTGGCACCATTGCAAAGCTTTCCATTCGCCCGGTGCCTGCAAGCTAACATAGCAAAACACATCCAGTGTTGTTGATAGTGGTGGAAGAGGACACTGTAGACCTGTGATATTAGACAGTAGCCCCAGGCAATGGACTTTTCAGCAAAAAGTGGCTGAGCAAGAGCAATCCATCTGAGAGCAATACCACTTGGAAGTGCACCAACACTGCCCTTAAGAGTCCATGGGCTCCTTTAAGTCACCCTGGTAGCAAGCTGAAGAAGAGTACAGAATTAGGAGACTGCCCTGGATTTTGAAACGTATGAATTACAGCACTGCTCTGAATCTGTGGTTTTGGTCTCTCAAATGCATCTTCAGCCACCTGTTCATCAAATACTGATATTTTAATTCAACTTCCACTCTCTTGCATTATTTCTTCTTTGTGTCCCATTGTTCATGGGACCCTTTGGATATCTGGCTGGTGAGGAAGGGCTTCAATCCAGCACAGCCCTCTGTAACCACTACCCAGTTCTACCTCTTGTTTACTTACTAGGAAAGGAATCCTACGGTGTCATTTACTCCTAAGTAACTGAGCTGTGCGGCTGCAGTCTCAGATACACTTGTAAGTCCTGACTTCTGCGTAATTGAGCGAACTTCAGTTTGGGGCCAATGTGAATGAGATCGGGCTGCAAACATTGATAGAGTGCAGAAAAATAGATGCAAAAGAGCTTTGCATTTTTGAACAGAAATAAGAAAGGCCCCTTCGCCCTATGCAGTCGCAGCACTTTCAACTAAGGAGGCTGCATCCTGGGAAATCCTGGGGTTTGGAGTGCCTAAATGCCCCTCCTTAAAATGCAAATCCCAGGATTCCTTAGGGTGGAACCATGGCAGTTAAAATGCCCTATGAACAGTACAATGGCCATTTTTGCACTACACTGTTATTGTGCTATTATTCCACTTTCAACATCCTGTGGAATTCTGGGGTTTGTAGTTTACTGAGGCCAAAGAGCTCTCTGGCTGAGAATTCTAGAGCCCCTTCCCCCAGAAAACTGCAAACCTCAGGATTCCATAGGAGGTTGAAAGTGGAATAATAGCGCTATAAAAGAGCAGTGCAGAAATGGGCAATGTGAAAGGTTTCTAGTGTCTGACAGGTCAGAAAAATTGGTCGTGCAAATCGAGACAGGTCTCAAGGACAAGACTCCTCGCATTCCAATGGGCCAGGCCTTTAGATTTAAGCCGGAAGAGCAACCCTCTGCCCCCTGACAGGCTTCACAGCCTGCCCAGTGAAGGGAGGAGCAACGTATAGGAGAAGGGGTGGGCGCCGGGAAGTAGGATGAACCCAGGGTTTAAAGACTGGTTCTTGGCTTTGTCAATCACGCTGAGGGGCCTGGGAAAGAAAGACCAATGTGCACGGGCGCCTAAGGATAACATAGTGACTAATCAGCAATAGTGACAGGCTTGCTTTGACCAAGAGGGGCAGCGAGGCCTCCTGCATGGATGATCTGGAGAAGGAAAGTCCTATGAGGAAGGAAATTCTCCCTCCACCAAGCCCAGCAGAACGCTGAACACCAAACGCAAGAAAGAGCTGGTAAATAAGAGCAGGAGGGAGCTGTGTCTCTCCCCCCATCCTTCGTTTCGTGTTGGGACGCACATCCTTTGTGCCGAAGTGGAGCCATTTCCTCACTAGACTGTTATAGCGTGATGATTCCACTTTCAACATCCTATGGAATACTGAGGTTTGCAGTTTCGCCTGGCCCCTCCTGAGACTGCAAACCCCAGGATTCCATAGGATGTTGAAAGTGGAATCATAGCGTTATAACAGCCCAGTGCGGAAACGGCTACCGTCGCCAACCCCTCTCTGCTTTCCTCACCTAAGCAAGGCCAAGGATCTGACTTTGTCGGTACTTTCATAAGAAATATTTCTTAAAATGGACCTTGGTGGGACTGGTGTGAGGAACTGGCATTTGTTGGGCAGTTGCCCAGGTCCATGCCACACATAGTAAGGGACCCTCTGCCAGTCCCACAGACCTTTCTGGCTCTGCTGTCTTCTTCCCCACTGCATCTGTATGTCCGCTTGAGAACAAGCCTTGCAAGAAAAAAATCATCAGTTGCCTCCATATGCAGGGCTGCTGGTGGTACCATTAGACAAGGTGAGGCAGCTGCCTCAGAGAGTGTGTGTTGAGCATCTATAAGATGCTGGAGGACAAAGTGGTTTGTGCCCCGTACCCTCCTCTGCCCACCCTGCATTAGCCTGCTGACTTCAGGTGCAATGGGAGATACTGTCCCATCAACCAGGATTGAGGTTAAATCTAGTGGCCAGTGTGATTAGCATCTGTAAATAGAATGGGTGCCATCTTGTTTTTTGGCTGTTGTTGTTTTTGCTTGTGACAGCAAACTGGCTTGGGCCAGCAAGCCATCCCTGTCACTGGCCCTTGTTCTGTCTGAGCCCAGAGGGAGAAGCAGACAAATGGTCAGTGGCAACAGCAGCAAGGACAACGCAAAGAGGGTCCACGGGGAGCATTGTACTACCAAGGGCATCCCAAAACCTGGGGAAAGATGTTTTCAATTTCTTTCCCATTTGATTGGATGGCATTTTATTTCCCTATCTGTTCTTGCTGAGTTGTTTAACTATGGTGAAACATTAAGTGTGCTTGCCTGGGCTGCAAAATGAGCATTTTGTATCATCATCATCATCATCATTGTCATCACTGTTTGTATCCCAGCTTTTCCCAGTCAAGGACATGAGGCAGCTTACAAAACAGATAACAGCTAAATAAATTCATATCATACAAAACTTAAAAGATATCATTAAGCTTTCGATAGAACTAAAAGCAGTTAAAAACATGACCATTTTTTTTATATATATATATATAAATAAAAAAAATAAAAAAAAATATTACAGCACAGTATGAAAAACCCTTTTCTTCTTCACAGTCCTTGAAGGTCTCCTGAAGCAAAAAGACCTTTGCTTGCCTGCAGAACAATAGTAAGGAGGGTGCCAGTCTAATCTCTCTAGAAAGGGAAATGATCACAGATAAAATCAAAATGGGAGTTAATGATGTTAACAATGTCAAATTATGTTTCCCCCTTGTCAGTACAGAATACTTAAGATGATAATATTAGGTGCTTCATAACCCCCCTGCCTGACTGTTGATAAGAAGCTGTCTTACAGCAGATTAGACTATTCAGCCATGTGGCCCAATATTTTGCCTGTCAGTAGTTCCTCAGGTCTCAGGCAAAGAGATCTTTCACATCACCTGCTACCTAAACCATTTTAAAAGTATAAACACAGGAGCTTGAACCTGGGAACTCCTGCATGCAAAGCAGGTGCATGACTACAGAGCTGCTGTGCATAACTTTGGCTGTTTGGACTTAGAATTGTATATCTGAAAGGGACCCCAAGGGCCACCTAGTCCAACCCTCTGCCATGCAGGAATACACAACTAAAACACTTCTGAGAGGTGGCCATCCAATCTCTGTTTAAAGACCTCCAAAAAGAGTCCACCATGCTCCAAGGCAGTCCATTTTCTGGTGATTTTTTAATATCTTTTTTCACCAGGAAGTTCTTCCTAATTTTTATGTAATACCTCTTCCCTTGACATTTCATGTACTCAGTGTACAGGCACTGTCAGTCATTCTTAGCTGCTCACCTGCACGCACATGCATACGCTGCAATGTGCCATGGAAAGGAAGTCTTTGTCTTAAAATATATCTTGGTCTTTCTAGGTTCCACTGTGATTGGAGCTCATGATAATGAGAAGAGCTTGTTTGGTGGGACCATCTCTGCCATTTGTGATAAATAAGCAGCTCCTGGGGTGCTGAAGGATATAGATGTGGAATTGAATTGGGAATCTGACAACAATACTTGCAGCACCCTAGAAGATCGTTCAGACAATGGCAACTGTATGTCTGAGGGCCGGAAGGCTGGTCTCCAGATAGAAGTAGAGGAAGACTGCTCTCTGCCACCCATTGCTGACTGCAACCCCGTTGTGCCTCCTGGCCAGGAAGAGCTCCTGGTAGAACTACAGTGTGAGGAAGAGGAAGGTTGTAGGGAAAGTTGTCAGTGGAAAGGTTCAGCCACGGCTGCGGTCTTCATCACTGCTAGCACCAACTTTGACCTGCGGTGTGAAGATGAAGACCTGGAGCTCAGTTTACCAGAGCAGGCAAAAGGATCTTGCAAAAAGACAAGTGAAGATTATGGTGAGGACATCATTGTCACCAGTCCTTTCAATGAGGAAGACCTTGTGCCCACATCTGGGGATGTTTTGGTGTGTTATTGCGAAGAATGTGGGGAAGATTTCCACAGTTGCTGTAGGTTGCAGAAACACCAGGAGGATCATAGGGTGGAACATTCCTACCAGTGTCCCATCTGTGGCAAAGAGTTCTTCTATATGGCTAACTTAAAAGTGCACAAACTCATCCATTCAAGTTACAGGCCATACAAATGCCCAGAGTGTGACAAAGGTTTCGTGCATAAAGTTGACCTCTGGAGGCACCTGCGGAATGTGCATAACGTTGAACACTCAAAAACACTAAGTAATAAGGTTGACCTTGCAGCATCTTTAATGCACCGTAGCCAAAATTGTTGTCTAGAGGAATTAGATGGAGAACAGCCTAAACCTTACCTGTGCTGCACTTGTGGTAAAAGTTTTCAGACATCTAATTTGCTGACTAAACACAAGGTGATTTATAGGCAGGACAAGCTGTTCAGATGTCAAGAGTGCGGAAAGGCCTTTCTCCAGCTCCTCATGCTAAAAAGGCACCAGAAGACTCATACTGGTGAGCACTCCCTCTCTTGTGAAAAATGTAGTGGGACATTCACATGCCTGACTTCACTGCATCGGCACCAACGGATCCATACTGGAGAGAAGCCCTATTCCTGCATATACTTGTGCTCAAGATTTCACTGAGTCGTCTGGTTCCTTGAGGAGGCATGAACGCATTCATCATGTCAAGGCACCCTAGGGCAAATGCAGGTGTCCCATGTGAGGTGGAGAAGGAATTCACCTCTAAGATGCTCTGTGGGTATACCTAGGATTGTAAACTGTGAATATGGCAGACATGTTATTTCATACACGTGTCACGATGGGAGGCCCGTTCCCAGTTGCTGCCCCTAGCCCTGTCTCCTGGGTGATACTGGCCATTTCCGCACTACGCTGTTATAGTGCCATTATTCCACTTTCAACATCCTATGGAATCCTGAGGTTTGCAGTTTAGAGAGAGGCCTTTGAGGAACCCCAGGATTCCATAGGATGTTGAAAGTAGAATAATAGCACTATGACAGTCTAGTGGGGAAATGGCCATTGACTCTTAAGCCATAGTTTGTACCATAAAGAGCTTAGAAAAGTTACTTTTTAGACCATAACTTCCAAAGTCCTCAATGGCCAAGCTGTTTGGGGAATTCTGGGAACTGAAATCCATGTTACCAAATATGTAGCTATCTTCCCAGTGAATGATCTGTGTAATCTTTTTTTTTAACTGCTCCCTTTCACATACTTCCAGTTTAAGATATTGCTGACTGGCCTTGGAACAGTCAGAAAAATACAGCCTGTGCCTCCCCACCACTCGGTCGGACCTAAGGAGCTTCTCTGAAGTTTGTAGCTATCTTCAGGATTGGAGGAACTAAATTTCTCCTAGTGGTGTGTAAAAATGAATATGTAAGAACTGAACTCAAGACTGTTCCTTGCAGCTTCGGTCTCAGGGCATGAGGACCTCTGAAAGGAGGCTACTGCAAAACTGTGCAACTAGATTAAAGCCAAGTTTTGTCTTGTCTTGTCTTGTCTGTTTTTCTTTCTTTTTTTTTCCTTTCTGCATCCTGTTGTGCTTTGAATTAAGATCTGTTTCTTTAGAAGACAATTATCATAGTGGATATGATGTATTAAAATTGGACAATTAGCAGCATCTTCATTTTATTGGTCTTTGGGGTTAGTTGTTGCTGCTTCAGATAATAGGGTGTTCTGTACTGGGGAAATGAAGGCTTGCTAATGATTGACTGGTATTGTATTGCTTTTTTGAACTTTTCATTCACCTAGAACACAGATGGGCGACAGTGGCTGTCCTACAGTTTCCATTAGCCCCAACTAGTATAACCATGGTGAGGAATGATGAGAGTTGCAGTCCCACCCTGTTCTAGAATCAAGGTTTTAGTTGGAAGATACTTTTGAGGTCATATAGCTCAACTATCTGCTGATCAGTGCAGTATCCACCCAACCCTCCACTTAAACATCTCCTGCAAAGGATGGCCAGCCACCTTCCAAGGCTGTCTACTCTGTTGTCAGTTGTATTTGCACCTCATATTTCTGTGAGCTCAAGGCTGCTTACAAGGCTCTCCTCCCCTTCATCCTCCCAGAGACCCTGTGCAGTAGTCAATCTAAGAGAAAGAATGAATAACTGAGCCAAGGTCACCCGGTACTCTTCATAGCTCAGCAAGGACTCCATTTGTCTTGTGACATCTTTCTAAATCCTTTAAAATAGAGGAACTGGGTGTCAGTCTTGTGCTATTTGTGTCTTTACTAGAATCACCACGGTCTGTCAAAGTGGCTTAAATTTTCCAAGCAAGATGGCATGCTGAGTGTCTTAACAGTTAACTCTTGCTTAAGAACGTAAAGTGTCTTGGTGGGTTGGACTGGGATCACTCCAGAGCAAGATTCTGTGTAACAATAAGGAAGCAACCAGCTGCCAGCCCAAAATTAGGACAGCACGTGGCTTTGCTGACAGTGGAGTGATGGATTTGCCGTGGATTTTAGTCTGAACTTTAGAAGAGCTACCCAGTGTGCTGAACTCTGTTCCGCAAATAGGTTCAGCTCTGGAGTACCTCCTTATAAATTAGGGCTAAAAACTGAAATAGAATTGCCTCTACACTGACAGGGAAGCCACCTGCTCCTGCTTGTCCAAGGTTCAGCATCCTGTTTCTTTCCACCAGGATGAACTAGAGACATAAAGCAGATGTATGATGGCTTCACCTCTTTCCTGTTGCCTAGATATTACATATAATTTTCAGAAGTTCTGTCCCTGCCCCCAGCAGGGAAGACCAGAACAGGGAATCACTGAAATATATCCTGGTCGTAGCCTTGTATGGAGGAAGAGGCATTGCACTCAGATATTCCATACCTGAACTTATTTCACTGCATACTAATGTGCCCTGGCACTCTGTTTGGAAATGATGGTCATCTTTAGTCACATGCATATGCATGCCCAATTTACTTCTGTTGGATTGTACTTCCTTCTAAAATCAAAATGTGTGGAAGGGAGGGACATCTTTGTGAGGACTGCTGCTGGGCTGCTTCTAAAGGTCATGTTAGTGATGGAAATTATTGTTAGTAGCAAAGAAAGTTAACCTTGGAATCTAAGCAGTGTCAGCCCTGGTCAGCATTTGGATGAGAGACTGCCAACAAATATCAGGTGCTGCAGGCTATATTTCAGAGGAAGGGACTGACAAAACCACATCTTGAGTATTCCTTGTGTAAGAAAAATCTATGAAATTCATGTGGTTGTGAGAAGTTGCTTTGATTCTTCAAATTAAGTCTTCTCCCCTTCCCCGCCCCCTGCAAGAAGAGTGATTATAACCTAGTTAATTTCTCCCAAAGTGTGTATACATTTGGTACCATAATTGCCCATCCATGTTAAACACTCTTGGTAATGGGTCATTCCCCACATTAACAGCACATTTGTATGCAAAGCTGGACATGCCCAAGGGCACTTTCAAAAGCTTTTGACCTGCCTAAGAGAGTGTGCGTGCATGCGCTTGCTTGCCTTCACGCTGCTTGTTAACTCATGGCAACCCCATGAATTTCACAGGGTTTTCTTAGGCAAGGAATACTCAGAGGTGGTTTTGCCGATTCCTTCCTCTGAAATATAGCCTACAGCACCCGGTATTTGTGCAGTTATAATCCTTCTCAGAGCTCTGTGCTTCAAAAGTTACTATTGGACTACAGTTCTCAGAACCCTACAGCTAGTGGGCTGCTGGTTATGCTGGCTGGGGATTGTGGTAGTTGTAGCCCAGCCTTTCCAAGCTCCAACACAGTCATACAGAAGTAAGCTTTTTCTTACAGGAGTAAATCTAACTGTATAATACAGAAGCACAAGAAGATCCTTGCTGGAACAGACCATGGACTCGGTCCAGCACCCTGTTTCCTATAGTATTTAGCCTGATGCTTTCAGAAAGCCTACAAGGAAAGGACAAGCAGTAGCTCAGGGCTTTTCAAATGGTGTGTCGCGACACATTAGTGCGTCACCTGAGAGGTGTGGGTGTGTCACCTCCCCGAACTGAGAATGAGCCCCCCCGAGCCTTGGAAATATATGTTATAAATAAATCATATATTTTAAAAAATATAAATGAAAGGTTTTCATGAGCTATGTTTGTCCCCACACATTTCATTATTACAATTTATGTATGTCCCCGTATCTCTTATAAGAGGTTAGTTTAACCTCTGGTTTGATAGTAAAACTGAATTGCTGTGTCCCAAAATGATGCACGTCTAAAAAGTGTGTCACCAACATGAAAAGTGTGGAAAGCTCTGCTGAGTAGCCTTATCCTATTGCTTCTGTTGTTCTCCGCTATTATATACCGCTTCTCTTAGTGAAGGGTCCATGTAGCTCCCTGGCTTAAGACCTAAGTAAGAACCCCGGGCAGACAACACCAGAGCATCCTGTCTCCAGCAATTGCCAGCCAGATGCTTTGGGAAAATCCCTAAACAGTGCAGGAAATAAACCCTTCAGCTGGTGTTCAAAATTATTCCAGACACGAATTGTCTTGCAAAACTGCTGCTTCTAGGGCCATTTTCGCACTAGCGTGTTATAGCGTTCTGATTCCACTTTCAGCATCCTGTGGAATCCTGGGGTTTGCACTTTAGAGAGGGCGCCGGGCCCTTCCCTAAACTGCAAATCCCAGGATTCCATAGGATGTTGAAAGTGGAATCAGAGCGCTATGACGGTCTAGCGTGGAAAGGGCCTAGGTCTGTCCTGCATGGCTATTTCTGATCCCCCACTTAGCGATTTCTATGCTGATGGAAGCAGCAGCTTCTATTGTCTGCCCTGAATCTATTGGCAGCCGGGGAACCCAGACGTCTCATTGTTACAGGTAACAGGAGGAACCCCGCTATCAGGTGGATCTACCTGTCTCCTGAGGCATCTCGACAGATTTGCTTAAGAAGTACGGTTACAGCCCCCCCCCCGCCCGATAAAGCTTGTCGGCCTCTCATCCGAGCGGGGCAAACACCAGGTAGCCGGCTTTCCCATCCAAAAGGGGGTCCTAGAGGGCAGCCCAAGCGGAATTTGGGCCTCTCTGCACCCGTGGGCGAGGTGATCCCCCGAGGGTATTTGAAGGAAGAGCTCGGGAGGCGTCTGATCTGCTTTCCCTCGGGCATCGCGAGGCCTCGGCCCCCGGCGCCCGCCCCTCTGCAGGGGGCGCCGCTGCCCATTCCGTCTGGCTTCGCTCGCCCGGGGGAGACGCCCGCCTCTGGCCCGGCGCGCGCCCTCGCAAAGCAGCCGCTGTGGCTGCAGAAGGCGGTTGGCGCTCTCGCCACGTGCAGCCTAGGTAAGCCCGGGGCGGGGGGCTTGCTTGGAGAGTGCGAGGGCGCCTCCGGAGGGGCTCCGTCCCGGGGGGGGCGGCGGCGGCCTTCCTTAAAACTGGCCGGAGGAGCGCGCCTGGAGCGGGTCCATTTTCAGGGACGGGGGCGCGGGTGTCAGCGCGCAGCAGAGCCCAGGATTGCCTTCCAGAGGGAAGTTAACTCGGGCACCACGAAGCAGAGAGAGCGTGTTCATGGGTCTGACTGGCAAAAGGCCCGAGAGTCTGGAGGAGCTGGAGAGGTCTGCGTCCCGCAGGGGAAGAGATGGGTATTTGTTTTCGCGTGCCGCGTCCCAGACTGGGTTGAAATACTGGAGAGGGAGGTGCGAAGGAGACCCAGTGAGAGGAACGGCGGGACTCTGGGCCGCCGCAGCTTCTCTCGGCCGCACACGAGGAGGAGGAGGAGGAGGAGAACCTGGGGCATAGGCCTTCTCTGCTGCCGAACTGGTGGGCAGGCTTCAGGCTTATAGGAACCGCCACCAGGGGTATTCCCACGTTACCTTGAGCGGGCTCTACCAACGCTAGGAGCTAGTCCTGTTCGAGTGTTACTGAGCTGTGTGTGAGGAAAGGGGGGTGCGCCTTATCTTTGCCCGCCAGTTCAGGGCCGCTCTATACATTAAGCACTTTAGGCACAGTGCGTGGGGCCTACGAAAATTTTGAGGCCTAAAAGAGGATTAATTAAAAAAAAAAGAAGGGTGCTACCAAAACAGAATTTGCAAAAAACCCCAAATTGTCCCTACTGGTACCTCGAGGCGGGTTCAAGCGTGCCCGGGGCCTACGAAAGCCTTCATGCAGCCCTGTGACAATTGCCCTTGGCACCTACCTAGAGGGCAGGCTTGTGAAGAGTATTTTTCGAGGTTTGAGGAGAGTTTCCTTTTCCGAAGCTTATCCTCCACATGGAGGCTGACAAAATGGTGGTGGTACTAGGACTGTCTGGTTCCCTTATTGTAATATGTGTCCTGCAGAGGAAGAGATGAGAAAGTTTTTGCATCCTGCCTCCCAGACAGGGTCTGGAAGCCATGCCCTGTGAGGAGAGGCTTAGGGAGCTTGGTATGTTTAGCCTGACGAAATGAAGGTTAGGAGGAAACATGATGGCTATGTTTAAATATTTGAAGGGATGTCATGTTGAAGATGGAGCAAGCTTGTTTTCTGCTGCTCCAGAAACTAGGACACGGGGCAGTGGATTCAAACTACAGGAAAACAGATTTCATCTAAATATCAGGAAGAACTTCCTGACAGTCAGAGCCATTCAACAGTGGAAATGCTGCCTCAGAGTGTGGTGGAGTCCCCTTTGAAGGTTTTTAAGCAGAGGCTGGATGGCCATCTCTTGGGAATGCTTTCATGGGTGTTCCTGCATAGCAGGGAGTTGGACTTGATGACCATCATGGTCTCTTCCAACTCTGTTTCTGTGATTCTGTGATTCTATAATAATTTTCTATATGCACAGGCCCATGATCCTTGTTTCTACTGAAATCCTGGGACCCAGAGTCACCTCCACCGAGTACAGCCATAATGGCAGGGGGAATCTGTGTGTTTTAGTCCATTCCTAAGCTGTGTCTGTTTTCTGCAGGGAGTGGCTTTGCTCGCCTCATTAGAGAGGGTTTTCTTTTCTTCTTCGAAGACCTGCAACTGGGCCTCCTGCTGCTGCCCCAGACCTGCAGCTCTGCACACGTCCTCCTGAGCTCAGCCATTTTCTCCTGTTGGAGTCTGAGCTGATATTTCAGTGCTTCTGTCAGCTGATCAGAAACCTTTCTGGTGTACAGCACCACACCCGCAGGAAGAAAAGCAAATCACGAAAAGAGTTAAGATGCTGCCAATCCCAGCGCTGTGCTCGGAAAGGTACCTTTGAAAATTAATTCCCACTGCTTGTTAAGGCCTTTTAAAAGTAACGTCCATTGCTGTCCTCTCTCGTAACATCTAAAAAGTAATCCGTTGGCTTGACTTTTACTTCGCTACAGGCATTTTGGTTGATTTTAAGCCTATGGCAGATGGTCTAAAATGGTATGTTTTTTTGGATTTTAAGGACAACATATTTTTTCCAATTATGTTTTAAAACTGTTTTTAAGTATATGTCTTTAAGAGAACTGACTTTTTAAAAAACTTTGCATCACAGATTTTTAACCAAAGTGTTATTTTACATTTGTAAGCTACCTTGAATCCCTTGGCAGAAGAAAGGGAGGAAAGGGAGACAGGGAGAGAAATAGGCTGAGAGAGAGAGAGAGAGAGAGATATTTTACAGTGTGGGGAAACCTTAGCCATTGGTGATTGATTTCTCAAAATTCTGAACTGGCAGTGCTGGCTTAGGACGTCTGTGAGATATAGTCCAAAAAAGCAACGTTTCCTAAACTCTGATCCTATATATATGCTGACAGATCTATAAGCTCAATCCTACTTTAAAACAAGGCATTCATCTTGTTCAAGTGTCAAAATAGTTTGCCAACACTAACCATCTAGCAACAGGAACACTGGAGGGGCCCATCAAAAAATATTAGACCCCTGACATACTTCTACCTGGCTCTCCAATGCTTCCTTTCCCCCATCTGTTTATCTCTCAAGTCAGGAAGTTGCCGCTTACTTCTGACACATTTCTCTCCCTCACAGGGCTGGCTAATTCCTCCCCTCCAAGCTCCAAAATGAGGCTGGACACTCATCCCAGAAAGGAAAGCCAAGGCCTGGGCCCAGCGACTGGGTGGTACCTCTTCCGCTGCTCATCTTGAGCCCTCATTTCTTTATCCCTCAGCTCCTTCATCTCTTTCTCCAGGTGTTTCTTCCCCGTCAGCGGAGTTTTACACAGTCGGAACTCATCACTCGATTCCCTCAGTTGTTGCAGCAGGTCTGCAACCTGGGACGAACAATTGCAGGTACTCTCCCTGCTTATGTGTGCCTGCCCAAGAACTGAGGTCTGTGGGAGAAGCCCTCCTTTGTGTCCCACAAATGGGAACAACACACTTTTGCAGGACACGAAAACAGGGCCTCCTCAGCTGTGGCACATTAGTGGCCTGACTGGCACCACACACTGGCTTCATTTTAGCACCAACTAGAAATATGGCTATTTATCAAAGCTCTCTTGGGGCCTAAGGTTAGCTGTTTTCTACCCAAAGCATTGGACCGAAGCACCTCAGAATACATTTGCTCAACATATATGCATATATGCAAGAGGTTTAATTGTAAGGCCCAATGGGGAGGGGAATCAAAATGGGGCTTCCATGGAACTCACAGTGCTGTGTGCTGGCTTTGCAAGGATATGGAAGTCAATTTTCCAGCACTTTTCCAGGGTCCAATTCCCCACTCAGCCATGGAAACCCGCTGAGTGACCTGGGTGCATCACACACACTCAGCTCCAGAAAACCCCGTTACAGGTTTGCCTTAGAGCCACCAATGACTTGAAGGCACACAACAGCAACAGTGGAAACCACAACTCCCAGAATCCCCCATTGTGTACAGCCGTGCTGGCAGGGGGAATCTGTGTGTTTTAGTCCATTCCTAAGCTGTGTCTGTTTTCTGCAGGGAGTGGCTTTGCTCACCTCATTAGAGAGGGTTTTCTTTTCTTCTTCGAAGACCTGCAACTGGGCCTCCTGCTGCTGCCCGCGGACCTGCAACTCTGCGCACGTCCTCCTGAGCTCAGCCATTTTCTCCTGTTGCAGTTTGAGCTGCTGCTGGTTCAAATCTTCCGTTCGCCAAACCGAGATGTTTCTGGTGTGCAGCACCACATCTGGAGGGGGAAAAACAAAGCAGAGGAGTTAAAACGCTACCAACCCCAGCCCTGTGCTCAGAAATGTACCTTTGAAAATTAATTCATTCCCACTGCTTGTTAAGGCCTTTTAAAAGTAATGCCCATTGCTGTCCTCTCTCGTAACATCTAAAAAGTAATCCAATGCTCCCTTTCCCCCATCTGTTTATCTCTCAAGTCAGGAAGTTGCCGCTTACTTCTGACACATTTCTCTCCCTCACAGGGCTGGCTAATTCCTCCCCTCCAAGCTCCAAAATGAGGCTGGACACTCATCCCAGAAAGGAAAGCCAAGGCCTGGGCCCAGCGACTGGGTGGTACCTCTTCCGCTGCTCATCTTGAGCCCTCATTTCTTTATCCCTCAGCTCCTTCATCTCTTTCTCCAGGTGTTTCTTCCCCAACAGCTGGGTCTTATATAGTCGGAGCTCATCGCTGGACTCTCTCAGCTGTTGCTGCGGGTCTGCAACCTGGTACAAACAATTGCAGGTACTCTCCCTGCTTATGTGTGCCTGTCCAAGAACTGAGGTCTGCGGGAGAAGTCCTCCTTTGTGTCCCACAAATGGGAACAACACACTTTTGCAGGACACGAAAACAGGGCCTCCTCAGCTGTGGCACATTAGTGGCCTGACTGGCACCACACACTGGCTTCATTTTAGCACCAACTAGAAATATGGCTATTTATCAAAGCTCTCTTGGGGCCTAAGATTAGCTGTTTTCTACCCAAAGAATTGGACCGAAGCACCTCAGAATACATTTGCTCAGCATATATGCAAGAGGTTTAATTATAAGGCCCAATGGGGAGGGGAATCAAAATGGGGCATCCACAGAACTCACAGTGCTGTGTGCTGGCTTTGCAAGGATATGGAAGTCAGTTTTCCAGCACTTTTCCAGGGTCCAATTCCCCACTCAGCCATGGAAACCCGCTGAGTGACCTGGGTGCATCACACACACTCAGCTCCAGAAAACCTCGTTACAGGTTTGCCTTAGCTGAAAGCTAGTGCAAAGATCCTTAGATGTAAGTAATTAAATTATAGATTTAAAGAGACTTAGAATTAAGTACTTCAGAGTCCAGGAAGCTTTTTAACTGCTTGAACTGAAAGACACTCAGGCTTTCCAACCTCCCCCCTCCCCCCCCTCCAACAACCTTATCCCAATTAAAACAGTACACTTTAGGGCCAAGAGGTCATTTTGTTGCTGGTGCTTTTAAACAGTTGGGAGTTAGAAACCCTTGCCTGGTTTACTTCAGATTACCAGGACGTCTACAGGAGATCTAGATTTGCCCTGTTCCACATTACTGTTAAGTGTACAAGAGAAGCTTCCTTTTAATACTTTGCGGGGCCCTAACCCTGCTGTGGCCGCTCTTCTGATTGCATTACACATCCATATTGCTTCTTCTTAGCTGAAGTATACACTTGATCTGGGGATCTGGGGAAGTTGCCGTGGGTGGTCGCATACAAAAAGGTCTTTTTGTGGACTCTGGGAGTATAAGTGAATAGAAGGTAGGAGTTGGGCAGAGAATGGGTCCTGCTAAATTCCTGAGGAAGGGTTAAGCCAACCATAGCCCTCAGCAGCCCCCTGCATTTGCTAAGTAACCACTTGGCCCCTAGATCTGTAACAGATGAAACTTGTATCTTTGAGAGAACTGTATCAATGTAAATTCTGACTGCTGGATGGCCTTTCAAGAAGGAACCCATTTTATTATTCAGGCCAGCTGTAGGATACAAGGAGTTGTACCAGTAGGCCCTCAGGAGAGTTTTTTTACTGGCTAGGTTTTCCCTGTATGCTGTTATGATATGGGAAATAGACATTGACTCTGGTACAGTTGGTTCTTCACACCTGTGGGTTTTACTTTCACCGATTTGATTATTGGTGAGTTTCTCCAACCGTTCTCCCCTGCCCCGACACCTCAAAGCCTTCTTTTCCAGGGAAACCTGCCTTCTCGGTGGCTCCAGTCAGGCCATGCAACCTTTTAAAAACCCACCTCTGGTCCTCTTCCTCTTCCATTAGTTGCTTCCTGGCCAGCTAAAGACAGCCCACAGCCTGATTTCTGGGCACCACAAACCCCCTCTAAATACCCCACTCTTTGAATTCTCAGCCAGAGAGTTCTAGTGCCTCATAGGATGCAGCCATGACAGTTAATGTAGAGTCAAAGTGCTGTACTTGTGTAGTGTGAAAGAGACTGCCCAAGCTCTGTGAAAGGTTAATGTGAACGTGGAGGTTACCTTTCCTTAGTCGCATGTTCTCCATATCATTTGGATTACAGCTGCTATCAGTGTAGTCCAACCAGTCAGGATGGCACAAGGTTGGGGAAGGCTGATACAGACAAAATATGTGAAACTGCCTCATGCTAAGTCTGTCCATCTAGCTCTCTGGCAGCAGCTTTCCAGTATTTCTGACATAATTCTTTTGCCTACCTGCTCTTCTTTCTGAGGATGAAAGCCAAAAGAGAGAAGACATTATTTGTGCCCACCACCCATCCAGATTTGGACTATGGCATGGGTGGGGTAGAGGAGTTTTAATGCCTGGATAGAGTAGTCCTTCTGCATACACATCGTTCTTAGGCATTGCAAGAAACTGAAGGACTAGACAGACATTTCAGGTAGTGCAAAGGAGAAGAGTAACTGGATTCAGTGAATCTTGCATGGAGGCAGTACAGAAGTAGCTTCTGGCTAAAACTGCTATTATAAGATGGCAGTTAAATGGAACTTACATGGAAGTAATGTCCTCTGATCTTAATGGATCTTTTGTTTCAAAAACTTGTCTAAGGTTCAACACTTGCTAAGAGCAACTTACTTGACTGTATTGGTTCAGAGAGGAGGTGCAGGGGCATCAGATACTTTACCCAAAGTGTGACGTAATGCAGTTGGGCTGTTGATGGTGTTCTTTGGTTCCTATGTGAGCATATGTTGCAACACCTGTGTTAACCTGTTTCAACAAGAATTTGATCCTCTGTTGTGACTGTCGCTTCACTCAGGATTATTGTACTATAAAATTCTTCCCTGCTTTGATACTGAGGCTGTGAGGAAAGTAGAAGCTATCCTGTACTCTGCATCTGAGCACCATAAGAAGCTTCCTTTTGAACAAGAGCTTGCTCTTGGTAAGTGGCTGTGGACAATAGGGCAGAAGCAGTTAACCATTACTTCCAGAGTGCATTTACTTGATCGCTTATCGCTGTATCCTCTTAAATCAGGAGTGAAGAATGTGTGACACTACAAATGAGGTGTGTGTGGTCATCAATAATTATCACCAGCATAGCCAATGGTGAGGATTTATGGGTATTGCAGTCCATCCTTGTATTATAAGCTGAAAGCTGCTATTGAATTGGTGGTCAGGTGAAGTAGTAATGTTGGTTGTGCTATTAGATCGTATTAAGTATGATCCCTGCAGCAGTTAAATGTAGCAAAACACATGATCCAAACTCCATATTAAAGTAATGCCTTTCTTAAATAACTTCCCCACAAAAGCGCAACATTGCACGGTAGCTTTCCAGATCAGTAGATCCCTCTGTGAAGGCAAGGCATTGCAAAAAAGTGGCAGGGAAGGGGGCTGGAATCTAAGATAGACTTGGAGTCTTTTATATCCCTAGCATACCTTGAATTATGATGAAGGAGGAAGAGTTAGCAGATACCTGAATGTGGCTCTGTTGGGTGACCTGTCTCAATGTCTAATTACAGCGTTATCATGACACTTCTAGCTGGTAATTGCAAGGAATTTTGAAAAGGGTTATTCTGCACAATAATATAGTGATAAGATAAGAATCACTCAAGATGAAATGTTGCTGTTTTTCCCCCAAGCGCAAACAAATGTTGTCAGTTACCTATATGTGTTTCTATTACAGTAAATGGTTAAGACAATGAAAACGTTTCAAGATTGAAGAATGACTCTTTATCACCTAATACTACTCAGAAAAGGTAAAGAATTGCAAATGAGAATTTATGGCAGGCGGGAGCAAATAAAGGTGTTGTCATTCTGGCAAGTGAAGATGCAATCTGGCAATGGGGTTTTTTTTATCAACTGTAATTAAAGCTTGGAAAAACTCCTATTTGGATACAACCCCAGAATGCCCTAGCCAGCCCATATTGTGATACTGACACAGAGATTTTAGAACTTGTGGTCCAAAAAGCAAGTTTTCCCAGCTCTGATTGGGAAGCAAAGCTGAAGTTGCCTAACTTTTACTGTCTTTGGTCTTAAAAGCATAGATTTCACTTGCTTTCTTCCCAAATGTCTTCCACTTCCTGTCAGTATTTTCTGTCAGGAAATAAATCTAAAATAACCAAGTCTCAGTTTCTACAGCTGTCTGAGACTGTGTGTCAGAGTCCTATATATGTTTTTATGGGCATGAATTTTATAGAGGTTAGTGGAGTTAACTCCCAGTAGAGCTTAGAAAAGTTATAAGAATTCTAGCACATTCTTTCTCTGGCCTGTTGGGAGATAGACAAATCAGAATGCAGATGCCACGAGGAATAAGCCAGGGACCAAAAGTTTCTGGTATGACTAGCCACTCCTGCTGCAAGTAGGAATGTTTAGAAATTGAGATTCAGAATGTTCATCCCTGATAGCCTGAAATTCTTCTGAATTCTGGCTTGTTATCTTGTGAAAACCTTGCCTGTTAGGGTCAACCACACAGTTAAACCTTTCAAGTCTCATTGGGCTGTATTTAGTGCTGGAATTTTGTTTGTGCAAGGGTGGAATCCAGCATAAGAGAGAACACATAGCCCTGTCCTTGTTGCCTTGAATCTGCTCTGGAAGTCTGCAAACCCCTTCACAGCTGGTTTTCAGGCGTCTCCAAAGGCTATAGGAGGGGAGAGACCAGACATATCAATGCTAACACCAGCATCTTGTTTGATGTAGGCCATGATTACATGTGGAAGGGAATGATTAGATCTTTCATTGAATTAAATAATAGCTGCATTTAGATCATGATCAACATGTGTTATCTAAACAAATGATAGCTTGCCTATTTATTCAGTGCTTCAGTGTGTGGATGCTGTTAAAGCAGTGAATCTATTCAATTCAGTCAAAATAATTTGAAATGCCTTAAAATTTTCAGTGCTGTAAGTATTTTGTTCCCCCAGTGGACCTGCACTCTGATAATTTCACGTGACCTGTTACAGCTGTTAAGGATTTCCGTTAAGGAAAGCATTTTGGATCTCTTCATAGGGAGAGCAGTAATTTGGTGCTAAAGACTGCAAGCAAACTTTTCAGGGTGCCACAATGGAGATGCAAATAGCTTGGGAACCTGCAGGTAATGCTTGCAACTCCAGAGGAGATAACTGTAGTGAATCCAGTTGTATTTCTGGTTGGGTAGGTGACAGAAAGAAACAAGATGATGGCATGCCAGTTTCCTGTCTTGCAAGCACCTATAATGTGCTGTCAGATAAGGTGGGCCTCTCCCCAGAATCATACTCTACAGGACAGGAAATCTCTTCAAAAGCCTCTCTGAAAGTATCAGCCTACTGTCAGCGGTGGGATTCTGTCACCCCTGGAGTATATGTCCCTTCAGGCAGCAAATACAACTTCCATTATGAAGGGGAAAGCCTGGAACTCAAGACTTTTGAGCACTGTATGCATCCTCTGGGTTCGAAAAAGGAGAAGGAGGGGGAGGAGAATTTCATCATCCTCGTTGACACTTTTGATGATGAGAATCTACCACCCCAGATGGGCAAAGCTTTGCTGTATCATTGTAAGAAGTGTGGGAAATCTTTCCAAGATCTCAGTAGATTTCAGGAACACAAGCAGCACCACTTAACTGGAAATTTATATTGGTGCTCCCTTTGTGGCAAAGAGTTTTTTCGTACAGCTAACCTGCGGATGCACAAACTAACCCATTCTGCAGAGAGACCACATAAGTGCCCAGTGTGTAACAAGGGTTTCATTCGCACTGCTGATGTCTGGAGACATCTCCGCCATTTCCACAAGATTGAGCGCTCCAGTGTTGTTTTGCGAAATGCTAATACAAGGAACTGCTGGTCTGGAGCTCAGCAGAATCAAGCTGATTGTAGAAAGCCTGGACAGCTAGTTCCTGTGGTCAGGAATCCTGAAGAAAAATGCTCAAAATGCTACTTCTGCCCAATATGCAACAAAAGTTTTGGTAAATTAAACTTGCTTTCTAAACATAAAGTGATCCATCGGAAGGACAAACCATACAAGTGCAAAGAATGTGGCATGGCATTTGTCCAGATGGCCAGGTTGAAGAGGCATTGCCAGACACATACTGGAGAGCGCCCTTTCTCTTGCAAAGATTGTGGCAACACCTTTACACGTCTGGGTTCACTAAAACGCCATCAACGGATCCATACTGGAGAGAAACCCTATACCTGTTCCTACTGTAGCCTCTCCTTTTCAGACTTGGGAACTCTAAGAAGGCATGAGCAGATTCACGTTGTCATCCAAATGTAGTTGTTGTTGCCCCTGCCCATAAACATTAGGAAAGTCTCCTTTTGACACTCCAGATGGCACACAGTGTGGTCTGTTCTACACAGAATGATGTGGCAAAATCCTCAGGAGGTAGAGTAGACTGTTCTTCTTCAGATTTCAAGTGACAGTGTTGTCTTTAAGTTCTCCCCCATTTAGGAAACAACTTCCTGACATGAGAAAATGTAACCTCACAAAGTAACTCTAGTTCTGTTGTCCTAATTTTTATTTCCAGGAATACTTTTTCTTTGGGGAAGAACTGTAAAGCTTAGGCCCTATTTTGCATTCTTCAAGTGATACAGTCTATTCTGCTGCTTCCTTGTGCTACATGTATAGATTCAGCTTAACGACCTCTCTTTATAGAAGCTTTACTCCTATAGAGGAGATGTTTTTACACAGTCATGAAGTTCTTTACATAGTTCTTTTTTATTGCTTGTATCACCTGACAACTGTCAACCATTGGTACTAATCCCTGTAAATGTGGGGCAGGGAAAAATGTGGTCTGCTGCCCAAGATTGTTTTTAGATCACTCTGGGCCCCATCCCTGATTTTCTTCTTGTTGTTGTTGTTCCCAAATGCCCCTGAGGAAGTGGTGGGAGTTTCACCAGGGTTTTGGCCCTCTGGGCCATTTTCCAAGAGAAAGAAACCTGTTTTGGATCACTTCGTTTTGAGGGGAAAGGCCTTTTGTGGGCCTCAAATAGGGCAATTTTCCCCCGTGAAGGTGCAGCAGTGGTGCATTGCTCTCCAAGATCTTCCTGGGTCCATGAAGGCCCCATAACTCCCAACAGTTGCCTGTTCCTGTAGAGAATTGTGCTAATCCGTACAGTGGGCAAGAAGAACAATCGCCCTTTGGTTATTCACTTGTGATAGTACATTTGCACATGTGAACCATGTCTTGAGGACGATCAACAACTTTGAGAACATTGACCCACTTACTGGGCTTCAATGGGGCTAAGGGGGTTTATATGGGGCCCCACCATTCCCTTGCAACAGCGTCAGCAGCATTCTCTGGATGATGATTCAGAAGCTCAGAGGTTTCAGATTTCAACTCTCAGAAGCCCCACCAGTGTAGCCAGTGATGAGGGATTCTGGAAGTTGAAATCTGACACTGTCTGGAGCTGTCCACACCCTTGGTTGAGAATCACTGCTGAATTTAAAGCATCTCTGAAATGCTCACTTTTTTGGTGATGGGGGGTATCTCCAGAGTTAGAGAGAGGGATGATACTACAGCCTTGTTGAGCAACTTGTCTAATTACTTGTGGCTTTATAGTCAGGGCCTATTTTTCCTTCCATTATCTAAAGCAACCTCTTCTTTTTCCTTGTTGTTTAACAGTCTGAATCATAGGACTTCTTCTCTCAGTGGTTTTGTCTTCCATTTTGTCGGCTTTTTAGATACTTGAAAATTTCTGTGCTGCCAAATCTCATTTCTGTCCTACCCTCACTTTATGTTAACCAGGATCAAGGATGCACCTTTCCTTCAGCTGAGGAGTTGTCCTTGCTGAGTGGAGATAATAGTACAAGAATAAAAATTTGTCACCATCCAATGGAACCTTTATAGTCTTGTTTTTCTCCTGCTGCTTTTACTAAGGAACGTATAACAAGAATGAATAGCTGTGTTGTCAGAACAGGACAGAATCTATCTTCAAAGAGTATGCTCTGTTCTTGTTTTCATTTTCAACAGGCAATTGTTTGGTGAGCATGTTGGATTCATTACTTTGGATGTGAGCCTCAAGTGTAATGTGTCCTGCAACTCTTTCTCTACACGACCATTCTCTCCTGTTAAGAAGGGATGATGGTGGTGTGGAGAGGAACTTGCATTAATGGTTTATCACATTATCCCAACTGTTTGAGAAAAAGGCTTGTTGCAGGAGCTTCTACACTGCTTTAGTACCATGGGAAATCAGTCAATGAAGGTGCATTTGTTCCATTGGTAAATTTTGAAGCGTAAGCACTGATAATGACAGTCCTCATCCCCACACAACCCAAGGAGAAATCCAAACATGTAGGCAGCTGCATTGTTACATATAAACAGACCAGTCCTAGCAATTCCCATCTTTACTTGAAGCTGCCCTTTTGCAAAGCTAATGGGTCTTAATCATTCTCAACCAAACCACTGTAAAATAAGTTTGCATAATAATGATGATAGAACAGTGTTATTCTTACTGGAAAGTATATTTGCCCCTCCAGCAACTATGAAGATTGCTGTAAAGCTCAGAAGAAACAGGGAACAGGAGAAGGAACAGGAGCCCATAGGAAAAACCGGGTGGAGGCAGTGGCTACTGCTGCACTGGCCTTGTCCCTCCTAATCTAAAAGTCCCGGTGTTTCAGCACTATGAGCCTTGGTTCCACAATGCCACTGCTTTGTCTTTCCTGAATACAGGAGGTACTATTTGGAGCAGATTTCACTACATGTATCTTTTTTGTAGAATTGCTGTGGCCCTTTGCTCAGATCTACAGTGATGGGGTGGTGAGGGGGACATAGCAAGGCCATAGTGATCTCATGTGCGGGTAAACATTGGCTCAGTTTCGATACTCAGCTCCTGGCTGCTAAATAACTGTTTAGCAATGGAGAGTAAGTAACAAGGCAGTTTCTAGCCTCTCTCATACTTAGCCTTAGATTCTGCTATAAGTACATTGCAGTTGTTTGGTCTGAAGTAGAAATCTGGTTTTTAATGCCAGTTTACAAACTGATATCTTAAACCATCTTTAATCTGGTTCATGTCCTGACTATTAAAACGATAGTAGACCATGGTTCTCTATTTTGGACATCACAGTTTACATTTTCACATAACAGCTAACTGTGGCTTTATTAAATGAAAATGTAGGCATCAGTGATGAGAGAAAGCAATGAGGGATGAGAAGAGCGTTCATGAGAGTGTTGCTCATTTTCAGGTGATTCAGCAACATAGGACTATAACATCCACACAAGGTCTCCAACTTTTAGTAGTAAGACAGACATATGGAATGGGGGTAGCACAGAAAGTTTTTGATGTTAGGACTCCCACTGTAAATTGATTTTGTTGTTTAGAAGAGAAAGTCATATATTTTCTATGATACTGCATACATTATATCATCCAAAAGAAAACATGTTGGTAGCATAGGGTGGGATGTTGTGAGTTGTTGTATTTCAGCAGCACCACATACAATAGAGCTTGGAAACCAAAGCCTAGCCCTGGACTTTTATCAGGAGAACAGAAAACCACTTTATGAAGTGACTTGTCTACATGATTTATACTATAAATGTTACAGCCTTATCAGTAAAGAGGAGGGGTACAAAGCACCAGTACATTCACTCCAACTGTGTGCTGAGAGGAACATAACTTGGTTGAATATATTTCAAGTCATACAATGGCTTGTCTCAAGCAGTTTTTTGATGCATGCAAAGTGTAAACTGAAGCAGTGTGCAAGACTTTTTGCTTCCTGAGTATAACTGACATGTTCCTTGTACAGATGCCAACCAAACTGGCCACACTGGGTGATTGGGTAGGTTTTGGGAGCTGTACTCCACATTTCCAAGCGTTGAATAAGGCCTGCAATGAGTCCATGGCAGTCTTTGTTACAATGCCAATTTGACTGTGCAGCCTGGCGAGGACCTTTCCTAGTGGCACTGTGAAGTGGTAATGTAACAAGAAAACAAGCTAACCCAATCCAACAGAAGAAAGCATTATATGCGGGACTTCAGCTAAGGAGAAAGATTCAAGAAAAAAAGCTGGAATAGTGGCATAGTGGTGGTAGTAGCACTGGGTCTTTGCATCTGCTTCACTCTTCCTATATGCTATATACTATCCTCTTGGGTGCCCTTATAACCTTGCAAGAAATACCTTGAGAAGAAGTATTATACAGAGGTTGGGGTACTGCATTGGTACATGAGAGGTTGAGTTTTGGTTCCTGCAGAGCCATGGAACTCATTGGACAACCAAGGGGTAGTCGCTCACTCTCTTAGCCTGACTTACCTCACAGGCTAGAGGAGGAGGGGAGCTATGCATTTCTCCTTGAGCACATGAAAAGAGAGCCAAGATCTAAATGTAACTCATAAATCTGCGGAGGGATTGTGGATGAAATCAACTTCCCATGGAAGCGGAGGGGCCAGCTCTAATTGATTTTAATGGAGCAGAGTTGGGAGAGCCAGTGTGGTGTACTGATTTGAGTGCTGGGCTATGACCCTGGAGATCAGGGTTTGATTTCCTGCTGGGCCATGGAAATCCACTGGGAGACCTTGTGCATGCTGCACACTCAGCCCCAGAAAATCCCATGATAGGTTCATCTTAAGGTCACTGTAAGTCAGAAATGACTTGAAGGTGCACAACAACAATTGCAGGGACACTCCCCAGGGGTGCTTCTACATCTGGGTAACCTTCCAGATGCTCAACCATGTCCCCTCTCCATGTATCTTTTTGGAGTATCTGTATGTGCCAGGTGGGGGCTTAAATGAGAGAAAAGCAGGGAAATCAACTGTGCTGGATCCCCACTCCAGAATGCCCCCCTCCATGCAGTTCATGTGCCAAACTGGTGTCTGGCAGCTGGACAGACTAGATGAGGGCAAATTGAAGCTTAATCCAGACAAGACAGATGTTTCTCCTCAGTTGAAAGATCTGGGAATAGGGATTCAGCTTGCACTAGAAGGGGTTGCATGGAGAAACACAGTTTCTCAATTTGGGGGTATTCTTGGATTCAACTTTGAACCCAGGTTTCAGCAGTGACTAGGGCCATTTCTGCACTAGACTGTTATAGTGCGATTCTTCCCCTTTCAACATCCTATGGAATCCTGGGGTTTGCAGTTTAAGGAGGGGCCGCCTGGTCCCTCCCAAAACTGCAAATCCCAGGATTCCATAGGATGTTGAAGTGGAAGAATCATGCTATAACTGTCTAGTGAGGAAATGGATTAGGAGTGTTTTTGAACGGTTAAATGTAGTGCACCAACTGTGCCTGTTCCTGGAAATGTCCGATCTGGCCATTGTGGTATGTGGCTTGATTACTTCCTGTTTGGATTAATGTAATGAGCTCTAGGTGGGGCTGCCTTTGAAAAGTGCTCAGAAACTACAGTCAGCTCTAAGAGCGCTATCTGTGCAAAAATATGATTTTCTGTGCAGATGCTGTTTCCTGCACCAAAAAACAAAACAAAAAACTGTGAATTTTGCACAGAATAAGTCCTGAATTGCAAACAGTTTTTTAAAACTAAAGTTTTTGAAGACTTTTTCACAATGAGATTTTGCAAAAAAAATCACTCATTCCTTCCTTGAAGACAAAATTAGTGAAGAATTCCGTTCCCTTTTTTAATACATTTTGAAACTGTTCTCTTTTTTACATTGGTTTCACTGAATGTTTCTAGTGTCTATTGCTTTAATACTTTTTTAGACCATCCAAAAAGGCACAAAAATCTGTCTAATCTTTCTGGCGTTCAGGCCAAGTGCATTTTTCACTTTAGAAATTACATTCTTCATTGGTTTGGGTAGAAAAGCAAAACATTAGAAATTGGTCAGCAAACTTGTCTCCTGATTCATTGTAAGTTTCTTAATTTCTTTCTGATACTCCAGGTTACTTAGTGCTGATTTTAGATGTAACTAATATGATTTTTGAAAATATAAAATATTGTGAATAAATGCTCTTCAGACTCTTTCATTTTCAGAACCAGACAGTAGATGGCGATGTTATTCCAATGACACAAAATACTACTAGGTAAGCAAAAAGAATCCATGTCAGATGATGGTATGCCCATGTGAACAAAACAATGTCATAGTGTGAGCCTGTCCTCTGGCATTTTTTGAAAATAGTTCTGTACAAGATGGCCAGAAGGGGGAGATGCTGATCTTTAAGGGGACTGAGTTTCTTCTATATATCTTCCTACTTTATATTACCATCCCAATATAAATCAGTATGTCCCCTCTCTGGCAGCCAGCCTGTATAGTGCAGTTGTTAGAGTCCAAAACAATGTACCTAAGCTGCAACCAGTTTGTCAGCTGCTCCTTCCTTTCCAGTCCTCCTTCACCTTTTCCATAAGACATTTTTCACATTCAAAGGGGTCATGAAGTAATTTACAAATGCATCAAAATATATAATAACATACTTGTTAAAAACTATACAAATTATTCCAAAATCCATTTTAAAAACCACCTAAGGAGCAAAAATCACCCAACACAGAAGTGAAAAAGAAAAATTAGCAGAGCCAAGTAGGGCGATCATCGTAACTGAACATCTGGGAAGGGAGAATTGTGTTTGCTGGATAGCTCAGGGATGACAATACTTGGACCAGGCAAGCTTTTTGGGGAAGAGTAGGGGGCTACTCTAGAAAAGTCCTCTTCTCTTGCCATGTCAGTCCCAGGGACTAGGCAGTTCATATAAGGAGACAAAAATCAGAGTACTCAATGAAAGCCACAGGAAAATCTCGAGACAAAGTGCTCAATAGATGGCTGATTTATTATGGAGAAAGCCCAATGGATTTCATCCTCCCTCCCTCTCCCTCTCCCCCTCTCTGTGTGGTTTGTGTATGTGCGCACGCACATCCTTCTTCAGGGGCAATTGGAAGTCTAACTGCAGAAATTTCTGAAACAGAGAATCTCATTCCATTTGCTGGACAGCTCTGCTTCAGAAATTTCTGTAGTTGGGTTTGAAGAAAGCCAAAATAATACCTATATGCAAACCTCTGTGTTAGTGAGTGACTGACTGAATGAATATGTATGTAATCTGGCCTCTCTTTCTGTACGTGTACATGTACGTATGTGTGTGTGTAGACATACACAACACATACAGGCTGAAACACAATGGGCTTTCTCTATAATAAAGTAGCCATCTATTGAGCACTTTCAGGATGTGTCTCAGGTTTTTCCTGTGGATTTCATGAATGGGGAAACGCTTCCCTTGAGCTCCTGGAGTCTTGAACTGTGCAAAGCTTTGCAGGTCAAAATCAGCTCTTTGAACTGAATTCAGCAACAAGTTGGCAGCCAGTGCAGGTGGTCTTTAATTGGACTGATATTTTTGAAATGCCCAATTCTAGTCAAAAGTTTACCTGCTGTAAAGATATCAGAAAGCAAGTAGGCAATCATCTAGAAAGGTAGGCGGCACTAATTACTCCTTTCAGGATGTGAATGGTACAGTGTGTGCCTCTTCTGGTGAAGCTCCCGTGCACATGAATGCACAGGTGCGCTAAGCTTGGTATCCCATTATAGTCAATGGATATGACACTTGCATTTTTGTTTTATACAGAAGTTCCTGAAATGGAGCTCCCACATATACAGTAAGCACACTTTACATAATAGGTACTAAGTGGCATCCTGTTAGTGACACACACATTCATATGTAGAGCTTACATACACATATATCACTTTGGATAGAGTGCAAGGAACTATTCTTCTTCTTCGTGGTCTCTGTGTGTCATACGTTAGGAGCTTTCGTACCTGCGCGGTAGCGTTCGGAAGATTCTAGAGCTTGTTAGCTTGGCGGGAACCCCTCCCCCACGCCGGTACTGCGCGTGCTCCTCCCGCCGAGCAATGGTCTCTCCTCAGTTCTTGCTTGTCCGCCTCAGCGTACAGAAGGTTCTTCTTGTTGGCTTGTGCTTTTTTGCTTGGTTTTCGGATTTTTTGGGTTTGACTTCAGATTTTGGATATTGACTACCCCCTCTCGGATTTCGGACTGGTTCCTGGTATAGTACGATTGGTTTTGACCCATTTCTGACTGTTTGTGTTTTCGGATTTCGGACTTGGATTTGGCGTTCTCGGACTTCCCTTTTTCTCCCCGCTTCGTTTCTCCTTACGTTTTATGTCGGCTCTGTTTAAGCACTGCGCCTCCTGCAGAAGGAAGGTCGCCCTTTCAGATCGACACGCAAAGTGTTTATTTTGTCTGGGTGAAGGGCAAAATGTGCAGGCTTGCACCGTTTGTAGGGAGTTCACCCACCAGACACTTCGGAATCGAGCGGCGAGGCTGAAGTCCCACTGTTGGGAAGAATCTCTTCAGGCTCAGAGGTCTGAGACTACTCCGATGGCCGAGAAACGCCCAACTCCCTCTTCTTCTTCAGCAGCAGCAACAGCGGCTGCCGCGCCCTCGACGTCATCTGGCTTGGTACCGGGCTCGGTGCCGATCATGAAGTTGCCGAGAATCCCTAAGATCTCGGCAACTCGGGCATGTGAGGACCCTGCGGGCTCACAGGCATCCTCCTCCAGGCCGCTTACCCCAGCCCAGAAGAAGCGTCCTGCTACTGAAGACGCGGGAAAGGAGAAGAAGAAGAAGAGGAAGGAGAAACGGCGCTCTCCACCGAAAGTGACGCGACCACTAACTCCGCCACCCACCCAGCCCGCCGAGGAACCTGAACCGATGGAGCTCCCTGAGGAAGAGGAGCCTCCGGAGGAACAGGAAATCCTTGAGGTGTCAGACGAGGAGGCAGGCCTCGGCCTCCCATCTGCCCAAGCTGATTGCGGAGACTACCCCGCCAAGTCGCCGTCCAACCTCTGCAGATCGCCGAGAGGAGGCTATGGTCAGGCAGCGACCAGCCTCTTGATGCGACGAATCCCACTCTCTGGAGCAGCGGGCCAGGCCTCCATCCCCGCGTTATCGGGAGATGCGCCTGGAGAGGGTACGCTGGGGCGAGAGCGCCTACTCCCCTGCCTACCTTGGAAGGTATGCCCAGGAGCAGGTGTGACACAAGCCGTCCGGCTCTTACTACTCATATTCGCCGTCCTACAGAGACCGGTACCATCCAGATCCATGGTACTGGTCACCTCGCCTCCGGTCTCGCTCGCCACCACGGGAAGCCCACTACTTCCGCTATGAACGGTCACCGCTGCATCGATCTCCGAGTCACCGAAGGTCCCGGGAGCCCTCACCCCGCTACAGGGCTGTTTCACCACCCCCGCGGATGATGGGCACAGCTACTCGTCCGGCGCCACAGCCCACCGTGGCCCAAACGACGGTGGCCGGCCTGTCTACAACGCAGGCAGCACATCGCCCTCGGCCCTCGGTTGTGCCCCTGCCGGTGACTCGGATACCGGCCACGACATCGGCCACACCTACATCGACACGACCTGCAGCTCCAGTGGTCACTCTGGCCCCTTCGGCCCGTAAGCCAGCTGAAGAGAAGGAAGCGGAGCGATCGCCAACTCCATCTGGCGACTCCTACGACTCGGACTCTGATTCCGCTGAGTCCACTCCCTCCTCTCACGAGTCCCCTCCGCTGGCTTTCGGGGAACCAGGTCTGGAGTCTGCACCGGAGGATGTGCGCCAGTTCTCTGCCATCCTCCTCAGAATGGCCACGGCCCCTGGCCTTAAGGTGACCGAACCTGCTCCACAAGCCCAGGACCTGATCTTCCAGTATTTGGAGACCCGCCCACCATCGACCGCACCGCTGCCATTCTTGCCAACTTTGGTGGAGGCGATGAAGCAGCCGTGGGCGAAGCCGGCGTCAGCACAGCCCATTCCGCATCGGCTGGAGCACCTGTACAGGATGCAGAAGGAGAATGCGGAGTGCCTCTTCAGCCATCCTGTACCAAACTCCATCATCGTTGAGTCGGCCCAGACAAAGGGAGGCAATCGGGCACATACCACCCGGCCGGACCATGAAGGCTGGAAGCTTGATGCCTTCGGTCACTGATTCTACTTGGCGTTGTCCTTGGTGGCCAGGACCGTCAACACAATGGCTTACCTCGCGGCATACCATCGGAATCTACTGGATCGACTCGCGCCGCTCTTAGCTGACCTGCCGGAGGAGTCACGCGCCTCAGCCACCCAGATCTTCGGCGAGGCTGTTGCGGTGGCTACCCAACAGATTGCCACCTCGAGGCACGCCGTGGAGGCCACCTCGAGGGTGATGGTCGGTGCCGTAGCCCTCTGACGTCATGCGTGACTTGGTCCTCTGGGCTCCAGGAGGACAGCCGTCGACAGATTGAAGATCTTCCGTTCGATGGCCAAGGGCTTTTCCATACCTCCACCGACGAGGCCATGGATCACCTCGTCAAGACCCGGCTGACGGCAAAGAAGATGGGCATAAACCAGCCTGCCCAATCCTGCAGTACCTTCCAGCCGAGGTCTTCGTGGAGAAGGTCCTCCTCATCTTCCGCATACCAGCACGGTTTCCGCAATCGACCGCTTCAAGGCCATCAGCGTCTTTGGCCTCACGAAGGCTTCTGAGATGGCGCCCATCTTTGTCGTCAAAGAAGTCGTCCTCTGGGGCGAAGACCCGATTTTGATGGTCTTCGCAGGACACCACTTATGCCATCTTTTGCCCTTCCAGCAGACCTGATCCATCATCAGAGCCTGGCCAGGCACCTCGATCAATGGCGGGAGATGACTGCTGACTCCTGGGTACTTACCATCATCCGCCTGGGATACACCATCGACTTCCAGGATATTCCGCTGCAGGGTGTCTAGTACTCCACCCCGGCCAGCTCGGCCCTGCTGGAAGAGGTCCAGTCCCTCCTCGAAAAGGGAACGATCGAGAGACTCCCGCCTTCAGCCAAGACCACCGGCTTCTACTCGAGGTACTTCACCGTACCGAAGGCGGACTGTTCCCTGTGGCCCATCCTAGACCTCCGAGGGGTGAACAATACATCCACCCCAAGAGGTTCAAGATGGTCACGCTGCCTTCGATCCTCCCCTTCCTCCGGAGATCGGACTGGTTTGCGTCCATAGACCTCAAAGATGCCTATTTCCACATCTCAATCCACCCGCAGCACAGATGATACCTGCTGTTCGCAGTCGACGGCACCAGCTACCGGTACCGGGTGCTGCCATTCGGTCTCTCCACCACACAGCGGGTATTCACAAGGTGCATGGCTCCCGTCATGTCCTTCCTGCAGACGAAAGGCATCTCCGTCTACCCTTACCTGGACGATTGGCTATTGGTGGCATCCTGCAAACAGAAACGTTACAAGGATATTCATTGGACTTTGACATTGCTTACTCAGCTTGGACTCAGGGTCAATCTCAAGAAGTCCCATCTCGAACCTGCCCCGGTTCTCGATTTCATAGGGGCAACCGTCGACGCGGTATCGGCCAGGGCCTACCTACCGGACGAGAGGGCGCAGACGCTCTGTCGGGCAGCATCCACCGCCTTCCGGGCTCCAACGATATCAGCCAGGACGTTACAACAGCTCCTCGGCTACATGGCCTCGACCACCGCCGTAACCTACATCTCCAGGTTACGCGCACGACCGCTCCAACACTGGTTCGTCAGGGCCTTAGGTCCATTCCGGGACAACCAGTCTCGCCGTTACCAGCTGCCCCAACAGGTACGTCGATCGCTCCTGTGGTGGCAGTCGTACAGGAACCTCCTGTCAGGCATGCTGTTCCACGAACCCAAGCCATCGGTCACGGTAACGACGGATGCCTCGCTCTTCGGCTGGGGAGCGCACACCGGCAACCTCCGAGTCCAAGGCCGGTGGGTGGACGATGAGCTGTTCCTCCACATCAACACTCTCGAGCTGCTGGCGATCCATAAGGCGCTGACAGCGTTCCGTCACCTGGTCACGGGCCGCACAGTGTTGATCCTCACCGACAACACGACGGCGGTCTGCTACGTGAACAGGCAAGGAGGGACGCACTCCACCATGCTTCTGAACGTTGCGCTCGACCTCTGGAACTGGTGCATCTCGCTTCAGATACACCCTGTGGCAGTTCACCTGGTGGGGCAGGAGAACACCACAGCGGACGCCCTCAGCAGGGACACCACGTCCCACCACGAGTGGTCCCTGTCGGACGAGGCCTTCCAGATGGTTTGGGACCGAGGGGGTGAACCGACTGTCGACCTCTTCGCAACCAGCCAGAACGTGAAGTGCCACCATTTCTGCTTGAGAGCCGGCCACGATCGCCACTCCATTGGCGACGCATTCCAGTTCCCGTGGGATGAGGGACTCCTCTACGCCTTCCCTCCGTTCCCACCCCGGGCCGCGTGATATCAAAGATCATTGTGGACCGAGCAGACGCGATGCTTGTGACACCGCACTGGCCGAGGCAGCACTGGTTCGGGCCCCTGATCGAGGCCGCCCGGGGCAGGACTCAGGTTCCTGACGGTACCGGACCTGCTGTCCCACTCCGACGGCCTTGTCCTGCAGCCGGACCTGCCGGTGTTGGCCCTCCATGCCTGGAGGATATCGCCGTAGACGACCCGATCATCGGTAACGTCTTGACCGCGGCCAGGAAAGAGTCCACACGGAGGAACTACCTTTACAAGTGGCAGCTCTTCGTGGCCTTCACCGAGGAACGTCGAGAGCCGGTGTTGCCCGTCAACCTGCATACCGTGCTCCACTTCCTCCTTCACCTGCGACAACAGGGCTTGGCCTTTCCGTCGCTCAAGATGTACCTCGCCGTGGTCGTGGCATACCAACTGCCACAATCCTCATCGGCTGCTCTCTTCAGGGACACCACCGTCAAGCAGTTCCTGAAGGGCCTTCAGCACCTCTACCCGCCGCCATTGCCGCCGCTACTGCCGTGGTCGCTGTCATTGGTGCTGTCCCAGCTGACAAGGCCGCCCTTCGAACCGATGGTGATGACAGACGACAGGCTGCTCGCGATGAAGACTGCGTTCTTAGTGGCTGTCACTTCTGCCAGGCCGGCGGGAGAGTTGATGACACTATGGTGTGGTGAGCCATACTTGGTCTTCCATCGTGACAAGGTGGTCCTCCGGCCTGACATCTCTTTTCTCCCAAAGGTGGTGTCCAGTTTCCATCTGAGCCAGGACATCATCCTGCCAGCCTTCTATCCTGGCCCGATTATACCTCTGGAGCGGTCCCTCCACTCCCTGGATGTTCGTCAGGCTCTGGCTTTCTACAAAGACAGGACTGCGGCCTACAGGCGGACACCACATCTTTTTGTCTGCTGTGGCAGGCGCTGGAGAGGCCTCAAGGTATCCACCCAGCGCTTCTCCAAGTGGGCGGTACAGACTATGCACCTGGTGTACGAGCTTGCCAAGAAGCCTCTGCCTGACCTCCTGCGGGCTCACTCCACCAGAGCCGTTGCGACATCTGCTGCCCTCCTGCGAGGCGTCGACCTGCCGGAGCTGTGCCATGTGGCGACCTGGTCCGAACCATCGACCTTCTTCTGCCGCTACAGACTCGACTGCCGGTCTAGGAGAGATGCTTGATTTTGCCGTGCTGTGCTGGCTTCTGTTCTCTAGGGTCTGGGACCTGACCCAGCATCCTGCCGGTAAGCTACACAGTCTCCTAATGTATGAGGCACAGAGACCACGAAGAAGAAGAAGAGGTTGCTTACCTGTAACTGTGGTTCTTCGAATGGTCATCTGTGCCCTCATACATCCCCGCCCTGCCTTCCCCTCTTTTTCAGGTCCCATCTTCTTCGGCGGACCAGAACCGAGGAGAGACGGTTGCTCGGCGGGAGGAGCATGCGCAGTACCGACGTGGAGGAGGGATTCCCACCAAAGCTAACGAGCTCTAGAATCTTCCGAACGCTACCGCGCAGGTGTGAAAACTCCTAATGTATGAGGGTACAGATGACCACTCGAAGAACCACAGTTACAGGTAAGCAACCTGTTCTTTAGCTCTTTGTACACTATCCAACTCTCCTGGCAGCTATGAAGTCCTGGGAAAGGCCGCTGGTGGGGAGGGGAATGAGCAAGAGGCAGTTCACAGATGAACATGGAGCTAGTCTGGGCTCCCAGGAATGGGAAGATGAGGGTGCAGTTCTTCCCTGAGCACACTCTTGTTTCTTCCCCTCTTTGAGCTGAAAGCAGCTGCTGCTTCATCATCTGAAGTGCCTCTTTGCTGCCCACTGATCTGTAGTAGCAGCAGTGTGTGTGCATGTGGGGGGGGGGCTTCCTGGGTTTTAGCAGCTGCTGGGGTGAGTGTAGAACATGGGACTGCATAGATAATGTTCTGCCTGCTGAATGTAGGATCTTGGCCACCAAGTACAGTCTGCAGAGAGGTTCTGCCAAAGTATGTGCCATTGAAATAACACTCTTTTGAATGAGATCTTTGCAGGAGACTTCCTGTCCTGTGAGGTCATGTGGCTTTTATTCTGATGGATGTCTGAATCCGTGATGACCTGGGTGATCAGTGGGGGTGCTGGCAACTTTAAATGCAGCTATGTGACAATCTGCCTTGGAAAAATGGCTGCCTTAAATGACCAGAGCATCAAAAGACTTTCTGTACTCATTCCATTAATCTGATGGAGATAGGGCCAGAATTGTACTCAGGCCTCTGTCCCTCCTACAGTTTATTGAATGATTCTTTATTGTGTGTTTACAAGGCTGTTTCTTGCTGAGCTGATGAAATAAGAAGAGAAGCACCTTTGAGAAGGCACGACTGTGCTTAGCTGGCACTCTACAGCTGGCAAACAGGGTTGGGATGAGTTGGATTCAAAGTTTCCATGCAAATATTGTGACCAGAAAGGTTCAGCTCTTATCTTCTGATCTGAGATTTTTGTTCCACCCAAGGCAGTAAACACACCTCCATTCAGCTAATTCAGTAACCTGCAATGTGAATTCATTTCAGTATGTTGGCAGTTCAGTATGTTGTACACTTCACCACTGTAAATCTCTATGGACTTGACAAGTTTCACTTTCAGGATCCATTCTTAGGATTCTAGAGGGCATGTTCATCAGTGCAACAAGAAGCAGTGAATCAATAAACCACATTGCCTTTGCAGAAGGATAGCCCTCTCTTTAAAATCCTGGAACTCAATACACAGACACAGACTGACTGGCCATGTGACAAACCTGGGGTTAAGAAGTAGGATCCTGCATGTTGGCTTCAGGTGGTCCATTAAATGAATTTAACAATTTTTTCCCTTGATTTCTTTCCTGTTACTTTTAATCTTTCCTATTACAGTAAATTTTAAGGTAAAACTTAAATTTTTTAAAAAGCTCATAGAATTTTTTTTCATTCCACACCAGTCTATGTGAAAGAAATCAACTTCCCAATGTAATAAAATAAATTGTATGTCAAATGTTGTGGCTTTATGTTTATTTGCAATTTTCCGAGGAACTGGTCCATCAGATTTCATCAGATTTTTAGAGGGGACTGTGATCAGGAAAAGTTAAAGACCCACTCCCTAAAAATACAGGGCTCCTACTGGAATTCTGTGGTCGCCCACTGTCTCTTGGCTTCATTTGTTGTTGTGTGTCTCCAAGTTGTTTCTGACTTATGGTGACTCTTAGGTGAACCTATCATTGGGTTTTATGGGTCTGAATGTGTATGATGGGCCCAAGGTCACCCAGTGGGTTTTCACGGCTGAGCGGGGAATTGAACCCTGGTTTCAATACTCAGGATCGTAGTACAACACTCAAATCACTACAACATGCTGGCTCTTCAACCCTGGTCCATCAAAATTGGTTAGAGCTGGCCTATCTGTTCCCATACGGTATTGCACCCAGTCATATTTCGCTCTTGACTCTCTTTCCATGTGCTCAAAGAGACATGTATGTCTCTCCTCCATGTCAGAACCTGGTTTGCGGAGTTGTAGTTCGATGCTCAAACTCCTGCACCACACTGGTTCTCCTAGGCTTCATTTACTGTCAGTCATACAGATTGTGCTGAAAGAGATAACACCAAGGCCTCTCTTCCCACAAAGCTTTGGTCAAATACTTTGGAACTAGCCTTTGGCGATGGGTAGCAATTCTGTTGAGTGGATGGTCCCAAATCGACTTTCTGCTTTCTAGTCTTGCATGCAGTGGGATGTGGGGGGAGGGTTAAACAATGTGCTGGTTGTTTTCCAGAAATCTGATTCTAATCAGCTCTCGGGGATGATGGCAATTGGCCTTTGAAGGAGGGAGGGGTGTTGGACACAGGCCAGTTGGTGGCTTTCTTGTAACCTGAATTTGCTGGTTTCTAATTTGTAATGTCAGCAGTTCAGAGTACTAGCAATGAGCTTGGAAACCTGTTTTGCATTGGTCAGAGGTCAGGATTTCAGTGAGTCAGCTCTGAGCTCTTGTTCATTTGGACATAGTTTGAGATGGTGGTGTACTCTGCACTTGAAGTAGCAAACAGGCGGGGCTAGAAGGCAGAAGGAGTTTGGGATCTGACAAAACCTTGAAAGATATTTGGGATTTGGTTAAGCAGGTTTTTCTCTTAACTTTGGCCACTAAAACTTTTTAAATTGTTTTCAAGTTGAAAAGGATTTGAACTCTAGGAGTGCAGTGGTGTTTCCCATCACACAAATGAACATGTTCAAATAGCATTGTGTCTTCATACATTTTCTGTAAAATTTTCTAATGTTTGCTATCTCTTCAAAGTACAAAAGGGCTGCCATGGTCAACTCATGCCACCGATCAGGATCAGCACCACCACTCCTCTCCACACCCAAACACTGGATCTAGAACATTTCCGCACGACACTCTTATAGCACGATGATTCCACTTTCAACTTTCTATGGAATCCTGGAGTTTGCAGTTCTGGGAGGGGCCAGCCAGCCCCTCCTGGAACTGCAAACCCAGGATTCCATAGGAGGTTGAAAGTGGAATCATCACGCTATAAGAGAGTCATGCGGAAATGGCCTTAGTCATACATTTGCTGGGTATATCCAAGATCAAAATGTATGCTGGGCTTTATATTTATATTAAGTAAAACAATCAAAGCTTCCATGAAGCTGAAATATTTACCAGCAGAGAAATCTGCCTGCTGTGTCTTTGCATGATTTACTGCTGTTACTATTTGTCTCATCCGATTCTCCCTCCCCAGGCAGGTGGGGAGATCAAGCTGATTCCTGCACCTAGTGCAACATTGTGGAGGTTTGTTATTTATTTATTTATTTATTTATTGTGAAACTGTAGTGCATATACAAATGTCACTGCACTTGCAAGAAGGCATATTTCATTTTCTTTGGTATCTTGTAAAAAGGAGTAAGGACTTTCAGAACCCTTTGCTTCACAAAGGCATAGCTCCATTCATCCACGTGAGGCAAGGAAAGAGGATGGGTAAGAATCATTTGGAAGGCACAAAATTCTCCGCAGCATATTCATGAGATACAGAATAAAAGGCCAGATGCATGCTTGTGAGAATCAAGCCCTGCAATTAATATTATTCTGAAGCAGAAGGTTAAATCACTGAGGTATAATTTTATATTCATGGCACTGAGCCGTCCCAATTTTACATAAGACCAGTTCTTTTTCTCCACAGCCAAAGGTTCTCTGCATTCCAATCTGATATCATAGGAAATGCTCTTGAACCTGGAATTTTGATTTACAGTACATTTATTCCACCTTGCATTTAGACAGTAGTTGCAAGATTTAGTTTTGAAGACGATGTGCATGCAGCAGGGGGAAGAATCATGTGACCCTTCTGATATTATTGGACTGCCCACTCCCAGTAGCCCCGTGCAGAATAACTAATGGTGAAGAATGCTGAGAGATGTAGTTTAAGCCATCTGGAGGGCCACCTGATTATCCATGCAATGTACAGCTATGCATAGAAAATTGTGTTTATAATTTGACATAATTGTAGGAGTAGGCCTAGCCACCTAACTGCAGAATGGTAAAATGAGAGAGTGGACTGTAGCATTTCAGACCGCAATTGATGTATTTTTGAATGTTGGCCTATGTGGAAAAACCTGTCTGCATGTAGAAAAGTAATAGCAAGGAACAGGATGTTGGGATATTTGATAAACTCTTTGTCTATGCCTCTGTGAGCCTGTTAGGATTCCCAGGTGATGGCTATCCCAGACCTGAGACTTCAGCGCTATCTTCCGAGACTAGATGACCCTCTTGCGGTGTCATAGGGTGATGTGGCAAGTGATGCTGCATGGGTGGTGTCATGATGGCAATAAGTATACATTGCAGTCATGCAGAGTGTAGGGTTGCCGTATTTCACTTTCTCAGATCCAGGCATCTAATTTGCATATTTTGCAAACTATTCCAATTAGGCAAATTCATCACATTAATTGTTACATATTTTTCTTCCACTGTGTTTTAGACTTTATACCATTTTTATGGTCACATCTGATCTGACAGAACCGGTATAGAGTAATGTTTGAAGTGTCATACTAGAAACAATTTCTACTACCCAGGACAACCCAGGTTCAGATTTTTGCTTGGACATGGAATTGACCGTGTGTCCTTGAGCCACTAGCAGCAACCCTTAATAAACCTGCCTTAGAGGCTTCTTGCACTCCACTACTTTCACTACCCATCCTCTGCTTCCCTCCTGCCCCTCCCCTCCCCTCACATCTCACCCTCAGAATGCTTCTCTCCCATTCTTCTAACATGTTGCTACTGGCACAGCCCATTCTCCTTCCCTTGCCTCACCTTGCACACTTACAATGTGTCCCTTCTTTGATGCTTTCTGCCAATAGCACCAGTTCTTCTTCATGGTCTCTGTGCCTCATACATTAGGAGCTTTCATGCCTGCGCGGTAGCGTCCGGAAGATTCTAGAGCTTGTTAGCTTTGGCGGGAACCCTTCCCCCACGTCGGTACTGTGCATGCTCCTCCCGCCGACTAACAGTCTCTCCTCAGTTCTTTCTTGTCCGCCTCAGCGCACAGAAGGTTCTCTCGTTGGCTTGTGTTTTTTCTTGTGCTTTGTTGCGATTTTCTCGGGTTTTTTTTTTTTACTTCGGATTGGATTTTGACTACCCCTCTCGGCTTTCGGATTTGTCTTGTTGTAGATTTGATCGGTTTTGACCAATTTCTGGACTGTTTATGGCTTTGGATCTCGGACTCTGTTTTTGGCGCCCTCGGACTCTCTTTTCCTCGCCCTTCACTTGTGTATGTTGGCGTTGTTCAAAAACTGCACCTCCTGTGGAAGGAAGGTTGCCCTTTCCGACCGGCATTCCAAGTGCCTCTTCTGTTTGGGTGAGGGACATATTGTCCAAGCCTGCCCCATTTGCAAGGAGTTTACTCACCAGACCCTTCGCAACAGGGCCGCAAGGCTTAAATCCCATTGCTGGGAACAATCTTTGCGGGCACAAACCCCCGAGACGATGGCCGAGAGACGTCCAACCTCCTCTTCTTCGGCAGCGGCGGTGGCTGCCATGCCCTCGACATCATCCGGATCGGTACCGGGCTCAGTACCGATCATGAAGTTGCCAAGAATACCGAAGATCTCGGCAACTCGGGCACGTGAGGAGCCTGCGGGCTCGCAGCCTCCTCCTCCTCCTCCAGGCCGCTCACCCCGGCCCAGAGAAACGCCCCCCACCAAAGGGGTGGGGAAGGAGAGGAAGAAGGAGAAGGAGAAGCGGTGCTCTCCACCTACCGTGGTGCGACCCCCGACTCCACCACTCAGCCCGCCGAGGAACCTGAACCGATGGAGCTCCCTGAGGGAGAGGAGCCTCTGGAGAAACAGGAAATCCTCGAGGTGTCGGATGAGGAGCAGGCCGTGCAGGCCTCGCCCCCTCATCCTCCCGAGCTGACTGCGGAGATTCCCCCAGCCTCTCGACGCAACGAGTCCCGCTCGCCGGAGCAGCGGGCCAGGCCTCCATACCCTTGCTATCGGGAGATGCGCCTGGAAAGGATTCGCTCAGGTGAGAGTGCCTACTCTCCCGCCTACCTTGGACGGTACGCCCAGGAGCAGGTGTGGCATGAACCGGCTGGCTCGTACTACTTGTACTCGCCATCCTACAGGCACCGGTACCATCCAGATCTGTGGTACTGGTCACCTTGCCGCCGGTCTCATTTGCCGCAGCGGGAGGCCTACTATCCCCACTATGAACAGTCACCGCTGTGTCGATCGCCGAGTCACCGAAGGTCCCGGGAACCCTCACCCCGCTACAGGGCTGTTTCTCCACCCCCGCAGACGACGGCCACAGCTACCCGCCCAGCGCCACAGTCTACCGTGGCCCAATTGGTAGCTACAACATCTACCACGCAGGCAGCACACCGTCCTAAGCCCGCGGTCGTGTCCCTGCAGGTGACTCCGGTACCGGCCACGACATCTGCTGCACTGGTACCGACGCAGCCTGCAGCTCCGGCAGTCACCCTGGCACCTCCGGCCCGTAGGCCGGCTGAGGAGAAGGAGGTGGAGAGATCACCAACTCCATCTGGCGACTCCTATGACTCAGGATCCGACTCTGCTAAGTCCACCTCTTCTTCTCATGAGTCCCTGCCGCTGGTTTTTGGGGAGCCAGGTCCGGAGTCTGCACCGGAGGATGTGCACCAGTTCTCTGCCATCCTCCTCCGGATGGCCACAGCCCTTGGCCTCAAGGTGACCGAGGCTGCTCCGCAAGCCCAGGACCCGGTCTTCCAGTACTTGGAAGCCCACCCACCATCGACCGCACCGCTGCTGTTCCTCCCGACTCTAGTGGAAGTGATGAAGCAGCCGTGGGCAAAGCTGGTGTCAGTGCAGCCTATTCCGCCTAGGCTGGAGCACCTGTACAGGACACAGAAGGAGAATGCGGAGTTCCTCTTCAATCATCCTGTACCGAACTCCATCGTGTTCGATTGGGCCCAAACGAAGGGAGGTACTCGAGCGCACACTACCCCTCCAGACCGTGAAGGATGGAAGCTCGATGCCTTCAGCTGTAGGTTCTATTCGGCATCGTCTCTGGTGGCCAGGACGGTGAACACGATGGCTTGCCTCGCGGCATACCATCGGAACCTCTTCGACCGACTTGCTCCACTGCTCACTGACCTGCCAGAGGAGTCATGCGCCTCAGCCACTCAGATCTTCGACGAGGCCGTTGTGGTGGCTACCCAGCAGATCGCCACCCCGAGGCACGCTGTGGAGGCTGCCTCGAGGGTGATAGTTGGTGCCGTAGCCCTCCGACGCCACACGTGGCTCCGGTCCTCTGGGCTTCAGGAGGACAGCCATCAACGGATTGAAGATCTTCCGTTCAACGCTGAAGGGCTTTTCCACACCTCCACCGACGAGGCTATGGATTACCTCGTCAAGGCCCGGCTGACTGCGAAAAGATGGGCATCAACCAGCCTGCCCAGTCTCGCCGCACCTTCCAGCTGAGGCCTTCGTGGAGAAGGTCCTCCTTCTCATCAGCATACCAACCGCGGTCCCCAAGGTCGACCGCGTCGAGGCCATCAATGTCTTTGGCTTTGAGGAGGATTCCTAGACGGCGTACATCTTCATTGTCGAAGAAGTTGTCCTCCGGAGCGAAGTCCCGCTTTTGATGGCCTCCGCAGGACTCCACCCGTGCCATCCTTCACCCTTCCGGTAGACCTGATCCATCACCCGAGCCTGGCCAGGCACCTCGATCACTGGCGAGAGATCACTGCGGACTCCTGGGTACTTACCATTGTCCACCTGGGGTACGCCATCGAGTTCCTGGATATTCCGCCATAGGGTGTCTACTACTCCACCCCGGCCGGCTCAGCTCTACTGGAAGAGGTCCAGTCCCTCCTCGAAAAGGGAGCGATCGAGAGTCTCCCGCCTTCAGCCAAGGCCACCGGCTTCTACTTGAGGTACTTCATGGTGCCAAAGGTGGACGGCTCCCTGAGGCCCATCCTAGACCTCCAAGGGGTGAACTACTACATCCGCCCCAAGAGGTTCAAGATGGTCACGCTGCCCTCGATCCTCCCCTTCCTCCGGCGAGGAGACTGGTTTGCGTCCATAGACCTCAAAGACGCCTATTTCCACATCTCGATCCGCCCGCAGCACAGGACATACCTACGGTTCGCAGTCGCCAGCACCAGCTACCAGTACCGGGTGCTGCCGTTCGGACTTTCCACTGCACTGTGGGTGTTTACCAAGTGCATGGCTCCGGTCGTGTCCTTCCTGCGGACGAAAGGCGTCTCCGTCTACCCTTACCTGGACGATTGGCTGTTGGTGGCGTCCTGCAAACAGAAACAGTACAGAGGCATTCATCGGACTTTGTCTCTTCTCACTCAGCTCAGACTCAGGGTCAACCCCAAGAAGTCTCACCTCAAGCCCACCCGGGTTCTAGACTTCATCGGGGCGACCCTCGACTCGGTATCGGCGAGTGCCTTCCTCCTGGACGAGAGGGCGCAGACGCTTTGTCAGGCAGCGTCCGCCGCCTTCGAGGCCATGATGATGTCAGCAAAGAGGATTCAGCAGCTCCTTGGCTACATGGCCTCAACCACTACCGTAACCTACCTCTCCAGGTTACGCGCACGGCCGCTCCAGCACTGGTTCGTCAGGGCCTTCGATCCACTTTGGGACGACCAGCGCCACCGATACCGCCTGCCCCAACAGGTTCTTCGATCGCTCCTGTGGTGGCAGTCGTACAGGAACCTCCTGTCAGGCATGCCGTTCCGCGAACCCAAGCCATCAGTCATGGTAACAACGGATGCCTCGCTTTTCGGCTGGGAAGTGCACACCGGCGATCTCCGAGTCCAAGGCCGGTGGATGGACGACGAGCTGTTCCTCCACATCAACGCTCTTGAGCTGCTGGCGATCCACAAGGCCCTGAGAGTGTTCCGACACCTGGTCACGGGCCACACGGTGTTGATCCTCACCGACAACACGATGGCGGTCTGCTACGTGAACAGGCAAGGAGGGACTCATTCCACCACGCTGTTGGGTATCGCCCTCAACCTCTGGAATTCGTGCGTCCTGCTCCAGATACACCCTGTGGCGGTTCGCCTGGCAGGGCAGGAGAACACCACAGCGGATGCCCTCAGCAGGGATACCACTTCCCACCACGAGTGGTCCCTGTCCAATGAGGCCTTCTGGATGCTTCGAGACCGATGGGGCGAGCCGACCATTGACCTCTTCGCAACCAGCCAGAATGCGAAGTGCCGCCGATTCTGCTCAAGGGCCAGCCACGATCGCCACTCCATCGGCTACGTGTTCCAGTTCCTGTGGGATGAGGGGTTGATCTACACCTTCCCTCCGTTCCCGCTCCTGGGCCGCGTGATCGAGAAGATCATCGTGGACAGAAGAGGCGCGATCCTCATGGCACCGTACTGGCCAAGGCAGCACTGGTTCGGACCCCTGATCGAGGCCACCCGGGGCAGGACTCTCAGGTTTCCGACGGTACCAGACCTGCTGTCCCACTCCGACGGACTGGTGTTGCACCCGGACCTGCCGGTCTTGGCCCTCCATGCCTGGAGGATATCGCCCTAGATGACCCGGCCATCGGGAACGTCTTGACCGCAGCCAGGAAGGAGTCCACGCGAAGGAACTACCACTACAACTGCTTCGTGGCCTTCACCGAGGAACGTCGAGAGCCGGTATCGCCTGTCAACCTGCGTACCGTGCTCCACTTCCTCCTGCACCTCCGGCAACAGGGCCTGGCCTTCCCGTCGCTCAAGGTCTACCTCGCTGCAATCGTGGCATACCAACCGCCATGATCCCCATCGGCTGCGCTCTTCAGGAACAGTACCATCAAGCAGTTCCTGAAGGGCCTACAGAATCTCTACCCGCCGGTATAGCCGCCGCTACCGTCGTGGTTGCTGTCATTGGTGCTGTCCCAGCTGGCAAGGCCGCCCTTCGAGCCCATGGCTACGACGGACGACAGGCTGCTCGCAATGAAGACCGCGTTCCTAGTGGATATCACCTCTGCCAGGCCGGCGGGAGAGTTGACGACGGTACGGTGCGATTAACCATACCTGGTCTTCCATCGTGACAAGGTGGTCCTCTGGCCTGACATCTCTTTTCTCCCGAAGGTGGTGTCCAGTTTCCATCTGAGCCAGGACATCATCCTGCCAGCCTTCTATTCTGACCCAATTATACCTCTGGAGCAGTCCCTCCACTCCCTGCATGTTCATCAGGCTCTGGCTTTCTACAGAGACAGGACTGCGGCCTACAGGCAGACACCACATCTTTTTGTCTGCTATGGCAGGCGCCGGAGAGGCCACAAAGTATCCACCCAGCGCTTCTCCAAGTGGGCGGTACAGACTATGCACCTGGTGTACGAGCTTGCCAAGAAGCCTCTGCCTGACCTCCTGCGGGCTCACTCCACCAGAGCCGTAGCGACATCTGCTGCCCTCCTGCGAGGCGTCGACCTGCCGGAGCTGTGCCATGTGGCGACCTGGTCCGAACCATCGACCTTCTTCTGCCGCTACAGACTCGACTGCCGGTCCAGGAGAGATGCTCGATTTTGCCGTGCTGTGCTGGCTTCTGTTCTCTAGGGTCTGGGACCTGACCCAGCATCCTGCCGGTAAGCTACACAGTCTCCTAATGTATGAGGCACAGAGACCACGAAGAAGAAGAAGAGGTTGCTTACCTGTAACTGTGGTTCTTCGAATGACCATCTGTGCCCTCATACATCCCCGCCCTGCCTTCCCCTCTTTTTCAGGTCCCATCTTCTTCGGTGGACCAGAACTGAGGAGAGACCGTTAGTCAGCGGGAGGAGCATGCGCAGTACCGACGTGGGGGAGGGATTCCTGCCAAAGCTAACAAGCTCTAGAATCTTCCAAATGCTACCGCGCAGGTGCGAAAGCTCCTAATGTATGAGGGTACAGATGACCACTCGAAGAACCACAGTTACAGGTAAGCAACCTGTTCTTATCCTCCATTCCTTCTGTGCCCTCCCTCACCTCATACCCTTGCAATGCCTCTCTCCTTTGTGTCTTTATTCTACCATTCAGTGGCCCTTTCCACACGGCATTTGCCATGTGAAAGGGCGCCTGGAGCATTGCCCAATTGTGAAGAGCGATCTGTGCGATGCTCCAGAGGCCGGCAGGTGCCTATCGCGCACCTTTTCATTTTTAGCTAGAAGCCGAAAATGGTGCGCGATCGTGCATTGCTCCTGGGCCCTGCGTGCACTTACCTGACATGCGGAGCCTCCGAAGCTGCGCCAGTCATGCTTCCTGCCGCAGCGCAGCCTGGGAAGGTCCCAGGCTGCACTGCGGAAGGAAGAGGCAGGGCTCTTACATGAGCAGGCAGCTCGTGCGGAGCCAAAGGACCCTGGATACAAGAGCCTCTCACCAGAGGCTGCTAGCGCGATCCCCGCACCCCTGTGCCGAAGAAGGTAAGGTGTGGAAACGGCCAGTGTCCTAATTCACTGAGAGTAAAGAAACTCAACATGGTAGTTGGCAATCCAGATGGATCAATCCGTAGCTAGAAAAGCAAGATAGATAGGGAGATGCACAAAACAATAGTCAGGGTCCAGTTCCACGGGCCCAGAAAGCAGGGCAGAGTCTCCAGAGTATCTTGAGTGTGTTTTCAACTGAGCGGGAGATGGAGGTTGCATCTAGCAGGTGGCAGGGTTTGCTGCCTGCTGAATTGAGTCAAGCTGACTGTTCAGTGAGAACAGCTGAGGCAGTGCAACCTAAGCTGCAGGTGTGCGGAGCCCCTCCTCAAGCACTCCTGCAGTGCTACTACCCTGGAGGGAGGCATGGCACTCAAATTATTCACCTCCCTTCCCTCCTATTCCTTCCCTTGCCTCACCTTCCACCTTTGCAATGCACTCTTCCCGTGCTTCTTACATGTTGGTGTTGACACTGGTGACTCCGCTTCCCACCTATTCCATCCCTTCTTAGTGAACTCCACGGCTTGCATGATTCACTCTCCTTTCCCTCCTGCTCCCACTCTTACCTCGGCCATCAAAATGTCCCCCTTCCTTGTTTCATGCGTTCTACTGCTCACACTGCTAACTTCCCTCATGCCTGAAGCAGGGAAGGACCACTACCACTACCACTACTTCTTCTTCTTCCTCCTCCTCCTCTTCTTCTTCTTCTCCCTTTTCTTCTTCTCCTCCAAAAACGGCAGAGAAATGAGGAAAATAGATACACATAAAGTTTTCAAAGGACCAGAGAAGGCAGTCCAGGGCCTTTCTGCACTACATTGTTATAGTGCTATTATTCCACTTTCAACATCCTGTGGAACTATGGGGTTTGTAGTTTAGAGTTCTCTGGCTGACAATTCTAAATGCCCCTCCCTAAACTGCAAACCCCAGGTGGAATTCTGTAGGGTGTTGAAAGTGGAATAATAGCACTATAATAGGGTGGGCTGGAAAGGCCCTCAGATTTGGGAATCCTAATGTCTGTGTGTATCTCCTTTCATGCAGCTTGTGTCCAGAAGATAAAGAAATTTGCTTTTCTTTACATAACATGATGTCCACACAAAACTAATATAGAACCAGAAGAATGAACCTTGAGCAGATGACAAAGCAGCATTTACTCCTGTGTCCACTAAAACTCCACAAAAGTTATTTTGAGGTAGAAAAACATATGGATTTGATTGCTCCTGGTGAAGACATTTGTTGAAACTGGATTAACAAATTCTTTGATACCTGCTTGAGATTCAGTCTCTCCCCCATTCTCTCTCTCTGCTTATTGGTTGCTGCTGTCCTACTCATTTTTTTCCCAGACCATTAGCCCCACACTAATTAAAGTTAAAATTAAAACAATTGAACTAAAGGAGTTACTGCTGGCTGAGATCCTCAGCCTAGGGATTTTCAATGTGCAAAGCTTTTGCTCTCTGACCCTTCCCCAACAAACAACAGAGGAACATTTGGGATTTTACTCACTTCAGTTTCTCTTTCTGTCTTCCTCATTCTTCTTGTCTATTCCATCACTTCATCTTCCAGGTTTCTACATTCTTTGGGTTATTATCATGTTTTATCTCTTCTGTATATGCTGCACACCATAATGTTCTCCATAAGAACAGAGAGACATCTATTTCAAGGGCCATGCAGCTTCATAGCTCTTTTCCCAGTATAATGAAGGAGTAATCTGTTCCCAAAACCGTACAGATGATTGATAGGATTGAGGCATCCTGTCAGCCTCTGGCGGAATATCACATCAAAATTGTTGTGAATTACTAATGAGCTTTTCTTTCTGCCTTGTAGAGGAGGATCTTCAATAACATCTGCAACCAGAGCTGTCCCATGCCAGTTTGCTGCCTGAAACACAGGGCAAGGTGGTCTGATTTCCTCCTCACCCCATCCCTCCATTCCACATAGAGACATAAATTGGACTGGCAGGTGAATCTTAGTTAAGCACTGGAAATCTGAGAGTATCCACCATCGCCCCTGAGGACAACACTTTAGTTTAGCAATTCAGGAAAATTCCCACAGTGCATACATCACTATGTCCTCCAGCAGTCAGGGGGTTAAGGGGAAACGGTTTTGTGACTACCATTGCTCCTTCCCTCTGCATCTGTCCCCTGAATCAGTAGCCTCACTCTGTCTAATGGAAGAGCCCAGTCTTACACTATAAACACCCAGCAGGGTGGATCCAGCACCCAACGTTATACCTTTCTTTCAGTGATGAAGATAGCTTCCTTTCTAGTGGAGAAGGCCACGATCAGTTTGAGTGATTTAAACCAGAAATGGTTTCACATCCATGTTTACAGGGGCCACCTTTTTTCTCAAGGAATTAATTTGGACCCTGGAAAAGTTCAGTCTCTTCAGGGATGCCTGGGATTTATAACCAAACTGGCATCACCAGCTAGTATGAATAGAACTTAGAAAAGTTACGTTTCCAACAAGTCTCAGAACCTCCCCACCCCACCCCACCCAGCTAAGGTGGCTATCGCTATGCTGCCCTGTGAATTCTGAGATGTGTGGTCCAAAATAAAATTTTGATACTCTGAATATGAAACACAAACATTTGGATGATTCATTGCTTATGGGACTGTGGAAGTGATTCCCTCAAGAAGCAGGTTATCAGGGAATGCTTGTGCTAATTAAACTAACATTTCAGTGAAATACTTGTGGGGAGCTTTTTGTCACAAGTGAAACCTTACTTTTGTTTTTTTTTCTATCTCTTCTTCTTCTTCTGGTACCCCCCTTCCTTTTGTTAATCTTACTTTGAGCACAGCAAATTCTATTGACACCAAGGCCATTTCCGCATTATTCTACTTTCAACATCCTATGGAATCCTGGGGTTTACAGTTTAGGGAGGGACCTCAAAGACTATAAAAGTGTATAAGAGTGTAGTGCTATAACAGTGTAGTGCAGAAATAGCCTAAGAGAGAAAGGAGGTAGCAGTAGGGCCTGTCTTTTCTGTAGGGACAATACAAAGCCAATTTTGGCCAAAATGATTTACAGAGAAGCTTCAGTATATGAAGTATGCCGAAAGACCTGTAGGATGTGTCACTGCAGAGCTTTTTTTCCTCTGCATTGAAGGTTTTTGCAGCAATAAGTTCATCAGGCAAAATGATGAAATATGTCCCCTTTCTCTCTGCTTACACAAGCCAGCTCCCAAAGGCATGCCTACCAGCTGCAAAGAGCCTTTTGTTCTAATTCCCAGTGAGAATGAATAAAGGCCGCAAAGAAATCTACCTTTTAGTACTGGGGTACAGGTACCACCACTGAAACTGGGCAATATTTTCATTGCAAGAGATCTGTTTGGATAGATGCTGGGCCAGAACTGTGTGCAATTGGATTGAATGATCTGTTCTTTGCACTAAGCAAAGACCATTTATTTCTAGATTTGGAAGGAGTGACAGCAGATGTCATGAAATCTTTGACCTTGCCAACCGAGGAGTGAGATTTGGTTATTTCATGGTCTGTGAAATCCCAGGTTCAAATCTTATCTTAACCAAACAGCCACTCACAAACCTATAATTGTGGGTTGATAACTTTGGATTTTGCCGTACATTTTCTTGGTAACATGCCCTTTGGACCAGAGGGGTGCTTGTCTAATGGACTAGATGTGTTGAAGGTATTGTCCCTAGTTGACATCTGCCCTCATCACTAGTCTCTGTTGCTGCAAGTAAGAAAAGAAGCTGTAATTCATCATGATTTCACTGTACGTGTATATGCCATGAAATGCACTTGTGTGTGATCATCATATGTGGAAATCTATTCAACACATTGCTGGAATGCTTAGAAAGCATTATTATGATTGCCATCCTCATCATCCACATCATCATCATCATCTGGTTGTTAGCTAAGAGGAAAGGCAAGTTGCTTTACTGTCAGTCCTTTGCCATTTCTGCACTAGACTGTTATAGTGCTATTATTCCATTTTCAACATTCTATGGAATCCTGGGGTTTGCAGTTTATGGAGGGGCCTCAAAACCCTCAAACTGCAAACCCCAGGATTCCATAGGAAGTTGAATGTGGAATAATAGCACTATAACAGTCTAGTGTGGAAATGGCTCTTGTCTGCATCATGACCTGCCCTAAAAGCAGGTTTCCCACCTGGAAATTTTTGCTCCTTAACAAGGCAAGTAGAGCTCTCCCTCTAGCAAATAAATCTACACTTTCTCATTCTTTGGTTTTGGGGTTTGGTTTGGTTTTGTTCTATGTAGCAGTCCTAAAAATTTTGTTACTGCCCTTTGTGCTTTTCCTCTGATCTCTTCCTGGGCTTGTTCTTTTCCTCTCCAAGCTGCTCTCTTTTTGTAGCCACTTACATAAGCAGCCGTTACTGAGGGTGACACCTCTGCAAGGGGCATAATGACAGTCCCAACAATGGTCCACCACCATGGGAGAGACGGGGTCGGGTGGTGGAGGGGGGTGCACATTGAGAGGTGGCTCTGTTCAGAACTTGGCTCCTAGAGCCGCAGAGCTTACTCTGGACAAAGGAGGGAAAGTTTATCCTTCAGCTGTTTTCCCACAGTGAAATGGGGATATGGAATGGATAAAAAACAAGGATAGTTGTGGTCATTGCTTGCCCTACTAGGTAAGTACTTGCTTGCCAAGAAGGAGAGAATAACCCTTCTATATCAGTGGAAAGGAAAGTGGGGTTTTGCTTTGGAGAGAAACACAAACCATGTTCAGGAGCTTTTCAGACTTTCTCCCCTCCTCCTATATTTGGTCTTAGGAAGCATCTTTCCCCACTTGCTCTCTCCCTATTTCTTCTACCTCACTTGTGTCAGAAGACCATGGCAACAAAACTGTTTTTCATAGCAAAAACACTGAGATTTCCTCTAAAGAGTTGATCAAGGGGTTCCTCATCATTTTCTTCCCCACTGGAGAGCACTGGGAAGTCTAAGGCACATAAGAATATACAGGCACGCTACAGGCTATGTAATCTGCTGCCTGGAGTCCCTGGTTGGTGCAAAGTGAATGAATTCATGCAGATGGTGAAGGCTTAGCCTGGAGAAGGAGAGATTCCTAGAAAAGAAGAGATTAAGACCCTTTGCGCATGGCATTTGCCATGTGAAAGGGCCTCTGGAGCATCGCGCGATTGTAAGGAGTATTTCAGACGATGTCCTCGCAATCGTGCGATGCTACGGGGGCCAGCAGGTGCTGATCATGTACTATTTCATTTTTGGCTTGCAGCCGAAAATGGTGTGTGACTGTGCATCTCTCCAGGGGCCCACACGCACTTACCTTGTGTGCGGAGATCCAGAGACGCGGCCCTGTGGTTCCTCCCCCAGCACAGCCTGGGAAAATACCCGGCTGCACTGTGGAAGGAAGAGGTGGAGCCCTGGTGATGCCTGCTGGCCGGCAGGCAAGGCCTACGGAGCCGAAGCAGTGGGGACACAAGAGCCTCTCGCAAGAGGCTGCTCGCATGATCCCCAAGCCCCTGCTCCGGACAAAGGTAAGGTGCGGAGAAAGAGGAGACATGAGGGATGTCTTCAAATATCATAAAGGTTGTTATGAAGAGGATGGAGAGGACTTGTTCTCTGTTATTTCAGAGAACAGCTAAAAACCAATGGATAGAAACTGGAGGATCACCATAATCAGTTTTCAAAAGGGAGAGACATGATAACCAGAGAGCATCTCTCCCCTATCAGTGACACTTTGTTGTTGTGTGCCTTCAAGTCACTGCTGACCTATGGCAACCCTATGGTGAAGCTATCACAGGGTTTTTCTTGGCAAGATTTGTTCAGAGGGGGTTTGCCTTTGTCTTCCTCTGAGGCTGAGAGAATGTGACTTCCCTGAGCAGGGATTTGAATCAGAGGCTATTTCTGCACTATACTGTTATAGTGCTATTATTCCACTTTCAACATCCTGTGGGATTCTGGGGTTTGCAGTTTACTGAGACCCAAGAGCTCTGGCTGAGAATTCTAAAGGCCCCTCCCTAAGCTGTAAAGCCCAGGATTCCGTAGGATGTTGAAAGTGGAATAATAGCACTATAACAGTATTGTATGGAAATGGCCAGAAGCCTTCAATCAATCAATATTTGAATATCTAAATCTAAGTTTAAATATTTAAATCTTGATTTTAGTCTTTAGGGTCCCTGACAACAAATTATATTTACAGGGGGTTAAGAAAAGGTTAAGAAACTACTAGGCTAGAGCATTCTGGGAGCTGAGGTTCAAAAAAGTAATGTTTCCAAAGTCTGGATATAGACAACTAGAATTTCTCTTACATAGTCTACAGGTTCTAGACCAGTGTGATTTCTTATAGAAATACGACATTCAACAGGCTCTGAATGAAATTTGTTTCTTGGAAACATTTGTATCCTATCTTTTCTTCACTGAACTCAGAGTACATGGCTTTCCTCTTTTTCCATTTTCCATTCATAGTTCTTGAGTGTGTGACCATCCTAAGATTAACTAGTGAATTTCTTGGTGCAGTGGGTACTAGAATACAGAAATCCTGAATTCCAGTCCAATAACTCTCATCAGGTCCTAGTTAGTCCCAGTCCCAGACCACAGTACTACACTGAATCTCAAATGGCCTCTTCTGAGTGACTGGAGCAAATTCCTTTCCAGTGAATTTTTGGTATACAGTAGCCCTGGACCTTCAACTCTAACAATTGTCCCAATGTGATTGATGGGGAATACTGCTGCATTTTTTAAAATTTTTATTTCCATACTAAAAATACAACAAATACATACTACCATTCCAACAATCAACCATTGATTTTCACACTCCATACATTAACTTACCCCTAGGCTTCCATTATAGTATAACTACTCTCTATCCCAAACAAGGATCTCTCTCTTTAAAGATATAATCATCATGATTCCATTTTTCATATGGTTAAATGCTAAACTTATGCTCTAAATATTACATCAATACTTATAAAAAAAAATGAAAGAATTTATACAAATCTAGTTGTACTTGAACGGCAACTTCATCTCTTTAGTCTGTAAAGCTAGCTGACACTAGACTCCCCCATCTGCCTCTTAAATGGACCCCAATTTTTAACATGGTTATCCAAAGAATTCCCTCTTCAAGTAGTTAATTTATCCATTAGCGTCATATTGTAAAGTTTTATTACCCAGTCATCTTCTTTAGGGAGTTCTGGTTTTTCCAGTCTTTTGTATAGTTAATTCTTGCCACAGCTGTCACGTAAAATAACAATTTTCCATACTTTCTCATCAAATTCTCCTCTGGCATACTCAACAGATACATTTCTGGTCTCATCTGGAATGTTAAGTCCAAAATTTTCTTTACCTGAAAATGTATTGTCTTCCAATATTTTTAGCCTTGTAGCAGATCCACCACATGTGATAAAATGAACTTTCTCCTTCTTACATTTCCAACAGTTATCATTACAAGCTTTATACATCTTTGTTAATCTGTCAGGAGGTAAGTACCACCTTAGATATATTTGTATGTATTTTCTTTTATGTCCTATGTTTTATGATTTCTTTTATGTTCTTTTATATTTTATCATCTTTAATCTTTTATCCCAGGTTTCCTCCCAGTTTCCAAGCTCTATTGGGTAGCCTATATTATAAGCCCATTGTATCATAGGTTCTTTTACAATCTCCTCTTCTGTACCCCACTTCTGTAGAATTTTGTACATTTCAGAGATGATACTTGATTTGTTACCAAAGATTATTCCATCCTCTGTTTGAAAGCTGCTTAATTGTATCTCAATTTTCCATTTTTCTCTTGGCTACATAACAACCAATGGCAGGTTGTGCCATCATCTCTGAATTCTTCTTGAGACTTGATTACTAGAATATTTCCTTGGTTTTTTGTCAAGTCTTTGTATAACATCCATTGCCCGTGAAGAATATTTTCTTCATTATAAAATGCTTCATGTGGCAAAAGCCATAGTGGTGTTTTGGCATACAATCTTGTTTTGTATCTCATCCAAGTTTTTAATATTGGTTTTCTTGCAAAATGATTATTAACATTTCTGTGGATTTTATCTTTATTATAACCAAGATATGCATGCCAGCCAAACACAAGATCCTCCCATTCCAATGTCAGTAGTCTGTTATTGTCCAATTTAACCCATTCTTTGAACCAATTGAGACAGCATGCATGGAAGTAGAGTTTTAAATTAGGGAATCCTAAGCCTCTCCTTTCCTTTGCATCATAAAGAATTTTAAATTTTATTTGAGGCTTCTTCCTGAAGTAGACTGTGGAGGAGGGTCAGTCTGGATAGCCTCAGGACCCTGGGCATGCTTATAGAAATGTTTGAAGAAATCCTTCAACTGTATGCCTGCTCTGCTGAATTACAGAGAATGCTATGTGCTGAGCTAAACAGAACTAGTAGAGTCTTCCTGTACTAGAAGCAAGGTCAAAGCTTAGTGTACTGAGTTGTATGTTTTGCCCTGTTCCCTATTTCTGAAATATAAACAACTCAGGGACAAAGGGAGTGAAAAAATTTTTTTGCAAGGCGTCAATCCTAGGAGGAGAGAAGGAGGGGCAGGGAGAAATGTCTTTGTGTGTCAAAAATGCTATAAAATCATTCTGTTAACTGAATTCGGGGCTCTCTTGGCACTTTGGAAGCGATTCCAGCCTAGAAGCCCAGCTGCTATTTTTAATAAACTCTCTTTCCTTTATCTTCCATGGTCTCTTTGCCTCTGTGTTCCCCTACATAAATGGTGCCGTGATTCGGATCTGCGGACGCTGAGACAAAGAGGTGGCAGTTAGCCTGCTCAAGATCGCCTTGCCTGGAGGAAGGTTAGGCACACGCCCCCCCTTAGGCACCACCAGCTGTTTAGCTGGCAGAGGGGGGAAAGCCTGAGCTTATCTAAAAGTCAAGAGCGACCGGGGAGCCGCAGAGTGAAGAAAGGAAATTGAGCCCAGCCCTGCCTCCAGTCTGGTTCAAGTCCAGACATTCTGGTTCAAGTCCAGCTGTTCGAGTCCAACTGAAGAAGTGCACTGTCAGAAGAGAGGAGACCTAGGCGAGTAAGATCTGGTTTGAGTCCAGCTCTGGTTCAAGTCCAGAGAAGATAGCCCCACTCGCTTCTGAGTGGAAGGGGGACTTGATCACTCCCCAATCTCGAGCAGCCCTGAGTACCTAGCCCAATTGGCTGGGGAAACCGCCTGGCTCTAGTTGAAGGGACGGCGGGAGGCAGGGACGTGTGAGTGTGGTGTGCAAGTTGTCTTCTGTCTGTGTGACCTTTGCGGTTCCTGCAAATCCACCGTTGAGCGTCCGGGGGTCCAGGCCAGAGGATTTGTGTGTGTGGTGTTTAATCCCCTTTTGTGTCGGCTAGTGAGACCCCTCCACTCATTAGCCACCCTCCCTTTTCCTTCTGTGTCTGTCTTGATCTTAGTTGGGGAGGAAATGGGTGGTGGGGGAAGCAAGCCTTGCACCCCCTTACAGTGCATGCTGTAGAGTTTCAAAGAGGGCTTCAGTGGAGATTAAGGTGACACCCCCCATGAATCCTCAGCAGTTGTGAACTTTTTTTTTATTATTATTAAATAAAGTTTATTCTTAAAATATACAAAAACATACAAAATCCACTACACAACCATTACATAGCATCTTACAAAACATACCCATTTGTCTCTACACAATCTACTACATTACACATACACCTACACATAAAAGAATTCCTTAGATCGTTATCAAAATGCTTTCTTCTTTACTTCTAACTTTGGTCTCGGAAGTCTAACACAAATCTATTATGTTTCGGTCTTCTTTCTCATATATAGATATCACATATTCCCTACGTTTTCTTTCAGTAATTTAATTCTACCATTTCACTATCATAACAGACAATCTTATAATATTGTACCATTTTTTCCCATTGTTTACTAAACATTTCCTTAGTCTCCCCTCTTAGTATATATGTTATTTTATCTAACTGTATTAACTCAAATACTTTCATTTCCCATTCTTTCACCATAGGCATTGGCTTCTCTTTCCATCTCAATGCTATCAACATCCTTGCTGCAGCTGTCATATAGAGCAATTGTCGCCCGACTTTTTCTCTAGATCATTTCCCCACATAGATAACAAATAAAGTTCTGGTGACATTTCAAATTTTAAATCTAACATCTTTTCTATTCTTCTATGAATTTGTTTCCAAAATGTCTTCATTTTTGAACATGTCTACCACATATGGTAGAAGGAGCCTACCTCCTCTTTACATCTCCAACATTTATTAGAACATTTACTTGTCATCTTTGCTATTTTTTGAGGGGTTAAATACCAGCGGAGATACATCTTGTACATATTCTCTCTTATATCCTGGCAGAGCGTAAGCTTAACTGTTCTAGTCCAGAGTTTCTCCCATTGCTCCATTAAAATTGGATGAGATAAATTTCGAGCCCATTTTATCATCGGTAATTTAACGGATTCCTCTTCCATATTCCATTTTAGCAAAATTTTATAAATAGACGAGATAGCTTTAGATTTTCCTGGATATAATACCCCATTCAATTCTTCTGTTACCATTTGATATTCACTGAGTTTAATATCATTTTTGAATTTCTCTCTTAACTGCCTATACAATAGCCAATGGCATTTCAACCCCGATTCATTTAATCCTTGTTGAGTTTTAATCCTTATTTGTTCTTGGTTAATTTCTATCAAATCTTCATATTTAATCCATTTATCAAATAAGATATTTTCCCTTTTATAAAATGCTTCATGGGGTGAAACCCATACTGGGGTTTTTCTACACGCTCTAACAAAGTACTTCTTCCACACTTTAAATAAAGCCTTCCTTAAAAAATGTCTGTTAAACTCTTTACTTTCCTTCCCTTTGTTATACCATAGGTAAAAGTGCCATCCTAACCCTAACCCATCTCCCTCAATCTTTAAAAGTTTTATATTCTCCAATTTAATCCAATCTTGGATCCAATTTAAAACACAAGCGTAGCAATATAAAGTTAAATTTGGTAAAGCCAATCCTCCTCTTTCTTTTGAATCTTCTAGAACCTTCATTCTAACTCTAGGTTTTTTCCCTCCCCAGATAAATTTACTAATTTCCCTTTGCCAATCCTTTATAACTTTTTCATTTTGTATAATCGGAATAGATTGAAAAAGTTATAATAGTTTTCGGAGTACTGCCATTTTTACTATTGCAATCCTTCCCATCCAGGATATCCTCAAATTATTCCAGTTATTCAAATCTTTAACTATTGATTTCCATACTTTTATATAATTATTTTTAAACAAATCCGATATCTTGTTTGTAAAAATGATACCTAGATATTTTATCTTTGAGGTCAATTTAGACCCTGTTCTTTGTGCCACTTCTGTCTTTTCTAGCTCTGACATGCTTTTTGTCAAAATCATTGTTTTGACTTTATTAATTTTCAAACCAGTGTATCTCCCAAAACTATTAAGGACATTTTTCAGATTATTTAAACATCTCTCTTCATATTCTAAAGTTATAGCAACATCGTCTGTAAATGCCCTGATCTTATATTCTTTGTCTTGGACCTTTACTCCTTTAATTTTATTATGCTCTTTAATCTTTTTTATCAACACTTCAATTATCAACAAAAATAACAAAGGGGATAAGAGACAGCTTTGGCGTGTGCCTCTTAGTATTTCAAATTTCTCTGCTTTTTGACCATTGATTATCAAATAAGCTCTTTAGAGAGATAAATTGCTTTTATCCAATTATTAAAATTAACTCCTAAGTCCATTTTTTGACGTATTTTAAATAAGAATTCCCAATTTACCGAATCAAAGGCTTTTTCTATATCCAAAAAGAGGGCCATTAATTTTTTTTGAGGATGATTGTCACAAAATTCTAAAATATTAATTAAGTTTCTCGTATTGTCTCTGATTTGTCTCCCCGGTAGAAATCCTGCTTGTTCTTCTGAGATTATTTCATTTAATATTTCTTTTAATCTATTTGCTAATATTGAGGTAAAAAGCTTATAATCACAATTTAAAAGTGAAATCGGACGATAATTCTTAATATCTGTTGGGTCCTTCCCTGATTTATGGATAAGTGTAATATTCGCCTCTTTCCACGTATTCGGAATTTCCCTGTTTGTTGCTTCATTCATCACTGCTTGTAATATAGGAGCAATGTCATTTTGAAAACTTTTATAGAACTGGATGGAAAACCCATCCGGTCCGGGCACCTTTCCCTTTTTTGCTCTCCTGATAGCTTCTATCACTTCTGCTAACTCAGTTGGTTTATTTAACCTCTCTTGTTGTTCTACTGTTAAAACTACCAAGTCTTGATTAGCTAAATAGGAATCAATTGATTCAACATACAAATCCTGTCTTTTATATAATGTTTCAAAATAATTTGTTGCAATAGCTTTAATTTGTTGAAAATCTGTACAAAATGTCTGTCCGCTCCTCAATTTAGTTATCAACGCTCTCTCTTCTTAGTTGGGGAGGAAGTGGGTGGTGGGGGAAGCAAGCCTTGCACCCCCTTACAGTGCATGCTGAAGAATTTCAAAGAGGGCTTCAGTGGAGATTAAGGGGACCCCCCCCCATGAATCCCCAGCAGTTGTGAACTTTGTGCTTCAATTTATGTTGAAAACTTCCAAGGAAAGGTTAAGTAGAGATGTACTAGTTTGGGGTAACAAAGAAACACTGCTTTAATGTATGTAATGTAATAGGAAAATATGCATGTAGGGAAATTCTAAGGTTTGTGTGTAAGCAAAGCGACATCTTCCCTTTGAGCTCTAAGTAAATGCACTCAGAACTTTGGAAATCCCTGCTGAAGGGCCGCTATTTTTAATAAACTCTCTTTCCTTTATCTTCCGTGGTCTCCTTGCCTCTGTGTTCCTGCTACGTTCCCATCCCAAATGAACTGAGACATAACTCTTTGCCTATTTTTAAAGATAATCCTATTAGTGATAATAGGGATGGTTTGAAACTGGAATAATAATTTTGGCAGAACAGATATTTTTATTGATGAATTTCTACCTAGAAGGGATAATTTCAATCTTCTCCAATTTTGGAAATCTTATTTAATCTCTTTCCATATTTTTTCTTCATCAAATAGTTCCTAGATATTTTACTTTTGTATTTACAGTAAATCCTGATTTATTGCCTTAGCTCTCTCTCTTCCTCTTTACCCATATTTTTCATTAGGATATTAGTTTTTACTTCATGTACATTCAGGCCAGAGATTTTCCTAAATTTCATTAATACTTTTTTCAATTGTTTAGTGTCTTCTGCTGAGTCCTCCAACAGTATAACAATGTTGTTCACAAAGACTCTGATCTTAAACTCTTGGCCTCTTAGGCTGTTTCCGCACAAGACTGTTATCGTGCTATTATTCCACTTTCAACATCCTATGGAATCCTGGGGTTTACAGTTTAAGGAGGGGCCTCAAAGGATTCCATAGGATGTTGAAAGTGGAGTAACAACACGATAACAGTTTAGTGCAGAAATGGTTTTAGCTTGACCCCTCTTATTGTATTTTTTTATTTAGTATTTATTTTCAGTGTCTCAATTGCTGTCAAGAATAATAAGGGGGAGAGAGGGCAACCTTGCCTTGTCCCTTTGGTTATCTCTATTTTTTCTGCTGTCACCCCATTTACAATAATTTGTGCTGTCTGGTTCTGGTATATGACTTTTAGGCTGCTCATAAATTGGCTGCCAATCTTCATTCTTGTTAAAATTTTGAACATAAAGTCCCAGTTAAGACTATTGAAGGCTTTTTCAGTGTCTAAAAATGAAAGTTCAAGCTTCTTCCCAAGTTGTCATTCAAAGGATTTGATAGTATTTAAAATATATCTCATATTTTCTTTGAGGTGTCTGATAGAAAGCCCACCTGTTCATCATGAATCAAGTCTTTTAAGATATTTTTCAGTCTGGTGGACAGAATTTTATAAACTACTTTATTAGCAAAATTAGTCTGTAATTCTTGACTAATAAAGGGTCTCAATCTTCCTTCAGGATCAGAGTTATAAATGCCTCACTTCAAGATCTACGTACTTTCCCCTTGAAAACTGCATTCATGGTAGCTTGAAAAGGCAGAATTAACTGATCTTGTAACATCTTGTAATATGTTGCTGGCAAACCATCAGGTCCAGGAGCCTTCCTTTTTTTCTTAAGTTGAATCGCTTCCACAATTTCTGCTATTGTTATTTGATAGTTAAGATTAGGTCTTTGCTCTTCCATTAATTCCTTAGTTCCTAAGTCATTTAAGTACTCACGAATGGCTTTACCTTGTACATTTTTACTTCTATACAGGTTTGAAAAAACAATTGGCAAATACTTTTTTGATTTTCCCAAAAATCAGTGTAGATATTGTCTCCATTTTTGATTTTCGTAATCATAGTTCTTTCTCTTTTCTTCCTTAATCTTGAAGCCAACTATTTTCCTGGTTTGTTGGGACATTCAAAATGGGCTTGCTTTAAATATGTTACTTTCTTACTAATCTTTGCTGACAAGTCCATCTCCAATTGTTTCTGGAAAGCAATTGTCTCTTTTTGTATGGCTTTAGTTGAAGGTTTTTCTTTTAGTTCCATTTCTTTGGTCTTTATTTGATCATTGGTTTTCTGGATATTTTTCTTTTCTTTTTCTATTTAGTATAGCATTTTGTTGAATTAAAAAAAAACAAACCACCAGCTCACTCCTTTCCCGGCATCTCTTTCTATACTAGTCCCTTTGTGTTGGTTTTCAGGAAAATAAAATTGTAAGGTCTCTTTAGCTTTAGTTATTATATTTCCATCTTGTAAAAGTCTTTAATTCAATCGCCAGCTAAAGTTTCATTTTCCTCTCTTTAAATATAATAATATAGCATTATGATAGGATAGATACCTTGGAAGGACTTCTATCTTATTTATAGCCGTACAGAAAGTCTTAGATGTCAAAAACATATCTTGATAGTGAAGCATGTCTATCCAAATAGGAAATTCCTCTCAATAGCCATATAGGTCTTGACACACATTTGTCAAATGTAAGTTTTTCATCATCTCATCAAACAGTATGTGAAGGTTCCCTTGATTTTTCTTTATAGTCTTATCTGATTTCTGGTCAATAGTTGGATCCATCACTCCCTTCCAGTCCCCAAACGGTATTAATTTGTTGCAGTCAAAGTCTGATATTTTAGATTCCAAGTCTCTATAAAATTTGTCTTTTCCATTGTGGGAATACTGCTGTATCTTTGTAGGAGTGGGGAACCTGTCCACATGTCTAAATTAATAGAAGATATATGTGTACTCTAGCTCTTGGAAGGGGCAATGTACATAGCATTGTTTCCCTGTCAATAGTCATATAATCTTCTATTAGGTATAAAGTTGCTCCTTTAGTACTGCAGTGCTTCACTCTTTTACAGACAATCATTCTGATTTCATTATGCAAGCATAAAGAAATCAGAATGTTTTTTCCTTCCCCCCCCCCCAAAAAAGGATTGCAATAGACAAACAACAGCTTTATACTTAATTTTTTACAAATGTGAGAAGTGCATGCACAGTTGTATCATGTTTTTGAAAATTGAACAAAACCTTGCATGTCACCTATCAGAACAGCATTTGTTGGCTTTTTGGGTAGATAGCTTCTGTAGTTCAAATACTTCCTTGAGGTACCACAGGAACCATGCACAATTGACTTAGCGATAACAGAAATATCACAGGAAAAAAAATGAATATGCTTTTTGTAAGAAGAAGGGCAGCCCAAGATGACTGAAGATGTGGAGGTCAAAAAGGCTACCATCACATGAGCACATGGCTAATGGCAGGTTTTTGAACAGAAAATTGCCAGATGATCACACCAGAAATTCACACACACACACACACACACACACACACACATATGGGGGGGCAGTTCAAAGGGCTTAGAGAGACAATATGGAGACTTTGTGGTGGGGGGAGCTGTCATAAAATGGAATTCATGATTTGTGTGCAGCACAGCTTCCTCAACTGTGGCCTACATAAACTAGACTGGCCTCTGAAATTTACTTCTGTGCTGGCAATAAGACAGAGTTCACTTTCCTCCCTATAAGCTGCAGGTCAATTAAAGGGGGAAAGCTTTGTCTTGCTATGAGAAAATGCTTGGGGAGTAGGAGGGAAGAACTGCACCTGGAACTGCCATAGCTGCCCCATAGTAAGCGCTACCTACAGCAGTTGCCTCACTCTGTCTAATGGTAGGGCTGGTCTTGAAGAGGAATGAGACTATGGCCATTTCCCCCCTACACTGTTATAGTGCTATTATTCCATTCTCAACATCCTGTGCAATTCTGGGGTTTGCAGTTTCTGAGGCCAAAGAGCTCTCTGGCTGAGAATTCTAAATGTCCCTCCCTAACCTGCAAACACCAGGATTCCATAGGGTGTGGAAGTGGAATTATAGCACTATAAGAAGTGTAGTGCAGAAATGGTTAGATGGGAGAGCTGGGCCAAAGCTAACAAAATGAATTTCAACAGAGAGAAATGTAAAGTACTACACTTAGGCAGAAAAAATGGAATGTGGAAATACACAAGGGGGGACACGTGGCTGGATAGCACTACATGTGAAAAGGATCTAGGAGTCTTGGTAGATCACAGGCTGAACATGAGTCAGCAGTGTGATGCGGCAGCCAAGAAAGCCAATGCAATTTCGGTTGCATCAATAGGAGTATAGTATCTAGATCAAGGGAGGTAATGGTACCACTCTATTCTGCATTGGTTAGGCTTCATTTGGAATACTGTGTCCAGTTCTGGGCACCTCAATTCAAGAAGGATATCGACAAACTGGAACGTATGCAGAGGAGGGTGACCAAAATGGTGAAGGGTCTGGAAGCCATGCCCTATGAGGAGCGGCTTAGGGAACTGGGTATGTTTGGTCTGCAGAAGAGAAGGTTAAGAGGGGACATGATAGCCATGTTTAAATATTTGAAGGGATGTCATGTCGAGGAGCGAGCGAGCTTGTTTTCTGCTGCTCCAGAGACTAGGACAAGGAGCAATGGATTCAAGTTACAGGAAAGGAGATTCCACTTGAACCTCAGGAAGAACTTCCTGATGGTCAGAGCTGTCCAGCACTGAGATATACTGCCTCGGAGTGTGGTGGAGTCTGCTTCTTTGGAGGCTTTTAAAAAGAGGCTGGATGGCCATTTGTTGGGAATGCTTTGATGGGTGTTCCTGCATCGCAAGGAGTTGAACTTGATGGCCCCTGGGGTCTCTTCTACTCTATGACTCTATGATTCTATGGTCATAGAGTCTTATTTGGAAAGAGGCAGAGGCCTACAAAAGGAGAGAGGCTCTTTTTGTGGCACTTACTTGTGTTCCAGCATAACAACAGGGAGCAGTTTGGTTAAAGATTTGGGGGTGGGGCATGGTGGCAGCTGCTTATATAAAGCACTGGGAACGGGGGTCAGCCAGACGGAAGCACACCAGGTTTCCAGTAGGGTGTAATGGGCTCTGATTTCTGTGTTTGTTCAGCAGCTTTCATTCCCCTGGAGATGGAGGAGGAGGAAAGAAGAGGCAGGATTCCTGCACACACTGAATTCTCTGTTTTTTTCCAGCAGGAGGCCAGGAACAGAAAACAAGCCCTAATTCAAACATGAAGTTCCATGACAATGCACTTTCAATTCATTGGAAAGCAAACAACAAATATTAAGACTTAGCATTTACATAGCATGTTTAAATGTGCAAAGCACTTCATGCCCATTAGCTCCTCTCATCTCTTCCTAATGAGAAGGCATTTGAGACTTTGCTTGTCTCCCAACCAGAAATTTGCCCAGTATTATTTTACCTTTCTGATGCTCTCTACTAAGGTAAATCTCATTCTTTCTCTCTCTTTTTCACTCCATCGCCCTGTGTCTGTGTGTGTGCATTCGATGATTTTGGTAGTCCATCTAGCTCTCAGGACAGTTTACCCAGGCCATTTCTCCACTACACTGTTATAGTACTATATTCCACTTTCAACATCCTATGATATCCTGGGGTTTCCAGTTTAGTGAGGGGCATAACTGCAATTCCATAGGATGTTGAAAGTGGAATAATAGCACTATAACCGTGTAGTGAGGAAATGGCCCCAGTTCTACAGCTGATTCTATGATACTATCAGCATGCCTTGCTACTTCATGTTTTGCCACTAGTATTCTAAATGTCTTAGCAGAACTGTCTTTTTAAAATCATAGGGTTCAGAGGGGAAAAGGTGGAGAGGAGAAACAAATAGGATAGGAACATGGCCTAGGAATACATATAAACATAAGCTGCCCTTATGCCTAGGCTAAAGCAATGAGCTCTTCTGACCATTGAAGGATAGTTGGTGAATATTGTGTGTTTCCAGCCTTGGAGTGCAAGTGTTCTAGCAACAGCAAAAGCATGCAACAAGATCCACCTACACTGATCATCAGTTATTTTCTATATGGCAGGGATATAATTTAATTTATATTTTAAATTTGTATTAATAATTTAAAAGAATATGTGCAGCTAGAGATGCCAAAGGTTCTTCTAATGCTAATTTAATATGTTGCAATATATCTAACTAGAAAGGAGTGACCACCCGGTCCACAAAGAGATGGCTTGCACAATTACAGTTCACTTGCACAGTTGTTTCTTCCAACAATGCAATGACCCAAAGTCCCCCCATACTTACCTTTTAAGCACTGCAGCCCCCCCCCCATAACACAGCCGTTTCCATAAGTCTTTGTTAATTCTACCACTCTCTGCCAGCTCAGAAATGGTCATGGGGAGACTGCAGTGCTTTTTTGGGGGGGTAGCATTGGGAGATGGAGATGCTGAGGTGGAGCTCTGTCTCCATAGCTACATCTCTCAATGCAAGATTTGGCCATCGTTTTAAATCTGAGGGGATTTTAGAGACTGTGACGAGGGCAATTTTCCACTGATTGATTTGCACAGGACAATCTTAACTCTTTATTCCACTCAGTTCTCACTTCATTTACATAAAAATTAATGCTTGCTAACAGACATTTGTAAACTACACTTTTTTGTTTTTAGTTTCTCTGAGGATATAATTAGTGCTTCCAAGACAGCAGGAATGGCTGAGGCATTCAGAACTGCTGGCTATCTACAGGCACCAAAAGGGTTCAAATGGGGCTTGTCCCACAGCGTTGGGTTGGAATATGACAAGTCAAATGATAGTTAATGAGACATCTTACCCTAAATCACCCTGCAAGCAGAATTTGTATTATCCTTTTCTTCCTCAGATTAAAAGAACCTTGTTTCTACCCATTTACAACAAGAAAGAAGAAAAGAAAAGCAGGCAAGCAAACAGCTTTATCGAACCCAGAGGCTGGCCAAGTAGCCCATTTCATCAAGGATGATGTTGTAAAAGCTCTTCAGTCCAGGAGGAAAACTAGCTGGAGTTTTTGTTCTGCTCCAGGGGATTATTTGTATGGGATATCATTCAGCTGATGCACTCCTTACTCTGCTTTCTTCAGGCTTATGTCCTAACACCAACCATGTCTTTTCAGGCCTCACTAAATTGAAGAATGTAAAAGGAAGTTGTTGTTCTGACCAGCCATGATGTATCACTTTAAAAAGAGCAGTGATCAAGCTGTATGGTGATGGGGTGGCTGTGGTTGCCTTCCTCCTATCCAAGCCCCTTCTCTGATGTTCACCCTGTTTGCCATAATGACTTCTGGTGGTTTTACAGGAGCAAGCTACTACTGTTGTGGGAACAATGGCCAAAATCCCACTGATCGACTATCCAGTGGTTGTATTTTTTCTAGCATCATGAAGAGGTGATGATGGAAGGCAGACAAAAGCCTATAACAGAATTGGGCATATACAGCCCTCAAGGCCATTTTATTGATGGAGGGAGTGTCATTTTTTTCCTCTCTCCAATCATAGGTACAACCTAGACAAGGGTTTAGAAGTTAACCATATTTCAGCAGGTCAGATACCAGCTTGCTCAGAGGCTTACTGAGGGTAGCTGCCCATGTAGACTGGTACCATTGCTTGTCAGATGACCTGCTGGGTTTCCATGAATAAGCAGGGGTTCAAACCCTGTTGTCCTAGAGTCCTAGTGTTACCACCGTGAACTGGCCTGGCCTTTGGTACCCTTTAGATAGCATTTTGATACCATAATTCGGCCCTGCTCTGCCACCAGCCAAGTGTTTGTGAGGCCACCGAACAAGCGCGAAGCTAGGCATGGCTATTATCTGCTGAGTCACATTTGTTTATACCAAGGCAAGCCAGAAACTGCCAGATCTGCTTTAGGGGACCTCCCGAAATAAACACCATCATTATTAAAACAAAGAGACCTCTGCCCCAAGAGGGCACCCTGGCGAGCTAAGTGCTTAAACTGTCAAGCAAGCCGCATCTACATACTGGTGTTACCCTGTAACTTGGGGGTCCTGTGAGGGGCGCCCAAATAACCAAACAACAACAAGCAAAGATGGGGAAATTAGCTGGAGCACTCTCTTGGCTAATGAGAGGCAGGGTAACTTAGCGGGGATCTTTTACCCTATGTATATAGCGTCGGATCAGTGAGCAGACAAAACAGTTCAAATTAGCAATAAGATTTATTAAGCAATTATTAAGAAAAACACAAATACACTTGCTAACTAGAAATAGGAAATAGAGCTTTGGGGGAATGGGTGATACGTCACCAATCTCGCAGTCCTGAAGGATCCAATGGGGGCTGGAGGGCTCGGCGCGGTGGCCGAGGGGAGCTCACAGAACGAAGAGGCAGTAAGGCAGGAAAGGAGTCTGAATGGAAGTCTGAAGAGCTCTCAGAACTGGGGATTTTTATAAGGGGAAGGAATGACCGTAGGCTAGTCTGGTCTTGGGCGAAAACTATGAGTTTTGGGCTGAAGACAATGTCTCCGAAAGGTCAGAATTTACATGATTGAGTTATGGACCGAATTGACAATAGTATGGCCAGTACGTAGATGCGGCTTAGCACTTAGCTCGCCAGGGTGCCCTCTTGGGGCAGAGGTCTCTTTGTTTTAACACGCATTAGTAATGAAGGTGTTTGTTTCGGGAGGTCACCTAAAGCAGATCTGGCAGTTTCTGGCTTGCCTTGGTGTAAACAAATGTGACTCAGCAGATAATAGCCATGCCTAGCTTCGTGCTTGTTCGGTGGCCTCACAAACACTTGGCTGGTGGCAGAGCAGGGCTGAATTATGATATCAAAATGATATCTAAAGGTTACCAAAGGCCAGGCCAGTTCACGGTGATAACACTGGCCATACTATTGTCAGTTCGGACCATAACTCAATCATGTAAATTCTGACCTTTTGGAGACATTGTCTCCAACCCAAAACTCATTGTTTTCGCCCAAGACCAGACTAGCCCACGGTCATTCCTTCCCCCACAAAAATCCCCAGTTCCAAGAACTCTTCAGAATGCTCGGATGTCTCGCTGGAGCGCTCGGACTTCCATCCCGCCTTGCTGCCACTTCTTCTGCGAGCTCCCCTCAGCCGCCACGCTGGGTTTCCTTTTCTCCAATTGGCTTTCTTCAGGACAACGAGAAAGGTGGCGTATCACCCATTTCCCCCAAACTCTCTCTTCTATTTCTTATTTAGTAGTGAGGCTGTGTTTTTCTTAATAACTGATTAATAAATATTGTTGTTAGTCTGAACTGTCTGACTGCTCACTGACCCGACGCTGTATACATTGGGTAAAAGATCCCCGCTAAAGTTACCCTGCCTCTCGTTAGCCAAGAGAGTGCTCCAGCTAATTTCCCCATCTTGTTGTGTTTGTTTTGGTTATTTGGGCGCCCCTCCCGGGACCCCCAAGTCACAGGGTAACACTAGGACAACACTCAAACTCTACACCATGCTGTATCTATTAATTAGAAATCTCTAGCTTTTAGGGACAGAACTCAAAAGGTTGGGACACAAAGAGAGAATGGTGCTATTTTGCCATACGTCAATGCTGCAATAGTACATTAGTATAGCAGTTCTTAAGCTGTGGTCCATGAACCTTTGAAGGGCCATGATGTCCTCACAGGGGGATTGCAAAGTCTTGGAGAAATATTGTGAGCTTTTGTTGTCTGTGTTGTGCCACCACATTCTTGGAATATCTGCTGCTTTCCAGAATTCTGTAGCTGTGTTGAGAATGTTCTCAAAGAAATTCATCTGTAAAAAGAAGACTGTGTTCACACAAAGAGGGAGTTGGAGACAGTCAGAGGAGGTGAGCGTTCTGATGGACTTCAGAGTGATAACTGTGGATTACTGAAAATGTTTTTCTTTGATTTCTGTGAATAAAAAAAATTGGTTACTGTTAGGTAAGGAGACTTTTCAAAGTTTTTGTGGTGAATTTCATAACAATACATTTTGGCCGAACCTCAGGATGGCTTGCTGGCTGATTTGAAATATAAAAAAGTACTGATGATGTTGATCAGAGTACATCTTGTTCAAAGCAAAATGAAGGTTCTTCCAGTCATCTTAAAAAGTGCTGCAATTGTAGCAAAGAATATATCTCAACTGGCTTCACATGTACATGCTCAGAAGAGAAGTGATAGTGTGTTATGCGTGTTACGTTGCTATGTATTGTCCAATGAAACCATGAAACCATCAAAACATCAGTTGTTGTTTTTTCAAAAGTAAGGAGCAAGAGCTTTGAGAAAGTAAGAAAATTGGGGAAAGAAAGAAATAAAGAAAGAGAAAGACTACTCCTGGTTATATCAATGAAAATGCAGTGAAGGCCTCATTTGAAGTTTCTCTACTAATAGCGAAACCTGGAAAACCATACTGAACGTGAAGAACTTATATTACATGCTGCAAAATGATGGTTTCTACCTTGATCAATGAGAAAGCTGCCAAAGACTTTTCCTTAATACCTTTATCAACTGACACAGTGAAGAAATGAATCAACAGTTTGTCAACCAATATCAAGGAACAATTATTAGAAACAATTTGCATGTCCCCCTATTTTGCTCTGCAACTGAATGAAAGCACAGACATAACAAACAAAGCAATTGTATTGTCTTGCATTACATACGAGCACAACAGAAATATTTTCAAAGACTTACTGTTCATCTTCTTGTTGGTACACACTACAGCTGAAGAAGCAATTAACAGCTTAAATGAGTTAATAACATCTCTTGAGATTGCTTGCTTGAAGTATGTTGGAATTAGCACAGACAGGGCATGAGCAATGTCTGGAAAGCTTACTGGACTTGTAGCATAGATTAAGGAAATCATAACATCTGTGACTTGGTCCCATTGCTGCATACATAGGGAAGGTCTTGTTGCTAAGAAGATACCAGAAAAACTAAAACAGACCTTTAATGAATCAGTCAAAATAGTCAGTCTTATAAAAAGTGAAACACTGGATTTAAGACTTCTTGAGCAGCTTTGCAAAGATACAGACAGTGAACACCATCAATTTTTGCTACACTGTGAAGTTCATTAGCTATCACTAAATAAACTTTTGTTACATATTTGGGAATTTACAAGACAAAATTATTCTTCATGGGGCATCAATTTCACCTCTACCATTTTTTAACAGATTTTTCCTGATTAGTAAAATTAGATGTCTATCAGACATTAAAGTTAACAGTTTTTCAAGCTGAAGATGAGATCGAAGCAATGATGAAAAAGTTGGAATTGTGGTGTCATTACCTATGTAATGTAGAATCAGAACTAAGAATAAAAGTTTCAGCTATTATGCCCAATATAGTAAGGCTTGTAAGTGAAATGCAGCACCAACCTTCTCATTAATTAATTAGTTAAAATTAACAAGTAATACTAGGCCATGGTTCAGTGTTCAGGTGTTGTTGTTGTTATTTATAGAATCATTCCAATAAAATATAATAATAGGACTGTTTATATTTATTTCTCCCCTCTTTCCAAATTTGAAGACCCTTTATGAACAACTTTAAATAAATATTTGATGATGCACTTTAAGGTTTTAAATCATGAATTAAGCCTTGGTAGCTTGTTGCAACAAAAGATATTTAAAGGGGGTCTGAAATAAAGAAAAGGTTAAGAACTACTCCATTAGTACATATTATTAATATGAGATGGTTTTCAAACCATGTCATATACAAATGACTGCACCCATACATACCCATCCTACTTCCCATCATAAAGAAATCAATTGGTACACTTAAAACAGGGAATGGAATTGAAAGTACAGAAAGAAGCAAGGTTTTCATTGACATGGACACACAGCCATAAACATCCAAGAGACAAGTAATACTGTACTGGGTGTGATGTCATGGTGAAAATGTGAAATAGCACCATTTCTGCCTCAAAATGAAAGTATATGCAGCATAGTACAACAGTACCATGCCATGTCATCAGTGTTTGGATGAGCTAGTGCAGCCACATTTAACATAAATTTTCCCATTCCAATTGTCATTCCTTTTAGACAGTTAGCAACCTTTACATCCGTACATTCACTAACTGCTACTAAAAAAAAATTACTAACTGCTACTTTGCATTAATGGTGATTCTGGCATGCTGTGAGGCTGTGAGACACTGGTGTAGCTTTGCCCCCCCAAAAAAAATGTTGCCCCTCCATGAAAATCTTCTTTAGTTCCCAAATTTCCATAATTACAATAACTTTAAATTTAATTTAGGCATGAAGAAATACAGTTCAGACATCCAAAGGCAAAGCTACCAAGGGAATGAGAGCACAGCAGTTCTAGATAGGAATGATTTTCAATGTCTCATTCTTTGCAATTCTAGAATTTTGGGGATTAAATGGAAATTTTTTTGGGGGGGGGATTATTTGGAGTGTTAATGCCCTCCTGCCATAGCTACACCCCTGACCCACTCTAATATGCAGCCTTTTTGTTGTCTCTCTCCCTTCTCTGTTAGTCCATATAATTGAGTATACAAAAGTATTTGTATGTAAACTTACTTTGACATGTTTTTTTACAAAATGGACTAACCTTTTTTGTTTTCTTTGTTAGACCTTTCTGTGTGTGTGTGTGTGCGTGTGTGTGTGTGTGTGTAGGACTGGTGGTTGTTAAACTTTAAAAAAGCTGGGATAAATTAATGGAACTTAATGGGCTTCAGCAGCATCTCCAGTGCTTGAAATCAGTATGCTTTCCATATGCCATCTGCTGGGTAATGTGAAAGGGAGGGTGAAGTTGTGCTTTTGTCCTGTTGGTGGGCTTTTCTTAGGTAACTGACTGTGAACTCTGTGAACAAAATACTGGACTAGATAGAACTTTGATCTGATCCAATGTGCCCCTTCTCGTGTTCTTAAATCAGATTTTCTTCTCCTAATGGATAGATGAAGAGACGAAATCTTTCGTCTGGTGCTGATAACTGTGATGAAAGAATATTTCATTATTCTTGTGAATGTTCTCAGTTTTCCATTGGGGGAGGGAGTGTGCAAACCAACTGAACAAGGCCTCATTTGAGCAGTTGCTTGTTTGTTGTGCAATTAATGCAAAATGTTCACTTCGGTTTCAATGGAGCTTAATTAAACTCTTTGGTTCTGGCCAGCTGAGGGAATAAACAGGACAAGGTGCAGAATTGGGTGGGAAGACTGGGGAAATAAAAGGTCATTATTCTCTCATGTGGTCTGACGAACTGACCACAGGAATTCTCCTGAGATGATCCCATTTGTATATCCGTGCAAATGTGTGAAGAGACAAGGACAGTCTTTAATGACATTGGGCGCAATCCAGCCAAAGTTTGGCCCTTTCAAGGTTGATTAAAACATTTGAATTAACTGTTAGATGACCTTTTCTGCTACATTAAAGTGCCCTAAACATGTTTAATTGGCTGGGTCATACTCAGTGGGACGTGCTTAGAAGCAGACTTCAGCAAAGAAGAAAGAGTTCAGCCCGTCCTCCTGCAACCACACCAAAGGTTGCAAACCAATTATGAGATCTTCTTATGCTTTGGCCAGGCTCAAATTTGGGAGAAGTCCATGACTGCTTAATAGTCTAACGAAGAGTTGTGAGTAATAGGGACACTGTTGGCTATCCCACCCAGGGACTGATGAGTCTGGGTGCTTGCAGACTGTTGGGCAGAACTCCCTCTAAACAACTGCTTCCTATGCTAGGACAACATGGTTCCATGTTTTTGTGCAAATACAGGAAAAACTCAAAATGTGCCATTTGGCTGCACAGTTTCACTGCCTAATAATCTTTACTTTTCAATGTGCAGTTTTCTAGCTCTTGCATGTAAAAACATAGGCTTAAAAGTATGGACAACAAGCAGTAAAATCTCAGAAGTTAAAGGGGCAATCAAACAAGTCTGCACATTTACCATGGGCTAAACCCCACTGAACTTAGTTGGACTTTCTTTTGGGCAAGCATGCAAAGGTCAGCCTGCAAGATTGCCTGGACACATCAGTGTGACTCCTCCCCACCTCTGGAAGAGAAGCCAAAAACCAGTAAAGCCAAGCCAAAATATCTTTGTGTTTAATTTGCACAGTTTATATAGCTTACAAAATTTAATTCCTTTTAGCACACAGTTTGGGTTATTTTTCTTTGTCCAGATTATTGCTATACACTATTTAAAAAAACCCCAATATTTGGCACAGAATAAGCACTAACCAAAAAAGGTACCATAGGTGCTGAGATTCCAGAATTGCCCATATCCCCTCTTCTCATGGGGAACAAACCGTCGGGAACTGGATAAAAGTACACACCTACTATTCGTCCTCGTAGTACATACAATATCCAAGGTTAGAAAGGTCCCTGGGGTGTGTGAGGGAATATTTTGATATATGCAGCCTCCAGGACTGCTGGTAGCGCCTATAGCCATTTGGTTAAGTTGAAGAGATGGATTTTGCTTCTCCTGCAAGTAATGTGATTTAACTGTACAACATAGCAAGATTTATGATTATTCATAACTTTTCTCATTGCAAAGGTCATTGCCATTATCTTTGGCAAGTCAGTTTTACATTTCATATAGATCCAATAGTTATCATGATTGAAAGGATATTTGCTAAAAGAATGGAAGTTCCTTGTATGCTGACAAGGTACTTGTATGCTGACGTGGGGTTGTACTAAAAGGAACACCTATCAGGTTATAGCACTTTTATTAACAACGTGAGACATATGAACTACATACATGTGTACAGTAACTCTTTGCCTACAACACGATACTATTCAAAATAGTCTGCACTATCTTTACACCCACTCATCAAACCCACTTTGGAAAAACTCTTTTTGGCACTTCTTGGTCCAGTGCCTGATAGTCTTCCACTTCGCTTACATCATTGAAGTGTCACAAGTGAAAGTCTGAGGATGCCAAGTTGGGACTATAAGGTCAATGTGGCTCCACTGACCATCCCATTTGTGCAAGAACCTGTGATGTTGCCAAAGAAATGTGGAGTTGTACATTATCATAGTCTAACTGGATTGCATTCAGCTGTTTCTGTGGTCGTCTCTTACAGATGGCTTCTTGAAGTTTCTGGAATGATGCAATATAGCTGTTGCTGTTCATTGTTGTCCCACGCTCAAGGAATTCAAGCAAAATCACCCCCTTGTCATCCCAGAAGACATTGACTATAATCTTTTGCGCTGAGCACTGGCATTAGAATTTCTTTGGTCTAGGGGAGGTGGAGTGCCACCACTCCATGGACTGATTCTTGGTCTCTGGATCATACAGGTATGCCCAGGTCTCATTCCTGAAAAAGTGTCTTCATGGCCTTCAAATCTTCCAGAAGTTCTGAACACACATTCAGTGTCTTCTCTTTCAAATCAGTTGTTAATTGATGAGGAACCCACTTGGCACACACTGTCCTGTATCCAAGATTTGGATAATCTGCTTGACAGCACTGTGACCACAGCCAAGTTCATCACCTATCTCTTTGACAGTCATAGGCCAATCTGCACAAATCATGTTGTTCACTCTGTTTTAGTTTTTATTGGTGACTGCTTTTGCCTTCTTTAAACTTTTTCACCCATCTTCACACATTACTCTCACCAATTTTGCCTCACCTTACATATTTCTGAGGCTTCTGTGAATGTCAACAGCAGAACATCTTTCTTTGGTCAAGAACTTGATGACTGCTCTTTATTTTCTGCTTCAAATCCATGATTATGTGACACTTAGAAGTACAGAAATTATGTCAGTCATGCAGTAATAATGATTCTCTCTGGTGGTGTAATAGCATCACATTTGAATTAATAGTTTCAGAGAAAAGGGCACACAGGCATTACTTTCAGTACCACCCTTGTCTCTGAACTTATTGTGCCTTTTCAGAAGGTTCTACAAATATTATCTGCCTTTTGTGAATACCTCAGGATATTAAAGAGAAGATCAAAAATCTGTGTTATCAGCATCTCACATGATATTGAAAAAAAACCCTGAACATTGTAAAAATATTTTGCTTCTCTGCCAGATGGTATATGGAACAGGATCCATATGATAATTTAAGTGGAGGTATGTTAATTCCTCCCCTTGCCCCCTGCCAACTTTAATGAGAAAGTCATTTCATGCTGGAAAATGAACTTTTAGAGAAATAATGGGGAATCATTCAACTCTTTTAAGCTGCTTCAGCAACACTGATTCCAGTTTAGATAGATCCACAAATAGAAGTACATGAGTACATGCATCAAGCTTCCCACCTGATGACACTCTAACTGACCTGGGACCTGGAGGCCTGGTTCCTACTTATCTGGATCATCTGGGAGCTTTCCATCCTTCCCCCACTCCATAGACCACATCACTTGTGAGCTGGGGGGCGTCACATGAATATCTGTACAATCATGTTAAGCCGTATTAGTACAATTTTTCTCCCCTGCCACTTGTTTTGGGGGGGGGATGAATTTAACTAATTGGGCATCTGTCCATGTGTGCATTGACCCAGCTAGCTCACAAGTTTTTCTTTTCTTTTCTGCTAGCTTTGAGTTTAGTTAGTCCTTTTTATTTTCATGCAATTTTTAATTCATGTTGCCTTTGTGTTTAGTTTTCTAAGAAATTGTTTGGTAATATCTGCTTTTCGATTCTACTTGTAAACAACCATTTTTTGCTGCCTCTTGTACCTTATGTGGAAAAACAGAGCAAATAGCCCTCCATACCCATGGAATCTGTATCCATGGGTTCAACTAACCACAACTTGAAAATATTTTTTAAAAATTCAAAAAACAAGCAAACAAACAAACAAACAAACAGAGATGTTCACCATTTTATAGAACGGATGCCATTTTACTACATCATCGTATATAATGGGACTTGAGCATCCATGGATTTTGGTATCAATGGGAGATCCTGGAACTAAACCCCAGTGGATACTGAGTGCCTACTATACATTTACTTATCCATTTGAATTGATTAAATTCATACTCACATAAATGGATCCATTTACCCAAATAATGAAGGAGTGAATGCCAGTGTGCTGGATCATGCACAGACCACCACTGGCTCCACCTCCCTTTTCCTCTCTGTCCAAGGAATTCAGTACCTCTGTGCCATCCTGCTGCCTGATTGGTTATGAGATGACCGGTGCTTGCTGTGGGGAACCACGTACAATGCACTTGATGCAGAGTTACAGCACCTCTTTCCAAGTGCCATTCTAACTTGTATTATGGAGACAGCAGGGTTGGATGCGTTGGAGAGATGGCCTAATATTAATATTCACCTGGGAAACATTTGCCATGCAGGACATCCAAAGTATGTATGCCAAAGGATATGCCTTGTGATTTGTACTTACTAAAAACAGTATGCAGACACAGGACAAATTCCTAAGGATTGATTTTCACAGAAACAGCAAACATAAAATGGGTAAATGAGGTTAGGGAAAAGAAAGACTGCTGACATGTATATTGCAAACTGGTTTGTAGTGGTTTGCAAACTGGTTTGTTGCAGTACTCTTACTTGCTGATTTTCTTGTACCGAAACCAAAGAAAGTTGAAACGCTACATTAGTGTTTAATAGTCTTTTTGTCACCCCTCCTTGTGCATAAACATGTGTGTATGTGCGTGCGTGTGTGTGTGTGTGTATCTGTGTGTGTGAGTGTATAGAGAGAGAGAGAGAGAGTGCACAAGCATAATAGCTGTTTTCCAGCTGCTGGACAAAGAAGAGAAGGGAACAAAACTTTCCCAGCGACCTGCTTCCATTGACTCTGTCATGGACAGATTGAAGTAAGTGGTATGTTTTACAGTGAGGGAGATAGATGAAATCAGGAACTGGTGTGTGAATTGGCACAAAGATGTATTCATCAGGGTGGGGACTTCTCTGCTCCCTCCTTTTTCTTCCATGGGTCATATTGTGAGTGCGTGGCTGTATTTTCAAGTCACCTGTCGACTTAACAGCGATCTCATGAATTTTTCATAGGGTTTTCTTAGGCAAGGCATGCTCAGAGGTGGTTTGGCCATTTCCTTCCTCTGAAATATAGCCTATAGCACCTGGCATTAGTTGGTGGTCTCCCATCCTACTACTAACCAGAGCTGACTCTGCTTAGCGTCCAAGATTGCATGTGTATGTGCCTTACTTCAGGCAAAATCTGTCAGGGCCTCTATGCTGCTCATTGGCAAGGCCAAAGAGGGCCATGCCCATGTTGCCAACCCACCGTATCTGTCACAACCTTTCCTCTCTTGCTTACTCTCCTCCTTCCCAGCAGGCTGTTTTTCCTGTTGGGGATTGAATTCATGGAGAGGGAGAATCATTTTTTGGAGGCAGCTTGCTGGTGACAGAAAAGGCTGAAGACAGTCATGAGCAGAATCAGCGCCAAATGGATCTGACACCCATTGCTTGCTCTCTCTGTCTCTTTCTCAGGCAATTTCCGCACTAGACTGTTATAGTGCTATTATTCCATTTGCAACATCCTATGGAATCCTGGGGTTTGCAGTTTCGGGAGGGGCCAGGCGGCCCCTCCCAAAACTGCAAACCCCAGGATTCCATAGGATGTTGCAAGTGGAATAATAGCACTATAACAGTCTAGTGCAGAAATCCCCTTAGTCTCCCCTGCAGGCTATCAGATCATTCTTGCTGGAAGTTTGAACAAATAGCTTATAGAAGGCCGTCTAAATTAGGCCTAGAGCCACAGGTCACCAGTTTGTGCTGGGAGTGCCTGCATACCACTCTTTGGGCTCTGCCTTGGCTCCCAAAATATCTGCACCTGGCACTGGCATCTTGAGGGCAAATTAGACATGACTGCAGTGGTTTCCTGCAGTTAAATGTGGGACCTCCCCAACCACTTGGAAACAAATGACCCATTGCCTGAACTCTTTTGCCAAGTCCATAAAAGCTTTTACCAACTTTTCCAGCCAGATGTGTTGAGACTATAAGTCCCATCACCCCCAGCCAGCATTGCCACAAGGACAGTTGCAATCTAAAATCTCTGTAAGTACCAGGGGAGGGCCAGCTTACACGACGGTAGAACTGTTAATATTTTAAGGTACTGCAAGATGCTGTGTTGCTTTTGCTGTAACAGAAACACACACGTTCCCCTGTGTATGCAGAAGCCCTACTCTGCAGAGATGTGCTGGGAAGATAAGTGACACATAAGGAACTGATCCTGAGCTGCCAGTCTGTACCTCCTTTCTTCTATGGCAGTCAGATTCCCCCCTCCCTGAATTCTCTGTTTCTCTCTCACACACCTTACCCTCTGCATTCATTCCAGGGAAAGGCCAGCATTGCACCTAATTCAGCTTTCTACTTCCTCAGTTCTGGATGTAAGAAACAAATGGCCAATGTTCCAGCATGATAACCATGGAGGAGGCAAGCTCAAAGACAAGTGCTGCCTATGCTCCAGCCCACCAACAGCATCCATGCGTGCGCACATGCTCACGCTCACACACAGAAGCCCAGCACTTACACGTTCCCGTCTCACTCTTTCCGCTTCTTCCAATTCTGCCCGGTAACAGTGCCCCTCCTTCTTCCCCGCCAGCCAGTCAACACACAGGCATGACTCCAGGCTTTCCTTTCCCAAGCTATATAAGACTGGGCAGTTCTCAGTGAGAGCTGATCAAGTTTCAGGGAACAACTTGTTTGTCTGGGTTTGGGTGGTGGTGGTGTTCTCTCCGTCCTCCTCGCGCCTCCCCCCTTCCCTAAACAGCGACATCAGTTTGGCAGCCACCAGTACTTTCAGATGTTAAGCAAACAACACTGTTCCTTGGGTCTCACACCAGTTGCTCTATTTTGTTTTAAACTCCTCAAACGTGAATTTAACATTCAATATGAATCTGAGCCACACTAACCACAAGGGGAAATTCTTTACAAATTGACTCAGCATGAATGAAGGATCAGGAAGGAGGAAACAAGCAAGGTGAGTGGGGGCTACAGCTGGAGAACTTACTTTCTGTACACAACACGTCCCAGAATTCATGGCAATAACAGGTGCTAGGGAGGGGCCAACCGAATCCTCACCAAGGATTCGAGATCCGCGAATCTGAATCCCTGTGCAAAACTAGGCGAACCAAATCTTTCAAATCCACCAACCAAAAATAGATGTTTTTTGTTTTAAAGTTCTGTTTAAGAAGAGTTTTTAAAAGTTTAATTTTTTTTTAAAAAAAGTTGCTTTTTAAATCCTTTTTTAAAAAAGGATTTGAAAGATTTGAGATTTGTGAGATTCGTGGATTCCCAGAACCTTCCAGGGATTTGGATCCAGAAAATTCTGGATTCATTCCATCCCTAACAGTTACCTTTCTATATCGCTTATCAGTGCAAAGCACTCCCTAAGCAGTTTACAATGTTTTTAGCTAATTGTCCCCAACAAGCTGGGTACTCATTTTACCGACCTATGGAAGGATGGAAGTCTGAGTCAACCTGGAGCCCGACAGGACTGAACTCACAACTTTGTGGCAGCAGCACCGTCATTTAACCACTGTGCCACCAGGGCTCACCGGTCAGTATGACCACTAGTCATGCTGGCTCAGCAATTCATGGAGTCAAAATACAAAAAAATAACTTGAGTTATGCCAGTTCTGACCTCTTCCTTTCAAGAGTTTCCTGTCAGGTGTGGCTTGTACCCTCATCCTGATCTACCCTGTGGCACTGGGTGATTTGAACTCGAGCTCTGAGCATCCATTTTTGAATGACATAGATAAACCCATGTGGGTTTACATCTGCTGAAGATGTGGTCGGCAATATTCTAGTAGCATCCTGCGTTGTTGTGTGATGCCATCAGATCTACAGGATGCTTTGTGGAGAAATAGAAGCCAAAAAGATAGGATTAAGTTTGCTGGCCCTTGATCAGAACATGAGAAAATTTTTTTAAAAATAAACTATCTAGGTGTCAGCAGCTAGAAACTGCCATATCAGTGGTGCTGGTAAACCCACTATAGGTTTTAGTCAAAACAAAGGCACTATTCCATTACCTGAGGGATAGAGTAAGCATCTTGGATTGCTCCTTTAACATTCAGATTAAATTTCAGAGCAGATTCACCGCTCCACTGATATGGAAGCCATCAGACACTACTTATCTAGGATAGCATCCTGTTTCCTTCAGCGGCTGTTTGCCTATGGGAAACTCCTAAAGTAGGACAAGAGGACAATAAATCCCTCCTGCTGTTGTTTCTCACCCGCTATCAGAACCAGCCCTACCATTAGGAACTGCCTCAGGAAGCACATGCTGGGAAGCAGCAATGGCAGACCTTCATATCTGTCCCCTGAGCTCCCCGGCCATTTTTCTCTGTCAGAAGACAGAAAGGTGTGTACCAAACAGTCTGCCCTGCATCACTAAAGTAATCTGCTACCTTCACATGAGACAGCAGATCATATTCTGTTTTCAACATCAGGGACAACAAGAGCAATTTCAGGTCCCAGTGATTTTTTTTCCCCACACCCCGTAAGTTCTCTCATGCCTCAAGGTCCTTCAAGCCTTCGTGGGGAGGATGTCACATGCAATCATTGCCACTCACAACCGTCTTCCCCCAGCCACCTGACTGACTTCATTCATTGACTCGTACCATAGGCTGCTTCCCACCTGCATCATGTGCCCCATGTAGCCACTCAGAGCCAGCCAGGAGGTGTTTAGAAACTACTCTGGGAACTAGAGGAATTAGTGGGAAAGTGGGAGAGCGTTTTGCCAGGCAGTTCTGCTCCTCCTCCTCTGGGCAGCTGAATCCACAACTGGCTGGTTTCCTCCAATCTCTGTTACTAGCCACTGATGTCACAGGTCTTGAGTTTGCCTTTGGCTTCTTCCAGCTCCAGCATCTGCCTCTCTCCTTCTCTTCCTCTTACTCATTAGTGCCACTGCATTCTTTTTCTCACCCACAACACTCAGGCCCCAGGCCTGCTCTGTCTTGCTGCAAGAGTGGATCGGCTAAAAATCTTCAGCGTTTTGTAATACAGAATTTTGTATATCACTATTATATCACTTCAAGATTCTTCAGTTTTACGAGTGTAGAAAACAATCAATAAACAGTAATAATATTGAGAAAGAAAAAAAACATGTGCAACATAGATGGGTGTCAGTCCCCTTCCAGATTGCTGGGCTCTGGCAATTTTTACCAGCTCCCCCTCCTGCTCCCCATCGGCTTTGTCCCACATTCAGCTGCAAGTTTACTCAGATTCTGTGGGCAGAATGGAGAGGCCAAGGTTAATCACCTCCTCTGCCTCATGCCAAATGTGTATGTGTGTGTGTGTGTGTGTGTGTGTGTGTGTGTGTGTATGTATGTATTTGCCTTCAAGTTGCCTGTCCACTTATGGCAACCCCATGAATTTCATAGGATTTTCTTAGGCAAGGCATGCTCAGAGGAGGTTTTGCCACTTCCTTCCTCTGAAATATAGCCTATAGTACTATATAGCTATTATGACTACAGTTCTCCCTCCACGTTCATGGGTTTGACTCTTGAAAATTTGATTATTCGTGAAGTGCCCATGCCTCTTTCCCCTATTCTCCTTCTCCCATTCCCTTGCATTTTGCCAGCGCAGAGAAAGAAGGCAAGTTTGCCGAGGCAAAAGATAAAGCAATGGGGAGGAAGAAAAGCACATGCTTTCCTTCTGCTCTCCAGAGCTCCCATTCCCATTCCTTTGCCTCTGGCCTCAGCGCTGAGAACTTGTGTGAGGCAAAAGATAAGAGGTTTGAGGGGGAGGAAGGCAATGCACACTTTCCTTCTGCCCTCCAGAACTCCCCTTCTCATCCCATCTCCTCACCTCTGGCCCCAGCACTGAGAACTCATGCTGAAGCAAAAGGTAAGGCAATGGGGCAGGGGAAGACATGTGTATGTACTTTCCTTGTGCCCTCCAACCTCCCCCTCCCATTGCTTTGCCTTTGCCCTGGTGCTAAGAACTCGTTCTGAGGCAAAAGTTAAAGCAGTTGAGGGAGCACACATGCTCCTTTCTTCTCCCCTTGGGAGCTTCCTCGTCTCACTCCCTTGCCTCTAGCCTAGGCGTGAAGAAGGTAGGTTCCCAAGCCAGAGCCCCAGAAGGGAATGAGCAGTGGCTTAGGGACGGGGTGGGTGGGTGGGTGGCATACCCTGGGTGGCACGTTTTTGTGGTGCTGCTACTCCTTGTCTGCCCCTGCATGCCATTGCCCTGCCCCCGCGCCCCACTGCCCCACTCATGTGCGCCATCCCCCCACTCCCGCCCCCATGCCTCCACCCCTGCCCCTACTACACTCGCCCCAAGCTACACCACTGGGAATAGGAGGGGATTTGCAGGGGTATGGTGAGTTGTTCATGATTTTTCTACAGTTGGGAGGGTTCTGTGCCCCAAACCCACACAAATGTGGAGGGGCCACTTTAGTTGGCCATGGTAGCCTTATTCTACATGAATTTTTCAACCTCTTTTTCAAAGCCATCTGTAAAAACAGTGCATCTTTTAAAAAAAGAGTTTCGTCTAGCTAATAAAAAAAAAATCTTCCCACAATCTGCCACGCCATTGATGACAGTTGCCTGTTTGAAGTCATACATTAATTCAGTCTCTAGAAAGTCATCTGAATTGCACACATCTAGATGGCAGTAAGTGAAGAAAACATACAAATAAAGATAGCAGACAGAAAAATACAGTCTTTTGAAATCAATGAACCAAGCATAATCTCTGACCAATCCTTACCACAGTATTTTGTTTTTTAAAAAAATATCTTTGGGCTATTCCACTATTGCACAATGTGACAAATTTACAGGAACTAACAGAGACAAAGTTGGGAGGGACCATGGCAGGCAAAAACAACCCAAGGCAAACAACGTTACGAGACTTGCTTGGCCAATCTTCCTGTAATTCCCTCCTTTGGCCAGATGGTATACAGGCAGAAAATATCTGCTTGATATCCCATTGAATCTGGCCATCTGAGCTGGAGATTTTGGGAGTTGCAGACAAACAACTCTGGATGCCAGGTTGGGAGAGGCTGCCTCAAGATCACCAGCACGTGCTCTAAGCTCAAATCCTTAACCACTGCTGCAGGAACAGCAGTTGTAGCAACAAAGAGCTTTCTGAAATGAAATTACACTACTGAAGACCAAAGCAAATTCTGACTCATGAACTTTCCACTGAAGATTTAAATCCTCCACCCTCAGATGCACAACAATGAACTGAAAATAATGATCAAACAAAACCAAGAGTGACTGTAAATTATTTAAGCCATTGTTCCCGTGTTGAAACACCACTGGTGCTCCACTGTCTGTATGCAGACATAGAATTCCCTGGCAAGGATCTAGCTCAGGGGAAACTGTCTTCTAACCTGTGACCTCCAGATCTGTGATTTTGAGCGACCATAGAGCTTCGTGTCCTGTACCTAAAACAGTGACAATGTGCATACGGATGCACTGAAGTGTCTGCGTGCCCATCTCTGCCATTTATTTTTATAGGATATGAGCATTCACATTTTTCCTTATTTACAGAGATTCCTGGAATGGAATCCCTGGAGATATGGAGGGTCCATGGTACTCCTGCTAGATTGCTGTGCACTGTGCTGATTGGCTGCCACTTGCCATTTCCCCCCCTCTCCAGCTGGTTTTGCTGCAGTTTCAAAATGGAATTTCCTCTTTTAAACAATTAGCAGTCTAGTGAACAAACTAAAATTTTAATTACTTCTGAATATATAGAGCATTTTAAAAAGTGGTTTGTTCCCCTGAGGTGGGAAGGAAAGAATAAAAATAAATAACCAGGACCACTGTTCAAATTGCTTATAGGTACGTATATAGGAACAAGGAAGGTAGTTCTGCTCTGCAAGACAGAAAATGGGAACAACTTCTTTGAAAAGTATGTCTGAATGAATCCCAGAGGTTGCATGTAACTTGCACATTAACAAGACCCAAGGACTCCTGAGCAATTCAGGGGATCAGGTTTTCCCTTTCCTTCCTTTTCATCCCCTTCTGTGGTAACTGATGCCATTCACACTCAGTCTCGTGTGAACATACCCTGCCTGCACTGTGTCCTGGGTCGGATGCCATCTGTAACTAAGCTCCCCAATCTCATTTCATTGCCAGGCAGCAGACATCTCGGGCCCCTCCCTTCTTGGACTCTAGGAGAGCCAAGTTTCAGTTATATAAGATGTTTTTTGTTTCACACAAGGAAATGAGATGGCCCAAAGGGATTAATTGGTTCAGTATGTTTCGTGTCAGCATTCTTGGTATTCCCCTCTTCGTGCAAAGTCCTGCAATCCACAAACTGCACCCCAGGGTGGTTCTTCTGCCAAGCAGAAGCATTCCTATGCCTTATGGTTAGAATGGACTTGTTCACCAGCATCTGTCCAGACTCAACAATTTTTCTTTTTGTTCTCAGCGACTCAGGTAAAGCTACCCATGCTGATCTGCAAAAGTTCTGGCATTTCAGCCTGAGAGTATGTAAACATGTACAGAGAGCTTTTTTCTCCAAATATGGAGTAGCTTTTTTGAAGGCCTCCTCAAAACTTCTCTGGCAGGCCACAGGGCTAACTATTTTTATCACACAAGACTCTTCTGTCATTTTGTTTTTTTAAAAAATGAGAGGATGTCTTTGAGCATGTGCAGAATACACCACTGTAAGGCCCTTTTCGTATGGCATTTGCCACTCACAATTGCGTGATGCTGCAGGGTAGGGCAGGTGCCTATCGTGCACCTTTTCATTTTTGGCTGGAAGTCGAAAATGGTGCGTGATCGCGCATTGCTCCTGTGTCCCTTGCGCTCTTACCTGGAGTGCGGAGCCTCCGGAGCCGTGCTGCTTGTGCTTCCTGCCCCAGCGCAGCCTGGGAAACTCCCAGGCTGCACTGTGGAAGGAATTGGCAAGGCTCTTGCATGAGCAGGCAGCTCGTGTGGAGCTGTAGCAGCAGGGACACGAGAGCCTCTCACCAGAGGCTGCTCACACGATCCCTGCACCCCAGCACCAAAAAAGGTAAGGTGTGGAAAGGACCTAAAAGAATATGGTTTTCACTTAAATACGCACATCTAGGGATTAGGGAATTCCGTGCCTTTATATATTTTTGTTTTGCCATTTATCTAGGAGGATTAAATTCGGTCTATCTTATTTACAGGCACAGTACTGCAATATGATAGGACAGATCCTGCATCTAAAGATGCACTAAGGCCCTTTTCACACGGCATTTGCCATGCGAAAGGGCCCCTTGAGAGTTGCACGAATGTGAGGAGCAGTCCACATGATGCACTCACAATCGCGCGACGCTCCAGGGGAGGGCAGGCACTGCTCGCACACTTTTTCATTTTCGGCTTTGAGCCAAAAATGGTGCGCGATCGCGCATTGCTCCTGGGCCCCGCATGCACTTGCCATGTGTGCGGAGCTCTGGAGCTGCAGCGCTTGTGCTTCCTGCCCCAGCACAGCCTGGGAAACTCCCAGGCTGCACTGCGGAAGAAAGAGGTGGAGCTCTCACGTGAGCGGACGGCAGCTGCGGAGCTGAAGGAACCAGGACATGAGAGCCTCTCACTGGAGGCTGCTCGCACGATCGCCGCACCTCAGCTCCATGAAAAGGTGCATTGCGGAAAGGGCCTAAGTGGAACTATGACGTATCTGCCTCTGCCCTCCTGCAGAATTCAGCTCACTCTACAGCCATTTATTCCTGATGAATTGCATTGTCATTCTGCATGTAGCTATAGAGATATTGCCAGACACTTCTCTGACACTCTTACTCTCCACTGGCCATTAAAAAGTTGTGGAGGAAGATGAGTCATGGAGATAATTTGCTCAAAGGAGATAGTGAATTCTTCTCTTTGTAACAACCACAAAAAGATGTATGTGGGAGTAAACTGGACTTAATGTCATTGACATTATGCAACTGACAGGATGCCAGCTGAGGTATATGAGAAAGTGAGCAGAAAAGTAATAATAAAACAAAAATATTGTTTTGTCTCTCTGCCCCCCTGCCTCTTTTCTGCTATTTTTAACCAATGTTGTAGAGATGGACCACGGCTGAATTTTTGAGGCTTTTGTTTAACCAGGACAGTTCAGGACAATTCCGTGAATAAACCAAATTGTTCAATCACTGGCAGTTAAGAATGGTGTTATACCCTCAGGGCACTCTCGAAGCACCAACACCTTAATACAATAAGGAGGAGTGTGTTTGTTTAGGAATTATATACACCAGAAGTTTCCTCTATGAAGTATGTAGCATTAGCCATCTGCAATTGTGGTCCTCCCATCCTCTTTCTGAAGCTTACCTTTTTGAGGAGCTGGGGTGTGCGGATCTCTTTGACCAATTTGAAACCATTTCTCCACATTCTGTCCTGACAGTGGCCTTTTGTCCTGAGTATAGGTTATTTATCAGGACAATCAAATGTTGTTGCATACCCATTTCTTTTATAGTGACCCATAGTTTTTATGATCTACATAATCAGAAGCTTTGCTGAATTCCATAAAGCACAGATTGCTTTTTTTCCCCCTGAAATTCTTTGGTGCAATCCATTATGCAATGTATGTTTGCAATATGATCTCTACCACCTCTTCCTTTCCTGAACCCAGCTTCAACATCTGGAATGTCTTGTTCACAGAGGTATTCCCACTGAATATCTCAGTTAGCAAAGTATTGTGTTCATGGGCATTACTTCTGTAACGGAAAATTTGGTACCAGAGGCAGACATAACATGGAAAGGGTAGGAGCAGATTCCTATACTATGAAGAAGAAGAAGGAGACCACCAACAACAAAAACAACAACAAAAACAGGAGGAGGAGGAACTCAATGTATTTTAGCATTTTTTTTCCCAAACTAAAAAATGCAAATATGTAAAATGAAATAATTAGGTCATGTATAAGTAAACAACAAAATTTGAATCTTCTAGAGATCTTTGGAATCTTCTTCCCAAACGCATTCAGGGATTACTTTTTCTTTCACCAGTTTCAACTTTTCTTATGATTTCCATTTTGGCGCCAAGACTTACATTTTCATGCATTTTTAACATGCTGATGGTAGCTGGTCAGGCAGGCTTACCTTGTTTCTCCCTTTCTCTCTGTTTAGCAATTTATACAAGCTCAATGAGGTTAGCTGTTTCTTTTATCTTGCCTGTTGTAAGCAGGCACATACACCTACAGTAGGATCAATTAAACCTTATTTCCCAGCCCAAGTTCATTTGCAGTATTTATTGCAGACGTGCTGCTGCCACCCAACATCAAAAGCCTTTATTTCTACAATTCTCCTTCGCTGTCCTCCCAATGCAGATGCTACTAAAAATGTCCAACTAGACAGAGAAAGAGGAAGAAAGGGGGCTGGGTGGGTGTAAAATGAATTGCAATTGTTGGGGTCTCTGTTAACCAAAGTATGCCTGTCTTTTATTTTATATCTTGTTATATAAACATTAGTGCAGTTAGCATTTAGATTCACATAGATGAAAATATCTTTGGCCAGCCTATCCCCTATATTTTCTGTGCACACCTGCATATATCCCAGCTGTCTAGCTGTTATACCCTCTTTACCCTCTCTGTAAGGTATCTCTTTCTCCCCCTCCCTCCCCCCATTCCCCCCTCTTTTTCTCTGTAAGGTTGATGGGTGGGAAAAGAGATTTAATATGGGATGGTTGTACATAACTCTCCAATATGTGTACTGACTAATTTGATTTGTCATCACGAAAGCCCCAATGCTTCTTGACTGCACAATAGGGCAAAAGGCTCCAGAACGCCTTCTGAATAGTATAGTACTATATTCTAATCGGGACCCAGAGTGGTGTATTGATTTGAGCATTGAACTACGATGATGGAGACCAGAGTTCAAATCTCTACTCAGCAATGGAAACCCACTGAGTGACCTTGGGCAAGTTGCACTCTCTCAGCTTTAGAGGAAGGGAATGGCAAAATCCCCTCTGAACAAATTTTGCCAATAATACCCTGTGATAGGATTGCCTTAGGGTCTCCATAAGTTGGGAACAACCTGAAGGCAAATAACAACAAACAAAAATATTCTGATTCTCCTTCCCCATTGTGCTTTAGTTCACTTATACCTGCTCTCTTTCACTGCCTGTTCTACATGCACTCTTATAAGTTCCTTCTGTCCTCTTCCTCCCCCTTTGCAGAGCAGTTTGTGTTTTCTCAATGTACTGACCTGCCAATCTCCACCCCTTCAGCTGATCCAGTAATGTCCCTACAGTTGTAAGACAGCCGAGCCGGGGGGGTGATGATATTTGTAGTCCACCATACGTGAAGGACACCAGGCTGGGGGAAGGCTGTTGTACAATGTGCAAAAACCCTACTGGGCAAAGTCTCAAAGTGACAAATCCAGTGTGGGTGCCATAACTGCATATTTCTCTTTTAGTGTTGCCACAGTGAAAACTGGAAAGGGCTCCTGGACCTTTTATGGTGCTGTAGAGTTTCAACAGATATTATTTGTTACCTGTGGAAATCCCCTCTTCTATGCATCCAATAAAGACACAGGAGCCCTCTTAAGTTTTCAATCTGACAACTTTATCATTTTCTCTCAAGGGAATGCTTTTGTGGCAGCGATGACGATGGCCAGATTTCTCACTAGGTTTTTGGCAACCCTGTTCCTCCAGTAAGAAAGTCCTTCAGCTGCTCTCACTTGGATCACAGTGATGGGGCTTCAGGAGCTCTATTCCAATGAAAGCTTTATGATGGGAAAAGCTGATTCGCTGTTGTTGTACCAGCGAAACAGTTTTAAGGGTTAACAACAAGCAGAGAAGAGGGAGGTCTTGCTGTTTTGTTCACTGAAAAAAAAGAAAGAATGAACTGAACATAGCTTATAAATGAGCAGAAAGGGTGCATTTCTCAGCGGATGGGAAGTTTGAGGTAGGCCTGTGTTTTGTACGGCCCCTCGGTTCAGGCAGTTCTTGGCTTGCATGCTGTCCCCACGCCTGAGTTTCTGCCGGTTTTCAGTGCCGGCACTCCTTGAGAGAAAATTAGGTCTTGGCAAAGAGGCAGCTCTTTTCATGTGAACAGGAAGCGTTGCCATGGCAGCACCCGTTCCCTCCCCGCCCCCCCTTTGTGCCTCCCTCTCCTTTTGAAATTCCAGATGAGCTCTGCCAGCTTCTCCTCCTGTTAGCCAGCCTGTGATTTCAGGAGTTAAACAGGCACCTTCCTTTGCACCAGCAGCTGTACCTACAAAGGGATGGAATGCATCTAGGGGCATGGAGACAAGGGCCATTTCCGCACTACACTCTTATAGCGCGATTATTCCACTTTCAACATCCTATGGAACCCTGGGGTTTGCAGTTTAGGGAGGGGCCGGAAATGGCCAAGGTTGTAGTTACCTCTCTGCAAATCAGGTAGGGTTGCCAATATTTGCCTCCCACCCAAGGCAGGAGGCCTGCACTGTGAAGGTTGTAGCACTGGCCGAATGGGGAGACCCAGGAAATATTTGCCTGCTCGATTTCTGCATGCCAAGCCACTCTTTGTTGCAATGCTGTATTGGGACTTAGGAAATCCAAGTTCTGGTCCCCCAGAAAAGTCAGAGGGAGACCTTGGGCCAGTCACTCATCTCTCTCTCAGCCTGACCTACCTCACAGAGTTGTTGTAAGGATGAAATGGCAAGGGAGGGAGAGTCATATGAGATATTTTGCACTCATGGGAGGAAAGGTGGCATATAAAGTGTAACTAATTACACACACACACACACACACACATACACACACACACTAGTGAACTGAACATAACAGTTTAAAAGGGTTATGGACAAGTTGCAACATATCCAGAGGACAGTGAGCAAGTTGGTAAAAGATCTAGAAATGATGCCCTCTGAGGAACAGCTTAAAGAGCTGGGGATGTTTAGTGTAAAGAAGAGAAGAGATGATATGATAGCCATGTTTAAATCTTGGCGGGGATGTCATGTAAAAGAAGCAGCAAGGTTGTTTTCTGCTGCTCCAGAAACTAGGAAATGAACTAATGGGTTCAAATTACAAGAAAAAAGATTTCACCTGAACATTAGGAAGAATTTCCTGATGATGCAAGCTGTTCAGCAGTGGGGTTTGAGTGCCAAGGGACACGCCTACCACTCTGTGTACATTTCAGCACACACACCCCATACACCCGTGCTGCCTCATCCCTGACCAAAAGGTATGTGCATGCGCCCAAATTATGACTCTGGAGACCAGTGGTTGAATCCCCAGTCAGCTATGGAAACCCACTGGGTGACCTGAGGGAAGTCACGTTCTTTCAACCTCAGAGAAACGCAAAGGCAAAAAATCTTGCCAGGAAAATCCACCATAAGTCAGTTTTCAAACTGGAGAGATGTGACAGTGAGAAAGAACTTCTCCACGTCAGCAGCAGTTTGTTGTTCTGTGCCTTCAGGTCATTTCCAATGCGATTTCTGGTCTCAGCTTCAAGATGGAAGACACAGTGGAAGATGCAGTGCTGGTGGAAGACACGATAGAAGATGCAGTGCAACACATCTGGAAAGCCCAGATGCGGTCACCTGAGCTACACAGCTAAAAAGAAACAGTTGGTTTCTTTTGGGCTGGAATGGTGATGAGGAAATTTGACCTTTCTTGACAACTGGCTGGAAGCCTCTTTTTATTTTCATTATTTTTAATTCATTTATATCCTGCCTTTCTCTCAATAAGGAGGCTCAAGGCAGCTAACAGCATCTTTAAAACAATACAGATTAAAACTATGCAAAACATTCAATAAATGTATAAATATAAAAGTTAATTAAAACAACTAACCAATTTATAAAGCTAAAAACATTAAAATTCATTAAAAAAAACTGCATACAAGCCTTAAAACAGCACTACCCAACATTAAAATATCCAACCCTGTCAGTTTCTAAAAGCCTGACAACATGAAAATGTTTCAACTTATTGGGGGAAGGAGAGCAAGGATAGACTCATCCTGGCCTCTTTAAGGAGTGGATTCCCAGCAAATCAGCCTGAGAAGGTAGTAAGAGAAGAGTCTTTCTATAAGATCTTAGAATTCTGATAGGCTCACAAAGGGAGGCTGTTGTTTTTTTGCCTTCAAGTCCTTTCAGAAGGCCATTTCCGCACTAGACTGTTACAGCACTATTATTCCACTTGCAACATCCGTCTGGCCCCTCCTGAAACTGCAAACCCCAGGATTCCATAGGATGTTGCAAGTGGAATAATAGCGCTATAACAGTCTAGTGCGGAAATGGCCAGACTTGTGGTGATCCTAAAGTGAACCACTCATGAGATTTTCTTGGCAAGATTTGTTCAGAGGGGGCTTACCTTTGGCGTTCTCTGAAACTGAGAGAGTGTGATTTGCCCAAGGCTGCGTTGAGATTTGAATCCTGGTCTCCAGAGTCATAGGCCAGTGCTCAAACCATTACATCACACTGGCTCTCTATAAAGGGAGATACTCTCCTTCAAATATCCTGGGCCCAAGCCTCACAGGACTTTACAGGTCATCACCAGTATATTGAGTTATGCCCAGATATGGACTGGCAGTCAGCACAGCTGTTGCAACAAGGAAGCTGTGAGCTGCCTGTAATCAGCCCCAGTTAACAATCTGGCTGCTGCTCTTTGGGCCCACTGAAGTTTCTGAGCACTTTTTAAAGGCAGCCCCACATATAGCTCATTATAGTAATCCAATTGGGATTGTTACCATTATCAAAAGGATGGGGGCTGATTGGCTTTGGGGGAAGGAAGTGATTCCTCTTGTACTTTCCAAAACTGTATATATGAAAACGTTATGTAGATGCTAATTGCCATACAAATGTACCTCAGTTACATAGGCCCTTTCCGCAGCTTACCTTTTTTCAGCGCTGGGGTGTGGGGATCGTGTGAGCAGCCTCCAGCAAGAGGCTCTCGCATCCCTGCTGCTTCAGCTCCGCACGAGCTGCCTGTTCCCGAGCAGGCAGCGCGAGAGCCCTGCCTCTTCCTTCTGCAGCGCAGCCTGGGAGTTTCCCAAGCTGTGCTGTGGCAGGAAGTGCGACCGCCGTGGCTCCAGAGGCTCCGCATGCACGGCAAGTGCGCACTGGAGCAATGTGTGATTGCGCACCATTTTTGGCTGAAAGCTGAAGATGAAAATGTGCGCGAGCTGCGCCTGCCCTATCCTGGAGCGTCACACGATTGTTAGTGTGCCGTGCAGATTGCCCTTCACAATTGCGTGACGCTCCAGGTGCCCTTTCGCATGGCAAATGCTGTGCGAAAAGGGCCATACTAATAACAGTACAAGAGTGCTGTCCTCCTTTTGCATTGTCGCTCCCCTCATGTGTTCCCCAGCACTTCCTCTCTATTGCTGTTTCTGTTGATCCCAGATTTCCAGCCTGACTCTCCTGGTCCCATTCTCTTGGAATCAGAGCCATCTCTACCACTTTGGACCCAGATTTTCCAAGAACAGTTTGGCTCCACTTAGGAGTGTTACACTACACAGTTATAGCATGCTGACTGTTTTGACTCCATCCTATGTAACCCTAGGATTTGTCAGTTTCTGAGGTATTTCAAATTCTTTGTCAGGGATCTCTAGTGTCTTCCCAAATTACAAACTCTAGGATTCCAAAGACTGCAACCACGACAGTTAGAATGGGATCAAAGTGCTATTACTGTGTAGTGTGAATGAGACCTTAGGCTGCTCAGTGTTTTTGCAATACTTTTGCATTTTGGAGTTTGTTCTGGAACATGTTAGGGAATGTTTTGTTTGAAGAAGCAGCTATGCTGCCTCCAACTGTTTCTCCTTAATTTGACGATACCTTCAAATGCTGCTGTCACCAACAATTATCTAAGCTTTCAAATATTTGCTAAATATTGATAGGCGCATCTGATTGCATATGCATCTGAATGTATTTGATTTCACTGTTTCTTGTTTAACAATACTGGATAGTTGGCACCCAAAAGCATTAGTATTAAATGTGATAATTTATAAAATGTAATAAATTAGGCATGCTCAATTAAGTAATCGAGAGATGCCATCAGACTTTTAAGGCCCCTAGATTTGAAGTCAAATTCACATAGAAATTTCTCACTATTTAACAAATGGTATGCAAGGGCAGTACTGGAACACTTAGAAAATGCCATGAACCTTGTGTGCTGCAACGCTGGACTGCTAAAATTTGCCTAGTGTTCAAACTTTAACAATTTTGAAATAATTGTGTCTATTCTAGCAGAAGACACATCTGCAAGCGTATAAAGCTGATGCTACATAGGAAAGAACAGGAGAGAGTGCCTGATCCTTAAAACCCCTTTAATAGCCTCAAAAGTACAAACACAGCATTACCAGGAAGATAAGTTATCTCCAGGTCAGCATTCACACTTGTAATCTCTTCTTAGGAAAGATAAAAGCAGGTGCTTTGCCCTTCAGATGGTGGAGGTGGTAGGTCTCAGAGTTTGGTCTCTTTGGCAGAGTCATGAGATGAAGGATTAAAAATTCAGAGCTTGGACAAGTTACTTTTTGACTACAGCTGCAAGAATCCCATAGTAAGCACAGCTGGGGGACGTGCTGGTATGGATTCTAGAAGTTGTAACCCCTCTCCCAAACAAAATAAAAAAAAATCAAGAAATTTCAAACTATCAAGAAGGCATGGTGCTTGTGCTAACCTATTATGTGTTAGCTGTTATTGTTGCAAAGGTACTGACACAGGCTGTATGCTCTGGGTTGTCTGTTGGGGATTCCATGCCAATGGTAGGTGGGCTTGATGGAGATGTGGGTGGATCCAGATGGAGAACTAGCCTAGCTTTAGCAGAGAACTGAATAGACAGCCTGCAGAGGCCTCCTAAAATTAGGTCTGGCCATTACTGAATTAGTCTGAGAACCACGTATGGCCCAAGGTCTGGAGGTTGCTTAACCTTGCATTATATGCTGATATTGAGCAGGGAGCATCACATACGTACTGGACGCAGTCTATGCTGTTCTCAAACCCTTAACATCCAGGTTCCTTTCCTCTGCCAGGTGCTGCAGGACTGTATACTAATCCTGTTGGACTCTCCTGCCCTTTGTCAGGTCTTCCACTTGCATCTCTTGGCTAGAGATTTGGGAAATCTGAGTGGCAACCTGATGCTCTTCACTTGGGAAATGAGGCTAGAGATTAAGACAGCAAGCTTCATTTTGCTTTATTACGTATGCATGGGCCTTCAAGTTGTCTGTCAATGTAGGTTGACCCCATGCATTTCATAGAGTTTTCTTAGGCAAGGAATACTCAGGGGTGGTTTTGCCAGTTCCTTCTTCTGAAATACAGCCTACAGCACCTAGTATTATTTGACAGTATCCTATCCAAGCACTAACCAGGGCTGACCCTGTTTAGTTTCCAAAATCAGATGGGATCTAGTACCTTTAGGGTATTTAAAAATTATGAGGATGAAAAATAATCCATGCAAAGTTTTTCCTCATGCATGACTTCCTGTGAGGAGGGGGCAAGCTTCCATACCTGATAGACTTACAAAAATAAAAGTCAATATTAGACCAATGGAAAAAGAATCGAAGGTTGTTTTCTCAAATGGAGAACCAAATTTTATTGCTTTCTTTGTATTGCCTTTTTATTCCTGGGGTGTACTCTGGTGAGCCTCATTTGACAGTCTGCAGACCCAGCATCGCCTGTTATAAAACTACATGCAGACTATATGACTTCAGTATCATCACTTTTCCTTCTTCCGCTGCACTATTTTTAAGCATCTTTGTCTGATGAAGAAAAACACATATTTCAAAAGTTTGCCCAGAAAACTTTGTGCTTTTTTTTTTGGTTGGCCAAATAAAGATATTACCACAATATAAACGTTGGAATTTCTCTCTAAGGGTCAAGAAGACAGTAACTCCTGCATTTGTAGACGTATGAATGTTGTGACAATTTTGGGAGTGCTGTTATCTCTGTTACCTCTCTTAAACATAATAGAAAACAAGAAAACTTGATTCCCCTCAAATATGGCTTAGTCTAGGGATTCTTAACCTAGGGTCCATGAAGCCCTGCTGCTGGATACCAACAGCGGCAACAGGGATGCAGCAGTGGAGTGTGGTGCAGGTGTTGAAACTGCTCCCTTGTTTGCAAATGAGGGAGCAGTTTAGGTGTGTGCATACGCCTGCTGCTGTGTCCCATGGCACCAATACCTCCTGCTGCTGTGTCCCTAACAAAAGGAACCCAGTGACAGGCGTGTGTGTGTGCCAGAACTGTGACTCTGGAGACCAGGGTTTGAATCCCTGCTTGGCCATGGAAATCCACTGGGTGACCTCAGGCAAATCACACTCTCTCAGCCTCAGAGAAATGCAAAGGCAACAAATCTTGTGAAGTAACCCCCCCCCCACGATAGGTTCACCTTAGGGTCACCATAAATCAATTTTCAAAGGGGAGAAACAGGATGGTTAGAAAAAACTTCCCCCTGTCAGTGGCACCTTGTTATTGTGTGCATTTAAGTCATTTGTGAGTTACGGCAACTCTAAATTGAACCTATCACTGGGTGGTTGTTTTTTTGGCAAGATTTGTTCAGAAGGGATTTGGCTTTGTCTTCCTCTGAGGCTGAGAGAATGTGACTTACCCAAGGTCACCCAGTGTGTCTGAGCAGGGATTTTAATCCTAGTCTCTAGGAGCCTTTAATAAATAAACAAATATTTGATATTTAAATAAATATTTGAATATTAAAAACTAACTCAAGATTTAAAGTCTTGAGGGACCCCAGCAACAAATTATATTCATACTAGGTCTCCAGTAAAGAAAAGGTTAAGAACCACTGGCTTAGAGCTTTATCACACTAAACCAGTGGTTCTCAACCTGTAGGTCCCCAGATGTTTGTGGACTTCAGCTCCCAGAAGCCCTGAGCATTGACCATAGTGGCCGGGGCTTCTGGGAGCTGAAGTCCACAAACATCTGGGGACCCACAGGTTGAGAACCACTGCACTAAACGGTTATAGCACTATTATTCCATTTTAACTGCCATGCCAACATCCTATGGAATCCTGGGATTTGTAGTTGGGGGTCACTGAAAATTCCCAGCTAGGCAGCTCTTGGGTCTCAGTACATTACAAACCCCAGAATTCCACAGAATGTTGCCACGCAAGTTAAAGTGCAATAATAGCACTGTAACATTGCAGTGTTGCTCTCAGTCTATTATTGTGGACTAATTAAGTAACAAGGGTCCATGAAGCCCTGCTACTGGACACTAACAGCAGCAGCATCAACAGGAATGCAGCAGCGGGTACAGGTGCTGAAACTGCTCCTTCGTTTGCAGTTAGGTAATTACTGTACTATCCACATGCTTCAAAAAAGAAACTGGACAGTTACCTGCTGGGGATACTTTAATTGGATATCCTGCATTGAGCAAGGGGTTGGGCCCAATGGTCCATAAGACCCCTTCCCAGTCGAGGGAAAAAACTGAAAATATTAGAGGGGAAATTGATGTCCCCTCCCTCCTTATTTTTTGGGAAAATTGGGGAAAAAATTATGGAATATTTTCCTTTAGAGTTATGAATTTTAAGATTTAAGTAATTGTAGGTAATTTTAAGAGTTATGAATATAAGGCAAGACATTCGTATATTATTTTCCCCAACATTATTTCTAAAAACCATGCATCACACAGGCTCTTATGTAAGACCATGTACAGCAGTGCTAGTCAAAGCGGTGGCCCACAGACCAGTGTCTATCCACAAGCCATTGGCTGGCAGTCCATGGCAAGGTCGTAGAAATGAATAAAAGAAATAAACAGCTGTAGTCAATGGGCACAAATACGATACTGGCTGCTGGCACATAAGGGGAAAAAAGCTAATTCCTCCACATCATAGAGCCTGAGAATCACTGATATGCATTATCAGATCATTGTAATTCCTGGTCTCGGTTTCCTTTTCTTAATTGCTTTTTGGGGGAAATGAATTATTTATCTCTGCCTCATGCTATAGAGGACAAGAAAAGATAATGTAATTTTGTATTTCTGATGTTGACAGTTTGTTCTGTTCTTATTGATGTTAGACTCTCATAAACTGATAAAATTAAAGAGGTTTTTATAGTTCATGTGTTCCTTACAGTAAGAAAAAAATAAAATTAAAACAAGTAAATTCTGTTTGTAATTATTTTCTGAATAAAACTGTACTTTTAATATCACAAATATGAGGGTTTTATGTCATACCAAGGTACACATAACACATTTTATATTCCTAATATGACAGTGTGATTTCTATCAGTAAAGAGTACAGAAAATTGCATTTTTAAAATTTTTCCAAAAAATTCTTTTGTTTTTCCATAAAAGAGGAGGGGGCTAGTTTTTTCCCCATAGATTAAAAATTTTCAGAAATGTGTCCATTTCGGCAACTTCTGCCAACTTCTCCAACCATTCTGTCTCAGTTGGTATGGACCCTTTTTTCCAATATCTAGCAAGAATTATTCTTGCTGCTGTCAACATATGCCAAATCAGTTTTCCTAATTTCCCATCCACCTCCTTATCCAAATGGAAAATGCCTAATAGAAAGAATTCTAGATTTAAATCAATTTTTACACACAGTATTTTTTGCATTTTAGAACCAGATTCTCCAGAATCTTTTAACCATCTGGCAACCCCACCACCACTGGTAGAAAAAATACCAACCTCTTTGTCACATTTCCAACATTGATTCCTTACTTTTTTGAACATTTTAGTGATTCTCAAAGGAGGGAGGTACTACCTATACCACATTTTTAATGAATTCTTTTGCAAAATATATGATCTGGTAAATTTAGAACAATTTTTCCAGATCTTCTCCCAATCTTCATAATTTATATTATGTCTTGGGCCCATTTAATCATGTATTCCTTAGTGGATTCTTCCTCCAACTCAAACCCTAATATTAATTTATACATCTTTGAAAGTAAATGGGTATCCCCTCTCTGCATTAACTTCTCCAAATGTGGAGTTTCTAGAGTTAAACTGCCCATTTCCAAATCTCTCTTAAATTTCTCCTTAATCTGAAGGTAAGGAAACCACTGTATGAGGACCCCATCTTGTTTAAGCTTTGGTTGATCTTTTAATTTTAACTTTCCACTGTCTAAATGAACTAGATCTTTATAAGCAAGCCAATCTCCTTCTCTCCCTAGACCTTTTATCAGTAAGGCCTCTGCTGGGGAGACCGAGGGTGGGAGCTTAGAATATAAGAGGGGTTTCTATTTAGTCCACATCCCATACAAAGATTTCTGAATCACATGTTGAAAGAACATTTTCTGTATCTCAGCCTTACTGTACCATAAATAGGCATGCCAGCTGAAGTGCAGATCGTGCCCCTCCAGTGACAAAAGCTGGTGGTTATCTAAAAAAAACCCTGATCTGATCCAGACCAAACATGCAGCCATATAGGATATTCTAAGGTCTGGCACAGAAAACTCTCCTCAATCTCGTAGGTCAGTCATTGGTTCAAATTTATCCTTGGTATTTTCCCATTTCACAAAAAATTTGCTATGTCTTTTTGACAACTTTTGAACCATTTGACAGAAAGGGCAATTGGGATCATTTGAAATAAGAATAGCATATGTGATAAGATGCTTATTTTAATCAGTGATATTTTGCCCGTTAAGGATAGGTCTAACTGTTTCCAACCATCTAGTTTCGCCTGAATAAGTTTCCAAGACGTTAAACAGTTGTTTTGAAATAAGTTCCTGTGAGGACCCCATAAACATTGGTGGAAGATCTTGTTAGGTTTTCCCTCCTCTTGCAGGCCTCCTAATTGAGCAAATTAATTCCCCATTGTCACGTGGAGGTACTGGCAGCATGGGTGGATCCCTGAGTCACCCACGTTTTGGAGTAGCAGTACTACCAAATCTCTTTCATTTTCCAATACTCCCATCATCCATATAACAAGTCATTCACTTTTAGTATCTTACTGTCCCTATGTAGTCCTCTATTAATCACTGGCAGAATCGACAAGAATACCACCTGTGCTTCAGACCCCTTCAGTTTACTGCCTAAAGCTTCATCATCTGAGGTGATCTGCTGAAAGGTGTTCTTGGCAGCGTTGTTGATGCCCACATGAATAAGAAGAAAGGGAGTACTGATCTGTGTTCTTGGTGAGTTTTGGCAAGTTGTCAGTGATATCCTGGATATGTGCACCAGGAAGACAGCACACTTTCTGATTCATCTTGCAGGCTGGCACACAGGTGCCTCCATATCCTGAGCATCGAGTCCCCAACCAGCAGCATCTTTCTTTTCTTTCTGTGGTGGCTGGAGGTTATCTCTACTCTTTCCTTGGCATGCGGTATCCTCTGCTGCTGGTTTCCTGTTTGAACCATCTTCATTGCTGCTATTCTCATGAAGATATAGAAAGCAATTGCCTAATTGAAGAGGTTCTGAATCCCTTCTGCTCCTGACAGTGACTGTCCTCCAGGTTGTCCTCCTTCTGCTCCTGACAGTGACTGTCCTCCTCACTTTTATAGGTCTCTTCATTTTCCTTGGCATTTTTTTTTCCTGTTGGTCTGTGGGATCAGTTCTCTCTGTGTTATATCCAGGAAGGCCTCATGTTCTCTGAGACACTGAAGGTACTCAGTATGTAGCTGTAATGCACCGACCTTCTCTTCCAAAAGAGCTCTTGTTGTTCTACACCTTCGAGTAATTTCTGACTTATGATGACCCTAAGGTGAACCTATCATGGGGTTTTCTGGGGGCAGAGAAAGTGTGACATGCCAAAGATCACACAGTGGGTTTCCATGGCTAAGCAAGGAATCAACCACTATACCACACTGGCTCTCAAAAGAGCTACCCATTTGTATTTGCTACAAGTTCAATGGGTGTTTTTTTCTGGCAAGGAGGCAAATATTGCACATATGTTACATTGGACAACTTTTTTTTTTACATCAGATCCCTCTGCTTCCATCTCTGGAGTTCTTGTTCTTTCTGTCCTCTCTGTAATATCTATGTGAAATATATGGGATATAACTGTACATGCCACAAAGTACCTGTTATTGGCTTAACATCTTGTAGCCTCTCCCCACCTGGATAATTTTTTTGGCTACAGTGACTTTAGCAAAGACAGGTATGAAAATATGCAGATGAGGTGCTATCCTCACAGAGCATCACCTCCTTATTTGCTGGCTCAAAAGCTTGCTGCCTCTCCCTACCTGGCCGCTGTTTCTACTCACAGCCACTTCAGCAAAGACTGATGGGGAAAAGTGGCTTCTAGGCTTGGGAATGCTGAAACTCATTTCATAAAACTTGGATTCATGACATGTACCATATTTTGGAACCACCACAATTATACTTAATGCTTCATGCTCAGATCACATCCAGACTAGACTACTGTCATATGTTTTATGTGAGATTGCCCTTGAAGACAATCCAAAAACTCTGTTGATTCAAAATGTGACTGCCAGAGTTCTGAATGGAGCCTGTTTTTCAGTTTCTGTTACACTGCTCTTTATATCTGCTTCCCTGTTTGCCAGATTGTTTCCAGATTCAGTTCAGATTTTGACCAATACATGCAGAAAGCACCAGATTGAGGAACATTGCTGTCATGTAGCCCAGAAGCAGAACCAAGCAGGATCTATTCTTAAGGATCACCACCAAGCTCTGAGAAATAAATTAGACAGCAGACAAGTCATTCCTATTCTAACATCCACACAGAGGAGTCCACTGATCATTAGAAGTAATCTATATATTCTGTCTTTCTATAGAGGAAAGTTGCATTGTCACTCTGGAACTGGGAATTATGTCTTTCTTTGGTTCCTGCTTTTTCTCTGTTTAAATTAACTAATTCTCCTTCTTCATTTGCCTTTACTTCTGCTTCTGTCCCTGGGAGAAAAGTCAACTTGATATTCATCTCAAGTCTCTGGATCTTTTCAACTCTGCTGCGTGCCAGCTATGGAGTCATATACTATCTACTCGTGTCCTCTCGTGGCTTTTTCCAGAGTCAGTTGTGTGTATATGCATGCGTCTTCATGCGCTTGTGTGTGGCATTCAAGTACCTTGGAGTGCCTTCAAGCTAAGGAACTTAAGCAAAAAAGCTAGGTCAGACTTTGTTTAAGAGAATGTGAACATGTGGGATGAGCAAAAAGGCAAGGGATCAATCTAGCAACACTTTGAAAATGCTCTCTTGTCTGTCACAACTTCTGCTCCTCATTCTTATCCTCCTCTAGGATTTTAGAATGGCTCTGGTCTGCAACATATCAGTTCTGGACTACTAGAGATCAATAGTCAATAAAAGATTTAGAATTTTTTAATATATTTGTTTTCCCTACAAGCCATATTGTTAAGAGCTGAAGCTTCTACCTGCAATACTTTGTTCACATCAAGGTGGTTTCATGGAAGAGATTGTGTCACTTTGGAATTTTACATCAAATTTACATCAAGAAGATGAAGGAGGACAATTACAACATCTACAGGAATTCCACCTAAGCCTTCTTGGAGAAACAATATTTTGGTGACACAGAATCCTAAGCTTCCCATTTGAAGGTGATATGGCATAATAGAACAGGACTTTGTCGGCTTAACATGTTTTATCAAATATAGTCCAGTTCTGACTAATTTGGCAATGTTGTCTCTTCTCTACTAATTGTGGGTACCCTGAAACCTGAATGGTATTGGAAAGGGAGACAGCTTAAACCCAGTGCTTCTTGTGTCATGTCTGAAACTATCTGCTTCATGCAAGACCAAGGAAAATAACTGAATCAACAGTTCACCTGGAGCACCTGAAGACACTAAAGCAACTGACCTAAATGTGTAAGAGCTTATTCCATCTTTATATTTTAAGACTTTATATTTTAAAAAAAAATTCTCAACATCCATGCCTGAAAAAATTGATCTGAGATTCAAACATTTGCTCTGTGTAAGTTGGTCTGATTTGAATATTGGGTTTCAAAAAACAATTGTACAACCTTGCTGAGCTATTTTTTCAAATAGTGGTGCCTATTTGAAAACAATTTTTTCAAAGCCAGTTTTACCTAGAGTACTTGATCTTTTCTTTCCGTATGGGAAGGTGAAGTTCCCTTTCTCCCAGAAAATATGTTACTCTTGGTCTTTCCAGTTATTATTGCAAAATAAAATAATATAAACTTTTGCCCAACTTTCAACCTAAATAAACTTTCTCTGAAACCATTCATAAAAGTAAAGCTGCAGCTGGCCACTTCCCTTGTCTCAGAACTGTCAGCTGTAATCTACTGGCAGAGGAAGACATTTTGACAAACTTACACTGATTCTACTTTCTGTAGGCAATGTTACTGCACAATCATATACCTTCACTGTGCTTCTGAAGTCCTTGGGCTGTGAGTCGTTCTCACAGTGCCCCTGCCTACCCAAACAGGCAAGACTGTAGAACAGCATTTTACCATTCAAAAAATTGGCTTTGTGCATTCAGCTTCAGAGGGATTGATTGTGAAAAAAATCAGAAAGAAAGAAAGATGGTTGGTGTGGTCCTTAAGCCTCCTTAAGCCTGAAAGTGAAGGTTCTTTAAGGCACAAGCTAGATGATTTGTAACTTCTCACTTTCATTGGTGTATCCATTACATTCTGGAAAGCACATGACTCTTACCAAGGAAAGGCCTTGCAGATCTCTCTTTTGTTTTGGCAATGTACATACAAACATACACATACAAAAGGAAAGACACCTAATGGCACTATGTTGAATAACAACATTGTTATTCAATGTTGTGCCATTAGGTGTCTTTCCTTTTGTGCTCTTCCTTTCCTTAAGAAGAGAAAAGAAAAGAAATTCAAAACGTTGTGCAAGGTATATTTGTAAACTGATTTTTTTGGTTGTACATGGAATCCACAGCTTGGAAAAATTCCTTTTTGGACGTTTTCCACAATCTGTCAGTGAACTGGCTTCTGGGAACTGTAGTCTAAATACTGCTGTAATCTAAACAAAGGCAAAGTTATGATATATATTCTTATTATTCCCGTGGTTAAATTTGCAACTCACATCTCACAAGCAGCCAGCAGTAACCATGGGTGACCACCCCCATGGCTTACAGCCACAAGCAACACCTTTTTATTAATGTTTTAATAGATGACTCACTTTTCTTTCCAACTGCAGCATCTTCTTTTGCAATGTATGTTTGCAATGTGTGTTATGTTCAGTTCCCACACTGGTGATGGTCTGCCTCATTAGCAAAGTGCAGCCTCCCCATATCATTCTATTGGCTGCATTGGTGGGGCAGGAAAGGCCACATTTTCTGGCTGAAGTGTGTGTGTGTGCGCACAGTCCTATATCCCATGGGAACCATCAGGGAGACACAGCTGCTTCCCATTGTAACCCCTTTCTTGCTCACTTCTAAAATCTGGTGGGAGGGATACCTTCACAGTACAGCAGGGAGGAAGTTCCACTGATGTCAGTAGACAAGATGGGTCATGCCACAGCAAGTGCATGGAGGGAGAATGCATCAGTGGATGTGCTCTCTGGGGAGCTATAGAAGGAAGTTCTCTGGGGAACTCTGCCTCCATGGGCTTAATCCACATGCACTCCTGAAATCTCATAACCTTTAACAAGGTTGCTGGTTCTGAATTGTCCCAGGTTGCTGCCATAACCCTTAATAGGGTTGCTGGTTCTGAGGTTTTTGGCCCAAAACCTGAAATTTAGGGGCATCCACAGTGATGCCATTAAGAGTTATGTGTTAACTATCAACAGTTGTTGTTCACATATTTTGGGGCACACACACACAGAGTGAGAACATATTTCCCATTTGCTAATTGAGATAGAAATCTCAGCTAAAAGAGCTGTTCCCAGATCAAGGTGAAATGAGAGGATTATTTCTCACTTACTTAGGGAGATGGGATTAGGAACATTTATTTCAGCCAATTTGCTTCTACAGGGCCAATGTGGTTCAAGTGTTGGACTAAGATTCTAAGAGATCAGGGTTTGAGTCCCTACTCTGCTATGGAAACACACTGAGTGTCCGAGGACAAGTCAACCTCTCTCAGACTCAGAAGAGAGCACTAACAAACTCCTTCTGAACAATGTCTTGTTTGCTTTAGGATTGCCAGCTTGAAGGCACACAATAACAGCTTGCTTCTAGCCAGAAGGCGGATGCAGAGCAGAAAAGTGGGTGAGCCCTGGCATGACAATGACTGTGCAAAAGGCACAAACTAACTAAGCAAATACATAGATCCCTTGGACAGTATTTGCAAGACTTACAAGTTGTAGCAAGTTGCAGTTCTATCAGCTGAACTGGAAATCTGCACACAACACTTTCCTTCTTGCTCCGAGCTGAGCCCCCCAAATTGGAAAATTTGCACCTCTGTCTTCCGCCTGGAGATGAACCATGAAAACTGGAGACTCAAGGACAGACCAAACCCAGCGACACTACTGATGAAAGCGGGATGAAGTACACTCCATTGAAATCAATGTGGCTTACTTCTGAGTAGACACATCTTGTATTGTACTACATAAACCTTGTGTCATTTAAAAATTAGTGTCTCTCCAGCTCCTTTCTTCTTCCACTCTTGCCTTTTCCTCTGGGGGAGATCACTCCTATTTCCTCAAGCTGCTAACCATTTCCATTTTAAGAGAACAAATGAAAAAGAACATGTGAACTAAAAGTCAGAAAGGGGAACTTCAGAAAAGTAATGTAATTAGCTGCATTGATTAAAATAAAACAGGGAAACTCCCTGCCCAAACAATTTGATGAAGCATTTTCATCTATGGAAGTTTGGGTTTGCTCAATAACTTTTCCAAGTTTTCTATCCCATGTTTCAAAGGCCTTGCTGCGCTTTGCCCTGCCCCATGGCTGCAACATGTTTCAACTAAGAAGATGTTGATATCTCAACACTTACCTAAATTCAATGATTTTTTAGACCAGATATTCTCTGCTTGTGAAATATAAAGCTGTTGCTGAGCACTTGATTGGTAATATTTGGGTTACCTAAACAATACTTACTGTCTTGAGGATGTGCCTGTATGAGGTTCTATGCATGTTTTAGGGGGGAAACACAACATGCAACTTCATTCTGGATAGATTTATTAGTTAGGAGCCTTAGAATCATGGAACTGGAAAGGAACTCAAAAAGACCCTCGACCAACCGGAAGCCGCCATTTTCGACGCCAGAGCAGTGCGGAGTGATGAGCACACACTGCTCTGGAGCAGCCTGGACTGGATCGGGGAGCCATAAGATCCAGTAAGTAGTGGCACGGGGCAATTCCCTCTCCCCATGTGGAAATGGCCTAGTCTCTCCAGTATATCAGTCTGCCCTTACTGTGCTAGCAACCAGATCTTATGGCCAAATTTAATAATATTTGCCCTCTGTGTTGATCAATTTCCTTTTAAAACTGCAGTTCCCAGAACACAATAGAGTATTTCAGGTGAGGACTAACCAAAGCAGTGCTCTGAGAATGCTACTGTTCATGCCATACAAGGTTGCATGAGGCTTTTTGGCTGCTGTGCCACAATAATCTGTATTTCGTTTTGTGGCCTATTGAAACCCTTAGGCATTATTTTTAACATATACTACTGTCAAATCTTGAAAGGTGAAAAAAACTTCCATTTTCCAGATGCAGTGGCATATCTCTGAATACCAGATGCTGGGAATAAGCAATGGATGAGGGCATGGGGCTCGTGAGAACTGAGGAGATTTTGCCTGTTTGCTGCTGTAAACAAGATGCTGGACCAGCTGAATTTGGTTTGTTCTAGTAAGGCAGTTCTTCAGTTCTTGCATTCTTATGGTGCAGTGTAGGAGAGCTGAAACATCTCCAAACAATTTTCTTTAAAAACAAAGTAACAGTAAACATGCACAAAATGGCAACACAATGGGGAAGGCAGAGTTCACATTTGCTTTTCTCTGCCAGATTTTTTTAATGCTGAGTGAGCATTCCAGCACATTATGTTGCTCAGTGAGAAGACAACAAAAATTTTCATGCAGCCTTAAAGAAGCAAGCTCAGAAAGACAACATAGTCACTGGGTGTGTACGTGTATATGTTTGTGTAGGAAATGGGGAGAATTGTAGTAAGCCTGAGTAAAACAGCTGTGAAATTCCAAAATGATACATTCTTTATTGACAATCAAGACATTTCGTTCAAGCTTTGAGAAGTATTTTTACACACACACACACACACACACACTTTTGTGCAAGTAATTTATTGCAAGTAGGCTCTTAGGACCCCACCTGAACCCACTCTAGAGTCAGAAAATTCTTTTCAATAATTACACACATTTCTTCTTACTTCTCTGCTTCACTTAAGTCCTGGCCAATATGTAACTGGCAGAGCAAATGATGGAAAACAGAACAAAAGCAGAACATAGAAGTAACTATCTGCAAATAACTAATTACTTGTAATTAATTATTTTGCAATAAGCAAAGCCTAAATCTAATTGCTTGCACCAACTAGGGTAGACCAACTGAATCAGTTTCTAAGCACTGAATCCATACTTATTTAATGGGTCTACTCTTATTGGGAGTAGCAGTTGGATGGAGGCCTAACACATAACTAAAGCGTGTTACAGTCATAACTTAAGTTCACTCCTTATGTAGTGTAATTGTAATGTTTTAATAACTATTATTATGGTAGTAGGGGCTTCACTACACATGGAGAAGAAATATCACATGATTCAAATGCTGGCTTGTATTGTGCCTCACACTGCTGCCTTGTGTTGTGGTTGCTGAAGCGACAACAAAGAGAATGTGAAAAGAATGCGTTCTGCACCATACAAGCCATTTGTAGCATTCAGGGGTTTTTAACAAAATAAAAGTACTGTATATATTTTAGTTACTTTTAATTACAATGTAACAATAATTTACCATGTCCCTCTGTTGAAACAGTAAATTCCCAAGCTATGGTACTAAGTCACTTGACACTCAGACCATTTCTGCACTAGACTGTTATAGCGCTATGATTCCACTTGCAACATCCTATGGAATCCTGGGGTTTGCAGTTTCAGGAGGGGCCAGGGGCCCCTCCAGAAACTGCAAACTCCAGGTTTCCATAGGATGTTGCAAGTGGAATCATAGTGCTATAACAGTCTAGTGCGGAAATGGCCTCAGAAGATTCTCTTCCATTGGATTAGTATTGAGTATTAACGATTAGGATTAAGATTGCTCTGTTGGCTCCCAAAAGTGCTTTATGCCAGTGTAATGGCCTTTTAAAAGACAGACAGGATAGTGTAGTGGTTGGAATATTGGACTATGGCCTGGAAGATCAGGGTTTGATCCTCACTCAACCATGAAAGCCTACGAGGTGATCTTGGGTGTGTCACACACACTTAGCCCCACAAAATCCCACAATAGGTTCTCCTTATGGTTTCTGTAATTCAGAAATGAGTTGAACAACAACAACAAGACACCAACAGTATTCAAATATATTGACTACAGTATTCGAATATAGTGATTTTGAATATATTGAATACTACTGCTACTTTTTCTGAGTGGTGAGATGTTTTAGGGATGCTGAATGTACATGGTTTTATATTTCTTCTGGAAGAAGGCACATACCTTGTTTTGTAATACCACAGGACAGAATTTAAAAATTCCAACAAACAGCCAAAATACAGTCATACAGGGATGGGGAGGGTTATGGGAGCGGTGTGCCCCGGTGGCAATTTCTGAGGGGTGCCATAGCTCCTTGCTTGCCCTTCCCAATGTGCTGTAGCCCCACCCCATCCATCTAGCCTCACCCTGTCTGTCAAAGCCAAGCCCCTACACACTGTAGCCCCTCCCCATCACCATGCCCTCATGCCGTAGTCCCACCCACCTGCACCATAGCCATGCCCCCACGCACTGTAGCCACACCCCTGCCCCTCCACCCGACCTCCCTCCACACACTCCAAGCTCTGCCACTGCCACAATACACTTGTTTCCAGAGAGGTAGCCAGTGGGGGGGCATAGCAACAGAGCCACGCTAGCAACCAAGAGGATTTAAAATGATTGATTGTTGACGATGGAACCCAGGCTAGCCAGAGGGAGGGACTAGGTGGGGGGAAGAGCCTAACAGAAATATAACTGAAACAGAGGCCATTTCTGCACGGGGTGAGGGAATCACCCCATGACACTACTCACTTTTGGACTCCCCGGTCCGGTTCACGCTTCTCCGGAACAGTCTGTGGCCACCACTCCGCACTGCTCTGGGGGCAAAAATGGTGGCTTCTGGTTGCTCGAGGGTCTCGACCAACCGCTGAAGCTCGCCAGCCTAAAGCCTGCCCCTGGCAGATTGCAGGCTCGCACCAGTGCAAGCCTGTGAATCTGCATATGGGAGCGGGCTTGCAGTGGCGCACTCCGTGCTTTTGAAAGTCCTGTTTTTAACCAGTCTTTCAAAGCACACTGGACGACCACTTGGGGTCATTCAAGAGCGGGCTGGACTGTGAATCTATGTTCAGTAGGTCCGACCCAGTCCGCTCCCAGGTGCAGACATCTTCCCTGAAGGACGCTCTGCCCCGTTTAAAAAACTCTGTGTGGAAATGGCCAAAATTGAGAGAGAGAGAGAGAGAGAGAGAGAGATCCATCTGAGAGGTTGAAGAGAGAGAGAAAGTATGAAAGAGAGTGAAAGAACTGGGGAAGTGTTTGCTGGGAAAAAGATACAAGTGTTTTTCTGTTTGCGAGTCTTTAATTTGCCAACTACTTTTTCCCTTGTCAGTTTGTTCAGTAAAGATTTTGCTATATTTTTGTAAAGAGCAGTCTCCATAAAGTTCCTCTTTGAGCTGGATTGGTTATACACACTACCACCAGTGACACATGCATTGGGATAAACTAAAATATGCTTTGCCCTATATCTACTAGGGTGTGGATTTAGAGAAATCAGTAGAGAGATATAAATGTGGAGAGGGAGCCAGTGGGTGGCAAAAATATAGAAGGGTGCTGCTTCTTTAGGAAGGGAGAATTCAAAGCAGACCTCATTGTGATAGCCCTGGCTTGGCCCAGATCTCTTTGGTTTGACAGCCAGCACCTTAATACTGTATGCCTAGACCAGAATCTCCTGCCTTTCAACGCCCTGCTATCTGATGGCTCGCTCTTTCAATGCTTCCAAATTAAGGATAAATTCCATTAATCTGATGGGAATTCTGCTCTTTCATCGGTTCTTCTTACCAAGACTCACCTGGAACAGCTCACATGCGTGTGCTGCTTGCAAAGTGAGCTGAGAGGGAGGGAGAAGGCACTAAGCCAGCTAAAAGACTTTGCAAGCAATGTACACACTGTCCCAAGTGAGCCTTATGTCCTTCATGTTCCCTACAGTACAGTATGTGGGTTCTGCTTTTCAGCCAACTGTTTTCTGATAGTGGGCTTGGTCCCTAGCCTGTCATATGAGTTGGGGAAGCCTTTAAATCCCAAACTCAGTGCTTTCTTCAGTCTCATTTAGTATGTCTCTTCCTCTGTATCCTACTCGAAAATTGTAGTCTATTGTACGTATTTTTTCACACAGAGATCTAGATTATGTCCTGCTTATACAGAAGCAAAGGAAGAAAGATATGCTCCCTATCAGGCATTTCCTACCATTCAGAAGACTTAAAAGAAGATTGTCTGACAATTAGCTTCCATGGAAACACATCACAGGAAAATCTTGTCTATTAGCACTTCTTTTTCAAGTCCAAGACAGTGGCCATCGGCCAGGTATTGTTCAGGGCAACCCACTGTGATAGAGCTATTGGCAGAAATCTGAAAGGAAATCTGTAGCAATTTTTCCTAGTCATAAAACTCAGCAGCGGCATTACAAAGTCACTGTCATTTTCTTTATAAATTATCCCCTAGCTTGGATTATACAGCCCTCTTAGAGTGCTCCCTCCATTCTCCTTCCCTAACATCCAGAATGCCATTATTGCAGTATCCCAGATTCTAAGATGGCGTGAAAACAAAATCTCTAAAGTATATAGAATCATAGAGTCACAGAGCTAGTAGAGAAACAAACAAGGGCAATCAAGTCCAACCCCCTGCCATGCAGGAATACACACAGTAGTCCTGACAGATGACTATCTCGCCTCAGATTAAAAACCTCCAAAGAAGAAGACTTCACCACAATCAGTGTGTTCCACTGTCAAGCTGCTTTTACCTTCAGGAAGTTTTTCTTAATGTTTAGGTGGAATCTCTATTCCTGAAGTTTGAAGCCATTGCTCTGTGTCGTAGTTTTTGGAGCAGAAGCAAGCCTGCTCCATCCTTCATAAGACATCCTTCCAAATACATGGCTATCATCCCCTCTTAACTTTCTCTTCTTCAGGCTAAACATACCTAGCTCCCTAAGCCTTTCCTTGTACGGCATGGTTTCCAGGCCTTTTACCATTTTGGTTGCCCTTCACCAGAAATCTTTTAGCTTGTCAATATCATTCTTGAATTGTGGTGCCCAGAACTGGGCATAGGATTCCAGGTGATGTCTGACCAAAGAAGAATACAATGATACTATTACTTCCCTTGATGTAGACACTACAGTCCTGCTGATGCAGCATAGAATCACATTGGCTTTTTTAGCTGCTGCATCACACTGTTGACTCACGTTCAGCTTGTGGTCCACTAAGACTCTTAGATCTCTTTCACAGGTACTATGGTCAAGCTAGGTGTCACCCTTAGGAGCAGAGCATGTGGTTTACATGTCTATGCCCTGGGCTAATTCTTTGTCATTTCTAGCTCAAATGGTCAAGAAGGCGGCAGATTGGATGGGCGTGCTATGCTAGTCATGGTGGACCAATGGCATATCTCTCCATATGAGGGAGGCAGATTTATATCTTAATATTTATTTATTTAAAATGTTAATATGCGGTCTTTCATCACGATCAGTTTCAGGTTGGTTTACAAAAATGGGTACAGAATCTCTCAGGCTATTCAACCTCTGTGGAACTCTCTATAGCTCATCATGAGCAAAAAAAAATGATGCTCAGATTTTGTTAATTCAGATGTGGGTGGTAGATCTGGGTCTTTCCCTCCCATGAGAGGAGCAGCAACAGTGCAATCATCTTAGAACAGCTACTCTGTGTCCACGTCTCATTTTGGAGATTTCTGGTCAGTAACACACATTAAAAAAACAACAATATGGAGCAGTGCATTAGGCAGTGACATATAACTACTAAACCAACAGGCAAAACATTCTTATTTAATGTACAATATGTAAACAGCTGGCCTTTTAATACATATTTTTAAATTTCTGTAAGTTTTCATAATTTTATATGTCTTAATGTTTTAAATTGTTTTAAATGCTTTATTAATGTTTTTAACTTTTTGGAAGCTGCCTTGAGTCCCACTCTGGGGTGAACGGTGTCATATAAATGTAAAAAATAACATAATATATAAAATAAATATGAAACAGCTCTGTAGGTGCTCATGCACTTCTATGAACACACACACTGAGGCTCACTGGATGTATAATTTCAAATGCACGCCCTTCTACAACTTTAGAGGTCACTGCAGGTGTTTTCCTCTCTTGCTTAGTAAAATAGATGAGATAAACTAGATTATTTATTTTACTGGATGAGCATCTGTTCATGCTCAGTGCATGTATGCTTCTAGACTATACTGAAGTGTGTTACATACGTAGGACACGTTGAGACAAACAGCAGCTGGAACCTAAAGGGTCTCTCCAGCTGCCTGTCTCAATGTGACTTGTCACAGGGAAAGTGCTGTAGTTGGCATTTCCCAAAAATCTACAGTGCTTCAGTTGAGGAGCTGCCCAGCTTAAAATGTAGGTTTTTGGGAGGTGCCGTTGGACGAAGAAGGAGTCAGCATGATATGGTGGTTTGAGTGTTAGACTGTGATTCTGGAGAACATGATTTGAATCCTCACTCAGCAATGGAAACCCACTGGGTGAGCATGGGCAAGTCACACTCTCCCAGCCTCAAAGGAAGGCAAAGGGGAACCCCTTTTGAACAAATTTTACCATAAAAAAAAATGATAGGGTCACTGTAGGGTCACCATAAGTTGGAAATAACTTGAAAGCAAACAACAAAAACAAATCAGCAGAAGTAGCTACAACAGTGGAGCTTTATCATTATAGCTACATTTAATGAAGCATTACTTCAGTCATTGTTTTATTTAAAAGTACACACAGGAATTTGGCTTGAAAACACATGGGATGATATGGTACATATCAGAAAGCTGTGATTGGCTGTGGTTCCTTAGCATATATTTGCTGCCATGGGGCTTGCAAGCAGGATTGAGACAGACACACACTGTGTCTGCATTCCTCTAATTCTTTCTCAGCTTGTAAATAATGCCTTTTCCCAAAGATCTGCGTACTCTTCCAGCGCCCTGTCGTCCAAAGGAAAGTGACTTTTGCAAAAGTCGTTTTGATCTCCTGTTGGTTGGGAAAGAAGGACATGTATTCCTCATTCATTCCAGCATGCTGAGAAGTAAAAAGAAGTGAGACTACTGCGTGATCATTCTTGTGTTTTGTTCTTTAAATGAGCAACCTCTGCACCCTGGGTGTACTTTCAACTTACCAGCATAATTTTAGGAAATCTTATATTTTCCCTCTGATAGGAAATTTCATTTCTGAAATGAATGGGGATTTTCCATTGTTCTTTCATCTCTGGAAACAAACCCACTTAGTTTCCTCATTCCTCCCCCTTTGTAGGTGGTAAGCTCAGGGAATCCACATTCAATTGCTTGATTTAAGTTGCAATACATATTGCTGCTATTTCAATAGTCAAGACAGAGTCATAAAATGGGAGGAGATTCCAAGCCATGCTCAAGACGCTTGCACCAGAAGGCTGTCCTGCCCTTTCTTGAAGATCTCCAGCAAGGCAGAACTTGCCTCCAGTCCTTTCTAGCTAACTCCTTCCGTAGTCAAATTGCCCTGACTGTGAGTCCTAGGATGAAGCAGATGTGACACTTCCACAGTGAATTCTTCATCTATAGGAGAGATGGCGAACCTAAGGCTGAGGCTGAATTTCAAAAGCTCTCATTGAATTATTATTTCATATTTTAGCCAGAGCAATCTTCCTTCTCAGAAGGAAGGAAGAGGAAGACAAAGGCAGGAAACAGAAAGAGAGAGAGGAAGAGAAAGGATAGCGCCATGTCCACTTAGGCCTATACCCCCACTTACTAATGCTTTTGACCCCACCTACTAGTAGTATGTGGCCTGCCACAGACTGCTCTAGGAAGTATGTGGCCCTTAAAAGGAAAAAGGGCCCTATCATTCTGTCAAGTTAAGCCAGTTTTGCCACTTGTCCGAAACTTATCTACCCATACATTCAGATGAAATGTTAGTAAGTTGTCTTATTCATTCCTCTTCCTTTTTAGCCATGCTGCTTCCCTCCCTCCCTCCCTCCCTTTGGTCTTTCTGTTTAATCAAAGGTGGGCAATGTTTATGTTATTTTATTTATTTAATTTATAACCCACCTTCTTACCAATATGGAAACCAAAGCATCTTACAATACACGTTAAAATAGCTAAAACAATGCATCACACAACATTTTGAAACTTATTAATCAATCAATTAAAACATTAATTTAAAACGATTACAAACAAATTCAACACATATGAAAACATATTAAAAACGCAGCACACCCTTTGAACATCCTTCAGCCATGGCTAGTTACAGGTCGAAGGTCTGTTCAATGTGGCCCTCCTGATGTTTCTAGACTCTATTTCCCAGCATCCCTCATTATTTGTTATGCTGTTTAGAGGGGATGAGAATCACAGGCCATTTCTGCATTGCACTGTTATAGTGCTATTATTCCACTTTCAACTTCCTGTGGAATTCTGGTATTTGTAGTTTACTGAGGCCAAAGGGCATTCTGGATGAGAATTGTAAATGCCGCCCCCAACAAATGCTCCCCCCAAGCTGCAAAATCCAGGATTCCATAGGATGTTGAAAGTGGAATAATAGCACTATAATAGTATAGTGTGGAAAAGGCCACAGTTCAACAATATCAAGAGAACCACAAGTTGTCCATCAAATGCTATACTTGGACAAATTCATTCACAAAATGTTTTTTCAGTTAGAATGACACTTTTTGAAGATTTCCATCAAAATTGTCCCTGCCAATTTATGCTTGAAATGAGAGGGGATGATTTTAATTTAATTTAATTTAATTGTCAATGTCTAATTTAGTAGAAATGGCCAAAGTATCAGATCTGATTAGAGAAGAGTCACTGGAGCCATTTCTGAAAGATTGCAAACCCATTATAGACTATTTGCAGAATGAAGAAAATAATTTGGCTACTTTTTGTTTTGACAATTAGTAAAATGTTATCAGAAGTGAATGGTGTAGTTTTAGAGAGAAAGGTTTGATTACATTATACGTACGCATAACAGCTGTAAAGAAAGGTAGAAACCATGCTTTCTTTTTCTCTGTTTTTCTCTATATCTTTGTGCAGTCATCCCTCCACAGTCATAGGAGTTTGGGGCACAGGACCCCTGTGAAATTAGAAAAACCACAAATATCTATAAGCCATGGTGAAGAGCATGCCAGCTACCCTATTTTCCCTTCAAGGTGATGGAGTTTCTTCACAAGGGAGAGGCAGGCAGCTGGTGGGGCTTGTTGCCGTCTCTGCTGCTGCCTTGTGCCATTTTTAATAGGGACTTACAAGGCTCACCTCATGTTCATAATCTCTTGCAGTCCCTCTTAGTCTCATGAAGCTTGCAAAGAGACTGCAAACATGAAGAAAAACTTATCAGTCCTTATTAAGAATGGCATGGAGCAGCAGTGGAGGCTGTGCCAATTAATCTGCGAATAATCAGATCTATGCATGTTAAACACATGGATGTGGAGGGCTGACCATTTCTGTTTCTTCTTTTCTTTCTTCTTCTTCTATTTCCTTTTTAAAAAATATTTGAAATTTTTATTGTGTGTTGAAAAACTCTTAATAAAAATTATGTAAAAAAACACACCACAGTGTGTTTTTGGGGACCGGCAGCCTAATTATATACCTCTAGAATCGGAAACAAATCCCACTATGTTGGATTATTACTCCATAGTAAGAATGAACCAGATTACTACTTTATTGTGATATCACAAGTACATCTTGCAGCATAGCCATATTTAGCAATTGGACTGCCAGACTGGCCATACTTAAGGACCACAGAAGGAAAGCAATCAGCTTCCTTCATCTTACTGAGACAGGGAGGGTGACAAGGCCTTGAACTTAATTAAGAGTGGTATACAGAGAGGGCCTTTGTTGTAGTACTCCAATAACCTTGACCAAAGAGGAAGAAAACATTATTGTATGACTTAGAGCAAGTATGTATATCTTGGATCACCATCTCTCCAGAGAGACAGCATTTCACAGGCTCCCACCCAGTGAGCCAGTGTTCCAGTAAACAACTTGGGGGAAAGAAAGAAAGAAAGAAAGAAAGAAAGAAAGAAAGAAAGAAAGAAAGAAAGAAAGAAAGAAAGAAAGAAAGAAAGAAAGAAAGAAAGAAAGAGTTTTAAGCAGCAGTCCACGGCCAGCCAGATGCTTTAAGAAAGGGCTTGGAACGAGGGAGCGGACAGGAGGACACAAAGCATCCACTTGGAACAAATCCACCTTTCCAATCCCAACCTGGGAATCAAGTGAACAAGCAGTTTCAAGTTCATTGGAGGTCAATTGCAGGGCTGAATGACCCATCAGAATAAGAAGCATAGATCTGGGGCATGCAGTGGTGGGAAGGGGATAGGGTTGCCAAGTTTTCAGTCTGCCACTGTACCTGTGGCATAACAAGAAGAGGTGAACAGTGTTTTCCTCCTTAGGTAAAGAGAGGCAGGTGCCTCATGCATGCCATTGTCAAAGGGCTGCAGATAATTTGATTCATTGAGACCCACTCTTTCTCAAAATTGAGAGTCAACAAGATTAACAATAAATACAATAAAAATACTAAAAGACATCATATGGAAACATGACTAAAGAAAATATAATTTAATACATAAAAGTCAATGTTTGTCTGTTTGTCTGTGTCAGGCAAAGACCTCATATGATTGGCTGTGTCAGATGAAGATCTCATATAATCGGCTACCTAAAAATGGAATCCTGAGGTTTGCAGTTTAGGGAGGCGCCTTTAGAATTCTCAGCGAGAGAACTCTTGGACCTCAGTCAACCGTGTCTGTCTGGAATAGATCAGTTGCTATGGAGGTGAGGCCTAGCAGCAAGGGGGAGGGCAGTGTATTTCCCTCAGGAACCCAAACTCTGTATGTTAATAACTCTGAATACAGATTGGATTGGGGAATATGGGGAAAAGTTACAGGTACTGGACAAGACAGTTTGGGAAATTAGAGACACAGGATCTCAAATCTTTCTAACAAATATTACCTATGTGTTACCCTGTGTGCTGGGGGTCCTGGGAGGGGTGCCCAAATAACCAAGCAACAACAACAAAAGATGGGGGAAATTAACTGGAGCACTCACTTAAGCTAGCAAGAGGCAGGGTAACTTAGCAGGGATCTTTTAACCCTATGTATACAGCGTCAGGTCAGAAGAGCAGCCAGACAAGTTTTAAAGTAACAAACTTGATAGTTTTATTAACAGACAAACAACAAATAAGACAACACATGCACACAGCTAACTAAGAAATAGGAAATGAGAGTTTCGGGGGAAATGGGTGATATGACATCTTTCTCGTAGTACTGGAGAAGCCGGAGATGGTAGTGAAAAAACTCAGCGTGGTGGCCGAGGGGAGTTTGCTTGACAGAGCGGCAGCAGGGCTGGATAGAAGTCCGGAGCGATCCGAGGAAGCTCTCGGAGCTTGGGGTTTATATAGGGAAAGTATGACCGTGGGCTAGTCTGTACTTGGGAGAGAACAATGAAGTTTGGGCGAGAGACAATGTCTCCAAAAGGTCAGACTTTAACATGATTGAGTTAAGTTTGAATTGACAATGGGATGGCCAGTATGCAGATGCAGCTTGCCTGGGCGGTGAAGTGTCCAGCTCGCCAGGGTGCCTGCTCGGGGCAGGGAGCTCTTTGTGTTAGCGTACATACTTAATGTAGTGTTTGTCTCGGGAGGTCTCCTAAAGCAAGATCTGGCTGATTCTGGCTTGCTTAGGTGTAAGCAGAAATGATTCAGCATTTAATAGCCATGCCTAGCTTCGTGCTTGTTTGGGGGCCTCACAAACACTTGGCTGAGGGTGGCAATACAAGACTGAATTGTGATATCAAAATGATATCTAATGTCTACTGAAGCCAGGCCAGTTCACAGTGATAACATATGAGAAAATAAAATCCCTGGCAACACTGGGTATATATGCTAGTATTAAAATACAACAGGACTCAAAATAATGCAAAAGGACACCAATTTAAAAAAAGAAAATCGTCACAACCCACCTGTTAGAAGCTCCTTGCTGAGCAGCCAGTCAATTATCAAAAAAGTGCCCAAATAATTAATTATTGATTGCCTGTTTATTTTGGTTTGCTTGTTTGCTTGCTAACTGATGAAGAGAGGTGCACTTGCTGGATTTTCCGCTTCACATATCAAACATCTTGAATAGCCTTCAGTACTCTGTGCCTTACCTTGTGTGTTGTGAGGCGGGGGGTGTTTCTTTGCCACAAGCAGGGAAATCTATTAGGCTGGGCCCTGCTTCACCTTCTGAAATTAGCACATTGAACTGCTATTAAAGGTGCAGGATGGTTGGCTTAGTTAGTCTTCTCTCTAGTCACTGGAGGGTTACAAGTGGAAGAACTGGTAAACCACCTCTGAGTATTCGTTGCCTAAGAAAACCCTCTGCAATTCATGGGATTGCTATAAATTGACAGGCAACCTGAAGGCACATACACACGCATGTGCGTGCGCACACACACATACACCTCTTTCACACATGACTATCTGTGACCATCAGGTGGGTGAGCACCTGTTTCTGTGGTGGTCCCATCATTTTGGAATTCCCTTTGCCTGTCTCCTGTCTGCTTTTGAAGGGATTCTGAAAAACTGGTCATTCACACTGACTTTTAACCCATTAATCTAACACTGAGCCCATCCTCTTAAACCGTAATTTAAAGTTGCTGGCAGTGCTATCTGGACTGAATTGATTCTTGTTTGGTCTCAATGTGAATTTAGATGTTATTTTTAATTTGCTTTATTGTGATTTTAAAAAAAAGTGTTTAAAAAACCTTCAAAGGTATAGCTCTGAGAAACTGTGCATGCATATGTGTGTGCACCTGTTTTAGCTGGCCACCACACAACCTCTTTAGGGGGAATATTTCAGAGCTCACTATTAAAAGCCTTCCATCTTGTGGCTGAATAATACAGTTCCAGAATAGAAAAACCAGCTGTAAAAGGGCTTCAAGAGATATCCTAAAGTACATACAGGTTGATATGGGAATAGACACTGCTTTAAATTGTTGGTTCCTCAGCTGTTTAAGACTTTAAAAGTAAGTACCAGCACTGTGAACTTGCCCCGGAAACAAACAGGCAGGCAAGGATTTTCTTTTTTAAAAAAAGACCCCCAAACACTGGAGTTATATGAGGAAAATAGGCAGCCATATTCTGTACCAAGTGAAGCTTCTGAACTATCTTCAAAGATAGCCCCAGATATAACACATTGCAGCAGTTTTCCAGGAGGTTAGTAGAACATAGGGCACAATGGCCAGATACTCACAGCTGAGACGTGGGTTACCATTTTTTTTTAGGCACCAATACAGTGTTGCCAAGTCAGCTCAGGACTGGCCATTACACATGAGGCAGGACTATATTAAATCTGCCTCAGGTCAAATGGGAGGAAGACTTCCTGTAAGAGGTATGATTTGAGGCCACTCTTATTTTGCCAGCCAGGGAGGAAGTAAAAGTGCAGCACCAGGTCAGCAGGCACCCCTTAACTATTACACCTGTAAAACCTTAGGGAATCTTTGTTATTGGACAGACAAAAGAAAACCACGAATAGAAATATAACATCAGCTGAAACACAATTTTCTTAAAGAAATACTCAGTTGCCCATCATCCATTAACCATGTTTATAGAAACCAAGTAATAAATTACAGCAACATAACGTATGACCATATGAAACAGAAATATATGAAACAGTTCATAGCCCTGTTACCTGGTTCCTTTCCAAATTGATTACAATGCATCCAGGAATTCCCAGGTTATCCTGATGAGCAGTTTTATGCGGAGAATAAACAGCATGGGCAATAGAACAGAGTTCTGCAGAACCTGATAGGGTAATTGCCATTGACTTCTGAGCACCACCTTCTGCTACAAAGCTTCCAGGAAGGAATGGAACCACTGAAACAAAGTATTCCTGTTCTAGTCCCTCTGCTAGGCTAGCATCTCTCAAGCACTTCCCTTGTCACAAAAAGGGAGTATTATTTGCAGATCAATAGTTGGAACAATTTTCTAGATCCAAGAATTCAAATTAGAACTGTTACAGGATTGTCAGGATTGTGCTCCCCTGTCCAGTGCCATTGTTTCTTTGTTTTTCATAATGACACAACAACTAGCTGCTATTAAAGGCACAGGATGGTTGGCCAGGTTGGGTTTCTTTCTGATCACAGGTTTAAAGTAGAAGACAATGTTGTTTGTGAGGGTACATGTGTACTTCCATGAATGAAGTAAGGTGATTTCTCGTTGAAAGCCTCATCTGATTGGTATGAAAATTAACAGAAAAATGTTCATCCTTGTAGCTTTTGCTACTGCTAAATGTATATGGACTGGTCCCAGAAAAAGACTGTTGGCTTAACTCAGCAGTTCTGTGGGCCTGAATTGTGTGTGATATGAGCTGGTCTTATTTTTCTTAAAGGCATAGAACATTTGTCAGGAAAACTGTTGGTGGTACTATTAGTCAGACTTAAAAAAATACCTTGAAAGCCCAGTGATCTTTAAAAACTATTGCATGTAATTTCCCTGAGCCTTTTCTTCTCCCCATCCTCCCTCCCCTAAAACAAAAGTAACTATGGGAAGTTTTGATGCCACTAGAAGGTTTGTTGTTTCTCTAGCCCAAGGCTTTCCAAATGGTATGCCATGACATGTTAATGTGTTGCCGGAAGTGTACAGGTGTGTCACCTACAATCTTGGAAATGTATGTTATTATTTATCAATCATATATTTTTAAAAATACATGAAAAGTTTTCATGAGACATGTTGTATCCCCATACATTTTGTTATTACAATTTATGTATGTGTCTGTATCTCTTGTAAGGGGTTAGTTTAACCTCCATGTTGCTAGTAAAGCTGAATTGCTGTGTCGCGAAATGGTGCATCTCTAAAAAGTATGTCACCAACATGAAAACTTTGGAAAGCATTAAGCATTAAGCTCCTTTCCCACTGACATTTCAATACTCGTATCTTTTCCCCCATTAGACTGTGTGTGTGTGTGTGTGTGTGTATGCGCGTGCATGCATGCATGAGAGGTGGAACTTTCTCAGCAGAAAACTAGAGACCAGGACAATGTTTAGGCATCTATCCCTTACCAGTGGAAGCTGGTGGCTTCAGTGCAATGGTTCAATGCAAACCCCTGGATTCCATAGGATGTTGAAAGTGGAATAATCACACTATAACAGTCTAGTGCGGAAATGGCCAATGTCCATGGGTAATGAATCCACTCGCAGATTCAGTCTGAACTTTAGAAGAGCAATTCAAGGAGGTGTTCAGGAACCATCACCTTGAATAGCTTCTTTAAAGTGCAGACTGAGCCCTAGAATGGATACAGTACCCACTGACACTGAAACAAATAGCCTTCACTGCACCCACCAAACCTTTGCTTACAGCTGTTTGCAGACAGACATACACAGAGACCAATTCCATGTGTTTTTTGGCCTTGAAGGTTTATTGCTTTCAGTGAGCTTGGTTTATTTCCTTGAATCATGAAGGATGGCCTAGGGCAGCTAGCTTGTTATGAAAGGAAGGTGAAAGTTGCAGCTGTTGCAGTTCCCTCTTCTGCTGAACTATCAGAAGCTACAGGCCTCCTCCTTTCCCTAGCATCTCTTTATCCTCATGGCTATATTACTGTTCACACCTGTTCTTGGCCTGGGAACACTGCAGGCAGGTAAATGACCCCTGAAAGGTACTAGCCTGGCAACAGAGGGGCATTCTCCAGCGGCAGCACACTGTGTTTCTGTTCTGTTCATGGAGAAGAGATACTCTTTGTCTCCTACACCAGCCCACTCAGTTGACTGCATGGAAATCCTTATCACTTGTGTGGCCACTGAGCTAGTGGTCAAATAATTAGTTTAAAAGAACCACAGAAAAGCTGTGTTTCATAGTCTTGTGTAGGCTAGGTTCCCTGGCTGATTATATGTAGAATGGCTGGGCATTGCCACATGGAGTTAAAGAGCAGGTACATTATCCAAGTCTTCCATACTCATACAAACAAAGTGCAGGTTGCAGGGCTGGCCCTACCATTTGGTTGAGAGGCAGCCACCTCAGGCAATACATATTGGTAGGCAGCCGTGCCATCCCCCACTCCCTGCAGCCATTCCTCCTAAGTCTCTTTGCCATTTTCTTTCATCAGAACAAGAGTATTGAACTCGGATGACACAGTCCTTACTGCACGAGTTGGTTTGACTTGGAAACCGAGAGGGCTTATCTGCTTTTAACAGGGCTGCCTCCACCATTAGACAGAACAAGGCAACCCACACAGAGATCTACCAGTAGCTCCAGTTCTTGGATATTCTCTCCACCCTCAGGATAAAGAGGTCTTTCAAAGATTGTAGAGAATCCAGATCAGTGGTCCTTAACTTTTTCCTTACTGGGGACCCCATAATTTGATACCAGGAACCCCCAAGACTTAACTTAAGATTCAAATATTTAAATATAGATGGTAATACTCAGATATGTATTTATTTATGGCCTCTGGAGACTTGGATTCAAATCCCTGTTCAAACACTAAGTCACATTCTCTCAGCCTCAAAGGAAAGCAAAGGCACCCCTCCCCTTGACCAAATCTTCCCAAAGTATTCCTGTGATAGGTTCACTTTAGGGTTACCATAACTTGGAAGTGACTTGAAGGCACACAACAACGAAGTGCCCCTGACAGGGGGAGGTTCTTTCTAGCCATCATGTCTGTCCTCTTTTAAAACTTATTTCTGCTGACTCTAAGGCAACTCTATCATGGTGGTTTACTTGGTAAAATTTATTGCTTTTCCCTTTCCCAGAGGCTGAGAGAATGTGACTTGCCTGAGATCACTCAGTGGGTTTCCATAGCTGAGTGGCAATTCAAATCCTGGTCTCTGGAGTGATAGTTTGGGCAGGCACACCTGCATGCCACTGTGTCCCTTTCATCAGGGATATGGCACAAAGGGGTGCAGGAGCAGAAACTGCTCCATTGTTTGCAAACAAGGGAGCAGTTTGAGCATATGCACCTACCTGCCACTATGTCCCTCAGTGTCCACACCCCCTGCTGTTGCACCCCTGATGAAAAGGACGTGTTAGTAGGTGTGTTTGCATGCCCAAACTGCTCCACTGTTTGCAAATGAGAGGGCAATGTTGACACCTACGCCTCCTTGATGCTGCATCCCTGTTGCTGCTGCTGTTGTTGTCCAGCAACAGGGTTCCACAGACCCCCTATGAGGACTCTGCAAACCTCCAAGGGTCCATGGACCCCAGGTTAAGAACCACTGGTCTAGATGATCCAAAGGTCTTTTGAAAAGGGGATATCTGAGAAAAGTCTTACTGAGTTGGATTTCCACAGAGCAACTGCTTAGTGGAATCTACCATTCCCAATCTCCTCCTCTTTTTCCTCTTCTTTGTTGGCCTCTTCTACAAAGAGTTGCTAGAGGCTTTTTTTTTTAAAAAAAAATATGTCATAGCGGAAGTCAGATCTTTTTTTTCCAACACAGTGCTTCTCAGGCTCTTTGATGTGCACAGTTGGCAATTATTGTTTTCCAGTGCGCCAGTGACTGGCACTAAATCTGTGCCCACTGGGTTTCCTTCTTTCCTGGAAACTAGGTAATTGGAAATTCTCAAATGGAGCAAGAAAGCATTAGAAGTTAACATCCACAGTCCACATGGAAGGCTTTGCCCCAAAACAAAACACAATGAATCACAGTAGGTGCCACACATGGATTTGGAATTCGAAAGGTACAAAAATGAACCTAGGCAGGAGAAAGTGCCAATTCAGCTGAGTACTAAATAGTTATTGCAACTGATGGCAATTACTGGGAAATGCTCTGAGACGAGAGAGGTTTATATCTTAGAAATAAAAAGGGCAAGTAAAGTAGTCAAAAGCACCATGTCCAAAATATATGTATCCAGTCTGGATGAGCCCATTGCCTAATATAATCTCATCCTTGGGTTTTATGAAAGCAGAAAGTTTGGAAATCACTGAAACTTTCTTGCCATCTTTATATTTGATAATTTCTAACTAGATGGGAATTTCCAAACAGCTGGGAATTTTGCGCATGTGTACTGGGAGCAAGAGAGGTGTGCTCTCTGCAGACAGTGCCCTATTTTCTCAAAATCTCTGTACTGTAATATCTTTTATTTCGTTATTAGAACTGATGACACATTGAATGTGTACAGGCAAGTTTTCCTCAGCCCTACATAACAGGTTGCACTTGCCCAAAGTACCTCTCCTATGGAGCTGTCCAAGGATTTGTCTTCTTTTGCACTGTGGCATCTGAGTCTTTGCTACTCCTTTTTCTTTGAATGAGCATCTTACCCCCATGTGTGAGCACTGTGCCCATGTGAATTTCACTGTGCTGTGACTCTGAACTGAAGCAGAGGATCAATAGTGAAAAGAATGCAACATAAATTCTGTATCCTTATACGTACTTTCTTAAAACTGAGTTGTCCCCAATTTTGCTGCAATGCTGCTGCAAGGAGCACTAATATTAGGCAGAGTGAGGCAGCTGCCTCAGGCAGCAGATTCTGTGGTGGGCAGGGAGCAGCTTCAGTGCTTATTGGAGGTTAGAGCTAATTGATGCTGTGCGGCCACTCCTGCACCCCATGAGCTCAGCTATAGACCTCAAGTGTAGTGGTAGTTGTTCCATCACCAGTATTCATGTTATGTTGCTAGTCCTGTAGATTTCTCAGAGTAGAATTTGGTAAGTTAGACACCATTTTGTCTTTTGCCTCCTGCAGTAAAATTAGCCTGTCCCCATTTTTCCATGGTATTCCTCTTTGTCCCACTTGTATCTCAGTCGATATTCTGTTGAGCTGTCACGTCATTAGCTAAAATGTCACTCACTCTTGGACTTTGACTCTGGGCAGTCTGCCCAAGAAATTGCAAAGGTAATCGGGAATAATGCTGATTCAGGACCAAGGACTGGCACAATAGGCAGTTCTAGAGCAAGTAATGTCCACAAAAGCAGAAATGCTTTGAACACATAAAACAGAAAACTCTTTCAAATAGGGCCTTTGTCACCGTGTCTCTAAAGTCTTACATTCCTGTGTACCTTTATTTCTCATCACAAACAAAGTTGCCAACTTTTCCCCCGTCCTTATTCCTGTGTTTTGAATATTTGCCCAAAAGGCAGAATTTGGAAATGCTTCTGAATTTCTCTTCATCCAAATTTCTCGTGGGAGGTTGGATTACCTGGTCTCGCTCCCGATGTAGTACAAACCTGTTAGGACTTTTCCATTATTGTAGTTTTTACGTGACATTATCTGAAGTTTACATCATGTTGTGAACACACAGTAGACTGCAGCATTCAGTTCATTTCATCCTTTTCCCCTATCCTTTGCATTACCGATATACATACTCAAATTAATAAAATATTGTAATAAAGAAAGCAATATTGCCAAAAAAAAGAAAAAGAAAAAAAGGGAAATAATCTTGGCATGATTGTTATGCCAGCAACGTTCTGGTTGTGTGGAGTTTTACTGATACACATTGCTAAAATTCTGCCAACAAAAACAAAAGCTTTCTTGATCAGAATGCACATAGTTTTATCAGCTGTACCAATAATCAGACACGTATGTTTACATAGCAATTGTATCACCATTCTTTTTGTACAATATCAGTTCCAACAAAAAACAAAGACTCTTATAGCATCTTAAGGATTAAGAAACTTACTTGAGTTGTAAGTGTTCCTGTCAAGTCTCCCTCCCCCTATTGCATCCTCCAGATGCATTGGGCTATGATGCCCATCATCCCCAGCCATTATGCTATGGTGGCTGGAGAACTGTACACCAATATTCCTGAAGGGCAACAGATCAAAGAAGATTTTCATATTACTATGTTTGGTGCATGGGAGGAAACTTCGGCTGGTATAATTTCAGAAAGATAGAAAAGTTAATTTGGGGGATTAAAGAGATTGTATCTATGTGATGGGTTTACATGTGTTTTCCAAAGTAAGTATTACTCATGTTTATGGACACCTGCCTTAAAATGACGCTTAGGACCAGAGACTATACACAGAAATTATAAAGCTAGCAGAGCAAGGAATAGCTGAGGGAGATAGACCTAAACTGTTGTTTACCATATATACTGTAGTCGTGTACAAATCGACCTCATGTGTAAGTTAAGGGTAGGTTTGAGGGCCAGAATTATACATTTTTACTGTGGGTAAGTTGAGAGTCATTCCATAGAAAGGGGAATGTACCAGCACCATCTCACCATTTTCCCACTCAGCGTTCAAAAAGGCCTTTCGATACTCTACTCAAAGAAGGGGATGCTTTCTTTTCTGACAAGAGTTAAGGTAGAGTATGACAGTACTTATATTGACTTGTGGATAAGTTGACACAGGTTTTGGGGGTCAATTTTTTGACTAAAATTTCTAAACTTATACATGAATATATAGAGTACTTTCTTTCCCTGGTTGTTTTATTTCTGCCCAGTTCCTAGGATATAGTTATTCAGGTTTTATTAAACTAAATAGTAGCTTTATTAACATTTTACAACCTCCTGTCCCACCAGCATTAGTGACAGTTTCATGTACAGACAATAATCTATGGCCCTTTCCACACGGGGTAAAAAAAATGGCTTAGGGCGACCTCATCCGGAGGTCGTCCACACTGTGGAGCGCACTAGAGCGGTTTGAATAGTGGAGGTTCCACACCTCAAACCGCGCTGGCGTGGCCGCAAGGGGTGGCGTGGCGCGTTTTTTAAAAACCACATTTTATGTGGTTTTTACGAAACGCGAGCGCGCTAACCTGTTGCAGCGCCCCGTGTGAAGCTGCAGGGACGTGCTAGCGCGTCCCTGCAGAGCTGCCCGGGGGCAGGCTTCCGGCTGGCGCGCTGCCCTGATTGGCGGAGCGCCGCCGGAAGTCGCCGGCCGCCATTTTGGGCGCTGCCAAACGCCGCCAAAACTCACCAGCGTGTGGAGTGGCGAACGCACGCTCCCCGCAGGGACGGAGCAACCCATTTTCAGGTAAGATCCGTCCCTGCGTGCGCTGCCCCGTTCCCCCGTCCCCCGTGTGGAAAGGGCCTATGTCAATGCTTATTTCCCAGCAATAAAAACTTCATTTGTATATTTCTGCATATCAGATTGCAGCTGGAAAAACAAGAGCAGGCCAGGCCTTTTCATTTCTGGTCATCTGATAATCCTATCATCACGGAAGTGAGGTGGAGAGCACTAGAATAAAACAGGGAAACCTCACAATGAGTTTTGCACTGGTGAAATTTTTGCAGAGTCCAAAAATGAGAAAAAAGAGCAAAAACTCTCATGATCTCAGTGAAATTTTGAAATCTGTGGTTCTCACATATTCCCACATGTTGTGCTTTTTGCATCATGTGGTGGTTTGTTTTCTTTTGGAATCCTGATTAAAAGCTGACTGTCAAATACTGACTGATAATGTATGTCAGTCATTAGATATCAAACCCTGACTGCTGTTGACAATCACTAAATGTCATAAACTGATACTAAGAGTGAAATATTTACCAAATATTCAAACCACCATCATCAAACATTCCCTGTGAAATTTTGGAGCAGAAAAAAATATTGTTCCAGTTCTAGCTAGAGGAAAGCAGCTGCAAGAGAATCTTTCTAGAGACAAAGTCTGATACTGAATGCCCTCATCGCTGTTTTCAAATCACTAATCTTAGCTCTTATATAACGTGCTTGACGGCCCTGGAGGTCATGAAAGTATCAGCTGAGGTTCCTACTAATTAGATGGGTTTTCCAAACAGACAGACACTTTGGCTGAGGAGGGAGATTTAAATGAGAAAAAGAATCTCAGTGTCTGAACAATCTTCTGTTCATCTTGGATATCTTACTGTTCTTGTATCTTCAGCTCTAGCTGACGTCTGTTGCTGGCATGGACATACACATGTGATCCACATGACGGAGATCTTTGAATTCCATCCGCATGGCCGTGTGAATTCATTGAATCAAAAGCAACAAAGGATCCCATGGAACCAGAAGATCAACAAGCGAGATATTAATTTGCAGAACTTCATATATTAATAATATAATACAAAAACACATTATAGAGCAATGGTTAGCAAATAACGTTATCTAACATGTCCAGAAGTTAGGAATATCAATCTATGAGTAAACTATGACTTCTGATCCTGGCTTCTTCCTGTACTGTAATTTTGTTGTTGTTGCTGTGTGCCTTCAAGGCATTTCTAGTTTCTGTCAACCCTAAAGTAAACCTATCACGAGGGTTTCTGGGGCTGAGAGTGTGTGATGAGCCCAAGGTTGCCCAGTGGATTTCCATGGCAGAGTAGGGAATTGAACCAGGGCCTCCAGTGTCAGAACCCAATGTCCAAACCATTACATCATGCTGGCTGTCCCCCACAGCTTCAAACATGACAGGGAACAGTACCTTGTTTGGAAAAAGAAGGTTTCAGACTCCAATTCTTTCAGTGTGCTACTCTGGTAAACAAAGAAAACAGAAGGAACTGTGTAGGCCTGAAAGTCTGCAAGTCTCATTCATGTTTCATAGAACATAAGAGTTGGAAGGAAGCACAAAGGCCATCTAGTCCAACTTCCTGGCATGCTGGTATAAACAATGAAAACACTCCTGAAAGATGGCCATCCAATCTCTGTTTGCAGATGTCCAAAAATGGGGAGAGTTCACCAAGTTTACCACCCTCCAAGGCAATCTATATTAAGTTATGGGAAGCCATTCCCCATTTTCCAGCCTGAATGTTTAACAGGTGACAACCTGATGTCTCCTTCTATACTTGGTGGTAGATGGACAAATAAAGCTGCAGACTCCTTACCTCCCTACTTAGCAATGAGTTTCAAAGTACTGGGGAAATCTTTGGGTTCTGTCTGGCTTCCCTTTTATGAATAAATTGTTGTTGTTCACATTGTACCAAAAGTAGGAATACAGTATTGTTAAGGATTATAGTACCATTAAGTATTGTTAAGGAGTGACATTTGGACTTTTCTTATTATTTTGAATAGTTTTCAAAGCAAATAGCCATGTTAATCTTTTTCAGTATAGCTCTCATTGTACTTTATCCTCTTACAAGAAAGACAAATGAGTATTAATTTTTTTCAGAATCTTTCCCTCTCAAATAACAGGACCAATATTTTCTTTTCCCCCGATAGTGACTCACTTGAGATCATGTAATATTTAGGTTCTGAATGAATATGTATCAAAGCTCTCTCACATTCCACAGATGCCTCATTGTTCTCGATATCCAGTAGAGGGCAGGGTTAGTTTTATAGACAGAAGAGAGAATGGATGCGAAACAGTATCCAGATGGCGAACTCATCAGATACAGGAAACACTTTTCTTAAGTTATCAGTCCCAGGGTTTGGGAACCTGTGGTCCTCCAGATCTTGTCAGACTGCTGTTTTCGTGATCCTTAGCCAACAGAAGCTAACTGTGACAGACTATGGAAACACAACTGAACAAGTCTTGAGAGACACAGGTTGATCAGAGAGGAGAAATGTGCTTGACTGAACTTTAAAGTACATCTTCCTGATTCAGGGTCTGCTAACTGTTAAAGCCAAAGGAGCCTTGTCCTGTGTTCAGCCTGACAACCCTTGTTTGGTGTATTGTGGCTTAGGGGCTTCCTTGCTCATTAAATGATCACGGCAACGTTTAGTAGTAACTCCCACATATAAATCAAGGGAGTCAATCTAAACATAAACTAAACCTTGATTAATTCCTGAAACAGAAGAGGAGCTGAACTGTATTCAAAATTTTTGGTTGAACAGCAGCAGAACCTGGGGAAAAGCTGCCAGATCAAACTAAGGGTTTGACCCCACCAAAGACCACGACCAACTAATAACCTCAATCAAAATTTATTATGAGCTTCTACAAAAATACAACAAAACAATAACAATAATAAAAATAGCATAAAAGATAGCAATTAATATTACAGTCTAGGACAATGTGTAAACCAGGGACAAGCAAGGGGGTGATTTCTTGCTTCTGAGACTGATGGGATGGGTGGGTGCACAGACTGCTAAAAGTGCCAAGAGGAGGGGGCAAAGTCACTGGAAGTTCACTTCTGGATTTGAAAAATGGCATTTTTGAAGTTTATCAGTAGAAGGGGCCCTGCAACCTATTTAAAAGGTGAACTGCTGCTTTGGAAGCATGCAAGGGAGGCAATTTACTTTTTCTCTTGGCCAAAAAAGTGGTCTGGAAAAGTCAAGGGCAGTGAGGAGGTAGCATGCTGTACTTTGTCCACCTTTGATGCAGTCAAATGTGTAGGTAATGTATAAACAAATGCTTGGCTATTTAAAGGACCATATATACCTGTATAAATCTACAACCATCTCCTACACTAACTTCCTACCTGGGCTCTTAGTATCAACAGCAGGAGCTATATTCAGAGGCCTAATAAGGCCCATCAGTAGGGGTGGTGACTTAACATGTCTCCTGAAAAGAAAAAAAAGAAGACACCAAATTGCCTAAAATTGCAAATGCTAATTTGTACGTTCCTGCAGATGCAAAATTAGACATCATTTGTATAATTTAGACAGCATTTACGTTAATAACACCCAAGGAAATAAAGCTGGGACCAGGTGACTTGTCTATCTGCTCAGTGTTCAGTCCAGATGCTGCAGATGGTTAACTTCAATACATCTCTCTCTGTCTTGTTAGAGTTCTTTAGCTTTAAATCAGACCTGGATTAAACAGGCTCTCAAACAAGGATGCCTTCAAGAAGAGGACTGTCATCTGGAAGGCCTTCAGACAAGAAGATTCCCTTTCAAATAGAGTACTGTCCTCATGGTGTAGTGTTTAGAGGATTGGACTATGACCTTGGAGACCAGAGTTCGATTCCCCGTTTGGCCATGGAAACCCACTGGGGCACATCACATACTCTCAGCCCCAGAAAACCCTGTGATACGTTTGCCTTAGGGTCACCATAAGTCAGAAATGACTTGAAGGCCCAAAACAACAATGACAACAAATATCCTAAAGGTACCAGATCCCATTTGATCTTGGAAGCTAAATAGAGTCAGCCCTGGTTAGTACTTAGATGAGAGACTGCCAATGAATAGCAGGTGGTATAGGCTATATTTCAGAGGAAGAAACTGGGAAACCATCTTTGAGTATCCCTTGCCTAAGAAAACCATGTGAAATTCATGGGATCACCCTACGTTGATGGGCAACTTGAAGGCACACACACACGCATACTTCTTTCATGCATGACTATCTGTGACCATTAGGTTGATGAGCACCGGAGACAAGATTATTTCTGTGGTGGTCCCATCATTTTGAAACTCCTTTTGCCTGTTTTCTGATTGTTTTTAAAGAGTTTTCTGGGGCTGAGAGTATGTGATGTGCCCCAGTGGGTTTCCATGGCCAAACGGGGAATCGAACTCTGGTCTCCAGGGTCATAGTCCAATCCTCTAAACACTACACCATGAGGACAGTACTCTATCTGAAAGGGAATCTTCTTGTCTGAAGGCCTTCCAGATGACAGTCCTCTTCTTGAAGGCATCCTTGTTTGAGAGCCTGTTTAATCCAGGTCTGATTTAAAGCTAAAGAACTCTAACAAGACAGAGAGAGATGTATTGAAGTTAATCATCTGCAGCATCTGGACTGAACACAGAGCAGATAGAAGACTTGGTTGTTCACACCTACTTTTAACAGATTGGCCCATCCTTTAAAACCATAATATAAAGTTGCTGCCAGTGCTATCTGGCTGTGTTGTTTCTTATTTGCTCCCAATGTGAATGTATATGTTATTTTTATTTTTAATTTGCTTTATTGTGATTTTTAAAAAATGTTTGTGAACCACCTTCAGAGGTATAGCTCTGAGAACCTGTGTGTGCATATGTGTGTGTACATGTTTCAGCTGGCCACCAAGCAACCTCTTTAAAGATGATATTCCAGAGCTGGGGTACCACCAGGGGAAAGCTTTCTGTCTTGTGGCTGAATAATACAGTTCCACAGCAGGAAAGCCAGCTGTATAAGGGCTTCAAGAGAATATCCTAAAGCAATGGTTCTTAACCTTTTCTTTACTGGAGAACCACTGTAAATATAATTTGTTGCCAGGGATCCCCAAGACTTAACGCCAGATTTAAATATTTAAATATAGATTGAAATTTATCTAATTATTCAAACATTTACTTATTTATTAAAGGATGCTGGAAACTCTGGTTCAAATCCCTGCTCAGAAACTGGGTGACCTTGGGCAAGTCACATTCTCTCAGCGTCATAGGGAGGCAAAGACATACCTTCCCTGAACAAATATTGCCAAAACCAAACACAAACAAAAACTCCTGTATAAGGTTCAGTTTAGGGTTTCTATAAATCAGAAGTGACCTGAAGGCGCACAACAACAGAGTGCTGCTGGCAGGGGAAGGTTCTTTCTAGCCATCATATCTTTCCCCTTTGAAAACTGACTTATGGCAACTGTAAGGCAAACCTATCATGAGGGTTTTCTTAGAAAGATTTGTTGCCTTTGCCTTTCTCTGAAGCTGAGAGTGTGGCTTGCTCAAGGTCACCCAGTGAGTTTCCATGGCCAAGTGGCGATTCAGACCTTGGTCTCCAGAGTCATAGTTTGGTTGTGCACACGCAAGCCTGCCACCATGTCCCTTTTGTCAGGGTGCCCAAACTACTCCTAGCTTTGCAAATGAGGGAACAGTTTGGGCCTGAGCACATGCCTGCTGCTGTGTCCCTTTTGTCAGGGACGTGGCAGCGGGGTGGGTGTGTCAGTGTTGAAAATGCTTCCTCATTTGCAAACAAGGGAGCAGTTTGAGTGTGTGCACATGCCTGCTGCTGTGTCCCTCAGTGTCCACACCCCCTGCTGCCATGTCCTGATGAAATGGACACGGTGGCAGGCTTGTGTGGGCAACCAAACTGCTCACTCATTTGGAAATGAGGAACCAGTTTCGGCACCTGAACCACCCCTCACTGCTGTGTCCCTATCACTGCCTCTGACAGCGGTTTTCAATAACAGGGCTTTGCGGACTCGAGGTTAAGGACTATTGTCTTAAAGTATGTACAGCCTGATATGGGAATAGACACTGTTTTAAACTGTTGGTTCCCAAGCTGTTTAACACTTGAAAAGTAAGTATCAGCACTGTGAACATGGCCTGGAAACAAACAGGGAGGCAAGGATTAAAAAAACCACAAACACTGGAGTTATATGAGGAAAATGGTCAGCTATATTCTGTACCAAGTGAAGCTTCTAAATGATCTTCAAAGATAGACCCAGATTTAGAACATTACAGTAATTTTCCAGGAGGTTAGTAGAGCATAGGGCACTATGGCCAGACAGTCGCAGCAGGGACATGGATTGCCAGTATTTTTAGGCACCAATACAGTGTTGCCAGGCCAGCTCAGGACTGGCCATTACACATAAGGCAGTACTATATTAAATCTGCTTGAAGTGGGTGGAAGACTTCCTCTAAGAGACATGATTTGGGGCCACTCTGTTTTGCCAGCTAGGGAGGAAGAAAAAGTGCAGTACCAGGCCAACAGGTAGCCCCAAATGCTTGGGGGTTGGTCTTCGGGGAGTGTGGCTGGAGATTGCTCTCACCAAGTCAAGGATTTGGGGCCTCCCATACAGCCACAATATAGGACTTCAAGCCACCAAATAGGGGATATCCCATATAAAATGGAACACTTGGAAACCCTAGCTGAGCCCAAGACAAGCTTTGCAAAGCCATTGGCATTGCTGAAATCATGTGGGACAACAAAGTTTCATCTAGGTGCTCCTTTACTCTGGAAACCCGCTCTCTAAGAGGAAGTGGAGCCCCCTCAGAAGAGGCTGTGAGCCAGTTCAGTGGCCCTTAGGACTGTCTATCCACAGTGCCACAGGTTGCTGCTCCTCTTCTGGTCTATCACTGCACACAGGGAGAATCTCCTCCCTCCCTGAACTTTTACACCTATAACATTTAGAGAACTTTTGTTACTGAGCAGACAAAGAAAACCACAAATAGAAATCTAATATCAGCTGAAACACAATGATTTTTTGAAAAGCAGGGGTCAGGTCACACATGCAGTTGCCAGTCATCCAGTAACCATGCTCACAGAAATCAAGTAATACGTTACACTGCGATATATGAATATGTGAAACAGTTCGTAGCCCTGTTGCTATGCTTCCTTTCCATACTGATTAACACGTATCCAGGACGCCTAGATTATCTTGCTCAGCAGTTGCATGTGGAGATTAAACAGAGTTCTGCAGAACCGGATAGTATAAGTGCCACAGGCAGAGCCACTGTCCGCTGAGCACCCCCTTCTGCAACAAACCCTCCAGGAAGGAATGGAACCACTGAAATAGTGTGCTCCTCTTCTGGGCAGTCCCTCTACAAGGCTAGCATCTGCTCACACACCTCCTGTGTCCCCAAAGGGAATATTATTTGCAGATCAAGAGTCGGAACAATTTTCTAAGTCCAAGGAAGATTCAGATTAGAACTGCTAGAGGATTGTGCTCCATCTACCCCAACTCCCATTGTTTCTTTGGCCATTTCCACACGGGCATATTGCCCATGCTAGAGCGACCTCTCCTGGAGGTCTTCTTCACCAGGGTCTGCGCTAGAGCAGTTAAAAAAAGTGAGGTTCTAGACCTCAAACTGCTCTAGCGCAGCCCCGGGGGTGGCGCTGTGAGTTTTATAAAAACCACCTTCAGAAGTGGTTTTTATAAAACTTACCGCGCTGCCCCGTAGCAGCCCCCGGTGAAGAACTGCAGAGACGCGGTAGCGCGTCCCTGCAGATCTGCCCGGCGGCGGGCTTCCAGCTGCACGCTGTCCTAATTGGTGAAGCGCCGCCGGAAGCCGCCGGCTGCCATTTTGGGTGCCGCTGAGCGCCGCCGAAATTCAGCGGTATTTGGAACAGCAGATCCACGCTCTCCGGAGGGACGGAGCAACCCGCTCACGGGTAAGCTCCGCCCCTGCGTGCGCAGCCCCATTTCGCCCCCCCATGAGGAAAGGGCCTTTGTGTTTCATAATGGCGCAACAAGCAGCAATTAAAACAGGTGAAAAGTTTCCAAGGAAGGGGAGCAATGATGGGTGAGGCTTCTCTGCTTAATTTTTGCTTGACAAAGTGCCAAGATCAGGGCTGGTAAGACAAGTTGACAAACCTAGTCCTAGAGCAACATGGCTCTACTTCCTGCATGAATTAGATTTTAAATATGCAGGCTTCTATGGCTCTATTAACTTAACTTTTCAACTCTTAAGCTTTTGCTGTTGTTGTTTAAAAAAAAAACTCTCAACGTATTTAATCTTTTTTCCCTCCCTTCTATAGTTTTCTATAGACTTTCTTCACTCCATGTTCAGCCTTCATCCTGGGACAAGAACTAAATGTCCTGCACATTGAACTTGCACAGACGTGCTGTGTTTCTTCATGCCTTCCTCTTTTCCCAATTCTCTTGCTCTTTTAACATCAATGGACTGAAGACAAACAATAAGAACAAATAAAGCATTTTTCAAATCTTGCCACCACTGAAAAGAAAGTAGCTTAGCATGTTCACTTTTCAGCAGATGGGACTATTCTGTAACATTTTTATTAAGATAATGTCTGGTGACTCCAAAGCAGTACAAATCTGGATGTGACTCCAGAAGCAGCAGGTCCCAACCATCCCAACCCAAGGGGTAGCAATCTATAGGCTGATCTTAGGAAGGTGACCTAAGGCCTGCCTCTGAGGGCAATATACCATGTCCTTAGAACCCAAGTCCTCTGCCCCATTCACCTCAAACCCTTTTACTCACTTAACCTAGAGGAGATCATCCCTACACTGATGCTTGAAGAGGACAAACTCTTGAATAACTTGGCCACTTCAACATCCTGGAAGTTCCCAGCTAAGAAGCAGGGCTTGGGTGGTAAAAAGTTTGCTACTCTTGAAGAACGTAGTTGGGCTCAGACTTTTACAGAAAAAAGAAAAATGAAGGTGCAAGGAGAGGGGAGGAGGTGAAACTCCAAAACACTCCAAGGGACTGACCAAGTTCAGTGGGGTTGGGCAGAACAGCAGAAGAGGAGAAATCAAGTACAGCATTCTGGATGTAGGCATAGCTGACTGACAGAATGCTGTACAGGGCCACTCAACAGTCTGCAGCATTTTGTTACAGGCCCCACATCTTTCGTCTATCCCACATCTCAGAAGTGTATGTGAATCTAGGCTAAATATAGTCCTGTGTGGAAGGTGTTGGGGCAGGATCCAGTGTGGGATGTCCCCTTGCAGAACAGCCGAAGAAGGGCAATTTATTCTTCACATTGTGGCTCCCATATACCCCAAAAATCTGCTTTGGAAGGCTGGTCTGAAATCCTCCAGCAGTGCTTTCTGGCATCTCAGAGGGTTGAGTGGGGAGGAAGTTCTAGTACACTACCAGTGCAACAGTGTTAAGGCTTCAACCAGACATAGGAGGGGGGATGGTTTTAACAGAGGTCTTACCTTGAAATATCTGATGTCTGAGGTTTGTTAGTTTATTTAATGGAGCATCCAGATTATATTGTAATCAGATTGTTATAGCTCAGTATTTTTAGCGTTACCTTCCCTTGTTTTTTTCCCTTTCCTAAACTTGATTTGTGTGTATAGGAGAGGCTGGTTGCTGAACAAACAAACAAACAAACACCAAAGTTGTAGCACCAAAATATCTAACAAGAACAGTACTAACAGAACAGCAAAGTACTATTAATAAGTTCAGTTCTTTTATAGCTTTTATTAAACAATTTTCACTTACAAGTTCCACTCATTTTATTTCTTCCCACTGATTCTTGCTGGGGGATTAGTGGTGAGTAGATGCTTATTTACCACTTTAATAACCTCTCTTAATTGTTCCAAATTCAGTTTCTTTTCTCATTAGGGAAAGTTTTAATTAATGGTTTTCTTGCATTATACTTTAATTTCACTGAAAACAAAAACAAGATTATTAAAAAAAAAAGGAAATCAATAATTAAAGTCACCCCCCCCCCTTTTTACAGGAACAGAAACTGGGGCCGTTTCCACACTAGACTGTTATAGCAGGATTATTCCACTTTCAACCTCCTATGGAATCCTGGGGTTTGCAGTTTAGGGAGGGGCCATGCATCCCTCCCTAAACTGCAAACCCCAGGATTCCATAGGAGGTTGAAAGTGGAATAATAGCGCTGTAACAGTCTGATGAAGAAATGGGTGAAAGACAAGAAATTATGAGGAGGATATTAAAGAAAAAAGTCTTTCTGTTTACCTAACTACCACTATTTCTCTCTGCCAACATCAACAGAAAGAAATCAAGGGAGTTGAGTTTGCAAGGAATAAACCAACTGAGGTTACCATTGCTGAATGTGACTTACTTGTGAGTAAACATTACAAGAGGATCTTGCCTGTAATGAATGGCACTGGCATATTAAAGTACCAAGTGGAACGTCTGTTTAAATTCTCCTTCCAGAAAGCTGCAGAAAACAAAGATTCGGTAGTACCATTGGGCAGTAATCTGGAAGGGACAAACAATCAGTTGTGGATGTAAACTGAAACCTCTCCCTTGCTTAACACTTGGCTAGACGCAAGGCTGCCTGAGAATAATTCTTCCTTCCTTGTCCCCTCCTCTTCACTTTCTCACTGCTGTGGATTTAAAAGTCTTGCTTCCAATTTACGAACTCTTCTCTAATCCGCCTTTGGTGGGCTTATTTTATTAAACTCATCTCCGCCCTGTCCCTCAGATCACTCAATGATGTCATCGCTAAGGTTGGAGCAGGAGCAGGCGGGAGGGATGTATAATATTCAGCGTTGTCTGTCAAGCATCTAATACTCTTGTAGATCTGATCAGAGAGGCCAGGACCCTGCTTGCCTAAATTTAAAATTAAAAAAAAAACCTGCTCCAAAAAAGCGTTTTATTCACACACACCCCCACTTATGCAGAAGGGATAACTTTCAGCTCCTTAAGAGTTTGCGTCAGCATTTGTATTAAACAGGCTATCTTTGAAGGGACTGAAATAAAATTTGGCTTGAGTTTAAGGTCTTGGCCTAGAATCCCAAATCATACCTATGGCCCCCAATGACCTTCTAATCCACCTGATTAATTTCCAAATGTTTGGTATTAAAAACAAAGTAACAAACAAAATTGAATGGTGAAAGTCTAGAGGGGCGAAATAAAAGTTCAGGGTGATTATTCTCTATGTTCAGTGTCTTTAATAAACTACAAGATGTGGATTTCATTAATGCACCTGAAAGGCACACTTCATTCCAAGAATGGGGGAATGTGTGGCCCTTCAGATGATCTTAGAGTACAGTTCCATCTGGGGTTTCGTAGATCGGGACTATCCCAGGCTCTGGGATTTCAGCACTAGAACCTAAGACCTAGGGATAATCCCTTGTGATGTTACAGGAGGTGGGCCCTGGTGATGTCATTACACATCATACATAAAGCATCAGCTAGAGTTGCACAGACTACACCATTCGAAATACCAGGTATAAGTAATAATGAGTATATGTAGTCTGTGGCCATTTCTGCGCGGGGCAAAGGAATCACCCTGTGCCGCTACTTACCGGATCTTCTGGCTCCCCGGTCTGGTCCAGGCTGCTCCGGAGCAGTGCATGGTCATCGATCCGCTCTGCTCCAGTGTCCAAAATGGCGGCTTCCGGTTCGTTGTGGGTCTCGACCAACCGCTGAAGCTCGCCAGCCTAAAGCCCGCCCTCGGCAGATCGCAGGCTCACATTGGTGCAAGCCTGCGAATCTGCACAAGGGAGCAGGCTCGCAGTGGCATGCTCCGTGCTTTTGAAAGACCGGAAGAATCAGGTCTTTCAAAAGCATGCTGGAGGACCACTTGGGGTTGTTCCGGAGTGGACTGAGGTGTGGATCTACAGTAAGTAGTCTGGACCCAGTCCACTCCAAGGTGCAGATGTTCTCCATGGAGGACGCACTGCCCTGTTTTTATTACCTCATGTAGAAATGGCCTGTATCTTTTCTGCCTCTCTATTCTCTCTTTTGTATCGGTGGTGAGGAGATTACTAGGGATATCAAAATGCAAATAACAGTTGGTTTATGTGCAAGGTGAGGAATCTGCAGTCCTCCATCAACTCCAACATAGTCAGTGGTCACAGAAAAATATGTTCATAGTCCAGCAACACCTGCATAGGCTGCAGGTTTCCAACTTGTGTGTTAAAAGCATTCTGGCTTCTTCATCCAGCCACAATATCTCCATGGTAACAAATATGTGTATCTTTTAAAAAAAGCAAAAAAAAAAAAGCAAAACTGCTCACAGATATTCGTCCGGCCCTGTCCATCCCTGGCTATAGCAAACTTTGAGGTGAAAAAGGTGCAAATAAAAGAATTTCAGATTTAAAAGGATACAGCAAGTGAAAGGAGTAGTAGGTAGAAATTCAGCAAATGTACAACTCTTAGAGGAAATCTAAATCACTTCCCTTGCTGTCTGTAATGTTGAGCGTCCCATGTGCAGGTCTCATGGAGCTATAAAGACAGGAAGGACTGGAGCTTCTTCACCAGGGTTTCCTGGAATCCTAGCATTCTACAAGATGTCACGGGGTTCTGTGAGAGATCATGACTGAAAAAAGATAAACTTTTTTTCTGCTATACTTTAGGTACATTAATTTTTATGCAGAGATTCCTTGACACTTGAACATTTTCCCAAGTGTTTCTGCAGGTTAAAAGGTTGAGAAGTAGGTCTTGTGGGAAGAGCAGAAACATTTTAAGTTTAGACCAGAGCTAATAAGAGCAGTTTGGGCATACATCTCCTTCTCAGATGCCAGTTCCTTTCAATTGCTAGGTTTTCTTAAAGTTAAATGTTGCTCTGTGTTGTAGGACCTCCAGAGTCACCAAGGAAGTTGCACTAATTGCCACTTAAGTACAAGAATTATTTCCACAGACAGTAGTGTCAGTGTGCAGGCACAGATGCATGCTTGTGCAGAACTGCAGTGCTGGGGCCTAAAAGCAGTGATACATTTAAGTCTTTTACTCCGAGTCTCAAGCCAAGTCTCAAGTCCTTGAAGATACTTTCAAGTCAAGTCTCAAGTCTGGAAGCCAACTTTATACCCCAACCAAAACTCCAGAATTATTGGACAGAGGGAAATAAAGTCAGTTTTAACAATTTAAGCAGAGTTGGCTCTCCACATTTGCAATTTTGCCATCTGCAGCTTCAGAAGTGGGGAACAGGATCCTGTCTTTTCTCTCCATTACTGAAGCTTCAAAAGCTTTAGAAGGAAGGATCCTTCTTCCTCAAGCCCATTGCCTAACCTGTTTGCTGTTCCCCTCTGAGAAATGCACCCACACTTTGGGCTTGAGAGAGGTTGTCATGTGACCAGTAGGGAAAAAGAGATGGAGGCGTTGTTCAAAGTGGCAAGGTTTCTGGATGAATGTGTTATGTTACTGAACCAAGGGCAGCAAGTCGGTCATTAAAAATATACAAGTCCTGAGTCAAGTTGAGTCAGTGCATCATTTATGGCTGAGTTGAGTCCAAGTCGAGTCACTGAAGCAACTTAAGTCCAACTTGAGTTCGAGTCTATCATCTTGAGTCTACATCACTGCCTAAAAGTGAGTACAACTAGGCTTGTATCCTTGCTTAAGAAAACTCTAAGAAAACCAAAGAACTGCCATAAGTTGACAGGTGACTTAAAGGTACACGTGTGCACACACATACACACAGGGAGTAAATCATAGCTGTGGTGCTAGAACAGGGTAGGACTTGTTTGGCTGGGGGGTGTTCTAGTGCAAGACTAAACCTAAATTAACCCCCCCCCAAGATCCTAGTAGCTCCCTCAAATTTCAGCCAAATTAGTGGGTCTACCCAAAAACCACAAAAGAAACACCCCGAAAGTGACTGCGCTGATGCAATGTCACTTCCTGCCACTCAGAAAGGCAGTTCCATGGCACAATACTGCACTCCAAAGGAAAGTGGTATGATAGTACTTTCTGGGCTTTGGAGCATGCCCACCACTGCTTCATGAGAACTTAAGCTTTTGTCTTATGCCAGTTTGCATTGCTCATCTAATGCTATTTCCTACAGATGAAAACACACCACAAGCTGAGAGACTGGTCACTTCCTTGTGTGAAAAGAAAATGAGGGGAGGACTTGCTTATAGAAATAATGACATAAGAATTTCATGTAGAAATTCTTCTTGCACAGTTCACTGCCCACCCACCCCCGCCTCATCTGAATTGAGAGAAAGAGGTGGATGGGACCTGGGGTTGATAGTATGCATGTCCAAATATTCATCCTGTAATATTCCCTCTCTGAAGGAATAAACTTCTGAAGAACAAAACTTTGCAAGTTTTTTTCTGTGGTTTAATTGCATTGTTTCAGTTTAGCTCCAAATGTGAAACAGGAGATTTAGAACTGAAAGGAACACATACTCTCTTTTCTGGGCTGGCATTTTATTCTACTGGCATTTCTTAAAGGGACAGACATTACACCTTTGGGTGCAAAACAGTGTGCTGCGGTGCACTGCATTGCTTTTTCAGTTGGCTTCAGATGGGCACCTGCATGCACATCCAAGAGCATGTTTTGTTAACAGCAACACAATGTGGACAGACAATACCGTGGAAGTAGATTTAGGCTAAGAGCCCACATGCTGCATTGGTTTGAGTGTGCAACTAGGATTCTGGAGACCAGGGCCATTTCTGCACTAGACTTTTATAGCTCTATGATTCCACTTGAAACATCCTATGGAATCCTGGAGTTTGCAGTTTATGGAGGGACCTCAAAAACCTCTCCCTAAACTGCAAACCCCAGGATTCCATAGAATGTTTCAAGTGAAATCATAGCGCTATAAAAGTCTAGTGCGGAAATGGCTCAAGGTTCAAATCCCCATTCAACCATAGAAACCCACTGGGTGGTACACTCTCCCAGTTTTGAAGGCAACCCCCCCCCAAAAAAACCCAAATCTTGCCAAGAAAACCCCTTGATAGGTTCACCGGAGGGTTGTCAGGAATCAGAACCAACTTGAAGGTGCGCAACAAAAAGATTTAGACTTGAAACTCTTGATCCTGTATGTGAGAAAAGCTACAAATGTTCCTCCTATTCTAAAGTCCACTTCAAATGCTCTAGCAGTTTTCAACTTCGAACTGAAATTCTGATTCCCATCCCCTTAAAAAAGCTGATCAAAGCCTGTAGGAGCTGCTGTCTCTCCAATGTATCTGGCACTAGGCATTTGGATCCTAGCCTCATTGTAATTATCCCTTCTATTTGAAACAGCTGTCTCCTAGATAAAGACAGCCTTAATTGTGTATTCAAGCAATATCCCTCTGCACACTATGCTCTCAAATTTAATGTATTGGTTAGACACGCAACTGCATGCTAATTTCCTCTGGTGGCATCTGGCTTTGCCAATATAACACTTGATTCTTATGCAAAATAGCCAAGTCCTTGCTTCATCCATTTCATTTACTGAAGGAGGGCTTCTCTCATGAGGTAGACCCAGCAGCTAGGAGTGGTGAAAGCAGAGTAAAAATTTGGAGTGGGGGGGGCAGTAATAATGAAATTTGGAAAGAAGAACACAGGACATGAAAAAGAAATAAGAAATAGAAGACTTTTTTTACAAAGTTTGCCTGAAGGAAGAGCAAACTTCTGCAACCACAAGGTTGTGAGTTCGATCCTGCCAGGCTCCAAGGTTGACTCAGCCTTCCATCCTTTCGCAGGTCGGTAAAATGAGTACCCAGCTTGTTGGGGGCAATTAGCTAAAATACATTGTAAACCGCTTAGATAACACTAGTTGATAGGCGGTATAGAAATAAATGCTATTGCTATTGCTATTGAAGGCACTGAAAATCTAGAATGACGCTCAAAATGGTCATCAGGGACAATAGCAGTAGTGGTTATTGTTATGTTCCTTAAGTCAATTGTGACTTATGGTGGCCCTATCCTAGAGTTTCTTTGGTATGATTTACTCAGAGGTGATTTGCCATTTCCCTCTTCTTAGTCTGAGAGAACATGACTTGCCCAAAGTCATCCAGTAGGTTTTCGTGGCTGAGTGAGGATTTAAACCTTGGTCACTAAAGCCATTTCCGCAGTAGACTGTTATAGCGCTACGATTCCACATTCAACATCCTATGGAATCCTGGTGTTTGCAGATTAGGGAGGGGCCGCCTGGCCCCTCCCTAAACTGCAAACACCAGGATTCCATAGGATGTTGAAAGTGGAATCATAGCGCTATAACTGGCTAATGCTGAAATGCCCCAGAGTCCTGGTCCAGCACTCAAACCACTGGATCTCAATAATAGCAAATATAATTGTCTAAATGCAATTGTTTGTCCCAATTTGAGTAGACTAAATGTATCAATGGGATTTATGTAAATATAAATTTAACCGGCTCTGTTCATCCAATTGACCTAAAGTCATCTGCGTTAGGACTAACAACTGGATTGTGCCCATTGTGTTTTTCCAATTTATAATATGTACTTTAAATAATTATCTCTGTAATCTTTATAGCAATCCTGTTAGATAAGCTGGCTAGTAATATTCCTCTCCCCATCCTCACACATAATAAGTGGAGAATTTGCTCAAAATGGCTTTAGATAAAACACATAACAGAAATTGCAAGGTGGCTATGTGGTGAAGCAGATATAATTTCTTCACACTTTTACTTATTGTGTCATCAGGCTGCTTCTTGTTCCACAATGAACTAGAGGTGCAAAATCAGTCAGTTTTTCATTTAAATTTTTTAAACCTGAAGTTCTTTATATCCTGAATATAAAGAAATTTGCAAGTTTTAGTAATTCATTCAAACATCAAGATGAAGCAACATTTCACCTCATTTGCATTGACCAAATTCAGTTGATACTAGTTTTGCCAGCACAGAGAGAGCCTTGTTGTACTTGCCTGCTGTCTAGATGTTAAAGATGAGGAGCCTTTCAAGAAAAAATGAGGCAGAATAGGAGTAGTCCCCAGTTTTCCCTCTAGCATTAATAACTGAACTTGCTGAGTTTCAAAGAATAAGAGAAATTATTGAAAAGCAGACAAATTAATGGGTGTAGAGTGTAGAGCCCTGGTGGCACTGTGGTTAAATGCCAGTACTGCAGCCACAAGATTGTGAGTTTGATCCTGCTGGGCTCCAGGTTAACTCAGCTTTCCATCCTTCTTCAGGTTGGTAAAATGAGTACCCAGTGTGTTGGGGGCAATTAGCTAACACATTGTAAACCTCTCAGAGAGCACTTAGCTGATAAACGGTATATAAAAACACTTGCTATTGCTATTGCTGTCCCATTGCATAAAGAAATGGTGAATCGATTTAAGCATCAATTTTAAGTGACATGGTTTCAGTGATACAGCAATGGCTGCATTTAAGCATCGCTATAAGCTATGGTTTATTGTAAAGGGAATAAGACTACCTCCCACTGCTTGTGCACCTGTCCCTCTCCTCTAGTGCAGTTCCGAAGCAGTTGCGTCCAGTTTTCCTGTGTCATCTGAATCCACAAACTGGTTCATCTTGACTGTGGTTTATTTGAAATAAGCCAGCTTCAAATGGTTTATGAAGTTGACTTGCTTCAACCACTCACTATTAATGTAAGCTGGAACCTATGGTTTGAGTGTCACATCACGCTATGGACAACATACTCTGAAATAAAAAGCTTCTAATCCCTTTGCAGCTATATGAGGGAAGAGAAGAGCATATGTAAGCAATTCCCATCATGATAACATCAGTTCGATCATAGTGTTGGTCTATAATTAGTGAGCACTTTTGATAAGTAAAATAAATAAACAAACAAATAAATAAATAAATAAATAGTAATTTAAAGAGTAACAGAAAGGAAAATGACAAAAGAAATACTTAAAAACCTTTCTTTGGCTTGATTTTTTTATATATATCATCCCACAGCTCACATGATGTTGTAACATAATTTGTTACAAAGCTATCACAAAGATTTGGTTTGTGAGTTTGTGCTGGAAAAATCTGCAGCTTGTTCTCTTTCCCTCATCCCAGAGGATAATGAAAGCAAACGTCATTTTGCTGTAGTCCAGCTGCCAGGCTCTAGGAACAGATGTTTTATTGTTAGCATAGAAGTATTTTTAAAAAAGCTTTTTTTTATTTTTAGTGAAGGTATCCTCAGTTCCTCTCCCCAAAAAGCTGTTTTAAATGAATTAGAGTAAACAGATCCCACATAAAGACTGACATGAGGAATATTTATGCATTTTGTGACTCTTTCTCTCAGGTTTTGTGGAGAAATATCATTTGTGTTTGCAAAAAGATGTGATTCTTTGAATAGAAAGCATTTTAAAATATCTTCAGTGGTTTCAATAAACGCATTTAGTGGGATAGTGGCAATTGTTACAGTTTGTCTAAATTCACCTGAAAATTCCAACTAGACTCATTGAATGAATTAGAACTGTTGAGCCAATGAGTCTCACTGATCCAACAGGTCCACTCTAGGGACTTATATCACAAAAGGCAGGTAAATCACACTTCCAGCAAGATAATAGCATCTCGCTGGGACTCATCACATGACGTTGCTCCTCTTCTGTTATTCTCCAGGCAGAAGACCATTTGGAAAGCATTTCTTTTACAAAGGAAGTTGTTAACTGATTCGTTAATGACCTCCTTTGTAAAAGGAATGCTTTCCAAGCAATTTCATATCTGGGGAAAAACAGAAGAGGAGAAGCATCATGTGATGACCCCCAGCCAAAGATATTATCCTGCTACCTCCTGTGATAAAGCCCTAAGGGATAGTAACATTTGGATTTAATCTTGTATATACATGTACACAGATATATTTATATAACCCAAACACTGTAAAAGTATTTTACACATTTATATAAAAGATATTGTATATTAAGGTGACAATATCTACTGTCAACTGCAGTATTGTCTTATGCAGTTCCATAAAAAGTGTTTTTCAAAATGTTACCCAGTGGAAGTTTTTTGTCTTAAGTGATTAGTTCTGTGGATCCCTTTCTTTCTTTTTTTAAACATATTTTTATTAAACACAAAATTTAAGTACAGAAGACAACACATAAGGGAATAAAAAGCACATAAACACACAAAAGCGGGGGGGGGGACAACAAGAAAAGACACAACTACCTAAACCAAGCAACACAAAAAAACTACCTAACCTAAATGTCAGGGAAAAAGCCTAAACTGAAACAGGGCCAGAAGGATAGATGCAAGATTTCCTGCCTGTCAGCTGATTATTATAAGATAAAATACTAAATCTATTTCTCTTTCTAACTAGATGTTACCAAATCTTGTTCAGCTGTTAAGAATAATGATAGCCACCATCACCTAACACTGCACAGATATTTTCCAATTTTCCATTAGGTTGGAAATAAGCAAAAACAAAACAAAACAAAAACCCAATAACATTATACCTGCTAGTAGCAATGTGTCTGATGCCTTTTCAAGGTCAGTGCTGATATGTAGGACTTCTTTCCTAGGGAAATTTGACAGGCCCAACCCCCTAAAATTATTAAACAGCCATTGAAAAATTTTCCATCAAGCATTTTGATTTCAATGTGTTATCACTGTATTAGGTATATAATTTTTATTAATGTGATTTTTGCAGGATTTTTTTTTCTATTGTGAGTTGCTTTGATCACTGTTTGAAAAAACAAGCAGGAAATATGTTTAAATAGTAACACTCCCTTCAAGTGCATTTGATTCCTTAGAGATAATGTGATTAATAGTGCAGATAATATGGAAAATAACATCATTATAGCTTCTAACATCTGTAGTTTCCACAGATCAGCAACATTTAGCCCTTTGTCTACAAATGTCCCAAGAGTCATATACTAGGTGGGGTATCTTGGCATCTTTGTTGCACAAAGGGCAATGTTATACACAGTTTCCTATATTATAATATCTGAGCTTCTGGGAAGACTATGTCTTTGTCAGTCTCATTAAGATCAAGAGTGGTCTGTGAACATTTGGTGACTGGCCTGGTTCGAAGAGAGAAAACATAGTATTGTGGAAGGAAACAAAGTGGGTAAGGGAGAAGTGGCAACAGAACAGAAGAGTACAAGCCACATGCATACAAACATCCTCATAGGAACAATTACACCACTGGCAAAAAAACCATTTGCTGTTGTTTTTTTAGGTTTCATGTAATTAGTGCAAACAAACTGGTCTTGTTTTTCTGGAGCTTGCAGCTGCTGTCCCTCTGTCCCTCCCCGCTTCCACACCACCCAAATCTTCTTGGCTCCACGGCAGCCCCCATGATGTAATGGATGGGTGGAATGGTGCTGTTTTGAACTGGGTGATAGTAACAGCCAGGGGCTGAAAGAACAGACTGCTCCCTCCTGGTGGTGACGTCACTCTAGCTGATGACGTTGCTGGGACACTTGTACTCCAGACTCAGCTGTTGAGTCCCATCTCTGTGAGGGAAGGACTTGGATAGAAAAAGGCATCCTAGAAATGCCAGGCCACCATTTTATTAACCTTCCTATCACCAAGCTATAAATAAGCCCGCAAAACCAGCCATCAAAGGCAGAGTGACAGTAAGTGCTGCAGAGAATCAGGTTTGCTGTTTATACTGACCTCCTTTTATGCAGCTCAGTATGTGTGCTACCATAGATGTATTCTTCAGCTTCATAGGTCTCTCATGCGAACTTCTGAGGGTTTGAAAAGATTGTGGGGAATATTTTGGGGTGCATATTTGAGTAGACCCATTGGGCTCACTGTTCCGCAGGAACCAAGTATGTGATCAGCATGGACCCCCACCCCTCTAATACCCAGCCCTCCCCCTGAAATGATCTGGCTTCACTGGACCACCAAGACCTGTATGTAGCTGAGCCTCCACAGGAATTACCATTCAGAAATGTACTAAATCATCAAGCACTAAGAAATATAAAGACAGCAATTGTCACTAAGCCCACCCCCTAGGAGCAGGAAAGGCTGCCCTTAATCTATCTTGTGCAGATTTCAGAATAAGCTATACTGAAGATATGAAAGGCACTTCTATATACACATTGTACTTGTAAGATTATTCACATTTAAGCATATTTAAAGGATAATGGACGGGAACAGTAATTTGCCCTTCCCTGCAAGCACCTTCAAGTAGACAATGGCCATTTCCGCACTACACTCTTATAGCGCGATTACTCCACTTTCAACATCCTGTGGAATCCTGGGGTTTGCAGTTTAAGGAGGGGCCGGCTGGCCCCTCCCTAAACTGCAAACCCCAGGATTCCATAGGATGTTGAAAGTGGAATAATCGTGCTATAAAAGTGTAGCGTGGAAATGGCCAATATTAATAACAACTTGACTCTCAAGGTTGACACCTCCCCACAAAAAAAAAGACTATTCCATGGTCCCAAGTGATAAAAATCTCAACACACACACCCTGCCATTTTTTTCATGAATTCAGCAGGAAGAACTTGATATCTGAAAACATCAAATTGTAAGAAAAGTAAAATGACAGATTTGCCTGTCTAGGCAGAAGGCCTGAATGTTTAGCTCCCTTTCAGATAATCTTGTCTGCTATTTTTGATGTCATCGCTGGGAGAATGAGGGTTCCCCAAAGCATATTTTGAACATCACCAATCTAAACAAAGAAACTTTTTCCTGTTGCTTGTTTATGTGATTGGGGATTATAATTAGAACTGTTGCTGGCTGGGAGTAAACTGAATCTTTTATGGACTTACAGGCTAGAAGCCAGGTCCTCCATTACCAAGAAATACTGTTGGAGGGTGTTTAGACCTGATTTATAAGCTGATATTTTGGCTGCCATTGCATCCAACAAAGTAGGCTTTTGCCTATGAATGCTCACTGCAAAATACATTTTGTACTTCTTAAGTATCACATTTTCCTGTTTTGTTACAACACTTAATGAATGATAGGCACCCACATGTAGATTGACCCTATGAAAGCAACATCATATTGAAAAACTTCACAACCATATTTTTAAAGAGATTACCTTGGAACAGAAGTAAGATGGGTATTTGCATTTTAATATGACCTTACTTAAATTGTGCTTCTTAAACCAATACACAGACTGAAATGCTGTTACACATAATATCTGTCTGTCTGTCTGTCTGTCTGTCTGTCTGTGTATTTATACCCCATGCTTCAGCCCCAAAGGCTCTCAAAGTGTCTTAAATATTATTAATTTTACAATTCCCTGCCCACAGGCTTACAACCTAAGTAAGACATGACACACAAGGAAAAGGGAATGGCAGTGACAGGTGGTGGTGGTGGTGGTGGAATCAAGTCCAGCAGGACCTGCCTCTTTTTCTCTTCCTCTGAGGCCAAAGCAGTGGCATTTGGGATGGAATGAGGACCTTTCATTAGCTTTCGAGCCTGAGCATGATGGGTTGTGCCGGCCTCTTTTTCTCTCTTTCTGAGGCTACAGCAGTGGCTGTTGGGATGGTGTGAAGAACTTTATCTACAGTTGGCCCTCCACTTTTGTGGGAGTTAGAGATGCAGGAGCCTTGTGAAAATGGAAAAACCAAGAACATCATAAGACCTCCCCCCAAAGTGTATTTATTATACACACAAAAGTACCTGTACTGGTGAGGTGGCTTGGCCCAGCCATGTGTGCTCACTCAATTGCTCACTCAATTGTGTGAGTGGGAGGGCAGAAGAAGAATGGGACGGGGGAACAGGTTGAGGGAGAAGGGACATCTGTCTCATCTCCTTCTCCCTTCCTCCCCACACAAGTGAGTGAATGATCACGCCCTCCCTCCACCTTTCTCATCCCTTTCCCCTTCCCAGTGTGCAAAAGAGCAAAGGCACAGCCCCGTCCCCTTCCCACCCCTGCAAGCATGTGAGTGAGAAAAGATGCCTGGATGTTCCCTCTTCCTGTACCAACCCCTTCTTCCTCCAGCAACACAATCCAAAAATAATCAAATTTGCAAACATGCAAATATGGAAGGCTGACTGTATATACTTTTGTAACAGAAATTACCACACTGTTTCATTTGCAACCACTGTAGTAATTCATATTGGCTACTGGATATGTTTTCTTTGTTCCCATGACATACTGTCTGTACAGCTACACGCACTTTTGGTTGCCTCAGAGTGGGAGTGGTTAGGGGCACGGATAGTCCTGTGTGGTGACTATGTGGATGTATCATTAACTGCATTGTCCTTCCCCCAAAATCAGGATGAAGCCCAAGCTCTAAAATGCCTTACTAGCATGACATAATACTTCTTATTTGGAATAAAGATTAGCTTTCCTTCAGCCTCAAATGCATATTTTTGAGTGACTCCTAGCATTTTGGAACTTTAACTATGACAATCCAATGCTACTCAGACATAAGCCCCATTGCCTTTAACTGACTTACTCCCTCGTAAATGCATATAGGTTTGTAATGTCAAACTTAATGATGGTGGAGTGGGAGATTGGAAAGGAACATTGACCCTTTGGAGAGGGGGACTGCAGAAGGAATTCTTGCTTGTGGGGAGGGGGAAAAATCCCTTCCTCACTTTTGAAAGCTTTTGAAGGAACAATAGAATCATAGAACTGGAAGAGACCACTGGGGCCATCCAGTCCAATCCCCTGCCACTCAGGAACCCACATCAAAGCATTCCCAACAGATGGCCATCCAGCCTCTGCTTAAAAACCTCCAAAGAAGGAGACTCCAACACAATACAAGGCAGCATATTCCACTGCTGGACAGTTCTGACCATCAGGAAGTTCTTCCTGAGGTTCAGGTTTCTTGCAGCTGGAATCCATTGCTCCTTGTCCTAGTCTCTGGAGCAGCAGAAAACAAGCCCATTCCCTCCTCAACATGACAACCCTTCAAGTATTTAGACATGGCTATCACGTCCTCTCTTAACCTTCTCTTCTGCAGACCAAACATTCCCAGCTCCCTAAGCCACTCCTTATAGGGCATGGCCTCCAGACCCTTCACCATTTTGGTCGCCCTCCTCCGCACATGCTCCAGCTTATCAATATCTTTCTTGAACTGAAGTGTCTGAAACTGCGCACAGTATTCCAAATTAGGTCTGACCAAAGCAAAATAGAACAATACCATTACTTTCCTCGATCCAGACTTCATACTCCTACTGATGCAACCAAGAATTGTGTTGCCTTTCTTGGCTGCCGCATCACACTGCTGACTCATGTTCAGCTTGTGATCTAACAAGATTCCTAGATCCCTTTCACACATACTGTTATCCAGCCATGTGTTCCCCATCCTATATTTGTGGATTCCATTTTTTCTGCCTAAGTACAGGACCTTACATTTCTCTCTGTTGAAATTCATTTTGTTAGCTTTGGCCCAGCTCTCCAATCTGTCAAGGTGATTTTGAAATTTGATCCTGTCCTCTGGGGTATTAGCAACCCCTCCCAATCTGGTGTCATCTGCAAATTTGATCAGCATGCCCACCACACCTTCATCCAAGTCATTGATGAGGATGTTGAATAGCACTGGACCCAGGACAGAACCCTGTGGCACCCCGCTAGTCACTTCCTTCCAGGATGAAAAGCAGCCATTGGTGATCACCCTTTGGGTTCGGTCAGTCATTCAATATGTCTACTCACAAATAAGCCATGTTTACTTCAATGGAACTGTCAGGGGCCCAGGCGTGGCTGAGCCCGCCATTGTTCCCGAGGCTGCCGCGGAGGCTGCCACTGATGTGGGGGAGGGCCCAGACGCCTCAGGGGCCGCCGCCGCCGAGGGGGAAGGCCCGGACACCACGGAGGCCGCCGCCACTGAGGCGTCTAGGCTCTCCCCGCTTCCGAATTCTGCCAGGAGCACTGCTGGCCGGAGAAGCTGTTGGCCTCCTTTGAGTCCCCAGGGCTGGAAACCTCAGTGGAGCTGCTGCGGAAGTACCAGGACTTAGCGGATGTGTTCGACCAGAAGGAAGCCGATCGCCTGCCGCCGCACTGGATCTACGATTGTGCCACAGATCTGGTTCCGGGCGCCCCTATTCCGGCGGGGCGGATCTACGTGCTCTCGGAGCCCGAGCTGGCTGCCCTGAGGGAGTTCCTGGAGAAGAACCTGCGCCGGGGCTTCGTGCGGCCGTCGACCTCGCCGGCGGGGGTGCCCGTGCTGTTTGTCCAGAAGAAGTCGGGCGAGCTTCATCTGTGCAATGATTACCGAGCCCTCGACTGGATTACCATCCGAAATCGCTATCCTCTGCCCTTGATCCCAGAGCTGCTGGAGCGACTGCGGCATGCGACGGTATTCACGAAGTTGGACCTTCATGGGGTGTATAACTTGGTGCGGATCCAGGCAGGAGATGAGTGGAAGACGGCATTCCAGACCCGGTACGGGCACTACAAATACACCGTCATGCCCTTTGGCTTGTGCAACGCTCTGGCCGTGTTCCAACAATGTCTTCTGAGACTATCTGGACCGCTTTGTGATTATCTACCTGGATGACTTCCTCATCTATTCCCCGAACCAGTGTGTCCATGAGGCGCACGTGCGCGTGGTCCTGCAGCGGCTACGGGAGCACCGTCTCTATGTCAAGTTGGAGAAATGTGCGTTTGACCTCTCAGAAGTCGATTTCCTGGGCTATTGAGTTTCCCGACAGGGGATAGAGATGGACCCGGCCAAGGTGGAGGCGATAGTATCCTGGCAGGCCCTGGGGAACCGCAAGGATGTGCAGCGCTTTCTGGGGTTTGCCAACTTTTATCGCAAGTTCATCCCCGACTACGCATCGTTGGCAGCCCCCATCACTTGCTTACTCTGCGGAAAGGCGCCCTTCCAATGGACCGCCGAGGTGCAGCGGGCGTTCGACCAGCTGAAGGCCCGCTTCACGACAGAGCCCATCCTGCAGCACCCGGACCCCAAGCAGCCGTTCGTCCTGGAGACCGACGCCTCGGACGTCGTGGTCGGGGTGGTCCTGTTGCAGCCGTCCGGGCTGGAAGCCCAGCTCATGCCGTGCGCCTACCATTCTAAGCAGTTGTCACCCACCGAGCAAAACTACGCGATTTGGGAAAAGGAGCTCTTGGCGATCAAGGTGGCGTTTGAGGCCTGGCGGCATCTCCTGGAGGGGGCCCTCCATCCGGTACAGGTGCGGACCGATCACCGAAACCTAGAGTATTTGCAGACCACCCGCAAATTGATCCTGCGGCAGATGCGGCAGGCCCAGTTCTTTTCCCACTTCCATTTCTGGCTGCAGTACATGCCGTGGGCCCGCAGATGCTCTGTCCCGAAAGCCCGAGTACGCCACGACCACAGAGCCGGAGACCCGTTCCACCCTCCTGCACTCCGAGAACTTCGCAGCGGCTGTGGAAGTGGCGATTCTGACAGACCGCATCCCAGAGGCTCTGGCCCGGGAGCTGTCCTGGGGGAAGCCTCGGGCGGGAGACTCTGCCTCCCCATGGTCCGAACGGGAGGGTCTGCTGTACCATCGGGGCTGGCTGTTAGTGCCAGCAGGGCCTTGCCAGGAAGACGTATTACACCTTTACCACGACAGGAAGCCTGCGGGGCACTTTGGCCTGTTCAAGACCCTGCACCTCGTGACCCGGGAGTTTTGGTGGCCTCGGGTTCATGTGGACATGGACCGCTATGTACGCTTGTGTCCCATGTGCTGCCGTGCCAAGGACCCACCAGGAAAGCCCGCAGGTCTACTCCAGCCCTTGCCGACTCCTACGGGGCCCTGGAAAACAGTGTCTATGGACTTCATCACTGAGCTCTCGCCGTCCAAGGGCCACACTGCTATATTGGTGGTGGTGGACCTCTTCACCAAGATGGCGCACTTTGTCCCATGCTCTGCGCTACCGACAGCCAAGGAGACAGCCCGTCTTGTCCTGGACCACATCTTCCGGCTTCATGGCCTCCCAGAGGGGATCGTGACTGATAGGGGGGCGCAGTTCATCGCCCACTTTTGGCAGTGCTTGCTGCGACAGCTGGACATCGAGCCCCGCCTATCATCAGCCCACCACCCGCAGTCAAATGGGCAGACAGAGCGCACCAACGCTACCTTGGAGCAATACCTCCACTGCTACAGCTGCTACCAGCAGGATAATTGAGCCGAACTCCTCCCACTGGCGGAGTTCGCCTATAACAACACCACCCATGCCTCGACCCAGCAGTCCCCATTTTTTGCAAACTACGGCTTCCACCTGAGATGGTTCCCGCCCGTCGGCACGCCATCCACAGTGCTAGCCGCAGACCAGTGGATGCAAGAGTTGCGAGCCCTCCAAAGTCTGCTGCGGGAGCAACTCGAGCAAGCCAAGGAGGCGTACAAGTGGGCGGTGGACCAGCACCGTCAGCCGGGGCCCCCGCTGCAGGTCGGGGACTGCGACTAGTTGTCCACCCACTTCCTCCTGACCACTCGCCCCAGCCGCAAACTGGACGCCCAATACATACGTCCTTTTGTCATTTCGGCACAGGTTAACCCCATGGCCTATAGGTTGCAGCTCCCGTGCACCCTGCGGGTGCATCTGGTGTTTCATAGGTCGCTGCTTCTGCCGGCCACGAGGGTACGACCCGACGCCGGCTTAGGGCCCCAGCCGGCACCGGTTGTAATCGATGGAGAAGAAGAATTTGAGGTGGCCGAAATCCTTGACTCCTGATGGCAGCAGGGCTGCCTCCAGTATCTTGTCGACTGGCGGGGCTACGGGCCGGAGGAGCGGTCCTGGGAGGATGCAGCGGATGTCCACGTGCCACGGCTGGTGCGGCACTTCCACCGCCGGTATCTGGCCAAACCGCGCCCTTTGCTGGGTAGGGTAGGTGCCCTTGGGGAGGGGAGTGATGTCAGGGGCCCAGGCATGGCTGAGCCCGCCGTCGTCCCTGAGGCCACTGTGGAGGCTGCTGCCAATGTGGGGAGGGCCCGGACGCTTCGGGGGCCACCGCCACCGAGGGGGAAGGCCCGGATGCAGCGGAGGCCTCCGCTGTCGAGGGGGAAGGCCCGGATGCCGCGGAGGCTGCCGCCACCGAGGGGAAAAGCCCAGACGGTGCGGAGGCTGCTGCCGATGCGGGAGGCGGCCCGGCCGCTTCGGGGGCCGATGCCGACGCCAGCGGTCCCGTTGGTGGTGCTGGGGACGATCCGGTTCCCTCTCTGGCAGGCGAGGCGGGCGCAGGCTCGCCTGGGGAGGCAGGTCCCGGTCTCAGCCCCGGGGCTCCGCCCACCCGCGGCTCCGACCCAGAGGAGTCTGCCGCCCCTCCCCCCACATTTCAGCAGTGGTGGCAAAGCAAGGAAGCAACCTGCCAGTCCTGGTGGTTGATGGAAAGGCGGCTGCGGGCTGAGAGCTCCCAGCTGGGAGCCCAGCTGGGAGCTCTCAGCTGTGAGCCTGCACCGGATTGGTCGCCGCCGGCCCAGGGGTCTATTTAGGGCGGGCTCTGGGTGGGGAGAGGCACGGAGCAACAACCATCGGCCTTCCGTGATCTCCCTCGCCCGTGTCTGGGTCCAGCCCTTCCCACCAGTGACTGCGTCCCGCCTCCGTGCCAGCTGAGGACCCCATCTGAGTTTTGGGTGACGTAACCCTCCTTTGCTTTCTATTGAAGCCCACTTGTTTATTAGGGTGGGTCTTGAGTCTGGGACAGTTTGCTTTAAGTTCAGACCCGTCTGTGCGGGAGCTGTAACCCTTTGTTTGCTGGCTGTAAATAAACATGGTCACCTCCAGCCGTTCGTCCTGCGTCTGCTTGACCCCTGCCCGCCGCTGACAGGAACTTACTCCTGGGTAAATGCATAGCTATATGCCTTCTTATAAGTAAGCAATATTGATCTCAATGGAACTTATATCCAGGTAACTATACATATGTGTCTCCTTAGAGGTTGCATTGACTTCAATGGAACTTACTTCCAGGTAAATGTGTTTGCTCAGAAGTTAGCCCCACTGACCTCAATGGAACTTATTCCCGCCAGCACTCACGGGATATCCCTTCTGCTCCCTGCCTTCACTGGGCAGAAAGGAAAACCTGAGAGGGATCTTGTGCATGCACAAACAGACAACTTAATCACAACAGCGGGTCTCCCCGCTGAGAAACTAAGAAAATGGTGGGAGACTGTTCATACACATGCTGGTAAAAATATTTACCAACAAAAATGTATATATTAGGGGAAAATGCACACAGAACTGTGTATACTGGTGAAAATAATATTTTTGAAAGTATTATATTTGGAAAATCTGCTTGCAAAATCCATACATTAAAGGAAGTATATGCTAAAATACTTATATTAGAGGAAATGCGCATTAAAAAGTGCACATATTTTTGTGAGGACAAAACAAAAACAAACAAACAAACAAAAAAACCCAAACCCTGAGCTAATGTTTATGATGAAACTGACTTCAGGCTGGAAAATGAGAAACAGAATGAAGCCAGTACTTGATAGATTCATCCATTTCTGGCAGTAAGCCTGTTTACAAATGAGGAAAATGGCTTCCATTACTCACTTTTATACACTGGACACAGCTCTAAACATTTAGAATTTGGTAGTGTCAAGTGAGAATGAGAATGAGCTTCAGAAAGTGATGCTGCCGAAGCTAGATTACTAAGCAAAGGTCTAAGGTCCTGCACGCTGGAGGGTATCCTGATACAGGATCCCTTCATACTATCCAATTATAGTGCTATGATTCCATTTTAATTGCCATCCAATGGAATCCTGGGGTTTGTAGTTGGCTGAGATTCCAGAGCTTTCTGGCTAATTTTAAATGCCCCTCTCTAAAATGTCAAGATGGAACCATGGCAGTTAAAGTGGAATCATAGTGCTATAATTTTGCAGTGTGAATGGACCCTGTGTCAGTTTCACATTCCCCCACCATTCACTCCCTGCCAACACCAGTGCTCTACTTACTTCCCTGAAGCTTCCTCCCCAGCTGCCCTTCACAACAGAAGCAATAAATGCTCCCTTCCAGTTTTCAGTTTTAGAGCAGGTCAGGCAAGAGGTCCTTTACCTTAGGAAGTCAATGTAAAGAGGGCAAGACCATCTTCACGATCTGCAGTGTGCTGAAACTTTTCTAAGTTATAAAAGGAAGATAAATGATGAGATGCTCCTGTTTGATAAGGAAGTATGAAAGCAAGGAAAGAAACACAAGCACACACAGAGAGAATGAGAAAGAGAGAAATGATGGGAGAGCATTGTTGGTGCAGTGAAGGTGGGTGGAGGGAGCTTTTTTTCCTCACCTTTGGAGCTGCATCTCATAATTTTCAAACAAATGGAGCAGTGAAATAACAAGCAGTTTTTCTGTCCTAGTCCCAAAGGAAAAATAAGAAAGGCAGGGCTCTGTGCTTTAATATCTATGAACATGGCAAAAGCTGGATAATCCCAATTTGTTATGCATGAGTAAGAACACACACCTGCTGAAATTCTCTTTACTGTACAAGAAATAAAGATGTATATTCCTGGCTTTCTTTATAACTACAGTTTTCTGCAAATAATGATGGTTACTCTTGTTGTTATTTGCTGTCAAGGTGGCTTTAGTTTATGGCAACTCCATGAAAGAGAGACTGCCCAATTATTTCCGCATGACACTCTTATAGCGCGATGATTCCACTTTCAACCTCCTATGGAATCCTGGGGTTTGCAGTTTTCGGAGAGGCCAGCCGGCCCAAAGGCTTGAAAAACACTTCTCTGCCCTCGGACAGAAATGATCTAGTAGTATGGTGGTGGTGATTATTTTAATCTATTTATCTATCTTGAAATATTTCTTAAATATTTCAGCATCTGTTGCTTAGCTTGCAATACAGCTGCCATGCATGGTATCAAAAACCTTTGCTCTTTTTTTGTCTAAAGCTGTTTCCCGGTGCCTGCAAAGTCAGCCTTCATGAAAAGACTCATGTCACCTTGCGGTCTTTCTGAAGGAGAAGGGGTACAATGGTTTGAAAATATCTTCTCTATCTTCCACAAATGTTACCTTGATGTGCCTTCAGCAGCAGCAAATGAACACAAACTTTACTTCAGCCAGAGGGGAAAAAAACAAGGCCATTTCCACACTAGACTGTTATAGTGCTGTTATTCCACTTTCAACATCCTATAGGATTCAATAGGATGTTGAAAGTGGAATAATAGCACTATAACAGTCTAGTGCAGGAATGGCCTTATAAGCCAGCTAAATTCCTGCACTGGTCAGCACTGGGACTGTCAGTCACTGGTAAATGAAATGTGAATCCTCAGCAAAGGGAGCAAGATGACATCAATTTGCATCAGAGCAGCCACAGAAGTCTGGTGGGGAGGGAAATGTATCTTCCTTAGCCAAGCAGCTATTTCTGACTAGAGGTCATGAAGTGTATAGCTGTCAGGATTATGTTGCTAAGGAAGCAGGGTGGAGCCTAGAGGAGGTTCTCCTTGTGAATCATCAGAAAACTGACTACTACAACAACAACATGTAGAACTTCCCGAGCTTACAGAAATGCTGGTCTTGCATCACACAATGATTTATTTCCATGAGGTTTATGAGCGGGCCTCTAGAGAAGAAGATGTGGAAATACCCCCCACCTTGTCTGTTCCCACAAACCACAGTAACACATGAATGAGAAAACAATGCTGATAGTTATATTTAAGGGGCCACATTACCATACATTCTTGCTGGGTGTTGATGATTCAGAGCTAAGCTTATTCATTGGGCCACAATTTTCATCGTTGACAGGAAAGAGTATCTATCTATCTGTCTATTTATATTATATTATATTATATTATATTATATTATATTATATTATATTATATTAGTGTGTGTATGTTATATATGTTTACTCTGTAAAAATTATATGGGGGGAAGCCAACCTGAGCACAAAAAAGTAGAAGCAAACCACCAAAAGCAAGATTAGAAGATAGAACTCCAATGAACATATAGTTAGTTACCTAAGCTATTAGGTTGCCCACCTTTCTTCCCTAACAGATATTTCTCAAAGACAGATGTCTTAACTATATATATTGCTGTTATTTTGTGCCTTCAAGTTGTTTCTGACCTATGCCAACCCTAAGACAAATCTGTCATGGGGTTTTCTGGGGCTGAGAGTATGAGATAAGCCCAAGGTCACCCAGTAGGTTTCTATGGCTAAGTGGGAAATCGAACCCTTGTGTCCAGGGTCATAATCCAACATTTAAACCACTACATTACATTGACTCTCACAACTATATACATTACACCAAGTAGCATCTACTTGCAGGGCTTGGGGACAGCCATTTTTGTTGTCATAGCATTGCCATGTTAGAGGGCAGTCTGTCCTCTGTAATGGCGAACAAGACTACCTGCACAAGTGGACTTGGAAGTACCGTGGGGAGAGCAGAATGAGCATGGTAGAAGGGATAGGAACAGTTCTCTTTGGCTATTTCCGCACTGTTATAGTGCTATTATTCCACATGCAACATCCTATGGAATCCTGGGGTTTGCTGTTTGAAACAGCAAACTCCAGGATTCCATAGGATGTTGCAAGTGGAATAATAGCTCTATAACAGTCTAAGGCGGAAATGGCCTTAGTCTTAGCATCAGTCATAGGTGGGTACAATCTGGGGCTGAGAGGAGCCCACCACACCAATTCTTTATCCTCTAAGTCTCCAGAGGATCACACTGTCACAGCGGCCATCATTTCAGCTGGAAGTGGAGTCACTCCTAGATACATTTTGGGGTTGGGGGAGGTCTTTCAAAACAGCTTTCTAAAGCAGAATTAGCCCCCAGTGAGTGTCATTTGAAGGATCAGTGGGAGTGGAGGGGGGGCTCATGCAACAATGGAAACTCCCCTTCATGTGTTCAAAGGTTTCCAGTCCTTGGTGTTGCTGCTCTCCAAATAGTCAGCATGAGATCAACCTGCACTTTAAGAGAGCTGCTAGGGATCAAAAGGCAAAATTCAGTTAGGTGGACCAGTGGGCTGACTCAGTTTAAAGTAAGGGTGCAAATCATGTAGCCCTCCAGATGCACCATGGGCTCCACTGGCTAGGGCTGCTGGGAGTTGCAGTCCAACAACATCTGGAGGGACACACAATTCCTACTCTGGTGTAAAACAAGTTCCTACTGCATGTTTGATGGCAGAGGGTTTTTTCCTCAATTTGCCTCATTAGCCTGGTGTGTTACTCATCTCAGCATAGCCCTGAATGCCTCATGTATGTAGTCCAAGCAGATAGGACATTTCAGCCAGTTGAAAGAGGCTGGACTGAGCATGTCCACGTGCAGGGTACAGTTAATATGTGGAACTGATCTGGTTGCTTACAGGGCGGCGGCTGGGCCTTGTTTACTGCATTAGGTGCAGCACATGCTGTGTCTGGAGGATTCCTGGAATCCTGATTTATGACACCCTCTCTGCCAGCTATGCATGCACTCAGGCCGTTGGAAGACAAATCCCACATGTGACTGTGTAGCAATCCATCCAAGCTGCATGCTTCCTCTTACTGAGAGCTGTGGATGGAATGACCTAGTTCCTGGATGGTTCTTTTAAGACCTTGTTCTTTTGCTCCATAGCTGCCTGTATTAAAATCTCAGGGGGTTTTTTCTCTCCGAAAAAGGGAGGGGAAAGAAATATAACTCAGTATGTGAGGCAGTGTTCACTCTTATAAGACCAATACAATTTTTGCTTTCTTGTGGAGGATGGGATAAAGACAAAAGAAGTATGCTATGGCCAACTGCTCCCAAACCTGGCCACTGGTGCCACATGTCATTTTGATGTGTCAACAAAGTTTAAAGAAAATATCTGTAAAATTAGGTGGCAAGGATCAGTTACAATACCACTCTAATATAGAACCATGCATTTAGGAAAGTTAGGAGCTATATTACACTCACCTGGACCAGTGGGGAGGGGGGAACTTGTGGCCTTCCATATGTGGTTGGACAGCGGGGTTCCCAGGAGTCCAGCTTTGTATGGGACATCCCATAATTGGGTTCATGAAGTCAGCTGTATTGGGGTGATACAGAATGCCCCATTCCCATATCTGAAACCAGGCATGAGCTGCACACCCAACAGACCAAGCCCTAAGCCCCTGGAAAGTATGCAGTAATCAGGCCTCACGTATCAAATGCTGGGGGTCTGTCTGCTGTCCATTGTCCACACCACTCATCTTTTCTCTCTGAGTCTGCTCTGGTTTGATACCAAGCAGCAGAGTAAAGTTCTCATTATGCAATGTTTGGCCTGCCATTATCAGATCTGGATGGGGATTGGGGTTCCCACAAGATTTGAAATGTGGCCAGAGCTCTGAGATCTTACAAGAGGCCTTTTTCTTGTGATACAGTATGGATGAGAAAGACCAAGACTTAAGATGGTCTTTCTCATCTGTCTTGTATCACTCTGCAGAAAACCTGGAAATCTCTATTGGACAGATGCTTCCATAAACCTTCACCATTGGCTAGCATGTATGAGAGTTGCACCCAGCAACATCTTAAAAGTCATAAGCTGCCCACCTCTGCTCTACCCTGACTGGTATTGAATCTCTGCCCACCCTTGCTCTACTCTGACGGGTATTGAGCCTCTGGGATTTTGGGCAGAGGCCTTTCCAGCCTCATCTACAGATGGTGAAGACTGAACTTTCAACCTTCTTCATGTTAAGCATGCATTCTATTTGTGAGCTATGCCTCTTATCCTGTAACATTCTGAGTCACTCAGAAGGCAAAGAGGAACATTCTGTGCTTCTAATTTGGATCTGCCTCCCTATGGTTGTTAACATAAGCATTATAAGATACTACTTCTATAGATGTACATTTGAGGCCCTCCTTCAAGGGTTTAGACCTCTCAGTGATGTTACTACATCGCCTGGTACAATTCTTCACCTAACTACATTTGGTGTCAGGGGTATTTACTGAAGTTCTCACACATAGAATGAAGGCCTTTTCATTTTTCTTTTTCAGTATGGGTCCCAGAGTACCATAGTTTGGTAAGTGAGCAAATACTCATGTACGCAGAGCCCAGTATAGTTCCTTAATATTTCTAGGGGAGTGGTTACTGCAATCAAGCAAGATCTTAACCTGTCATTTGCTGAGTTCTTAGGTGCCAGCCTTCACTATTTGTCTATAACAAAACACACTAAGACTTTCAAAGGTCATGAGAAAAGGGAAAGGTATGTAGAAGCATGCAGAGACCTGGTGAACTGATTTCTATACTATTCTGTGCTGCTCTAAATCCTATCATTCTCAGACTTCCAGGCTTCTCTATCAATCACCCCTTTGGAACTTAAGAAGCACAGGGAAACTTCCCTGCATCATGGTCAGGCCTTCTTGAATTTGTGTACATAGACGTATGTTGCAGTACTACAAACAATTGAATTCTATCTAAGCTCTGGATAAGAGGGCTTCCAACTTTCGGGGATTACTCAATGATGATATCATCTGGGCTGGAACTGGAAACCCTCTGGTCTTCTGGTTCATCTGTCCCATGAAATGATGCACTGGAATTATAGTTTGTAACATCTCCATGGGCAATGAAGTAATCTCTGCCTCTTGAGCAGCCCCACTTACCCAGACTGGCCCCTGGTCCTCCTTGATATGATGGGATATAAAGGTTTCCTCATGAAGCTGAGACTTTGCTTGAGGAACAATGGTCTCCCAGTTTCTTTTGTGTTTTGATACGCTTTGGTTTTGATTCCTGATTTTTGTTTCCTTAATCCTAGCTCATTTCTTCTACCTATGATTCACCATCTTATTCTCTATTCAAAAAGTAGTAGGAGACATGCTCCTGTAGTAAAAACAAGGTTTTGTTTTTTAAAACACACGCCTATAGACACTGTTAAGAAAGAGGGAAAGCAGATGCAATTTGACCACACAGTTTTTTACATAGGAAAAGACAGAAGGAAATCAGTGAGACATTTTCCCTGTGAAAATATTATGTGAGGTTTTGAAATCCAAGTATACCAGTTCTTTCACAGTTGTTAAAACTGTGGGAGCTTACTCACAAACATGTCCCAGTGTACCATTTTGCAACTTCTGGACTGCTATCATAACTAAGCATTCACAGAAGTAAGCTCTATTAACATATTCAGCATCACTGAGGATTGCCACACAGTCTAATTGGTCCAGTGTATTGCCATTTTCTTCTACCTCCATAGTAGAAGAAAATGGGCTCTTGAAATTAAAACATAGTGCTCATGTGCTGAGAGATGGTTGTCTCTTGCTCAATCAATGCTTGTTTTAATGACCTTTCCTGCAGCTTATGGGGAAATCCATTCCTTTCCACATTTTTATTGGAGAAGAGAAAAGAGAAATTGATTGCTTGGATTTTTTTCAAATAATTTTCCTCCATGCAAAGCATGAAAAATTAGATGCAGTGAGAATCTGAGGCTAGGAGTCACAAACTCTTTGTGGAAACCAGCAGAATATGCTAACTTAAATCTAGCTGTATCAAGATAAATGGCATGCTACAGTGTGAAAGCTGTAAAAATACAAACCTCTGCCCAGAAAACATTGTATGTATTTGTATGAATTGTACAACACACGATAAGAAAATGTCCTTAAAATTTGTATTAATCAAAGGAGAATTAAGATTAAATCTTAGTGTTCTAGACTTTAATATGAGCTTTAGTAATTTGTATAATCACAAAGTCTGCTTCCACACTAGACATTCAATGTGAAATTGCTGAACTTCATTCCTTATTTTTTACAGATAATCTATACAAAACCATCATGCAGTGATTGCCACTCTGTTTTTCCCTGTTGTTTCCCCCTCATTTCTCAGTCTGTAGAAAATAAACAATAGAAGAATAGCCTGTCTCAACTGGTTTATATTCCCCTATGAATCTAATTCCTTGCTTATATTTTAAAGTTACTTTCTTATACAGTGATACATAGTTTCTCTTTTCCAAAGGACTGGGTTAAAATTTGGCCAGTGACAAATCAGGCAGGTAAAGCTATCACAGGTTAGTACATATTCAAGACAATTTATTCAGTAGGCACTACTTTACCACCTTGTTAATTTTTAAAACATTTGGATATGTTTTTGATAGCCAGAAATTAAAAGAGAAATTAAAAAACCAAAAATAGCACCCACTACAAAGTGAACAGCACTTAGCTTCAAATAGCACTCAGGTAAACTAGGCTTTCTTCTTCAGTTATTGCAGCTGTGAGATATACGTTAGTATGGATAGAACGTAGCAGGATGAACACAGAAGAAAATAAGAAATTGTTACCCAAAGTGTGGAGAAAACCATTATAATTTCACTTGCAGCCTACCCATACCTTGATAAGCAAGGAATAGGCAGATTAGCAGACATATTTCCAAATACCTAAAGGCACTCAATTCTGTCTAAACTTGGAAGCTAAGCAGGGTCAGCCCTGCTTAGTATTTGGATGGGAGACTGCCAACAAATATTAATAAAACCACCTCTGAGTATTTTTTGCCTAAGGAAGGCCTATGAAATTCATGGAGTCACCATTAGTTGACAGGTGACTTGAAGTTACACAAACACACACTCACACACTTGAGAAACAGAATTTAAAAGATGGGTGGTACCATTTCAGTCCAAGTGCAATGTACACTGCATGGTATAGAATAACCGGTTAGAGCAAACAAAATGGAAATCATCCCAAACCCATATCATCTTTCATTTATTTGTTTGTGGACAATGGATCAGTCATAACAAAATGACTATGAGCCCACTTCCAATTTTGCTATGCCACAATATGCATTCTGTTCCCATTCCCCTTTTTTGCCAGTTTAGGTAGCATCTTCACAGGGATGAACAGCTCAAGCAGCCTGAGACAGGCAGGCCATTGGACCAACTAGCTGACTACTACTTATTTTGATTGACAGCAGCTCTTCAAAGTCTCAGGCAAAGCTCTTTCCCAGTCCCGCTGCCTGAGATCATGGAAAATATTGCTACATGTTTCCACTTTCCCTGAGCAGTAATAAATACCAGTGGAGCATAGCAAGATTTCATTTCTTTTGGATGGGCAGCAAGCAATGGAAATCTATGATGCCTTTCTAATACTTTATTTTATTTTGTTTACAAATATATAAGTAAAGCATACTGGAAGGAATAGATTCTTAGACCAGGCAGCAAATGGCAATTCTGCATCCAATTGTCAGAGACAGATATTGCTTAAAGCCACAAAATGCCCCCCTAAATTGCTTTCAGCCTAGCCAAACTCATGGCTGTCTCTAGTTGAAGCTGTTTCTGTTCCTTCCTCGTATGGCTGGCCTTACCATCAGGCTGAGTGCAATGGCTGCATTGGGGATGGAGGAAGCAGTGAGAGCTCTGTGGCTTTTCCTCCTGCGCCTCCTACACTCTTTTGAGCGGTTGACCTGCCAGTGGCAAGTTTGGCTTGTTGCTTTCCTAGGCTGGTGAGTGATCTAGCTGACTATCCCACTTACTTGCCTTCTCCCAGTATAGAGCACTACTTGGAAAAGTGCCTGATCTGGTGGGGAAGACGAGGGCCAGCTGGTACTGTATTGTTGCTTCTGGTGCATACTGGTGCCATTGTGTTGCATTGTTTGAACTGGGAGAGTAATGAGCAAGCAGTAGCAAGGTCTTGGAAGAGAGAACTATGTGCCAGATGGCCTACACTGCACATCATAAGCCAGCCTTCAGCCCTCAGCTGAAGTGGAGAGGACCTGAGCAGCGCTGAACAAAGATTCGACCAACAGGCAGCTCAACTACTGTATAGGAAGCCCCCACCTTTTGACACCCTGTTATGAGACGACTAGCTTTTTTGATGCTTTCAAATTAAGGACAAGTTCCATTAATTCAACAGGGGTTCTACTCTTTCATTAGTTCTTCTTGCCTATGGAGGCTCGCTTGGAACTTCTTGCACATGTGCACTGCTTGTGAAGTGAGCTGAGAAGGGGAAGGAAAGGCTCTAAGCCAAATGAGAGATTTTGCAAGCATCGCAAAGAAGCTGTTGGTAACAAGTGAGCCTCCGTACATCCTTCATGATCCCAATAGTACAGTACATGGCTCTCACTTTTCAACCAATTTGGTTTTCTGACAGTGCTCTGGTCCCTAACCTGCCAGATAAGTGAGGGAAGCCTGTATCCCCTCTTAGCTGCAGAATGTTGGATCTTAAGAACCCCATCCCTCCAGGGGATTGCCCATTCAGGAGAAATATCTCAAGCTGTCAGTTTCCACAAAGAAGAAATCAGCAGATCATCCCTGATTTTTAGCAAGCAATCAGTTTAACAAAGGACGATCTCCAAGCAGCCCTGGCACAGTTATTGTTTGGATCAAACAAACCAAGCAAATTGCAACAAGTGCTCCATACCTACAAGATTTGAACAAAATGTTCACACACCCTTTAACTACAAATAAATAATTAACTCACAGCTCTTGCACACCAGATCATTCTGCTTGCTTCACAGTGTAATATCTGCTGTCTCCCCCCTTTTTTCTTGCAGCACCAGCACAGCTTGAGCTAATATTTAATTTGTTGCTAAGTCAGCCATAGTTTACGGCAAAGCCTTTGTGCCAAGTAAGATTTGACGTGACCTCACCCACAATTCAGCCCATGAGACGAACTGGTAAGCCTGATGTACACATGTCCCTGGCACTCTTCAGAGAACACTAGTATAAGGAAAGGAGGGTTGGGGTACTTGTCAGTTTCCCAGTCTACATAAACCTCTGGGCACAACTAATTCATATATAAATATTTAAATAAACCACCAAGGACTGAAATTAATTTGAGAGAAAATGTTCTCAAACAAATATCCTAGCTCACCTGTATTACTAAACATTCAAATAAATATTCAGATTTGAATTTTCTTCACCATACCTAATATGAGATTGGACTGACAGGAGGGATCCTATCCCATAAGGGAGATATAAAAGTGTACCTGGGAAAAAACATGGAATAGTTAAAGATATAATAAAGGACTTACGGGCCACATACAAAAATATTTAAACAAGAGTGCAGGCCCTAGGCCACCTGAGACCATTTTCACATATAAGATTTAAAGCAGCTCTCAGGTCTTTTCACACCATACAGTAATAGCACTATGATGCCGCTTTAACTGCCCCAACTGTATCTCATGTGAGTCCTGAGATATGTAGTTTTGTGAAATACTTGGAACTCTCTATCTAGGAATTCTAAATACCCCTCTCCTAAATTGCAAATGCCAGGATTCTGTAAAGCTGTTTTTGCTTCCACACTGACAATAAAATACTCACATAAGTAATGTGAAATAAGCAAAAAAGCAACATAGACCTCATGAATAAAAACAAGCTAGCTGTAGAACCAAAGAGCTAGAAGGAATTTCAGAGATCTTCAACTCCCTGCGCCAATGAAGGAAATCCTCTATATGTAGTCATTGGGCCTCTACTTGAAAAACTCTAAAGCATCTAAAAACATTTTCCAGGGCAGTCTGTTCAATTGCTAAATAACTTATACCATCAGGAAATTCCTTCTAGCACTTTATTCAAAACTATAGCCATTTCTGCACTAGACTGTTGTAGTGCTATTATTCCACTTTCAACATCCTATGGAATTCTGGGGTTTGCAGTTTAGGGAGAGGTCCTTGAGGCCCCTCCCTAAACTGCAAACCCCAGGATTCCATAGGATGTTGAAAGAGGAATAATAGCACTATAACAGTCTGGTGTGGAAATGGCCTATGTTCTTGTAATACGAACATACCAGGCCCACCCTATGCTTCTGGAGGAGTGAAAAGGAACTGTCTGGGAGTGGGGGGATGAATCAACCTCCCAGAACTGACTGGTGGCCGCACTGAAATTTGGTGGCAGTTGTATCAACTCTCTATTACAGGAGAGGGAGCTGTAAGGATCTGCTAGTATTCAGGGCAGGAACAGGAATTCAAGAAGATGGCCTTTAGGGATCATTGGGGTTTTTTGTGCTGCCGGGACTGTCTGCAGTGTGGTTAGGCAGCACTAGCAAATGGCAGCACAGAGGGATGCAAAAACAGCTGATGGTCATGTAGCCATATGCTATACATTGTTCATCCCCACTCAAGAGCAACATGGCATGAATTTGCTCTGTAACCTATGTGCCAGTCCTATGTGTAAACTCCTTGAGACAGAAATCTATTGTTTTCATTTATTTGATACTGCTATAAATATATTCATCAGTGACCCAAATAATATGCTTTCCCTATCTTTCCCTATGTACCAGTCCTATATGTAAGCTCCTGGAGGCAGAGATCTTTCATTTCCATTTATCTGCTACTGCTATAAATATATTTATCTGTGATCCAAATAAAGCAGGTTACCTATCTTTTCTCAGTACATTCCTGAGGGCTTATACTCTCTCACCTCTCTCTGGAAAATGTCTTTCTCCAGATCTCATCTCCATTTCTTTCACTGTGCTGTCCCATTTGCCCCTCGTCACTTCTTCTTTCTAATTAAGAACTTTCAGGGAGGCATTGCAGTCAGGGGAGGGGGCAATTAACAACCAGTCTGCTGCCGACATGTATTATCTCCAAGAATGCAGCTAGCATTTATCAGTCCACTTCATAACAAGTTACCAGTCAAGAGAAAAATTTCCACATGCTAGGAAGTCTGAAATGGGTCATGTGGAGGCACACTTCCTCAGAGGTGTGAGACTCACTGACAGGTCGTGTGAGCGACACCACAAGGGCTTAGTGCCAGGAAAAAGAGACACGGTGATAACCCTTCTCCCTTTTATGGGATAGAATAAGGGCTTACTATAGTAGGGAGTCTTTCTTTAGGAGACCATTTACAGTTCTCCTTCACTGTGAGTTGTTTGAAGAGATTACAAATTAGGACCTAGAGATTTTGTGAAGCTACCTAGAAGAGGACTGACTCCAGGTAGCCCAGGGTACAATATGTAACTCAAGGCTCTTGAATCAGACTAAATCCCAGCCATAACAACATCAGCCCTTTATTCTTCCACACTCAGAAGCAGCCACCCTGAAACATTATTCACATGTTTCTGTGAACAAAACAAGAGTGTTAAAAAGAAAACAATTCAGATGACCGCTCCAAAATGAATCTTTGATGGATGAAGTGAGCCTATACTGTACTTCTGAAAGAATTTGGGTTTTATATAGGCTTCTGAATACTGCCTCTTTAAAGATTTGGGAAGCAGTTATTCATGGTGACGTAAAACATGTCCAGATTTATCACCCAAATGTTCTACTTTTATTTCATACATGCTTCAAAGCACTTGCAGATTGTAATTGATGCATACAGCTAGATTATATCCATGTATATGCAGCACTAAGTCCTACTAGATTCAGCAAAACTCACCTTGAAAGTATTTGTACAGAATATTGCAGATTTAGCTTTAATAAATTAGATCTGTTAACCTTTCTACTCCACTTTGCTTCTCAGCAATGTGATGCCATAAGTCTGAGAACTGACCATCTGCACGCTGTTTTGGATAGCATGATTTCACCGACTGTCTCATTTGTCAAACATTAGATTAATTCTGCCCTGTTTCTACATGAATTTGCAATTGGTTTTTAAATAAACTCACATTAACCTTTGCAAGTATTTTGGAGAATGTGTTTCTCAAAATGTACATATTTTTATGCACTAAGCATACACATTTTTTGAAGCAGTGTCCTCCTAACAGTAAATCCTTTTTTGTTCAGACCTTTTGGGAATATGCACATCAATATGTTTATCTTCCCCTGACATGTACATTTTTTGATTTGTGAACTCTATTGCAAAACTGAGAAAAGAGTGAATATTGATGTATTCTGCATTCTGACTTATTTACAGGTTTGCGAACTGTGAATTTGGTAAGTTTGCATTAAAATGCAAACATTACAATGTGAGCTGAATAGGTTCCTGCACCACCCCTTCTTTGGTGACAGTTCCAAGAAAAACAAGGCCAGTTCTTTACCCTGGAAAGTATTTTTAAGCCCTAGGTGAATGAATGTATCTGTGAAGCATAGTGTTGCCAGGTCTATGGCTTCTGTCCTGAAACTCAGGTTTCGGGATTCAATCTCCAGGTCTCAGGACATGTCATTAAATATGTTTACTAGGATCCTTGTCTTCTGCATTCCCTTGAATGTTCTAGACCTCCTCTTACTGCTGGAATCCACAATTTAGAAAATGACGTTCCTGGTCTTGCTTTTGGTGCTAGCACTCTGGAACTGTCACTATGTAGCATTCATTTAGCATCCTGAATGCTGTGTACAGCAACCCAAAGAGGAACTGCCATTTATGGACCAGTATTTCAAAACAGAAACCATGTTTTGAAAGTGTAAGTTCCTCCCTAAGCTGCTGAGAACTCCTCTCCTTCAGTCTGAAGTTTGTTCAGCTGTACGAAATAGAAACATGTGCATCCTACCATCGTGTCACATGCAGCCTATGACACCCTGATCTGGATAGCTTTAGTCACTAGATGATGATACTGGATTATATCCAATGATGTAAAGAATCCAGAGTTCACAGGACATTTTGAATAGCAGGGTCTGTGATGTAATATACTGCCACGCCCACCCCTAACTCACTATTCCTTCTAAATTTAGCTGAAATCAGCACTGTAGCAGGAACTGGGTTTTCCCTAATAACTATTTATTCTTATGAGCTATGCAAGTTTTAATCCAAAGTATTTTGGAGTAGCTTGTTGTTCAGTTTACAAAAGACTTGATCCTGGAGGAGATGAAAATTGCTAAAAGTTTTTCAAGTTTGTTTGTTAAAAAAAGCTGCTGACAATGTTTTTTGGACTGCCTTTATGGGTGTCTCTATAGGGGCTATCATGATAAATGGCCTGCAGATCAGAATTTACCATTACACTACTGGCTAGAATCAGGAATTTCCTGTTCCATTCTTTTACGAAAGGCATTTTTTTTTGCCCCCCTTCCTAGCTGCTATGTGTCCTTTATACCTTGCACAACATCATGTGAGAAGTCAAGCTAAGCCAAAGTATTCTGTCAATTTGTCTAGTTCTGGGACAATTATAAGACTTTGGGGAGTCTTGTTCCCCTCCTTTTTTACTTAAAAATGACTGGCTTCTTTCAATCACCAGCTTGATTTCCCACAGAAGACTGGCTACATTCCAGGCTGGAACAAGATGCCCTTATGCGAAGAACAATATTATGTAGTCCTCTCTCCCATTAAAGGTTTTAGGACCTTTCCACACTTCACTGGTGTGGCGATTATTCCACTTTCAACATCCTATGGAATCCCGGGGTTTGCAGTTTAGGGAGGGCTGTTTAGAACTCTCAGCCAGAGAGTTCTTTGGCCTCAGTAAACTACAAACCCCAGAATTCCACAGGATGTTGAAAGTGGAATAATCGCACTATAACAGGGCAGTGCAGAAAGGTCTCTAGACACAAGCACACAGAGGGCTCCTGAATATGTGTACTGTGGGAGTTTTTGTATGTATTTCCTCAAGACAGCATATATAAACATTGTCCATATATTTCCTCAAGACTGAATATACAATGATACAAAGGTCATATACAGTAGTGAGAAATGTAAGGTACTACATTTGGGCAGGAAAAAAAAACAAAATACACAGATATAAGATGGGTGACACCTGGCTAGACCATAGTACATGTGAAAGAGATCTAGGAGTAGTAGATCAGTAGGCCACAAGCTGAACATGAATTCAACACTATGATGTAGCAGTTGAAAAAGTCAATTCAATTCTAGGCTGCATCACTAGGATTATTGTGTCTAGGTTAAGGGAAGTAATGGTATCGCTCCATTCTGCTTTGGTCAAACCCCACCTTGAATTCAGTTCTGGGCACCACAGTTCAGGAAGGATATTGATAAGCTGTAATGTACCCAGACCAAAATGATAAAAGGCCTGGAATGCCCTGTGAGGAACACCTTAGGGAGCTGGGTATGTTTAGGCTAGAGAAAAGAAGATTAAGAGGTAACATGATAGCCATATTTAAATATTGGAAGGGACATCATATGGAAGATGGAGCAAGCCTGTTTTCTGCTGCTCCAGAGACTAGGATGCAGAGCAGTGGCTTCAAACTTCAGAAAAAAGAGATTCCACCTAAACATTAGGAAGAATTTCCAATGGTATGAGCAGCTGGACAGTGGAATACGCTGCCTGGGAGTGTGGTGGTGTCTCCTTCTTTGGAGGTTTTTACACAGAGGCTGGATGGCCATCTGTCAGGAATGCTTTGATGGTATATTCCTGCGTAGCATGGGGTTGGATTTGATGGCCCTTCTGGTCTCTTCCAGTTCTACGATTCTATCTCTGGACACTTAAAAGCTAAGAATTTTCATGAGGTTGCCTCAGCTATGAGGGAGCACTAGACATTTGGTAAATAAAATGACTGACGCCAGAATTTTTATTGTCTTGAAAGTGGGAAAGGAGTCTATTGGTGCCTTTACACAGCAAATCATTTGAGTTCTTCTCATAGCACAGACTGAACTATGTCATCCCACTTTATTTCAGGAGTGCAAGTGTTTCCATAGTAACTCCCTTGTTCAGCAGCTGTATTCCACAGCTTCTAAAGCTTGTGAGGTAGAAAGAGTTAATTTTGGTTCTCAGCTGCTTCCCATGGCATAGTCTCAACAGAAAAAAAAATCACTGAAGATCTCTATCTCATTACTTAGGCCTGGAGGACACAGTAACCAGCTCACTGGCAACTCCTAATTCCCTCCAACTATCTTTAGAAACTTATGTTAATATGGGAATTCTTTATCTCACACACTCCTAACATAAATTTGCATAGGTTCATGTGCTATTAATTTGTTTATAGCAGATTGAAAGGTTGTCAGAGTACTCTATGTATCAGTTTAAAGGGGGCAAGAATGAGCACTTCCCCTCAGGCTTCTAAATTAGGATTGCCAGAGTGAAAACTGGGGAGGGCTCCTGTCCCCTTAGTGGTTGTGTAGAAGAAGGGGTTTCAGCAGGGGTTGCTTGTTAATGGCTTGTGTGCTGAGCCACACCTGCTGAACCCCCCCCCCCGACAACCTCTGAAGGTACAGGAGCCCTCTCCAGTTTTCACTCTGGCAACTCCCACAACCGTATAAATATGCTTTATAGCTGGGGCTTTAATATCACTCCGATAATTTCTGCACTGGACTGCTTTAGTGCTATTATTCCACTTTCGACATCCTCCCTAAACTGCAAACCCCAGGATTCCATAGGATGTTAGAAGTGGAATAATAGCACTGTAACAGTCCATTGCAGAAACGGCCTCTATTTTACATCTAAAGAAGTGGATTTATACCAACAAAAGCTCATGCTAAAATAAAAACTACTTAGCCTTATAGGTGCTACCACATTCCCTTTTTCCTCTCATCCTCTTCCTCCTTTTTGCCTAGCAAAGGCCATGACACAAAAGAAGACAGGAATGTGCAAGGGAAAAGAAAGCATATTGTTAAGTTAAAGGCAACTTTTTTATTCAGAAAATAAATTCAGATCAGGAGCAGCACCCATGAGTTTTAAATTTTTTCCCATCTGAAATTTCATATAGATACAGCAGCATGGAAATTTTGAAGAGATATAACTTCTGCAGGCTTTCCCCCTTTTTTTCAATAAAAATATTGCACAAACATTTCAACTTTCCCTCTCTTTGCTGGTTCCAACACACATTTGTTTTCATGTAAAAAGGAAAATGCTACCAAACTGCATGGTACCAATTTAATGCACCATGCAATTTGACACTCAGGTTTATGTTCTTAAGAGTGATGCAGTTGCTCAGCCTGGTAGAATGGCTGATGTGTGTCTTCAGGGCAGGCCAGGGCAGGCCTGAGATACTTTTGACACAAGGAGCCACACAAACATTTCTAGTGAGACAGGGAAAATATTAGCAAAGAAGGGGGTGGGGGCTTCTCCTCCTCTGTTTGGTTTTTGGAGAATGCTGACATCCTTCTGGTCAGCTCTATTATCTACTATGAAATAGTCATGCTTGTAGTCCAGATACAAGCTCTTCAGGGAATGAGGGCAAGTAGCTTCAAAGAGTTTTCCAGAGGAAAATTCCACTGTGTATTCCTAGTTCTGGCATTTCCCTGGCTAACTGCTGGTTGTTTCCTGGCTTCCTCTGGGGCTCCATTGGGCATTGGTTGAATAGAGTGATGCTTTAGCTCAGCAAATTTCTGATGTCACACCTCCTGTGGATTCACATCTGGAAGGGAAGTACTAGAGAACAAACATACTGGCTATTTTCCCTATAGCCTTCCCTCGTTCCCCCACCTCAGATTCATCTGTTTCTGGAAAAGAGAGCTTCATTCTCTGTCTCTCTTGCTCCCTCCCCTCTGAAACATATTTTGGATGCAACAATTCAAACATTACCTGTGGCATAAAGAACAATAGCTGGAACCAGTCGCTGGTTTTCTTTTTCAAAGTGTAATATTTCCTCTTTAATGTTCATTTTTATTTGTGTGAACTGAGTACTAGGATAACATAAGGCATCCATATTTGAAACCTATGTCCGTTCTGAAGGCACAAAACACTTTTGCAACTAGTCATTCCAGTATCTGATGATTTCTGTACTAATGTCATAGCTGAAAAGATGACTTACTATATTTTATTCAAAGACATAGCAGCACTAGTCTGGCTCAGTATGCAAAGAGATCTTGGAGTTATATCCGCGTAAATGCACTCCTGCCCACTGCCAAAGCCTGGGCATCCAGCTTCAGCTCTGAATGCAGGAGGACACCGAAGCTGTAAAACTGAGATTTTAGGGGGAGCATTACCCCATCCAACACAAGTTGAACCCCTATTCCCTGATCTACCTTTCAACTGACAAGTAGCACCTCTGTATTATCTGGATTAAGTTTGGAATGAAGAGGTAGAGCAGGGTGTCATCAGCATACTGATGACATCCAATTCTAAAACTCTGGATAACCTCTCCCAACAGTTTCCTGGAGATGTTAAATAGATAGGAGACAAAACTGAGCCCTGAGGGATCCAGCAGCTGAATGGCCTTGGAGTTAAGCAGGAATCACCTTCTGAGTTCCATTCTCCAAGTACTGGATTTACTGCGGAACAGTGCCCCCAAGTCCCATCTCAGAGAGGCAGCTCAGAAGGATTCCATGGTCCATGGTATCAAAAGTCACTGAAAGGTTCAGCAGAACCAACAGGGACACATTTCCCTTGTCCAGTTTCCTGCATAGGTCATTCACCAAGGTGACCAACCAAAGCTGCCTCTTTTCCATAACCAGCTTGAAATGCTTGAAAATGTCCACTAGGGGGCAGGGGGTGCATTTCTACATATTTTGTGGGCTCTGTGGGCCAGTTGCAGATATGCATGTCATCTAGGAATCACCAGGGCTACCATAAAGCTTAGCTTCCACCTCCTTCCTGTCTCCCTGCTAGTTGAGCCTATTAGGATAAGCTGCTTGGTTCTTTCCTCCTGTTCCACCCTAGACAGTTGGTCTGTGTTGTGAGGAAGACTCCTGGATTTCTCCTTTCTCTGGCCAAATTATGGCAGTGGCTGTTACTTTTCCCAGCTGCTATTCCCACTCATCACACCCAGACATCTGCAGTGATACTCCATCACTGGCCAATAGCCTGTGTCTGAAAGGTCTGTCTGCCACAATCATTCTAGGCACTGGCAGCCCTCTTTCGCAGTTGCTGGGTGGGAAAGTGTATAGTCCCCAATGATCTGCTGGAACACCTTACTCTCTGTCATTTTCTAGCTGAGTATGTCCCAGTAGCAAGGTCTTAAGAGTCCAAAACCACAGTCTAACAGTTAAATTACAGTTACAAACAAAACAAGTAGACCAAGCAGGCATGGCGATCTCAGAGGGGAATCAAAAGACACACCAGAAGCCACAGTACCAGCGTTCTTAACAGCAAGTAGATAGGTAAATCAGGTGAGGACAGTCTGGAGGCAGCCCAGCAGGAATCTAGGATCTACAAGCAATCATGTTCAAACAGCAACCAGGCAAGCATAGTCCAAGAGCCAACTCAAACAGAGTCTAAGCTCAGCCTCAGCAGGAGCCAAGGCAGACAAAGCCAGCTGACAAGATTCAGCACTCAGCACAGCCCTTGTCTCCACTAGCCATGTTCTCCTTGACTGAGGGTTATGTTGCTGAGCTGTCCGAATCATGCCCAGAACTGTTGTAGGCATTTCAGCAGCTGGCTTCCCTGAAAAGAGTACCCTTCCCTCAAAGAGACCTTACACTCCTGAAGAAGCCTTTGCTCCTAAAGAGTTGCCTCTATAGCAAAACACATCACTTTGTAGCCTAAAGCTGAGTCCATGCCTTCATTCTGCATGATGAAGGAGACCCAGCCTTTTGACCCTGAGACCATGCTTCCTCTGTTAGAGACCGGGCTAGCATCTGAGGCCATTTCTGCACTAGAGTGGAGGAGCATTTCACCACATGTCATGGGTGTTGTTTTCTACTCTAATTTACCCTGATTCCTATCTGCACGCCCTGCGGTTTCTATTGAAGTAAAGCAGAGAAAATCATTTGTAGCTTTTGCATCATCAATTCTCGTGGAACTTCTATTTCCATCCCTCGCTCCACCCCACTGCCACTGATTGGTCAATTAAAAAAAAGTTGTAGAAACCATTGCTAAATTTTAGCACAAGTGTGTTAATTGATGTAATGCTTGTGCATGTAGGAAAAAATGCAGCAGAAACAGTTTGGGTTGTTTGCATGCGAATTTTTCCATTTTTACAATACATCGGTTTAATGTCAACGTTAACCATGCTAAGACGTCAACTCATGCAGAACCACGGAGGACAGAACGACATCAAACCAGTTTAACGTGCAGATGTAGAAGTGACAATACAATGTTACTGCATTGTATCAGCCTTGTGTGGAAAGGGCCTGGGTGTCCAGAGTTCACAAAGAAAATTGTTTCCCTTAGGCAGGGGATGCCCAGTTCATTCTTGTTAGACAAATTCTCCAACAAGGGAATGATACACACACACTAGTCACAGGTACTCACCTACATTTTTCAACTCCACTTTTCAGCTGCTGTGTTACCCCGCTGGCATAAACTATCCCGGGGACTATAAATTTGATATCAAATATGCCCACCATTCCAGAGAGGTTGCCCAGATGGGCACATAGACAATGTGGTCAAACAACTGAAAACAGGTCAAGACCAGAAAAATCCCCAGTCACGTAGCCCAAGGAGACCTCATATCTACCTAGACAAAGGGTCCTCAGCCAAGAGTAGCCAACTTGAGGGGATTAGTGTGTTTTCCCCAGGTTGAGCAACTGTGATTCTGGAAGAATCCTACAAGGTGAGGCCCATCTACATAAACTTACACTGCAACCCTTTGCAACCGCAACCTTGAACTCTCGCAACCCAGCATAAACCAATCATGCGAACTATCAAGCTGCTATTGTGAGATATTTTTCCTGTATTTTGGCCATTGTTCTTCCAAGGGAAGGGCCTGCCCTCAGGGTACGTTCTGCCCTATAAATAATCCTAGTTTTGAGGGTCTCTTCGGAGAATTCCCCACCACGTTAGCAGACCAGCACTCTGTTAGTTGGCACTCTGTTAGTTGAGTGATCCCCTCAGCCGTCTCTTTGCTGAGCTCCGTTCTTCTCACCGCTTCCCAGACCAAAGACTTCAGGATAGGTGCAGTATCACTGCTTATACAATCCCTTTGCTATATCCTCTATCCAATTTTTCACCTCTTCTCTTTCGCAGTAGGCCTTGTGTGTGTGTGTGAGTGAGTGAGTGCGTTGGTGCGTGAGAACATTTCATTAATAAAAGAACCATGATGAATAATAAAAACCATTTATCAGTATGTTTGTCTGGCTTTTTGGCTTGGCCTGACCCTGTAAAATTGGGTAAAGGATCCTGCTGGGTTACCCTGCTCCTCGTTTTGCTATAGTGAGTGCTCTGCTAATTTCCCTAACCTTTATAACTTGGAGCAAATCAAGGTGTCCCTCACGGGACCTCCAGAAGTCAGGGTAACAGAGGTATACAGATTACTGGAGGGAAGGGGATATTTTACCTGCTCAGCGGAGTATATCTCAGTGCTAAGGAGGAGAAAGCTCTTGTTTCTGATCAGCAGATGATGGGAGATAAGAACTTCCAGGGCGGTACAATGACAAGGGCTCCCAGTCTCACAGAATACGAGCAGGGGAAGTTATTGTCTTTGTTCAGCTGCTGATTGGAGGTAATAGCTTGCCTCGTGTTTGAGAGACATCAGAAAGCAGGTAAGAAGTGTTAGCTGTATGTGACCTGTGGGCTGTGCATTTTTCCAAGCCTACCTTAGAGGCTGCCCTGACCTTCTGTTGTCTAGGACCCTTCTTCAGGAAAAGTAGTCATTCATCAAGTCACAGAGGTAGATTTAGACAGAATGGTGAGAAAAACTACTACTGTTTCTTCTGATGGCTCTAGCAATCATGGTTCTTACCATAACATTTGTTCCAGAAACCTTCAGTCTCTCCTCCTCACTACTCTATGGAGTTGAGTGTATATGTGTGTGTGTGTGTGTGTGTGTGTGTGTGTGTGTCTAACAGAAAATAGGTTCTGTATTAAAATAATGCAAAAACCAACCAGCTGAACACATGTTTACAATAGCACTTTTTTTAAAAAAAAGTTGAAAATGTGGACAGGTCACCTGAAATGTGGGAAGAGATAAATGTCATAAATGTTCAGAGTTCAAATCACTGACTGCAATTATCTGTCAGATGTTTTGGGGAGCTGAAATCAGACTCACTTTGACACACACACACACACACACACACACACACACACACACGCGCGCTCAAACACAGAATAATCTTGTCCCAAAGCATCATATTCTGCATGTACTTTATTTCTACAATAACACTCTTCCTCTTGTTTTCCCATAATGTATGAAATGTTCCAGAAAATCAGATAATCCCATTATGCCATATTAATATAATCTTTCTGAAAAGGAAGGATTCCCCCTGCCGATTCCAAATGTCTAATGAGGGATTTTCAAAAGGACTTTGGTGTTTTTAGACATGTTCAAACTCCACCCCCACCAGCTTTATTTACACTTGGTACCAAACCTCACATGATTCAGGTTATTAGATGACCATGTATCTCAGGCTTACTTCTGGCTGGTCAGATTTGCAAGAGTCAATATTTATGCAGCATACATCCCTAATGTCCTACTCATGGTAGGAAAGAGTAACAATTACCTAGCACGTGCATGTTTTGTCATAAGATACCTTTAAAGGAGACTCCGCTATGCATATGTCAACATTTGTGAGGTCAAAAAGAGCAAGGCTTAATGGAAAGAAGCGCTCCACCCTGGAATCTGTTTCCACTGTTGTGGTTCAGTTTCTGAATGCACAAGGCAGTCTGTTTGGACCGAGGCATTTTATGGACAAAAGATGGTTTTTCAACTCCTTGCCCATCTCTTATAGAACATGCCTACTTCCATTTGGAATGGTCACTTACAGCAAACGGTGCAAATTGTGTGTCCCATGGCAAATTTGTCCCATAGGGGTTCCAAAACTGTCCATCACTGGGGGAGAATGACAGCCTAAGCCAGATAACTGCTATTCCAGGGGCTCATGAGAAAACAGTTCTCTCTTTAAATGCTATCCCCATCTTTCAGTTTGTTTGGGCTCCAAATAGCATTTTTACAAAACTGGACCTTTCCACCATTCCTTTGTAGCCAGTGAAGTTCTCAGTGGTCTGATGGTGGTGGCGGAAAATGCAGCAAGTACAACTACTGGACCCTCTGGGAAGGTGTGTCCCTGACCTATAAGCAGGCCATTATCCTAGGAAATGCACATGTTCTTCATTTTGACTTATGTCACCAGGTCACATTTTCAACCAAATAGATCTGAGACTCGAATATTTAAAGGGCTATCTTCTCCCACAAGCCCAAGCTAAGTTTTAAGACTTGTTTTGAGGCTTTCATCTAGTCTAGGTGGTGACAGGGGAAGTGGCCTCCTCTATGATAGTGACACAATTATACCCTCGAACAGAGTTTAACGTTAGGTATCAGATGTATGGTTAAAACAATCCTATTTCACTTTGATCAAAGATAGTCTCATATCCCACCCACCTTTGTTTAAAGTCCCTAAATATTTTGTATTGATACTGCTTCAGACACTTCTACACTGGTTGCTGTTACAATATAATTTAATGATGACTTTGGTTTCCTATTAGTTAGTTTAAGCCACTTTGGGAATGAAATGTTGAATGGTAGGGCATGAATGTTCAAGATGCATAAAACAAGCTGCAAGACTAGTAGCACAAACATCTGTCTTAACTTTATCTGGATCAGACTGAAACCTCTTTCAAAAGCAGTCTCACATGAAGAACATGGAAAAGTTACTTTTTAAGATTGCAGCCCTCACAGTTCCCTAGTTAATATGGTGAGTGTTTAGATTGACTGAGAAATTTTGGGAACTGTACTCCAAAAAACAACTTTGCCAATGTACCTGAAGCTACCTAGGGCTCCCAAAAGCAAATCTAGCTTTTAGAAGGTGTGTACATTTGATGGGGAAGGATTTCTGACCCATCACCATTTCTAACTCTAGAGCTGTATGGGGTATATAATATGTTGCCTGCAGTTTTGGATGTGGATTGAGAATCTTTTGGATATAGGTGTACACATGTAATACATGAAGAAGCCCTCTACCATGCAATAAATAGAATTATTTTCCTTATACCAAGAGAAGTGAGTATCTGTGAGAATATATGGTAACTTTATTATCTGCTACTATGTCCTTCCTTGGATTGTTTAAACAGTTGGCAAGTTCTGAACTCTCATACAGTTGTCTATAAACCAACTGGAGAAGAGGAAAAAGTAAGTTCTTCTCTTCTAATAAAAAAATTCACTGGTTGTGCGCATACATTCAAATACATAGGCAGCCATCACATTTGCAACAGTCCAGTAAACCCCATTTCAACATGGCCCAGATTAAAATTAAAGATAGTAGAATCAGAATCAGAGAGCTGGCATGGTATAGTGAATTGGACAAGGGGCATTTCCACACTAGACTGCTATAGTGCAGAATTCCATAGGATGTTGAAAGTGGAATAATAGCACTGTAACAGTCTAGTGTGGAAATGGCCTCGGACTCTGGAGACCAGTGAACAAATCCCTCACTCTGCTATGGAAACCCATTGCGTGACCTTGGGCAAGTCACACTCCTTCAGTGTCACAGAAAGGCAATGGCAAATCCTCTTTGGCCAAATTTTGACAACAAAACCCCATGATAAGTTCACCTGTCAGTCACCATAAGTCAGAATTTATTTGAAGGCACATAAAGACAACAGTGCTAGGGTCAGGAATGTTAATATTTACTCTCACTGGTCAGGAAATATTTTCTTAACTTACTCATTTTAGAAACAAAGCATGGAAGCCCCTATTATTTCCATTTCACCATCTTGGGTAGCTAGGGTTGTATTTTACATGTAGTGACTTGTCCAAAACTCTTCTTCAGTGAAACTCTGCTTTGGTTCTAACGCATCTCACCCAAGTCCAAGCCTCTCCTTCTATCCAGTGATCTGACAGCTGGGGAGGGGGTGGTAGGGTGAACCAAATGTTGCTCAATAAGTGAAGCTAAAAATGGGTTGAACCAACAGTTACCACGATAATAATCTTTTATAAGGAAAATTGACCAAAACAAACAAAGGAAGTGAAAAGAAGAGGACAGGGATACATTTATAAATAAAGGAAAATAATATATGGTTATGATGAAAAATAAAATAAAATTAGGTCCTGTATCACAAGTTTGATTTGAAAGATAGATCCCAGACTGCTACTACATAGCCCATACTCCCAAAACCACCTCTTACCAAATGCTTCATCATTCTCCTTGATTGTCTGTTTTTCCACTCAGGTGGACAGTTTTGCTCTGTTTTGTTTTCTCATCCTGGAAGGACAGTAGAGGAGATGAAAAAGTTTATATAAGTACTTCCTATTCCTACAAAATCCCTATGGATTTTGAAATCACTAAGTTTCCTTCTCCATCAAAATCCATACAAAATTGGAGGAGAAGACAGTCAAATGCAAAGATAGAGACAAATTCTGAAGCAACATGAAAGCCCAAAGGTACAGCTGAAAAGACAGGTGATGCGTATCAGCAGACTGATGTCTCCACCAATAAACTAATTAATCCACACATATTTATAAACTCCACATTTCTTCACATTTGAGTAAAGACACCTTTTAAAAAAAATATGAAACTTTTCTGAGAGCAAAGGTTTTTGATGGTATCATGTGGTATCAGTCATTCAATTTCATGTATACCTGTCAGACCTGAAGAGTAAAGACACTGATAACCTGGGAAGTCTTTCAGGGGCGGTTAACAACTGCCCTTTATTTGCTAGAGAAAAAAAAATGCTTATCTGGCAAGACTGGTCATGCATGAAAGGTTTTCTTTAAAAAATCTTTTGGTGTTTCTTATGGTTACAATCAATCTGTGCCTCTCTTTTGTCATCATCATCATCATCATCATCATCATCATCATCATCCTGCTTTTTTCTCAGGTTGGGACTCAAAGCAGCCTACAACAACTAAAAAGACATAGTTAAAAACCATTTTAACAAAAGTTAAAATATAATTAAATAATCAAGAAGAATTAAAACAAAGCTCAAATATATAATTAAAAACTCGCACATCCATAAATTAACAATGTCCAGCACCTTTTATCAGACAGGCCATAATCACACACTGAACACCTGTCAGAACAGAAATGTCTTTACTTGACTGTGGAAAGAAAGTAGGGAGGGTGCCAGTCTGACTTCTCTGTGAAGGGAGTTCCAGAGCCTGGGAGCAGCCACTGAGAAGGCCCTCTCCTGTCTTCCCACCAGATGTGTGTGTGAAGGTGGTAGAACAGAGAGAAGGGCCTTTCCAGCATATCTCAAAACCTTGTTGGTTCACAAGGGAGAATATGGTCCTTATTTTGGTAATGGGTCGTCTCTTTTTTTAACAGATGTTTAGATTGCCACCCTGTTCAGCTCCTTAAATGAAATTGAAAGTCTGCACACCAATGATGGAAACACGGCCACTGCCCGTGTCAGCTGAGGTATTTTGAGATGTTCAATCCAAAAAAGCAACTTTTCCAATCTCTGCTTTGAACTCTGCTTCAGCTCTAAGCCCCATGCCTCAGGTAACCTGTTTATCTTCTTTTTCAAAAAATTGGAAGCTCTCAGTGAATGCTTATCCACATGTGCATTTTTTCATTATTGTAAATTTTTGTACATCCTTTCATTAATTACCCTTATCAATGTACAGAATTTTTTTTTAAAGTGATTCTAGGAATAGGGAGGTTCTTGTTGACACACAGTGGGCTGGGCAATCAATACCACTGATAGGTGACTTTTGCTTCAGACTTGCAGTACTCTTGCATTGACATAAGACCTGGAGAAGAACTTGGCCGATTAGACCAAATGCCTTTCTAATCCAGCATTCTTTTCACACAGTGACCAGTTACCTTTGGGAAAACCAGAAGCAGGACACACTGCCTGTTATTATGAACTAACATATAGAGGCAAACTGCCTCTGATACTGGAGCAAAGAGATAGCTGTCACACCTAGCACCCATCATATCCCACAGTTAACTATGCATCATGTGAAGAAGTATTTCTGATTCTGACTCTCCCATTGTTTAGCTTCAGGGGATGTCCCTGAGCTCTAAAATTATGAAAGAAAAACACTGTGTTCCTCTAAAGTTTATCCACATAGTGATGCATAATTTTATACATTTTTGCCACGTCTTCCTCTACTTGCTTTTTTTTTTCCTTGTAGGAGAGCATCTTCAGTCTCTCGATGATTTTGACTGCACTTTTCTTTAACTTTTCCAGGTGTGATGACCACAACTGTATATTCCACAGAAGGAGCTCATCCCTGGAGATGAAAGGTACATTTGTTTGTTGTGGGTACATTTCCTGTCTATTCCTACTGGGTGATTTTTTAAAAAATCATTTCTGTCTTTTTTTCTCTTTTGTTGTTTACATCTTCAATGGTAATTTTCCATGAAGGAAAATACTTCCAGCAGTCAGTGCCTTTTGTAATATCCATGTATTTTTTGAAGATGAGTCAGGCAATATGCAATGATTTGACCTAAGAAAGAAAAAGAAAGAGGTGGAAAAAAAGTCTCAACCAGAAAGGCGAAGATGAGGCATGTCCAGAAGGAGAAACACGAGGCATGTCCAGGAGGAGAAAATGTTGAGTTAGTCAGCAGAGTGTCTGTGGCTGCCTCAGGGTGACAGCAGCAAGTCAGCCAGTTGTTATCAGAGAGTGTTTTCCTTCCCTCCATCTCTCAGTGCAACCATTAATCATTCACTGCTTCATAGGAAGATGAGGAAACACACTCTGCCCTTTAGTTGCCAAGTTACTTACTAAGCATTTCCTTTTTTCTTCACTGCCTTTGCGTGTGAGGGTCACCTCAGGCCATCTTTACCGGATAGTGAGTTGTAAAGAGAAGGGACTGGAGTCCCACGACACTCAAGACAAGACAGAGATGACCGTTTCTATATTTAGCCTTGCACTGATGTAGGGAAGGAAGAAAATACTGAGGTTAGCACCAGTGACCCCACAGGATGTGTCTGTTCTTTCAAGTGTCCAGCCTCCTGAAAAGAGGTTTGCTGCCCAAGGAAGGTCAGAAAATGGTCCCAAACACGTGCACAAATCAAGGTACATAGTATCCAAAACCAGCCAAGATATTTTGCCATACAGAGCAGAAAATCTCCTCAACTATGTATGGGAATAATATCATTATAACTACAAAGAAAATAACTACAAATTTGTGGTCCCATACATCCAACATTTCACAGATGAAAACCGGGACACTTGTGGCCAAGCAACATCTGAATGTGGTCATGATGACAAAAGTTATAAATGAGGAAGAACACACAAGTTAAGAGAGGCTGCAGCAGTTTGCCTTTGCCTGAGCCAACTGGGAAGGGCAAGATTCCACCTTCTTCCCTTCTTCCCCCCACCCCATTGAGTTAATTGAATAAGAATTATTTTTGCACTTTGAACTCAGTTTTCAGCAATTGAAATATGCCAAGGACAAAGGGAAAAAGTACTGTAGAAGGAGGAAGGAGAAACTAGAACATTTTCAAAGCAGCCAAAAAGTTGGGAACACAAATGATAAATCAGGACTGTCCTTACTAGATTGGGACAGTTGGAGGGTATGCAGTTCTTTCCCAAGCCCTCCTTTCAAAATCACTGCCTGAGATCGCTGCCATGCTCTGCCTAATAGAAGGGCTGGTGCTGCCTCTTTGTCAAGCATACCATGAATCATATCTGCTGTACATATACAACATCCCCCATCCCTGGCATTCATTTTGCGTGGCTTTGCACCTACACTTCTACTGCGGGTAGTGTGCAGGTGATGCACAGTTTTGTTGATCAAAACTTGTTTTGGCTTTTTGGCCCCTTGACGCACATGTTGGACCATCCAGTGCTTGAGCCTAATGAAGAAGTTGTTCTCCATAAGACTCATGAAAACCTAAACTAGAGCTTGAGAAAATTACTTTTCTGCATTGCAACTCCTAGGGTATCACCAGGGCCTATTCCATGAATTGTGGTCCAAAAATGTAATTTCCCTAACTTCCACACTCACAGCCTACTGACAAGAACATCCAGATGTCAATTATGAGAGAACTCTTTGGGAGCCACATTTCTGCGTCTTCGGCATGGCTGAGGGTCTCATGTGAATGACACAGCTAGAGGTAAGATGCTAGCCTTGTGGGGGTTTTCTGACCAAATGCTTCCTTCTATTCAAATGAGGTGGCAATAGCACTGGAAAGACCCACACAGTTGGTTCCCCTGCAATGCTATGTTCAGTCCACTTGAATACGATTCATGGCCTATTGACTGTGTGTGTGAAATCTTGCCTGAATTAGGCACCAAGAGAAAACCTGCTATAGCTGCAAAAAAAAAAAAAAAAAAAACAAGAAAAAAAGATCTCAGTGTACAAACAGTTAATTATCCTAATAGCTTGCTTGAGCAGATTTTGACAGGAGGCAGAAATTAAGCCCAACCAGGAAAATAGCATTCATTTTCCTACTTCCCCTTGCCTGCCCCCCATTCCGAATTCCAAGTTGGCACCAGCCCTGCTCAAGATGGAGGTTACATAATGAAGCTTATGAAAGCAGAATTACCGGGCTGTGCCAGGCCAGTTAGGCCAATGTGAATAGAGAAAACACACTAATGCTTCATCTTTTTGAACTATGTCCTAATTGGAGTTTGTTTGTTCAAGCGCATTGAGATTTTGTGGGGTGGGTCGCCAAATGGAACAACAGAGCTGCACGTGGTGCTTGCAGGATACACACATGGGAGCCCATTGTCCATTGAACTCGGGACTAGTGTGCTATGAGCAATAAAGAGAGAGAGAAGGAGATTTTTAGAGCTTAAAATGTTAACACACTCCAATCTAGGGGCATACAGGGCTTAGATTTTTAATATACCCTGATCTAGGGTACTCTTAGCCACAAGAATACTAGGAGGAAGTTGCTCTTTAATATTTTAATATAGCAAGGCCTTGGGAAGGAGCTGTTGACCATCATACTGAGAATAAATAGTTTTTGAAAGTATGTACTGCAGTACCCTAAAACCCAGCAAATTTATTGTTGCATAAGCTTTATTTATTGAGGGCTTCACCCGACTTTGTAAGATGCATGAACTGGATGTACATCAATAAAGTGTGTCTTCTTGTTTTACTGCATGGCAGGCAATTGGACTTGATGGTCCTTGTGGTCTCTTCCAGCTATTTGATTCTATGATTCTATTATGTCACCTGAGCATGCACACATAAAATCAGAAATTGAAAAAAAAATTCACTTAAAATTTCATTATACTATGAGCAATACCATGAACAGAGCACTTCACCTCCTTAAACCCAGTACATCCTTGTTTTGCAAAAGCAGATAGCATTTTAATCAGATCAGCAGCATTTTTTCAGTCTTATTGGAAAAAACAGAGATCGTTAGAACCTGAGCAGACCTGTGGAGAATGCAGTCTGAACTCCAGAACTGTGTGTGTGTGTGTGTGTGTGAGAGAGAGAGAGAGAGAGAGAGAGAGAGAGGTCTGCAGCAGTCAGGGATCACCCATAGTCATAGGGCAAGTGGGGAGAGGGAAAGGTCTCATGCATCTTGAAAGTATGGCCATTTTCGCACCACACTGTTACAGTGCGATTATTCCACTTTCAACATCCTGTGGAATTCTGGGGTTCGCTAAAGAGCTCTCTGGCTGACAATTCTAAAGGCCCCTCCCTAAACTCCAAATTCCAGGATTCTACAGGATGTTGAAAGTGGAATGATAGGACTATAACAGCGTAGTGCAGAAATGGCCCAGGCATGCTACTGCCTCAATAAGTAATACTGTGTTCCATAATAGGAACACTGGAGTGTTCTCACTGGTTTCAGAGAACTTTATCAGCATATGAAGAATCTGGAACCATGTCCTGAAGTAATGACAGCTATTTGCAATCTTGAAGAACAACAACGGTGGAGCAGCTCCTTGATTCTGTGTTCCAAATTGTGGCATGACTGGACCCATCTGTAGTAAATTCTTCGAAATAGTCCCAAAGAAAATCCATCCAAACTGTTTGCTGCAAATCATGATCCCCAGCTAAATCAGGGAGGGGACCTTTGCACCAGAAGTTTAGTCTGGAATACCACCAGCAAGAAACCAGCCTGCAGAGGGTCTAGTGAGACCTTCCTTTCTGGAATTCTCTCCATTCAACCTACTCATCCTCTCTGTTAGCAAGGTGAGGGGGGAGGGAATCCCACCATCAGCTAAGGGCATTTTACCTCTTTCCCCACCCTTCCCATGATTCAGTCAGTAAACCTGACTTCAGCCAGGATAATTTTAGGGGATTGTCCACATCACTCAGACCATTGGAAGTTTTTTAAAGTCAGGAATCAGATTCCTTCCTCCAAACATGCTTATCACCCCCTGCTGTTGCTGTTCCTCCAAACATGCTTATCACCAACTGCTGTTGCACATGTATTTGTTTTACTAAAATATTAGTAATGTCACTAGAAAACATCCAGGAAATTGTTTGCAGGTTTTAGTGCTGTTCGTGTTGTATGTAAATTTTATTTATGCTGATTTAGCTATATTATAATCCGCTCTATAAAGGCTTTTTGCCTCAAAAGCAATTAAAATATATTAATAGAGGGACCATTAAAATATATTAATAGAGGGACCTAAATCAATTGTTAATTCCAACTAGAAGAGACCTACTGAATCAATGGAATTTGCACAAGTGCTGATTTACCCAGTTTCCATAGATTCAGGGAGTCTACTCTTGCTGAGGTTAACCATTGGACTTAGGCCATAGATGATAAACAGATACAAGATCCATAACAACTTAATTGCTATGACAATGGCTTCTCATAATGAATCCTGGAAAGAAGTTGTGAGTTCTCTATAGCAGATTAATAAGTTTTCCGCAAGAAATTCATGGTATTGCCAATCTGTATCAGCGTGGTACTGTGGTTTGAGTGTTGGAGAGGGACTTTGGAAGACAAGGCTTTGAATTCTCATTCAGGCCTGGTGAATGAGTGCCCAAGGTGCCCTTGGATGGGTCTCACTCTTTCAGCCTCACAGGAAGGCAATGTCAAATCCCCTCTGAACAAAACTGACCCAGAAAACTTCATGATATTTTTTTTTTTTAGGAAGAATCAATTGCCAATCAACCCTAGACTTTTTATGCAGTGTCTTGACAGTAGTTGCAAAATTTCTTTGACTCTGGTGGTTGAATATGAATTTTTACAGCAACAACTATAGAAGAAGCTTGTGGGTAGCTTTGAAAAAAAGTCTTCCTAAACCAAGCCAAGTTTCAACTAGTGGAAAGGGGTGGGAACTTTGGAAAGTTTTTTTTTTTTTTGGTTATTGGGTTGGAACTTTGGCATAGTGGTTTGGGTGTTAGATTAGGACCCTGAAGCCCAGAGTTCAAGTCACAGCTCAGCCTCAGAGGGAGGAAATGGCAAACTTCCTCTGAATAAATCTTGCCAAGAAAACCTTATGATAAGTTTGCTTTAGGGTCTCCCTAAATCAGAAGTGACTCGAAGGCACATGACAACAGCCTTGGTGGCATGACAGCAACTGGAAGTGAAGAAACTCACTTCTGTTTGCCAGGAAAATGGCTTTTTTCAACAATACAAAGAACACAGAAACTTGTGTTTGAAGGGGCTAAAGAACAGGCTTAATAGAGAAGGTGTGTTGTGAAGACACAACAGGAAGGAATACACAATGCTCACCCAAGAGGATTTGTTACCTGAGATGAAAAACAAAATGGTGCCCACTGCACTACATACAGAAACCAAAAAGACTGGCACTGCCAATGGAACAGTGCCCATTACCAACAGTCTGGCTATCACTGCTGGTCCTCAGCATTAGCTGCCTGACACAACTATCTCTTTCTACCTAATATATTTGGACCTTTGCCTTGTCAAAAATATTTCAAGATACTTTACAGAGAACACCAGTGTGGGAATAGGAACTAAAGTACAAGTGTCCTCCAGTTATTTTGTTACCACGGCATTCTGGTCTGGTCTTTTGTGAACTAAGATATCATTTTGATATCATAATTCGGCCCTTTTTCCTGCCACCAGCTGAGTGTTTGTAAGGCGCCGTCGGACAAGCACGAAGCTAAGCACGGGCGATAGTTGTAAAGTACCAGATATAGCCAGTTCCGCTTCAGGGAGTAGCCACCCGAAAACAAACACCTTGATCGCAAGACAAAGAGAACTCTTTGCCTGTGAAAACACCCTGGCAAGCCAGGCACTTAACGGCTGAGCTGCATCTACATCTCAGCCATACTATTGTCAATTCGGTTCATAACTCAATCATGCAAATTCCGACCTTTCGGAGACTTTGTCCCCAGACCAAAACTCATTGTTCTTTTGCAAAACCAGACTAGCCTGCGGTCATTCTTTCCGTGTAAAATTTGCCCCGTTTTGAGAGCTCTTTGGAACTCTCGTCGGACCTAGCTGAATCGCTAGCTGAAATCACTAAGCTGAAATCACTTGAAGCTCTGTTTGGATCTTCTTCCACCTTGCTGCCGCTCGGTTCTACAGATTTCCCTCGGTCTCCACACCGGGTTCCCTTCCTTCTCTCCAATTGGTATCTCCAGGACTTTGGACAGGTGGCGCATTGCTTATTTCTCCAAAAACTTTCTTTCCTTCCTTACTAGTTAGGTGGGTTTGAGTTTTATTATTTTCTTTGCTTAATAAAACCTGTTAGCATTTTACAACTGCTTGACTCCTCACTGACCTGAACCGGTATACATAGGATAAAAGATCTCGCTGCGTTACCCTGCCTCTCGTTAGCCAAGAGAGTGCTCCAGCTAATTTTCCCCATTTTTGCTTGTTTTGGTTTGGTTATTTGGGCGCCCCTCCCGGGACCCCCAGTTTACAGGGTAACAATTAGACAGGTTAGGGATGAGAAAATGTCAAAAAAAATCATTGAAATGCAGAACTTAGTCTTTTTTAATGCTTTTTTTTTTATAAGTATGAATTGAAAGAAAAAGCAGAGTACAGTTGCACAAGCACATGGAAAGTCGTGGAAGCATGACAAAATAGGTTGAAAGTGCAGACCACACATTGAGTTCGGATTAAAATTGGAAAGGGTTGAAATAGCAGGTTGTCAAAAAACAGACTCTCGATAAGTAGAGGATGCCTATATTCAGTTATTTGTTTCATAGAGGGAAGTAATTGTACAACTGCAGGCAGAAGGAACAAGAGAGAGGAACCAGTGGCTGTTATTGTTATATAAGAGTTATGCAGTGTTTCAAATGCTTCATATCTTGACTCCATTCTCCCATGTGCATAATTCACATAATTTACAACAACAGATAATTATACTGGCTTCACCTAAGCAGGTTACATAATGGGTGATGAAACCTGAAAATGTTGGATTGCCTTTGCAGGAACCTAATTCCTCTGGGGCAGCACTGTGCATATTACACGGATGATGCTTTCCACACAAGAATCCTCAACAATTGCAGTGTTACTTGAACTGTCACTGTTGGTAAGGAGACCCAGAAGATCAAGTGACGCACAAGCATAGACGTGTGTTTTAACACACCAAAGGGTAAGTATTTAGACATGAATGCAAGGGGTACTTAAACAGTGGAATGCTGCTTGACCTCTGTAGTGCTTCTAGACATAGAGGTGGCCTGCCTATACCTTGGCATGTGACATTACATAATTATAATCCTCATGGTTAGTTCATATGCAGATGTAGAGCTTTCAAATACAGCAAAAGCAGGTGCTTATTTACATGTGTGCATGAACTATCACAGAGAATTAGTTTTTCCACATCACATCTCACTTTAATAAACCAAAATCAGAACATTTTTTTCTCCAGAAATGAAGGGCCTTTGTTCTTCCTTTTTAGGTACAAGCAAACAGAATTTTTCAATTAGCTTTAGATTCCTAAATCTTTTGCTTACCTGCATCAGTAGTTACCAACTTCAGATCAAGCAAGATATTAAGTCATTGTTTGACATTGACCTTATTATCCTGCATCATTTTGAAAGTGATATTCACAGTCTCCAGATTTAGGCAAAAATTGGTGATAGGGTTCCTTGGAAATTTTCTAGCTGGCCTGTGGTTTGTGCACAGGGAAGAGTAAGGGTACTCCACAAATGAGCACAAGATTTGTTAATATCTCACTATATTAAGCCAAGATACGATCATCCAGACTCTTCAAATGCTTCAGTTTGCACACTTAGAGCCCTTTCACACTGCACAATTGTAGTTCTGTAATTCCTCTTCAACTGCCAGGACAACATCCTATGGAATTGGCAGTTCAGGGAAGAGAACTTAGAATTATCAGCCAGAGAGCAATTCCAGTGTGTCACCAAACTACAAACCACAGGATTCCTTAGGGTGCAGCCAAAACAAGTAAAGTGGAATCATAGTGCTGAAGGAACTCCCAGATGCGAGTGCTGATGACATTTTTTTCTCACTTCTATTAGGAAGTTCAAAAAAAGGCTAGTGTGAGGCTCCCAGACAGTTTTCCAGCCAGGTACCACCTGAGCCAAAGCCTATATATCTTGAACAAAGCAACAATTTAATGCATCTTCAGATCATTCGTTATTTTGGCTATAGGACAATTGTAGTCCAGAGAATTAAGATCACTATCAGCGTAGATGAAGAGTGAGAATCAATGTGGCCCTGCAAATATTCTTGCAGGTTGCAACATCCAGCAGATCTTGCCAGCATAGCCAGTGGTGGAAAATGCTGGATGTTGCAGTTTAAGAAAATCTGGCAGGCCACATACTTCCCACCCAAGTACGTATGATGAGGAGGGCGACCAAAATGGTGAAGGATTTGGAAGCCATGCCCTATGAGGAACAGCTTAGGGAGCTGGGTATGTTTAGTCTGCAGAAGAGAAGGTTAATAGGGGATATGATAGCCATGTTTAAATATCTGAAGGGATGTCATGTCAAGGACGAAGTGGGCTTGTTTTCGGCTGCTCCAGAGACTAGGACAAGAAGCAATGGACTCAAGCTACAGGAAAGGAGATTCCACTTGAACCTCAGGATGAACTTTGTAAGAGTTAGAACTGTCCAGCAGTGGAATATGCTGCCTCAGAGTGTGGTAGAATCTCCTTCTTCAGAGGTTTTTAAGCAGAGGCTGGATGGCCATCTGTTGGGAATGCTTTGATGGGTATTCCTGCGCAGCAGGGAGTTGGACTCAATGGCCCCTGGGATCTCTTGCAACTCTATGATTCTATAATATCACAAGTTCAGTGAAGCATTTTCAGCACAGCAGGGAGAAAGAAACCTGCTTCAGTGGTGGGGAAGATGGGACCCTCCAAAGGTGGCCAGAGTGCATCTCTCTTTGACCCTTGCAAGCATAGTCAATGGTGAGGGACTCTGGGAGCTGCAAGCTTGAGGGCATCATGTTCTCTCCCCCCGCCCCATTCCTACTGGAGTAAGAACAGTCCTTATGCAAGTACATATGCAATGCTGTTGTGCGCACAGACCAGCCTTGTCCTTACGAAAATGTATGGAGCTTGCCATTTTTATAATGCACTCCTTAAATGCAGATATTGTTAATATGGCTAATAGCTCTCTCCCAGGGTCTACAATGTATTAATTCACCACATCAAATTGATATCTCCATGTGGCTAATATTAAAAATCATTCCATGTGTCTGGCAGGGTCACTGTAAGTGCATCTAGGCAGGAAGGCTGAAAAGTGGAAGTTAGGAAAACTTTGGTCAAGCCAAGTGACTCAATCTGTCACATAGCCAGGGACCCCTGGAGACATTCTGACCATCAAACAGACAAAGGACCCTTCACACTGGTATGGCAGCTCGGTAGAATCACAATCAGCCTGCCAAGTGAGGGCAATTTCCACTCTACCTATGCCTTTGTCTCATTCAGGCAAAGTCATTCACATAACACTGAGGAAGATTCAGCCGGAGATGTTCACCATTGAGGGCTTTTGAACTAGCTCTCCTTGCTATTGTTCTCCCCGGGAGAGAACTAGCCCTCCAGGTATATTTTTTCTTTAAAAAACCCATGTTTTTATCTATTAGGGGGTTCGTTTACATTTTCCTCCTGAATTGCCATCACTCTGTTTTGCCTCAGCCCCCCTCCCCTGTTCTGAGTTTCACCGCTCGCAATCCTCTGTTTCAACTTTGGCTTCCTGGGCATCAGGATCAGGTGGAGTATCATCCCAGAACTCCTCTCAAAATCCCTTTTAATTTTCCTCACTTTCTTCTTCATTAGTTCTTGAATGAGTGTGTGAGTGTGTGTGTCGTTGTTTGCTTTAATTACTGAGAGTTTAATAAAATCTTTAAACTGAACAACTTGCCTAGTTCTTGGCTTGGCCTGACCCCGTAGACACTGGGTTACAAGATCCTGCTAAGTTACCCTGCCTCTCGTAAAGCTAAAGCAGTGCTCTGAGCTAATTTTCCCCACAAGAGACAATTTTGATAACCTTTGGGAATCTCCTTAAAGGAGCCCCAAGAAAGCAGGGTAACAATATCCTTGATATTTCTTCTTTGGTTCATTTTAATAAATTATTCTGGATGTGTTGGCTAGTATTCTGTTGGTGATATGTGCAGGTGTAACCACCATTATGTACCTGCATATGGACTTCTTTGGATATTGTGGAAGAAGGTAACTGTACCACCTAGAGCAATATCTCAAGAAACACCAGAAGGAGTGCTTGGGGGCATAGTTCAGCCCTCTTGGCCACTAGTGGCTTGTTGGAACATACCTGGGCCCATTCTAGTAGCTTTCATGTACCTGAGAAAAGAGAAAAACCTTATCCTGCAAGTGGATGTTCAGAGAACACACCTGGACACGCACAGGAAGAAACAGGGAAAGAGAGAGGGATCACTGGTCTCAAGATAGAAGCACATATGTTGCTGGTGAGTCTCATCCACTGTAGCATGCATACTGGACCTTACTTTGCCTATTATGTTTCATGCAATGAACAGTGGATAGTTTATTGTTGTGCCTATGAAAATAAAATTTAAAAAATGTTGCAAAAAGTAAGCAGCTGTCATTAACGTCTTTTTTGGAAACAGTGCTGCAGCGGCAGCTAAAGTTGCAGGTTGATGGCTCTGCCCTACATAAGAGGAATGGGCAGGTAGGGGAGGGGGCAATACACCAAGCTTTTCCTCCAGGCATACCCTGCCTGTCTCAATGAAGAACATTTTGCTAATTTAAAACAAGGTATGAGAGGCTAGTTCTTTCTGTGTTCCTGTTGTCGGCTATAATGTTGTGTTATGTGAACTCCCTTCCTTCTGACTCAGCCCAATGGCTGCCTGTGAGAGAGGTAGGCAGCAGTATGTGATCACACTGTTTCCCATCAACACTGGTGGTCTACGACAAACATTGTATATGCTAAATGAAGGCTACCCCTGGCCATTTCCACACTAGCCTGTTATAGTGCTATTATTCCACTTTCAACATCCTATGGAATCCTGGGGTTTGCAGTTCAGGGAGGGGCCTTGGCCGAGGCTCCTCCTTAAACTGCAAACCCCAGGATTCCATAGGATGTTGAAAGTGGAATAATAGCACTATAACAGGCTAGTGCAGAAATGGCCCCTCTGTCATAGTTTGAGAAACATGGGACATATGAAGGGGATTTCGGGTCAGCTGTGGACTGTCTTCCATATACTCACTGTGTTAAAGAGATAAGTATCTCCCTTCCACACCTTCACACATTTCCCATGCACCTCAGCTGCCATGTCAAGTGTGAAGTAATTCTGGGCAGGGCAGTTTCACACTTACATGTTGATCAAGTATAGGGGCACATCTGAATGGGAGAGCCTCCCCATCCATATGGGATTGTTTCAGCTATAATTGATCAAGTGTGTAGCAGTCAACAGATAAGAAATTAAGTGACAGATATACAGCTGCCTTGTCTGAACAGGGCTTGAGTTGAATTTCTGCTAGGCAGTTAAAAAAGTCCATACAGCATAAATCTGCACTGAAAAATGGACAGGCTAATCTATATTCTCATTACAGAATTAGTGCCTTTCTGCATATTACCTTGCTCCGTCATCTTCCGGTCATGATCCCAGCAGCGCCTTTGCCAGGAAGGGAGCATGACAGGAACGATCCCCTCCACGACCAACTGGCTCCCTGCAGAAGGGAGCTCAAGGGATACACTTCTTCCTTCTGCAGCACAGTGGGGCTGTTTCCCATGCTGCACTGGGGCAGGAAACACCTCCACCTGCTCCCTGCCCTTCCACATGCCAGGTAAGTATGGGAGCATTGTGTGATTGGGGGTCACTGATGGGTAAATTTTGTCAATGATATACCCCACGATTGCGCCAGCTGGTGATGGAGAAGCATTGTCGCGGTCCTGCTCCTCTCGTGTCCCCATACCAGGACGTAGTTGTCATGCAGAAAGGGCCAAAGTTCCCAGAGATCTGCAGGCAGGGGGAGAATCCTGTGCAGTTTAATACACCCATCAGTGGATTGAAGTAACAGATTTTAGCTTTTCCAGATAACCATTGGCAGCCCTTGTTTTAACAAGTGGTAAAGCAGTGTGCTAGCCTTCTTCTGAATTCTGTTCTTATAATGAAAAAGAGGACAAGAATAATTTAGTTAAGGCTGAACCTTGGATATGCAAGAGGCAAACCATTTTATTCTGACTTTGCTCTGTTTTTCCTAAAATGTTATTTGCTAGCCTAACAAGTCTTGGGATTGGAGCCGTTCAATAATCATGGCGGGATCCAGTCAGGTGACTGAATTCTTATCTCAGTTGATCCACTGACAATCAGAACATGAATTCATCTTCAGTTAAAACATGAGCCCTCACAGAGGCCAATAGCTTCTGAAATAGCTTCCAAATGGAATTGCTGTGATTATGTTCAAAAAGATGGCAAAAGAAGTGGGACGATATGTTAAGAAGCTCATCGTACAGTTAAAGTCATCAGTATTTGAGCTCTGTAATGCTGCAGTGGATGGAGCAATATTAAAGTCAAGAAATACATCTACACAATGATCTCTTCAGTACTTCAACACAGTCATTCAGATAAATTGTTGAACAGGATGTTTTTCATCCAATTGCAGAGCAAAATAGCAGGACATGCAAATTCTTTCTGATAACTGTTCTTTAATATTGACTGTCAAACCATTGATGCATTTCTTAACCGTGTTATTTGACAAAGGTATTAAGGAAAGGTCCTTGGCAGTTTTCTTGTTAATTAATGCAGAAACCATGATTCTGCAGCACGCAAGTTCTTCATCCTTCAGTGCAGTTTTCCAGTTTTTGCTATTAGTTAAGAAACTTCAAATGAGGCCTTCACTGCATTTTCTTTATTACAACCAGGTGTAGGGTTTTTGTTTTTTTTTTAAAACCATTTTCTTACTTTTCTGAAGCTCCTATTCTCTACTTTTGAAAAAACTGGTGCTCTTTGTGTCACATTGTTTGTGTTTCGTATCAAGATGTCTTCACAATTCTGATGGTTTCATGGCCTCATTGGACAATACATGGTAACAACACACACTGTGGTAGTTGCTTGTCTTCTGGGCCTGTGCACATGAAGCCAAATGAGAGGTATTCCCTGCTGTAATGGCATCACTTTTTAAATTTGTCTGGAAAAAGCTTCATTTTACTTTGAACATAATGTCTCCTCATCAACATCGTCTGTAGTTTTACATTTCAGACTCATCAAGTGATCCATTCTGAGGTTCAGTCAAAATGTATTGTTGCAAAATTCACCACAAAAACATTGAAAAGTCACTTTATCTGACAATAACCAAATGCTTTTATTCACAGAAATCAAAGAAGAAACTTGATCATTTTCAATAATCCACAGTTATCATTCTGAAGTTCCTCTGAACACTTACTCACACTGACTCCAGCTCTCTTCCCATGAACATAGTCTTGCTTGTACGCGTTTTGTTTTTTGAGAACATTCTCAACACAGCTGCAGAATTCTGGGAAGCTGTAGACATTCCATGAATGTGGTGGCACTACATGGACAACACTAGAGCTCGGTGCAGCTACAAGGATGACTTCTGGCTGTATGCAATGGTAGTAAAAAAATGTCACGTGCTTTCTTTCAGCTACTCAGCATCATTCACTTGCATGTCCTCATCACTTGCAGAAGTACTAAGTGTTGAGTACATTTATTTTCATAACTTTTGAAAATAAATGTACTCAATACACTGTGGTATTGTATGAAACTTTGTTGAAATGATGTCTATCACCAGCAAAAGAGTCCTGCTCTTTATGATCAATGTTTGACTGTCCTTCTGTCTGTCCATCTCCCTCCCTCCCTCCCCCTTTTTAACTAAAAGCTCACAACATTTCTTCAAGCCTTCATGGATCCCCTTTGAGGATGTTGTTGCTCCCGGGGATCTGCAGACCATAGGTTAAGAACCTCTGACCTAGAGATTGACAGCTATCATTTCAGGGTTGCTTTCTTCCCAGTTGCTGGGATTTAATGTTGCAGTAGCCACCAAAGTTGTTATACCACCCATGGGAGCAGCAGAAAGGGAGAGAGTGTGCTCTTGTGACCATCAAAGCTCCTCCATTCTTCCCTGAGTAGCTGGCTTTGAAGAGAAAGATTGAAAAGGCCTCATTCTCATCAAAACAGAGGACAATCTATTTTGGACGGATATTTTCCAAACATTTTTGCTAATGTACTTAGTTGCCTATCTAGAGAGGAAAATAAACTGGATGTAACTAAAGATCCTTAAAGGAAATAAAAAAAGGTGAACACTGTTATGGTGGTGGGGCCACCATTGCTCTTGGGGCTTTGGTTAGTTTGCCCAAACTTGCTGCCCTATGGCTCTGGACCTGTTGCAGAAAAAGCTATGGCAGAGCAAATGAGTACAGCACATAACAGCAAAAGCCTTCAGTCAATGTGTAACTAGGTGCCAAGCTGTGGTGTGAGAATACAAAGTATATAGGGAAGTCCTAGCGTGCCATGGACTGTTAAACGGCTGTAGAGTGAGGAACTTCTCTATTACCTGTAACTCTGTGTCCACCAAGGAGCTGAGGCCAGGATCAACAGCTTACTAGCATAATTGCAGGGAGGGAATATGATTCAGGATGCCCTTAATGTAAGCAGTGAGAAGGATAAAGATGAAAAAGTGGCAGGTAGGCAGAGAGAACTGAAACAGTTTGAACAGTACAGTGCAAAATCTGGGGAAAGGTTCCTGTCTCCTGTAATGCTTCCCTTCTTTGGGTGGATTTCATAGCACAAGACTTTCCTGGTACATTGTCCTTTTGCCATGGCGTAGACACAAACAAGATTATGTGGAATAGATTTCAGCTCTTTAAACATCAGATGTCTCAGGAAAGAATACTATATTTGTCATCTCAACATTTTAGTCTGTTTGTTGCCCCCTGCTCCCAAAAGGCATCCATTACTTGTGGATTTTAGGAAGGAGCTCGAAGCTTCTCTGTAGCTTTCTAGCAAAGATGTGCATGCATTTTTTTAAATGCTGAACCTCACCAAGCTCTAAAAATAAGTTTTAAGTCTTGCACACTTCCATATGTGGTTCTACTGGTTAGTTTTTCTTACACCATTTCCTGTTGTTGCCTTACTAAAGAACATCTCATCTTAATCTCCATAAACTTTGATCTCTCTATTCATTCTGTTTGGTTCACTTCCATCCTAATTTTCACACACAAAGTTCAAAGCAGCCTTGAAGTTATGGAAGTGTTAAACTATATTAATTTTCCATCTAACGACTACTTTGTCACAGGACTGTAAAAGTAAACAGGCTTTCAAATACAGAATGTTCCTCCTACTCAGCAAGATGCATCTCATGACTTGTTTGCTTAGTTCATGTACCAGAATGGGTCTCTCTAGTCCCTCAGAGCCTTCTTTTGTTGCAGAATCCACACAGAACACAACTACCAAGGTAGGCATTCTGTGGATGCCTCCATGCTGCACCTTTATAGCAGTATATCACTTTAACTGTCAGGGCTCCCACCTCCAGAATCTTGGAATTTATCATTTGAGGGAGAGATTGATGCTTTTTCCATTGGAGGAATGGTGGGGGTAGGGATCAGGAAGTATCCCACAGTACAAAATGTGTATTTATTATACATCAACCCTAGCCTTGATCTTTTACCCTGGATAGAATTCTCACTGGGTCAGAAAATATTCCACAATTCACTCAAGTGCAAATTTTTAAAAATCAGGGCACAAATGTTAAAATTCTAAAAAGCAATCTTGGCCCTCAAACTTTTCTGGAAGCTCTGCCCTTCTTCTCTTGCTCTGGACCCCTTCCTACTTAACAATACCTGTGAGGGTATAGCATGCAGTTTTAAGGAAAGGTTTTCTAGACATGCTTGGTAGCAGTCTGTTCTCTGTCACAGGAGTTGGCTTTGACAATGACAACAGATGGAGACTGAGCCCTGCCACAAACCAGTCTTTACAATGGGCAAATAACCTAACCTGCCATGGGCAGTCCTTTAGTAGTAGCAAGTCCCTGGCTAGTCTTTAGGGGCAGGTGAGTTGGGCGCTGAATCTGGATACCAAGTTAAAGGTGGGGGGGTCCCTCAGCTTGGCAATTTGGTAGTTGTTGCATATACTGAAAGTAATAGCTCCTCTCCAGGGCTATTTATGCATTCAGAAGTAAATCTCCCCAAATTTCATATGCTTCTCTAGCATAAGTGTTTATAGAACAGCAGCCTGAGCTTAAGAAAAATGCCAATAAACTGAGTGATGGTGTATAGTTGGGAGGCAGGTTAAAGCACGATTATTTAATAGTGTGGATGCTTGCCATGAAATAAATCTTCTGAAACCCTTGGCAGTTAACTATACAACTGCCTTTCTGGAAAAAACAATCTTAGTCAGAAGGGACACTGCGGTGGGGTAACAAACCAAATACTGGTTTCTTAATGAGAAGGCTAGCCAAAATCAGGGTTAGGGAAGGGAGTGTTGAACACCAATAATCACATCTAGGAAACTTCTGTTCGGATTATAACTCCCAGCATTTCCCAGCCAGCACAGACATAGATCATACTTGGTGGGAACTCAACAAACTGTAGTCCAAACTAACTTCTCTAAGCTCTGCAATGAACGGTATTTTAAATCCCCACTACCCCCCAACTAATGACAAAGGGACAGGCTAGAGTGTGGAGTCACATATAGCTGTTGGCAAGAGTAATAATGGGCTGATCCTCCATGGATCTGTTTGCCACAATGGCCATCAGCTGTGTATAGAAACAGTACTTATGAAAACCAGATGTTAAGGATGGATGGAAAGATGGACAGACCATCCCAACCTGGGAAGATGATGACTCTCATGCATATGTTTACCTGCTCCTGGAAAAGGAACGATGGCTGGAGATGATGTGAATTATAGCCCAACATATGCCCAGATTGTCAGATTGAAGAAGACTGAACCACATCAGCCATACCTAAATGCAGTTGCCAAACACGTCCCCTGTATTCGTGGCAGATTAATCAGGAAAAGCAAAGCACCATACACACCATAGCACTGAAAGGACCGAGACAGTGGTTTAAATCCAGGTTTGAAATTTTCTTTTATTACAAAAAACCCCCCCTATTTTCAAGTCCAAATGCAGCGGAACCTCATCGGCACCATCCAAGACACCAAAGTACAAAATCCCGGAACGTTTGAACCTGCTAGCATTACCTGAGGGCAACTATGGTTATTAGTGGAATCCTGGCAGAAGTGGCAGGCGTTTTTGACAACCAGGATGTAACTACGGGAACAGCAGTGGTTTCTGTAGAATTGTACAACTTTAGAAAACCCTATAAACTTGTTATTTAAAATCTCTAAAAACCCATTGCCTCATTCTTTTTTTTTTTTTTTAACTCCTCCTGCTTCATCAAAAGCCTTGCTTCAGTTGACATGCAAATCCTCCTGGAAATTTTAATGTGCTCCTTATCCTGCCCCCATTCTCTGCCAAATACTTGTCAATAACATGATTAAAGTTGACCAGCCAACTCTTCATCTGAAGCACAGGTGCATCTTTGTTACTGCAGCCAGCCGCACGCAGCTCTGTCCTGACAGCCCAGTGGCTTCAGTTTAAATTAAAAATTAATACCTATTTTAACTTACAAGCTTGTAAACAGATAGCCTCTTGTCTCTAACGAACCATCAAAGCTGATTTCAAATATGAAAAACACAGTTATTCCCTCCTTTGCCTCAACAATCTTTTTCTGACTCTCCTGTCTTGGAGTCCCAGCAACCAACCTAAAGTAATCTCAGCCTCTCTGCAAACAGCTGATTCAGTGGACCTTTAAAAAAAAAAGCAACCACATTTTTGTGTGTTTTTAGACATTTAAATATAAAAAAACCTACTTCACTCTGTGTTAGAAACAGAAAGTCTGATAGCTTCCAAAAACAGATCAAAGTGTTAGATATCTTTTAAATAAAACCTACACCAATTTTTTGTGTGGAGAAACAAAAAACTGACTCTCAATTGTAGAAATGCCCAAGAGATCTAACCCTGGTAAAAGGTAAGTGCCCCTGTGTTACTTATGGGAGGGTATTAAGATGCCTTTGAGAGAGTCAGCATGTGGATCCACATCATGGATGGCATCACCACTTTTTTTTAAGTGGTGGGATAAAGAACTCCCCTTCCTGCCAAACTTCTAAGCACCACAAAATTTAATACATGATGTACAACTGTGCTTTCACCCATTTGACTAGGGCTCATGAAGTACAAGCCTGAGGGAGGGGAGACAGGCCCCACTCATACATTTTCCGTACCATTCAATTCCACTGTACTGTCTGTTTTTGGAAGCTATTGGAAGTCTTTTCAAGATATACAGACAAATTACATGAAATAGTGGTTAATTCAGATTTGTTTCCTCTAATGCCCACTCCTCCTCTTCTCAGACTCTCAAATGACAGAATGAATGATGAAAGAAGACTAGACTTCCACCTCCCACAAGAAGAAAAAGAGAGGGTGAGTTTTAGGGGAGGGGAGGCACAAATATCTCATGCCCTCAGAATTAACATCTAGAACAGAGAAAAGACAGACAGGGGAAAACAGAGTTGGGTGACTGTGGGACAAAGCCCACTTAGTTCTTGTACTCAAAGGGCTCATCCCCAGTTTCACTGAGGAGACAAGTGCGGACTAGCGCTTCGGTCACAGCATAAGGGTCACAGTTGGCAGAAGGCCGGCGGTCTTCAAAGTAGCCCTTCTTCTCTTGTCCCACATTTCTTGGGATGCGGATGCTGGCACCACGGTTGGCTACTCCAGCAGAGAACTCATGGATGTTGGATGTCTCGTGGAAGCCAGTCAGGCGCCTGGCGTTATCCAGCCCCCCTTTGGGATCGTAGGCACGGATGTGGTACTGATGGCGCTTGCCCAACTTCTCAATGGCTTCTTCAATGTGCCTGTGTTAAGAATGAGAGGTAGGTTGTTGAATCCCTCCAAATCTCTTTCTATAGTAGAGGACTGTAGCATTATCAAAGAGTTATCATTTTGTTCAACCACAAGTTACTATGGGGACTATATCTGTAGGACTGCCTGCATATCACAATTTCACTGGTGCACATAAATGCCTGTTAAAAATTTGGTCAGTGACCTTAATCTAAGAATTCCAGATTTCACACATGCACTTTATATGAATGTGGCTGTTTCCACAAAGACTGGTGAGAAGTCTGTGTCTGCTGTTCCATTTTGCACTTCCACAGGACTACAGCACACATGTAGGACTGATGTTATTGCGTCCTCCATTCTGAATAGCTCTCTGAACATACAGTAAGCATTCCAGTCAGTCTTCAAATATTAGAAAATTTCTCAGTGATGGCTGCTTAAGAAAGCTAGTAATGAAGCACCAGCTTCTTGCAAAAATAAAGTATTCCCCTTTACTGCCTTTAATTAGAATCACAGAGATGGAAGGGACCCTAGAGGACAATTAGACCAATGTCCTGCTCAATGCAGCTATAATTACAACATCCCCAATGAACAACTGTCCTGATACACCTTGAATAGCTCCAGAACAACCCACTTTCTCCCAAAGTAGCCTGCTCCACTGTCAAACTGCTTTACTGCTGCAAAATTTCTTCACTATTTGTCTGAAATTTCTATCCATTGGTTATAGTCCTGTTCTCTTGTCCCGGAACTTTTACTCTTTCGCAAACTTTCGGGAGGTAGGACTCAGTTCTACAAGAATTAGCAGCACAGACCTTGCTTTTTCCCATCCTCTTGTTTTCTGTTGGTATATCCCTTGTGGGAAAGAAGTAGGAAGAATGACATTCTGTGGCTCTCTACACCTATGTTGTACATTGTGCCACTGAGGAAAGGTGCATCATAATGTAGCCTCCTTCCAGCTGCATTGCAATGTCAGCTGATGGCTTCGATGTCAGACGTGCAATGAATCTATTCTGAATTTTTGTACAAATTTACAGGTTCAGCACTTTAAAGTTCACACTAAAATCCAGAACAGATTAATTTCCTCACTGACACAGAAGCCACCAATTACTGCTGGCTACCTGGCAGCTGAAATATGCATAGCAATCTACAGAAAACTCATACTAACCAGTGCTTCTGCTATTTTCCCACAAAGACATAAACTCGTTCAAAACTGGTTTGCTCAGAGCAAGCACAGGGTCTTTTTAAAAAAGATTTCTCTAAACATGCAACATAATGAGATGTTTAACACTCTTGTGTAGGGGCAGGTTTATTACATTATTACATCTTTAACTGCTCCCCTATATATGTAAAACTACAGCCAAGCATACAATCCTAGAGGCCGCATACAGGAAAGACGTTCTAGCTAAGCCCTTTCACACTACTCTGTGAGCTGCAGGATCCATGTGCAGGATTTAAAGGAGCTTTCAGATCCCTACCAACTACTCTCTGAAGTGCTCCAGTGCATTCTACCACTAAAAATGTGAAGCCATATTATTCCTGGAGGTCCATCTATTCTTGTCTCTTAATGCTTCATAATTAAAGCTGTCCAAGTAGGCAGCAGGACTTACTTGAGGCCTCCATCCTCTCGCATGGACTTAGTGCTGAAGTTGGTGTGGCATCCAGCTCCATTCCAGTTCCCCGGGATGGGCTTGGGATCAAAAGACACAATAACGCCAAAGTCTTCGCATACTCTATGAAGGATGAACCGAGCAATCCAGAGGTGGTCACCCATCTCAATTCCTTCACAAGGCCCCACTTGGAACTCCCACTACAAGAGAAAACAGAGCCACTCAGGATTCACACAGTGGAAAGCCCTCTGCCAGATGCTGTTCACACTCTTCTCCCCAGATCCTAAGCATACAAAGAACCCTGGTACACAGATAAAAACATATATGACAGTATTTTGGTTCAAGTAGCTACCTGTGCTGGCATAACTTCTGCATTTGTGCCTCCAATGTTCACACCTGCATACAGGCAGGCTCGATAGTGGGCTTCCACAATGTCTCGCCCATAAGCCTTGTCTGCTCCAACTCCACAGTAGTATGGGCCTGCAGAAAAAGGGCAGGAAGGAAAAGAAGTCCATGAATTCTTCCACATCTTTTAACCACTATGCTTGGAAAATTGAGGTTTTGCAAAAGGTCAGTACAAACCAGATCACATTTACCTGGTCCATTAAGTTTTAAGCAAGGTTAAAGTCACACAAGTCATGTTTTTTTTCCAATTTTGTTTTTGTACAAACGCTTTCAAGGAGTGTTGAAAAACCACATCCTTTTAGATAATCTTTCAGTGCTTTTGTAAAAAGGTTAGCCTGTTCACATTTACACTGTTGCATTCAACTGACTTTAATTTATACCCTCAAAGATGTCATTGTGTAGCTATACCTAACCAGCTGGGTGATGTCATCCTCATCACTGTGCCATCCAGAACTGGCTGCAATCACATGTTTGACTTCCCCAAGAAGAATAAAAAGCAGCAGCTACTGACACCAGGGTTAGTGATGGGAAAACACCAAACAGCATTGGGGTGGGAGGAAGGAAAACAAACAGTGGGTTCTTTCTTTTGGATGGGGGAGGGGGAGGAGTTCTAAACCACTGATTTAGTTTTTTAACCTAAATTTTGAAACAAATATATATTCAGCCATAGCCCTAGCTTTAAATAGTTCTGAATAGAGTCCAGGGTGAGACATAACACTGAGGTACCTTTGGAAAAACCAAAGAATTCCAGCTCATCTTTCAATCCTGCATTAAATACTGCCTTGGCTTCCAGAGCGCTATGGTAGCTGTTGCCTCAGTAGCTGCAAGTGCCATGCTTTGGTTAAAATCTGTACCTTGCATTCAAAAATGCCTCATCATTTTATTTAAGATGTTTTAAACATTTATATCTCACCCTTTGTTAAGTATGGGTTCACAGGAGGACTGCAGCAAAATTGTTGCATATGTGAATCACCTTGGGAAGGCTTTGCCTTCAGAAGTAGCACATAAATCAGGGCCAGGTGGGTTCCCAGTACTATTTTCCCAGTCTTAGGACCCTTTGCGGGGCAGCCACACCACCCTCTGTATGTGAAATGGAAAGGGGATGGTGGAAAAAAAAACTCCTCCCCCACAAAAAAAACCCTCACAAACCAAAAAACCCACACACAGAATGGATTTTATGTTTAAAGAAGCCATGTGGACACACCATGTTTTAAATGAGGATCATATCTCCCAGAGCAAGTTGCATGATATTGCTAGATATGACGACAATGATGAGGATGCACGTAGAAAATTCTTAGCTAGTGAGTCACCAGCATGCCCTAACTAACCATACAGAGCAGCACAGAAGTACCCATGGAATCTGACAGGAACCTGATCATCCTAGGTGATATGGGATAAATAGACTTAGTTCTGGCTATCTGTGCTTTGGGAGAACTTATTCTTTCCTTTTAAATATTTTCATTCTTTGTCATAGATTACGCAGCTTCCTTTTGCCTTCCGCCCATCTAGTTCAGCCCTGACAATTTCACGGTTTGCTGCCCAAATCCCCAATACTGGTGACAGGGTCCTCCTGGTGGTACATGTGTTCCCACCTCAAAGGCAACCTCTTGTGATTACATATTTAAGAATTTAAGTGGACTTCCCTCTTGAGAATCCTACCTTGGGGCCCAGGAAAGCCGTTGGAAGGCCAGCCAAATGGATGTCCATCTGTTCCCAGAAGGGTATATTCTTGCTCCATCCCAAACCAGGGGCTCTGATTAGACACCATATCCATAATCCTTTTGCAGGTGTGCCTCAGATTTGTTTCTGAAAGAAAGAACACGTAAGGCAATAAAGATTACTTGTACAGCCCCATCAGCCACCTCCATTCAGCACATGAAAATCTTTTGTAGCATTAAATCTGGTGGGCTGACAGTTCCTCAACCCTTGTCTACACATTGCTTAAGAACAGCAGTCCTTACCTGAAGGATCTTAGAGATTATGAGTATCTTACTTATAGAGCAGTGGTTCTCAACCTAGGGTCCCCAGATGTTTTTGGACTTCAGCTCCCAGAAGCCCTGAGCATTGACCATAGTGGCTGGGGCTCCTGGGACCTGAAGTCCACAAACATCTGGGGACCCACAGGTTGAGAACCACTGTTATAGAGGAAGGGTGAATGTTAGCAAATAGAGCTAGGGACAAAGGTCCAAGGTTAAACTAGGGCTTTATACAAGCTGTGGGGTTAGGGTTGATTGTACAGCTAGAACACCAGCAAAGCAATCTTTAAGGCTCAGAGCAACTAACTGTTCCTTATAGTCAATTCTTCTTCACAACTACCCACTAGGATAAGTCATAATCCTCATTTTATGAGTACATGACAGCATTGAATGGACACGGGTCCTTTTACCACTCAAGACCATTCCAAAAACTTTTATCTATGCTGGGATTTGCACCTTGCAGCCCAACCATCTCAAACACTGAGGAAGCAAACAATGTAGGTAACAAGAATGCTAGAACCACTACCTTGGCAACATCCTTGTCACCATGGCTACTGCAGTACTAAGGCTTTGAGCTAATGAATTCTGCTTCTCTTCAGGAGGGTGAGGCACGAGTTAAAAGTGTAGAAGAATATCCAGTATGCTGCATGGGAGAAGCACGAGTAAAGCTATGCATGTGATCATCAGACCAGCCGATGAAAAATCCGCTGGTAAAGTCTAAAGAACAAACGTCTTGTGAGTTTGGGGAGGATGAAAAGCTTACTGGCTTCAGTCTGCCAACAGTATGCTAATGCTTATGAACTTCCATAGACTTTTGGCTCACACTTATTGGAAAAGAAATGTTGGCCTGGACTTGTTTTGATATAGCAAGGAAATTTTGTGCAGTCTTGCGTTGCCCCAGTGCCAAGTTAGAAGACAATTATTACATTAATACAATTAATTGCAATCACACAATTGCAGTGTGGATTACAGATGGATTACATTAACATATTGATATTTGTGCCTTACTAAAGTAACATCAGAAATTTCTATGTATCATGCATAACATGTTACATGAGCAGTGTAATGAAACAATGCCAAATCAAATGTTACTGAATCTGGAAGGCCATTTCCTGGATGGCAATAAAGTGGTGGGCATAAAACTGCAATGTAAGCCACTACCCTACATTATTCTGTCAAATGACAGAGGAAAATTTTACCTAGGGCTGAGCTGACATAATGTTGCTGTGTCTCTCAAAGTCATTTCCAATTTATGGTGACTCTAAGGTGAACCTATCATGGTTTTCTTAGCAGGATTAGTTCAGAAGGGGTTTGTCTTTGCCCTCCTCTAAAGCTGAGACAGTGTGACTTGCCCAAGGTCACCCAGTAGGTTTCCAAGGCTGAGCAAGGATTTGAACCTGTTCTCTAAAGTCATAGTCCAACATTCAAAACACTGCACCACATTGGCTAGAGCTGAAACATACTAGCTGGCAAATACTGGAAGCTGCGGTCCAAAAAATAACATTGTCAAGGTTTGCCCATGGGTGGTGGGTGGTAAAATGAGGAGCTTACAAGTGGCAGCAAGGGGAGCGCCTCCTGGTGAAAAGCAGTTGCTTTCTTTCTTTTGAAAAAACAGAATCCATGTGGTAATCACACTGTGTGAAAGAATCTCTGGGTTAAAAAAAAAAGTAGCTATAAGCTGGCATCTTGTATTCCCAGCAGGGAGGTTTCATTCAACAATCATGAGGAACAGCTGACAACCTTAGATGTTACCCTCCATGAACTGTAGATGTGTTCAGATTCAGATCCCTATGCATGTTCAATTTCAGTTATTATTCTTCATACTTCCTAGTGCTAACTTTCCCTGCTTCCCCCCGCCTGCCAGGATAGAGAAGAAGATAAGAGGAAAAAGGCTGAGACCCACCTGCAGGCTTGCGGTTGTACTTTAAGACCTCACAGAGAACCAGCTTGTTAGGGTCTTTGCGGAAAGGGTCCCGGAACATGGCAGATGGCACAAGGTACATGTCACTGTTGGAGCCCTCAGACTGGAAGGTGCTGGAGCCATCAAAATTCCATTCTGGTAGATCTGGAAACAGAAGAAGAGGAATGGAGTCCCACTGTTTCCCAGAAACCTAGAAACGTGTTTTATGTGAATTGAACTATGAAATAATTAGGACTCCTTTTGAAAAAATTATTAGACCAGATAACTGTATACAGAAGAAACTATCCACGTAGAAGAAACCTCCATATATGAAAGTAACCCTTGGACAGGGAAACACACACCCTGCTCCAGAAGGGTGTGATGTTTACCAGAGTCAGAGTATTTTCAGTAATGCAAAGAGCATCACAAGGCAATCCTACAGTAAGTCTCACTTAGCTGAATCAGTGTTCTTCCCAGGCAAGCAGGCATGGAACCGCAGCCTTAGTGCACTTCCCATCATATGGCTGTCATGTTCATGTTTGATATTTGCGACTAAATTGCAGCAACTGAAGCAGCAGATACTATTAGTCTCCAAAACAGAGAAACTAGAAACCCATTATCTAATATCTTGTCACTGACAGATAGTCAGTGACAGTAATTTTGGATATTCCTGTGAAAAATGAATCGCCACAGGATTAAGTTGCTGCAGATATGCAAAGCAACCACTTATTAAACAATTAAAGAATTCTGGATAGGCATATCTGCCATGTGGCAAAGTTGCCAAAGAACCTCAATTTTCATAAAATCAATATGCGACATTTTCAGAAAAACTTGCAAATACTGCCTACAGTGTCTGAAAACAATTCCAAACCATCTGGATACAGTTTCTGTGCTTGTACCTTGCCACATTTATTTACTTTCTCACATGCTTTCATATCTTGCCTCCACATTATTCTTTACCAAATAATTGCAGCTCCACCAAAAGTTTGACCATGAAGTAAAAAATATTTTAAAAAATGTGAAGAGCTGCATGTTAGCAAATTGCACAGGATTTAAGCTTTCTTGTCGTAAAACTTCCATTATAGCACAGAGCTTACAACCAAGCACAACCAAATATGTCAGCACCTAGAGTTATTGGGCGGTGGAGAATTAGGAGGCACAGCAGCATATCTGAAATGGAATTAAAGTGGTTAATCCTTCCAACCAACTTGATCCTTTTCATATGCTCAAGGTGGTAAAATAATTTAACCAAGCAGTGCCAGCCACTTCTTCAAAATAAAAACAAAGCACACAAACTAAATACTTCTAATTGGCCATACATGCTGTATTGGTTTCATAACTATCTCTGGCCAGCTCCATGGCAACCACTGAAGAAATCCTAAAGCTATTTATTGTGTTGAGATGGCTGCTTTATTTTGAAGGACAAACAAAAGGCCCACTCAGTTGTATACTCTGGAGTTCTGATGGGTTTTATTCCTCTTTACAACCTACCCTAGTCCAAAAATTATAATCAAGACCTGTTTTAAGAAGATCATACAGTATTAAACAACACAATTAAATGGACAAGAATTAAACAAATAGAAAAGGCTTTAACATGGTGCGGACAGGCAAGTGTTGTTGGCCGCTTTGATGTACCCTGCTCGGGAGGCCATCTCACAGAACACAGAATGCGGATATGGTACATTTCCACTGAGGATAAGGTTGGGGGGAGGGTATCAAAGACTTCATAGAAAAAGGAGAGGATGAGCCAGGGTTTCAAATAGCACAGGTATAAGAACTGGGAACTGTGCAGCCCTCCCCACTATTGTTAAGACTGAAACTCCTACATGCCTTACCATTGGCTATTCTGGCTAGACATGCTGGGAGTTGCAGTCCAATAACTTTTCGAAGGCAATACAATTCTCACTATAAAATGTATGCTTTGGAAGAAGAGAACCTCTTGAACAGCAGGGAAGAATGGATGGAGCTATCTGAAAGTGGGATATTAACTGCACAGTCCTAGAGAGGTCTACTCAGAAGTAAGTCCCACTGATTTCAATGAGTCTTATTCTAAATCTGTATATACGTCACTGGCTGTACATGCATTTACAAGTCCACTAGTACCCACTCAGATTTCTTCTGACAAGACATCTTTAAGACTGCACTACATACTGAGCATCAGCTCATAAAAGCTTTGAATAATCCATGGATATCTCATTTTGCCACTTCAATGCTGCTGAAGTGTAGGGTTTTAAATCAATTTTTTAAAGCTATTTTGGCTCAACTGCATTACTGCATTGAGAAACTAAAATTAAAACTGGCCATCAAGACCAATGCCATCCCTATCCCCAAAGCTGAATTCACCTAAAGAGCTGAGAAAATAAAAGAGCTAAAAAATGGGAGAAAAATAATTTCAACACTAAATAAGTTTCCTATTTTCCTGGTATGCAGTGCCACTCTATGCATATTTACATTCAAAGTTAGCTCCACTATGTTCATTAGGGCTTCCTACCAGGTAAGTATGCTCAGGATTGCAAATTAATTCTGAAAACATGGAAGCTCTGGCAGAAAATTCTGGTTTATCTCATCTTGCCCTAACAGAACTCATAACCCAGCACAAACTCATAAAAGCAAGTGTTCGCTATCTCCTACCCAATGGAACAACGGCCAATGGAGGTGCTTTGTCTTTCTCCCTGGTACAGGAAAGAGTCCTTAGCTGGATTTTCTAAGCCTGAAAACGTTACTTTTGGACAACAATATTCAGCCAGCATGGCCAGTGGACACGCCCACTGGGAGACTGCGAGAGTTGTCATCCAAAATACAAGCTTTTTCAAACTCTATGGATTGGTGGTTCTTGGCCAGAAATCAGGGGAAATGACCCTGACATAGCCAGAAAGAGGGCCTTACAAACCTCATAAGCAGACCAGTTTCATTGCTTGTAATCTTTCACCCCCTCACCAGGTAAATAATCTACCAGAATAAGCCCAACCACAGACATCCTGACATACCTTCAAGGTTTTTGGGTTCATGATCCAGTGTCCTAGTTTTACAACGCAGAAACTCGCCGGTCCCATCTATCCAAATGTACATAGCTTGAACCTTGTCTCCTTGAGGCAGCTTCATGTACATGTGCTTTATAGCTTTGCTCAAGTGGGAACTTGCAGAGGTGGCCATGGCTGCAGAAGTCTTCCTGAAGTCCTGTAAAGTAATGAGTAAGAAGGGAAGGGAAAGAGAGAATGTCCATGAACATTTCCAAAGAGATTCTTCCAAATGTCTGATGGGGATGCTTCCACAGATGTGATTTAGATCCAGACACATGTTGACCTAATTCACCAGAAAACTCTTCACACCTGACAAGAGTTTGTGAACAAGTTCTGCAGCTGCTACAAGTCATCCTGTTTCTCCTGAAAGCCATAGAGAGCTGCCAGTGACTTTCCCAAGCTGAAAAATTAGATGCCTATTAGACAGTTGGATTATACAAAGGATACTGAAAGTAGATCACTCAAACTCCACTTACAGCCTGAGCACCTACACATAACTTTGATGGCTAATATGCATTTGATTACAACTCGATTACATGAGTAACATGGCAGGGTCAGTCATTCTTAAATCACTACACGGGATGATAGGACATCTTATAGTTGAGCAATGATGCCATTAAAGATGAGAAGTTAGAAAAACTGTCTTAATTTTTATTGTTTGTCCGGACTAGAGTAGTACTTTTGAGTTAATTAAGTTTACCAATGTGTTGACTCACCATTCAAAAAACTGATTCAATGAGTCTAGTCTAATAAGAGACTAACCAATAGGATGTCAAGACACTCCCCGGGGTCCAATTACCTCATCTAGGATGTAACACAATGGAGCTGCTATCTAAAATATATTGAGGGTTAGCCATGTTGGCCAAGCAGCAAAATACAACAAAATCCATAAGCAGCGATAGCTTTACTGGGCCAGCTCCAAAGCATGAAATACTTTATGCAAGCTTTCAACGTTTCACTGGCTTCTTTGTCAGGGCAAAGATGTTAAAAACCATACATGAGAAAAATGGTGACAACATTAGAGTCACAGACCTACATTCTGAGATGTTATTCTGTTATCAGTTAAGATGGGATAGAGTATAGACAGAGGCAAACAGTTTTATCTGTATTAGCTCTTCCAGTATTATTTCCACTGCAACTCTAAATTGTCAAATTGGCCTATAAAATTTTCCTTGTAAAGACGCAGAGATAGAGTGATGCCTATTTCTGTATTCATAGCACATCATATCATCCCTAATAGTGGCTTTTACCTCAATATTTTCATTTCCATGTTCATGTTCCCTCTTTGCATTTAATGACCTGTAAGGTATTAGTTATTGCATCTGACTCTCCCATTTTTAAATAGGGTTTTGAAATGTGTCTAGTTCTGGACAAAAATCAGTGGATCTTTTGTCTGCTATGTTTACGGATCCATTTTTTAAAATAATTATATCCCAACCTCGATCATGGCATTTCAGATATTTTAAACCATTTAAAACAGAAAAAATGGGAACAAAAAGCATATTAAATATTTTAAAAATTAAAACAGGATATATCAGCACCACTTTAAATACTGTAAATCAATTTTAACACATACACATGTGCAGATTTGCACTAAATCAGCTAGGCCCTAAAAGCTTTCAGGCAAAGCCATGTTTTTATTTGGCATCAAAATGAAGTCAGTGTTGATATCAATCAGGCCTGCAAGGGGAACATGCTTCACAGCTATGACGTTTGGTAATTAAACCAAAAGGAACTATAATTACAGTCATCAATGTCCACTTTTAAAAACTGCAGAGTTCACAACTAACATTTTCCAATGAGTCAGGTGGGAAAGTATCCATTATCCCCTGTCCTTCTAAATAAACTCCCATTATTAACGAGAAACAGAACAGTGAAACATAAAAATAAGACCAAGTTTTGCATCAAAACGTTGAAAAAGCAAACTATCTCAACATTTTCAAAGCCCATGTAAATAGGAACATTTTCATTTGCTTCCTAAAGGGTCAAGAGAGACAAAGATGTGCCTCAATTGAGATGAATTCAAGAGACTCACAGAAGCTATGATGAACAAGACTCTGGGCCACTCTTAACCTAACATCCATGCCTTAACCTAAAATCCATCAGGCAGTGACTGCAGGGTTTTTTTGTCACAATAGAAGCCAGTTTCCTGCATTCCATCCCACTTCCAACTTGACCAAGAAAGAAAAACCAAGTTGGGGCTATGAAGACAGCTAGCAGAGCTCATTCTTAATGCCTGACATCAGGAGGGATAGGTTTAAGCTCCTTTCCCACTTGAATGGGAGACCACTTTATCAATTGAGGGCAGGGGAAGTAGGGTGTTCTGTTTGGGTATAATGTTGCAGGATACTGCTGACCCCCCCCCCCAGCAAGGGTCCTCACAAGGGCTGGTGCTCCTTTTGCATGTACTGTACTTCACGATTACTGTGCATTTCACATCTTTCAAGTCATGCCTGGAAAACTATCAACCATTAATACTAATTCATTTTACCAGTCAAAATATACTAGGATAGTCTGAATGATCTATGTAAAACCTTTTCAATTCACTGGGAAACATACAGAAACTCTCAATACTTACAAGAAAAAAAAGCCAAGCAAGGGAAAAACACACATGGTGTCTGTAATAACAAAATCAGTAGTGATAAATGCATGTTTGTATGAGTGTTGCTTAGCATATGAACCTCATCCGAACCAGCCCTGATTCCTTCTGCTACTGGAATTCCCAGATGATTCGGTTCGCTTGTTCATCTTTGCACTGTAAACTGGCAATGTCCCTTATACTATTTTTAGCATCTTAGAGCCCAATCAAAGAATGTGTTGTTCCCATACCTGTAACATGATATACTTGGCTGGTGTGAAAAGTGATACCTATTGTATAAAGAAGCAGTTTTCAGAAAGGTTCAAGCTTCCTATGAAGTGTTTTCATGTTCTAAAGTATAATTTGAGTATATGCAGTATATTTTCCATTGTACCAAATTTACACAGGAAGAAAATTTTCATCAGTATGATATTTTCCTATCTGGAACTGTACAAGATTCTTTAATCAGGCTTACTAAGAAAAAAAGCCATCAACCAGAGAACGTCTAAAAGATTCAGAAACATCCTAGCAGAGAACTGTGGCTCTCTTTCGTGAAGACTGCAGCATTCAGGTGTCGTTTATGGAAGGCCTCCCTTAAAGATCTCTGTACTCTAGAAGATGCCATAATTGTTCAGCTTGGTAGCTAAAAACCTTACCATGAAACGCTGGAAACTGACAGTCCTCCAGACACACAAATTCTGAAATCCCGTTTTGCTATTAACAGCCTGAAAAGGCTGCAGGTGTGTATCAAGTATGGCAGTGTTTGACACTACTTTGAATGCTTCCTGGGACAACATTAAATAGTGTATTGAATAATTTTGTATTCCTTTCTCTTTTTTCCATTTACTTAACCTCCTTCAATGTGTCTCTTATAAAGCAAAAATAAAGAACCTTGCAGCACCTTAAAAGACTGGTTTATTATAGCCTAAGTTTTTGTTGACTGGAGATTTATGCTGTCACAATAAGTGTTTGCAGCTGCTGTTATAAGTCTGTATTTTTTTAAAAAAACTTTTCTAAGTTTTTATGTTTAAATTTAAAAATGTAAATCTATAAATACAATCAATATATTTTATCACACGGATTAAGGGGAACTGACTGATTTTGACTGCCCTCTCCAGTAATGTAAAGTGGCACTCAAGCTACCAAAATTGCTATTGCAGACATAACACCAGTACATGCAAAACTGTGTAGACTTTCCAGTTTTACTGTGCTTTCTGTGAAGCAGAAAAATCAAGTATAATGGGCATGTATGCATGCTGTTCTATTGACATAATTCAGTAACTGACTCACTAAGTCCACATTAAAAAAATGGACCCTCATTGATTAATGATTATAATAATGAAGGCAGTCTTGTATATACTGCCCCTTGTCCTTGTAGCAGATAAAAATGAACGTTCAACTATATACCTAGTATTATTTTTTTTCTCTTTGTTTTCTAACTTTTAATTCTCTGGAATTAATACAGCCAACAATTATCTATGAAAACACCAAACTGCAAACAAATGTTGCCAATATTTCACTGGCCCCTAACAGTGATGTCTCCACTGGTCATCCAAAATCCTCTCCTCAAACTTTAGATTATTCCTTTTTCTTTAAACACACCAAATGAAAAGTGGACTACAAACTACCACCTAGTGATAACATTCTAGTCCCACTGCTTCCTCCTCCAAAGGAAAGAAGTCCTCAATATTCACTGACTAGCATACAGTCAGATGCTATTTATCACATGTAGCAATCACTATCTTATTCAATCTGAGGTGTGTACATGGAAGGGGAGTTGGAGTCAATCACAGCTGCCCATTGATACAGGTGGCTGTCAAAACCACGCTGTACATGCTCAGATGCACCCATAACAACTGCTTGAAAAATAATGAGCAAGTCATGCAACATGAGTTGGGTCCAATACCAAGATACAATGCACATGTGTGTGCGCATGTGCGCGTGCGCGCACACACCTCCCACAACACTCGCGTTGTTTTTTCCTCCTTGATCGCCTCCCTAGTTAAACTCAGATCTTCAAACTGCAGTCTGGGCAGTCCTGGGAAAGAGTTCCTACAGCTGATCCATTCTCCTTCCAACCAGCAGTTTCACTTCTGTCTCTAGCTCCAACTCTGAAAGGGAGAGGGGGCTCATTCTCTTTTTTCTCTCTTTTTGTGAGGGATGAAATGTGATTCCCCACTGCCTGTTCCTCTCTGGCCAAAGATCCTTCCCCAATACTATTCAGAGAAAGATCTTCCCATCAAACTCCCAGAGTAGTTGCACGCTTCCTTTTCATGGATCCTTCTTGTTCTGAAAAGCTACCAGGTTGAATACTGATGTGCCTTCAAAATAGAGAGAAACTGACAGAGAGACGAGGAAGAAAGGGAGCTGCTTCCAAGCTCAACTGATTAAACCCCCTCGCTCCCACATTCTACTCTAACGCTGGCACAAGAATATCCTTTTTTTTGCTCCCACATTTTTTAAAGGGGATCATGAAGATCGAGGCTGGAGAAACCTCCTGACTTGTGTTCCTGAAAGGGCAAAGGCAACCCCTCTCAACACGCGCATACTCCGGCCGTTTCCGCACCAGCCTCTTACAGTGCTATTATTCCTATGGAATCCTGCACTTGCAAACCCCAGGATTCCGTAAGATGTTGGCAGCGGAATAACAGCACTGTAAGAGGCTGGTGCGGAAACGGCCACAGCCAGAGCGTCACACAGCTCCTATGCTGCGTCCAGAGATGGAAATACAGTATCCTCTTTCACCGAGGTGGTCAGGGATGGTTGGAAATTAAAAACAATTAAAATTAAAACAACCCTCCCTTCAATTAGCATACCTTAGTAGACGATGGAAGAAAAAGTGGTTTAAGGTCTGTCACCCACGGAAACGCTTCCCCAAACCCCTTCCCATCTCCTGCTGCCAGCGTGCGTGTCTACAAGCCGCGGAACTGAAAACTGCTTTTGTTTAAACCAAACCCAGCCGCCCCCGCGCTCCCCGAGTCCCGTGTGAACAGCATCGCAGCAGATCAGAGCAAGGCAAGGCGAGCAGGGCGACAGCCGCAGCGGGAAGAGACTGGCTTGGCGGCAGCTTCTCCCTCCCAGTCCATTCAGCGCCTGGAAACGCCTCGCCAAGCGCCGCCGCCGCCGCCGCCTGCGATGTTAGTTCCTCCGGAGCATCCCCCCACCTCCCTTTCCCTTCTTGGTACGTTCCCCTCTCACCCCCTCCACCGTCCCTCCCAGGAGACCCTTCTTTTACCTTGCCGCCAGAGGACTCGTCCGTGTGGGAGAGAAAGAGGGCGAGAGGAAGGAAGGAAGGAGGAGGGAAGACCGGCCGTCCGGCGGGCGGGCGGGCGCGCGCGCTCTGGGGCTGCGAGGGCTGCTTGCTCAGTTCGTCGGGGATGGTCGGCCCATGCTCGGCTCTAGCGGAGCAAGGCGGCGCGCTCCCTCCTTTAACGGCTGCCCGGTGCCAATCCCCCCGCGCGCTGATTGGCCTCTTCCAGGCGCGAGCGAGACGGGATCAGCTGGTTGGGGAGGCGGGGGGGGTCTCTTGGCTGTCGGCCATTGGGCCGCCGCTGGAGGGACCCGGGCGCGCGCCGGGCGGGGAGGCCCGAGGAGAAAGGCGGGGGGAGGAGGGCAGAGCGGCCTGCAGGGAGGAAAGGAGGAGCGGGAGGAGGGCGAGAGTCCCCTCTGCTGCCAAGCTTCGGGGAGAGCGGCGAGCCTTCTCCGAAGCGGAAGGGAGAAGAGGAGCAAGTGCGGCAGCGGGGACAGGAGTGGATGTGTGCTTTCCAAGGTTGAAAGTGGAATCATAGCGCTGTAGCAGACCGTTGCGGAAAAGGGCCTGACTAAGCAAGCCCCGTGAAGGAGCAGCACCAACCCGCAGTCTCTTGCTCTGGTGTCCCTGAGGAGAATCTATCGTGTGGGGTTTCTGGGGCTGAGAGTGTGTGACCCGCCCAAGGTCACGCCAGTGGGTGTCCCTGCCCCAGCGGGGAAACAAGCCTTGGTCTGCAGGGTCGAACTCCAATGCTCGAACCGGTTCTAGGGACAGAAGGCAGGAATTCCCTCAGGGTGGCGTTGCGTTGGCGTTGTGGGGCGGGGGGGGGTCCCAGGAAGACGCTAAAGGGTGCGCAGGCTCTCGGCCCCATCCTTTGAGATGCCGTTTGCAAATCTGCAAAATACGGCTGCATGATCCACGCTGGAGCGGGCTCGTTTACTTGGGAGTAAGCCCGGCTGGCCTCTTTCGTGCGTGGGAGCGGGCCGTGATCCCAGCGACCGCGATTTGAGAGGGAAGCTGGGAGACTTCGCAGTAAACAGAGCTGGGGGCGCTGTGGGGGGCAGGAGGGGAGGGCAGCGAAGAACAGGCCCATTGCCAGGCCCGCACTGCGAAGGGAGGAAGAGCAAAACAACAAGTGGGTTGGTGGAGGGACACAGGCTCTGAAGCCGCTGGGATCTGTACCGTTTGCTGGTTGGGGATAAAAGATGCGTGAGCAGCTTGTTCCCCCCCGAGACTAAATGTTCCCTCGGCCCGCCCTCTTACGGACTAAACGGGTTTACTCGGAGTTAAATTCCACTCAGTTTAATAAGCCTTCCCTACTCGTGCAGAGGATTGGGTAAGAGACGGGGGTTTGGTACTGCTCCTTCACGGGCTTACTTAGGGCATTTCCGCACTGGACTGTTGGAGCGGTGTGATTGCACTTTCATAGCGCTCCAACAATCCAGTGCGGAAATGGCCTCGGTGGTGGTGTGCATAAAATTACAGCCTTCCAGGATCTGGTATATACACGTTGTAAGGGGGAGGGAGGGTCTTCGCAGACCCACTTCACCAGCCTCTGCTTTGCTTCCTTCTTGTTGCTCCCTAGTTGTGTTTTGCAAAGCCGAAGGAACCTTCTTGGCTCATTATATACACCTAATGTAAACTTCAGCGGGGTGGGTCGGGCTGTTCCTTCCCCCTCCTCTGCAAACTGCAAGAGTTCCTGGAAAGTAGGGACAGGAGGAGCTCTGGGACGCTTTCCAAAGTGTTTACATCAAGGAGCCGCCTTTGCATAACTTTCTTTTCCGGGAGGGAGAAAAGTAAGAAATCGGTACGTTGTCAGCCGACTCGTCGCTCCGAGCTCAGGGGCCTCCAGTTGCGCCTCCCCTCTCCCTCTGCTCGCCGCCCCCGTCAAGCCGGTTGAGCCACATGCGATTTCAACATGGTAAACAGATTTCCACAGGAGAAAGCCAGGGTCCCCGTTCGGGCTTGCGACAGAGCTCCTTCCCTAGGCTGGTCCCATAGGTCTGGCCATGGGAAGCCTGCCCTCGTTTCCGTACTTGATCCCTTTTTGGACTGGGTTCCTGGGGTTTAGGATTACCTCTCGTAGGCGGACCTGTGGCTGTGTTGATATCTAGGTTCTGTACTGGTATGTGCAGCCTGTTTCCACTGCAGGTTGGATAGAGTTTTAAAACAAGAAGAATAAGTTTATTAAACAGTATTAACTTATAATGTTCTTAGGCCATTTCTGCACTTGACTGTTATAATGCTATTATTCCACTTTCAACATCCTGTGGAATCCTGGTGTTTGCAATTTAGAGAGGGGCCTCAAAGGCCCCTTAAAGACCCTTCCTAAACTGCAAACCCCAGGATTCCATAGGATGTTGAAAGTGAAATAATAGCACTATAACAGTCTAGTGCAGAAATGCCCTTAGGCTCCCCAAAACCATAGTTAGTTTTCCCTTCTGACTGGCTGTCCCCTTGCTACTCAATTCAATTCTCCCTGTCCAATGCAGCTTTCTCTTCGAATCTAAAATACTGCCTCTTATCGAAGCAAAATGCAGTCTTGGCAGTGGCAGCCACCCGCTTCTGCTTTTATTACATTCCTTTCACCCACAGCCCCACCTTCACAACCTTTCTGAGCCACGATTGGCTGCCTTCTCTGCCCAGCTTCTCCTTCACCCACTTCTCCTTCAGAAATCATTGCTCAATTGAGGCCTCAACAATTCCCAATCAAAATTAGTAAGATCTAGACCCTGATATACAACAAAACATAATAAAACATTAACCTTATCGCTGTACTTACTGTGCACATTTTCCCCCAGTTCGTATTTCACATTAACCTCAACACATCACTTACCAGTCATTCTTACGGTCTGATACAATACGTTTCATAAGAACATATGCAGTAGTAGTCCTTAACCTGTTATCATTAACATACTTACATTTAATTTGAGTTTTATCTTCTTTTAACACTCAAATATTTTTCATAATAATAGTCCATACTATTAAATGCAAACATTTCTTTTTTTCTTCTAAACAATGAGTTTAAGGCTGCCTGTCTAGACAAAGAATCTGCCACCGCCTTTTCGTGTCCCTTGATGTCAAAATCATAAAGTCATGCAACAAAAGACTCCAGCGCAACAACTTACTATTGATCCCTTTGGTGCAATGTAACCAGTATGAGGGAGAATGATCCATTCTTAACACAAACTTCCTTCCCCAGAGGAAAGGTTTTAATTTACCCAAAGTCCACAACAATGCCAGATGTTCCTTTTCCATGATGGCCAGATGTTGCTCCCTGGGTACGAGTTTTCTACTTAGGAACATAACAGGATGAAGCTGTCCTTCCTCCCCTTTCTGACTTAGGACTGGTCCAATACCAACGTTGGAAGCATCTGCAGTGACTACAAATGGCTTGTCAGTCTGGAGCAACCAGCACTGGTCTAGGTATGATCACATCCTTTAAGATTTGGAAAATCTCTTGGCATTTGAGGGTCCACACAGTTTTATCAGGTGGGACCTTATTTATCAGCCCTGATAGGGGAGCAGCTATGGAGCTAATGTTTGGAATGAACTTCCTATAATAACCTAACAGTCCAAGGAAAACTCTATTTCTCTTTTTTGTGGTAAGGATGGGCCAATTGTCAATTGCGTCTATCGTTAATGGCTCTGGTTTGATGTTTCCACTTCACGCTATGTACTCAGAATCCTTCACTTTCCTCTGGGCAACATGACACTTCAGGGCCTTGATGGTCAATCTAGCACCTGTAATTCTACCTACTGCCAACTGCAGGTAGGGCAGATAGTTGTCCCATGTGTGGCCACTAAGAAGTCACTTAACCTTTTTCAGCATTTTGTCCTGGAAGGCAGAAGGGGCATTATGGAGTTGAAAAGATAGGACTGTGAATTCAGATAACCTCATGTGAGTAATGAAAGCTGTTTTGGCCTAATCCTCTGGAGTCATTGGTACCAACCAGGAACCTTTTGTTTCCTCCAAATTGGTGATATACCTGGCCCTCCCCATTCTCTTGATCAGGTCATCTAGCTGAGGCATGGGGTAAGCCTCTGTCTAGGTATCTGATTGAGCTTTCTGTAGTCCACACAGAAACAAATGGTGTGATCTGGTTTCTGAACCAGGACCACAGGGGATGCCCAAGGACTTTCTGATGGTGTTATCATCCCTAGCTTTAGCATTTCTTCTATCTACCAGGCCACACTTTCTGCATATTTCCTTGTTATCCAATAGGGCAACATAGATATGGGTGCAGCATCTCCTGTTTGTAATGTTGGGCACCTTGAACTCTCTCTGGGAGGTCAGAAAATACATTTTTTTTAGCACACTTAGAACTTCTAAGTTCCTTGGGCAGGGACTCATCAATATGTATTTCATCAACCCTGCTGCCTTTATTTTCCCCTCTCTCTCAATGAGGTAAACAAGATTCCTCCTTAACCCTTTCAGAACAGATATATGGTGTCAAATATTTTTTCCCAGAGTTTTAGCATACCGTATTTATATCTAATGCCTTGGATAGATCTTCTAATACCCTCAAATTCACCACATAGTTCATATCACACAATCTGGCCTGGATTTTAATAGTTCCAGTCCAGGCAAACCGCAATTTGTTCCCCTTTCTGGACATCAAGACGTCATCTCCAGGTTCATAGATGGTGATCTCTTACTTTCTGGTCATACCAGGTCTTTTGTCTGATCTGGGCTACTCAAAGATTGTCTCCAGCCAAGCGCATAGGGTTTCTCAATGACGCTGCAGGTTCTCCACTACTGTTTCTGCTGAGTTAATCTGTCTTTCCTTCCTATCTTTGCCTGACTAAATTCAGAGGTCCACACACTTTCCGTACAATAGTTCAAAGCAACTAAACCCAATACCCTCCTCTAGAACTTCTTGGTTTGCAAGCAGGAGATGTTGAAGCTTCACACTCCAGTTGCTGAGATACTGGACACATATTCCAGCATTTTGGTGAGAGTCCCATTAAATCTCTCCACCAGTCTGTTGGTTTCAGAGTGGTAGGGGGCAGAGGTTAGGTGTTTGATTCCACATACTTCACATAGTTTTTTCATCACTTTGGAATTAAATTTTGTCCCCAAATCTGAAACAATTTCAATGGGAAAAGAGGGTTAGCAGCACATCTGCTACCATGGTAGTTTCTTGATTTCTTTTTTTGAAACCATTATTATTATTGAATCAAATCTATGTAGAACAGAACAAAAATTGAATAACACATACAACAAAAACCGACTACAAACTTAAAAAGATCTAAACACAAACCTCATCACATTCCACCGTACTCCTGTAACCTACTACCCACTATAACTGACAACAACAACAAAAAAAAAGATTACTTCCAACTACCTTTTCTGCTGATATGTTTTAAATTTTGAAAACTACCTCTATCTCTTCTGTAGGTTACACTTCATCTATATATTTAACTCATTTTAATAAAAAAAAAACACACAGTCATCAAATCATGCTCATTATTTTTCAAAAAGTCAATTAAGGGTCTCCAGTGTTTCCAAAAACATTGTTAGTGATTTTTCTTTAATCAAAATATTCAATTTGTCCATTTCTGCTAAATCATTAAGTTTTAGTAACCAATCTAGATTGTTCTTCCATTTCTGAGCATATCGTATCTTTGTGGCTGTTATCATATACTGAAATATGCATCATACTATATGTATTTGGACCCCCCTTTTTTTTTAGCTTTTTCACAAGTCCACCACATGTGATACAAAAACCACTCCTGCTTATTACGTTTCCAGCATACATTTGAAGATCCTTAAGTAACCATGTTAAATGAACTGTGAACTGTTTCCCCTCAGACCAAGGCCATTTCTGCAACACACCTCGTTGCCAGGATGATCTGTGGACATCCTAGCATTGCCAGTCCCAGGACAGGAGCGGTTTTCCACCGTTTCCTTCTGCACGCATCCCTCAGCAATGGAGGAATAGCAGCACTAACACCGTTGTTCCCTCCGCATTATGGAGTGCATAGCAATTCTTTCTCCCACAGACTTTTTATGGAGTTTTAATGGACTTTTTCCATTATTGACATATGGTGTGATACTGGCAGGTAGGGGCAGTTGGTGGCAGGATAGTGATGGGTTGCCCATGATGTTGTGTGAAAGCACAGCTCCTGGAACTGTGATCACCTGTCACTGTGGCAGGACGTGTGGACGTGGCCTTAATCGTTCTCACACAACTCACTTGCTCATGGCTTGAGGGTACTTTCTTTTTCTTGTGACAGGGCAGTTATACCGTATGTGTCCCACACTCCCACATCCACAACACTTTTTGATGTCTTGGGTGGTTCTCGGTGGTCGCTTGGCCTTAGAACTCTCATCCTTTCTACCAAAAGCTTTTCTTTCAGGCGTATTTGTATTAGAGAGCTGCCAGTTTCTATAGTCCTTTTTTCCTGTGAGAGGTTTTTGGTGTCTGAAACTAGTGGTTTCCTTCCCGCTTCTCCCCTTACAAGTCCTAAGGAGTCCATGATTTGTGCCACTTTTGCCACTGTTTTGGGATGTTTGTCCTGCACTAACCACCTAAAATCATGAGATAATATGCAGTAAAACAGAGGCATGCTTCTGCTTTTGTTACATTCTTTTTGCCTGCAGCCCCCGTCTCAGCCTTTTTGAGGCATGATTGGTTGCTTTCTAGTCATGCCTCCTTCACAGGGCTGTTTTCCTTTTTCCCAGATGACACTGTTTTATGCTAGCTGGTTGGTTGCAGTATCTTGTGTTTTTGATATTTAATAGATTTATATCTAAGGCTAGCCTTAACATTAGACAGAGTGAGGCAACCACCCAAGCATTAGATGCCAAAGGGCAAGCAGCAGAAGCACATCCTTCTGAGGGAATAATTCCCCTCCGTTGCAAGACAGTGCTGTGGCCACCACATGTCCTGTTGCCCTCAGGGATAAGGGATGCTATCACACTGCTGCTATCGAAAGTAATATTCAGTATTCAAGTGTGCATTGAATAGGAGAGGGTGAACCATTTTGTCCTCCTCCAGCAGCAAAAGGGTCATGGGATGGGCTTGTTTTTATAGTGCCTTAGGTGAAAAGTCCTCACAGGACAGCTCACAACAGGTATCAGGGAGGCCATATGCATTTCCCAGGATGGGACTGCCAAAGATTTGGGCCTGTCACTGGAGGCTTTGACACTAGTAGCTTACACTTTATTATTTTCAGAAAAGCCAGGTTGCCACAGGACATTTTCCTGCCTGCAATTCCAAATTGTCTTCATGTACACAATGTCTTTTAATCTACATCCGAAAGATTATAGTCCTGACTCTTAAGTATGTGAAATGCAGAGGAGACAGGGAGATGTTTGACATGTTTTTCTAGTGTGTATGTGTTTGTGTGCCTTCAAGTTGCCTGTTGGCTTACAATGACCCCATGATTTTTTCAAAGGGTTTTCTTAGGCAAAGAATACTCAGAGCATTCATCGGAAAGCAGGGATTAACCATGGCTGCAGACATTTACAGCCATCTGTTAGGGAATAATGAAAAAGTGTAGCTGTCTGTGTGTCTGCTGGAGTGTCTGTTTGAAAAAGTTCTTAGTTTCCCACTAGCAGGAAGGGAAACCATGTGCCTTTTTATAAGTTAGGAAGCCAAGAGTGGATTTTGCGTTTTCTACATCTGTAATTGAAATGTGGAATCTGTATTGAAGTGACCTTAGAAATTTCACTTGGACTTGTTACTTGGACTTGTTATCTTGGTTTACAAATGGTGCACTGAATACTAAACTTTGTAAAAGTTTTCTAGAAATCTGATTGGGAAGGAAAAGGACACAATGGTGCCTTAATGCTGTAATTCCTGCAACAACAATGTACTCATTCAATAAATATGAAAGCACGGAGCCTGTAGACACACCGTGTTTAGGACATATTTTAATAAATTATCAGCCTAAACATAGACATACACACTTGTAATCAGAAATTTTGTGATAATGTGATTTAAAGGGGTCAGGAATGATTGCTGAGAAACCAAAACATAAATTTACATAGCCTCATACACTCAAAATTGGAAAAAGCAAGCCATCTGATATCAAGTGAATCCATTGATCTGTGTATCCCAGACTTGATCTATGTATAGGGCATTATCTGTCTAGAGCAGAGTAGGAAATCTTTGGGCTTCAAGGTGTTCTGAACTGCACAGAATGCTTCTGGATGCCCAGATGACAGACTCTTCTACTTGTAAACTTCTTGTATTTTCCTACTCCTATTCCTTCTTCCATTTTTTAAAAAAAATTTCCATGCATGAAAGAAGGATAAAGGTTCTGTAGATGTACAGTGCCTTTTGACTAGTAGTAGAGAGACAGCATGGCTCTCCCAGGTGGTTTGAGCGCCAGACTACAGTCCTGGAAACCAGGGTTCAGTTCCCTGCTCAGACATGGAAACCCACTTGGTAACCTTGGTGTGTCATACACTCTCAGCCCCAGAAAACCCTGTGATAACACTTAGGGTCCCCGTAAGTTGGAAACCGCTTGAATGCATACAACAATAAAAAGAAATCTAAGTCACATTTTACAAATATTTTGTAATAATATCCTTTTGACAATATAAGTATGGGTTGTGTATTGCCACAACCCATATAAGAATTTTACCCCTAATATAGCAGCAACTTAGTGCTGCTAGTTGAATGTGAGACCCAGCTTTGACAAGAGTTTGTGTGGTGTGTGTGTGTGTGTGTGTGTGTGTGCACCCATGCTCTATAAAACTACTTTGCAATAATTTTAAGTTTGTTGGTAGTGAGAAACAGCATCATAACTCCCTGCAAGATAACATTATATGATACCATTAAAATTCTTACGTGGATTTTTGTTGTCGTTGTATGACTTCAGATTGTTTCCAAAATATGCCAACCTTAAGGCAAAGTTATCATAGGGTTTTCTTGGCTAAATATGTTCAGAGTGGGTTTGCCCTTGCCTTCTTCTGTGGCTAAGAGAATGTGACTTGCACAAGATCACCCAATTCAAACCCAGTCATAGTCCAACAGTCAAAGCACCACACCAGGCTGGCTGTCCTGTGGATTATGACAAGTAGACATATTGTCAAAACTGTATTGTTATGGAACGTTGAAATACCATCCCGATTTCTCATCAGACAAAGGTCTCAGAAGAACAGAACATCCTAGCTTCATCTTCAGATAGCATGGTAGCTATCCTACTTTACTCAGGTCATTCCAGTGTTTGGAGGGCTGTCCAGTACAAGTCAGGCTTAAAAATAAAAGATAAGGGACAGCAGGAAGTAGCTTGGTAGTTGCCAGTCAGCAATTAACACATGGACAGCAGGTTTGGCAGGCATGCAGGCTGTCTTCTTCACTGTGGGAAGATTTATTCTATCAAAATTACTGTATTTTTTTTCCAAATTTGTATCTGTAGAAATTTGCACACACATATTTTATGCAAATGCAAGCCAAGTTTAGTTCTCTTTGACAATGCATAACTGGTTCCCTCAACAAATATAGCAATGGTGATGAACATTAGCTTAAATTTTTAAAAAATAGACACATTAATGGAGTGTAGTAACCATAACAGCTAGATGGAAATCTCTTTTTCAAAGTCAGTATATGTCTGATTTCAACTGTAGATTCCTACTGCCTTCATGTGCTACTTGTGGCTGTTTGAGCCAGTGCTGTGCCAGTTAGGAACATTCAGGGTCTTCATGCAGGAAGCCAGAAAACTGTTACGGCCTGAAGGCAAAAGAGCATATGTTTTCTTGCCTTCTTTTTAGATACTTGGCTTTCTCTATGGAGAGTTCCCTCAACATGATGACAAAATGTTTATGCATTACATGATAAGTGTAAAGGTAGCTACTGAGGCAATGAAAAGCTCATACAGTATCTCTGAACTTGTCAGGAGGTCATGTCAGACGTTTCTTTACATACTTGGAAAAACGAGCTGGACATAAGGAAAGAGGAGACTTCCAAGATACAGATTCTAAACTGTAAAGTATGATGATTATTCATCTAAAGCTGTCTTTCACGAAAAGCCTAAATGGGCTGCAGTGGGCATGCTGTCTATGGAGGATAGAAATTGTAGTCCACCACAGTGGAAGGTTAGCCTGAGGAAGGAGTCCTAGTACAAATTCTGCTATTCAAGGCTTGTTCTATTCACCCTAGCTCCCCTGACCTCACCCTGTCTTTCTTTCAATACGGTGAGGTCTTTGATCAAACGGTGCTTTGTTTGATGCCAGGACACAGAATCATTTAACATGGTTAGTTATTTCACAATACATAGAGACAAACTCCCATTATCCAAAAAAGTTCATATCTGGTCACTTGAACCAAATTGCTCAGCTGGGGAAGAAATTGGAAGGGTGTGTAGAGAAGGGAGAGGAAGGGCAAATTAATAATTGCTTGTACTCCAAATTAATGAGAATGTCTTTGAAGCTGTTTGTCAAAAACACTCCTCAGTAAGCTGGCTGTAGGAAAGGTATTTAAAATCAGTTTTCTGATGTGTACAGTGCAAATTCTTTCAGCAATCAAGAGCCTGCTGGATGACCAAGGTATTAGTGACATACACAAGTCATTTCCTCCAAAATGCATGTAAAGCATGTTAATCAATTAAGCATTTTACAATCATTAAGCAATTTGATTTCATAACAAGCCCACCGAGCCTTGCCCCCACTTTTAATGATTAAGAAATGTAAGCTGCTTTATACCAAATCAGAACACTGATGTTCCCAGTGCTGTATTGCTTACATCAGCTTTCCCCAATCCGGTGCCCTCCAGATGTGCTAGAATACTCCAACTCCCAGCATTCCCAGCTGGGATGCTGATGGCTGCAGTCTCCCCGCTTCAGAAGGCACTATATAGGTGAAAGGGAGCTTACTGTGACTGGTAGCATTGTTACCCTGTTTTCTGGGGGTCCCGGGAGGGACATCTAAATGCGCTCTCAGTTATACAAGTCGGAGGAAATTAGCCAAGAGCACAAGCTAGCAATACGAGAGGCAGGGCAATGGAGCGAGATCTTTCACCCAATGTCTACGGGGTCAGGCCAAGTCAAGGAGCACAAAGAGTTGAAATAATAATTGTGGTTTTTATTAAAATACAATCAAACAGTGTATGCAACACACTCACGCAGAGAACTAAAGAAATAAAGGTTGGAGTGGAAGAGGGATTTTTAGAGGAGTTGTTGGTTTGGGTAATACTACACCTGTCCTGGAGCCCAGGTAGTCTGCAGCAGAAGTTCGGAGATATGGAGTCTCAGTACGTGGGACTGAGGGGAAGGCTCGCCAAGCAAAGCAGCAACACGGCTGGATGGAAGTCGGGAGCGATCCAAGGAAGCTCACAAAGCCTGGGGTTTTTATAGGGGACAATGTAGCCACAGGCTAGTCCATACTTGGGGAAAACAATGAGTTTCGGGTTGGAGACAAAGCCTCCGAAAGGTCAGAATTTAGCATGATTGAGTTAGGTCCGAATTGACAATGGAGTAGACAGTATGAAAACGCAGAGTGCTTGACAGATGAGGATTCTTCTAATCAAGCTGCCTGCTCGGGGCAGGGAGTTCTTTGTAGGTAGCGTGCATGCCTGATGAAGGTACTTGCCGTGAGGTCTCCTGAAGTGGCAGTTTGGCTATTTCTGGCCAGCCTGTATTTGTTTTGAATATTCCAGCGATTAGCGACCAAGCCTATTTGCGTGCTTGTCCAGGGGCCTCGCAAGAGAACAGAGGGGTATAGTAGGCCAAATTATTGATATCAAAACGATATCTAATGTTACCCCAAGTGCGGCTTAGGAACTGCAGTAACAGCATGTTGTTAGGATTTTTCTTAGTTTAACCTGGAGAATCCAAGAATGAAACCTGGGTCTGCAGTGCTCTGATGATGAGGACAGGGTTTTTGAACATTTAATAGCTGTTTTTTTAAAAAGAAAAAATTCAGCACAACAAGCTGCACTGGCTGAAAGTCCCTCTTCTACACAGGTACCCTGAGCTCTTTTTTCGCCTGGCTGCCCTTTCTGGGAACTCCTGTGTGCAAGGCATGTGCTCCACCACTGAGCTACAGCTCTTCCTAAACAGACTGTTAATATGCTTTCCCTTTTTCTCTCTGTTTTTCCTTTCACACATGCTCAGCAAGAGATTTGGACAGTTGCTGTTCAACTTGCCTGTTGCTGGCAGGCAGGCACTGCTATAGTACAATAGATTGTGGAGCACATCACACAATGCAGGTAAATTGCAGTTGCAGCAGGATAATAGTCTCTTTGGCTGGGACTTATAATGTCATTAATGGCCTCCTTTGTAAAAGAAATGCTTTCCAAACAATGTCCCATTGGGATAACAGCAGAAGAACAATTTAATGTGATAAGTACCAGCCAGAAATGCCAGTATCCTGTTGTAATCCTAGAATAGAATCCTGGTCTTTCCTGCTCAAGCTTTATTGCTTTGTTTATCGCAGACACACTGCTGCAACCTGATGTGAAAGTCTGTGTTTCTTTAGCCCTCCCTTACCATCCTCCCAATGCTGAAGCTGCTAAAAAAAAAACCCAACTAAATAAAGGACAAAGAGAAACAGTGAGGGCTATGCAGGCATAAGAAGACTGTGTAAAAAGGAGCTTTTTTATGTAAACTTTTGTTAATTGAGAGAATCAGACAAGAAACTGGCAGCATTACTTTTGTTGTCTGAGGAATTTTGGGAGTTGTAGTTCCCAAAGACAGCATTTCCCAGCTGTGAGACAAGTGGCCTTGACAAGAAGTTGACACAGAATGTACAGTTGTGGCAAACATAGCTGTGTATTGTATAGTAAGTAAAAGAGCCTACAGTGTAATTTGTGAAGATTAAGCAAATCTTCCCTTTCTTCATCCAAAGGAAAATCATAATCTCAAGGGAAAAAAAAGCCTTCTCTGCCATCTTTTTTTAATCTGGTGTTTTTACCTATGAATTCTAGTTTATTTAGACCAGACACCAATACCGTCGGCCCTGAAGCAGCCTTCTGCCATTCACACTAATGTGCTGGACATAGAATGGGTGACCATGTCCTTAAAGGAACTGAGGTGCTGCACTTTTAAGACCTCTGCAGAAGATAGATTTATCTCAAGAAGTTATAACGCTTGCAGAAAGGTGTTCATCTCCAAAGGTCTTGAATCAGGGATGGGGAACGCTATGGCTGCAAAGCCATTTCATTTCATCTTTGTTGCTACTGCCACCGAAAACATGCTGTCAAAAATTAGTGGCACAGCCGCTGCCACCACTAACAAAACCACACGTCTGCCCTCTCACCTGTCAAAATCCTGTTACAACTGTTTCCCTGACCCTGTGTTTCTCCTTCCTGTCCTTTCTCCTCATGATTCCTTCTTCTCATCACCCCATCTTCCTGTTGTCTGTGTGTCACAAACAGCTGCTGAATTTGAGTAGCAAATTTGGTAGCAGCCAGCTGAAATGGCAGCAGCAAATTCAGTGGTCTTATGCAGCCTGCAACCGCAGGAAATTGTAGATCCTTTCTTTAAAAGGACAGCATCACTTTGCTTTAGGAATGTAGTGATCCAAGGGTCTGCTTGTGCAAAGAGGATAAGGTATGAGCGATTAGATCTACTAAACTCCTTTGTTCTATACGACTGCAGTCAGAGCCCTGTCTTTTGCCAGTCCAGGCTTTCAGCAGCAGCACTTCTTGCCACATCCCAAATTATTTGTTACAGTCTGTAATTTCTGTGTTTCATGGGCAAATAAAATTCCAGAAGGGATTGATTTTCATACCCTTCTCCCTTGTTTGTTTCATTCCTTGTTTCGTTGCATGTCAGAACAGAAGTACCTCATATAAGCGGGGGAAAAGAATTTTCAGCTAGGTATCTAGGAGGACTGCCCGATTCAAAATTAATCTTGCCTCTCACTCATTTCCCCACCCCCATAACTCCAGCTCTTCTCAAAGGTTGTTTACCAGGCAAAGCTAGATGGGGGAACTGGCTTGGCAAGCTGGCTGGTGTAAGATCAGTGCCCTCTAGTGAAGGATTCTGGGAAATCCACGTGCTCTCCCTCACTTTTGTTTACTTACTCGCATTCTGGTCTGTGGCTTCAGTTACACTTTGGCTAATCACATTTTAACAGAACCGATGCCCCCCCAATCCCACTTTGTGTGTCAGTTGTACCCTACCTACATAATCCACTGAACTCTTTTTCAAAAATATACTAAAAGAGTTAATTTTACATACACAGTTGTGAACCATAATTAAAATATTACAACCCCAAATCAAGAGATTGGCCAACTGGGCTGTATTTAAAGTGTGTATTGAGGATTATGCTGAATCTCCACAAACGCTTGATCCATAACCACTGTATGTTAGTGGTCAAATGCCCACACACAGAGCCATATGTGCATTTAACCTCCTTTCTACCTGCCTTTCTTGTTATGTGGAAGAAGCCATTGTGTTGCTTAGTACACTTTGAAAAGCTTTCCTCTTTCTCTGTGTTCATCAGGGCCACATTCTTGGAGGAGTTCAGTGGGTTTTGTAAAACCATATTTTAAGATAGAATTAGAAACATGTCTTCCTCTCTAAAAACGATATTTGTACATTGCTCTCATGCACAACAGATTTTTGATGTCAGGAAAGGACAGAAGACTGTTAGTTGGAGTAGCAGTAATAATTAAGAATAATAAGAATAATTCAGGTTGCATTTTTCCTGAAGGAGGTAGGAGAGGAGGTTGAGAGGTTTTCTGTCCCACTGTGTACCTTGATTTGGGGAAAAGAGGCAATATTTGCTGCTCTGCCTGAGGCAGTGTGGTACAGTGGTTTGAACATCGGACTACAGCCCTGGAGACCAGGGTTCATTTCCCTGCTCAGCCATGGGTGACTTTGGTCACATCACACACTCTCAGAAAATCCCATGATAGAGTCACCTTAGGGTTGCCATAGGTAAGAAATGACTTGAAAGTACACAACAACAACTGAGACAGAAAAGTATATGGGTCTGCCCTGTTCATTGTTCCTTTTTTATCTTCACAAGAATTTTACAAGGGAGATTAGACTAAGAACGAGTGGCATACCCAGATAGATGATGAATAGGAATTTGAACCCAGATCCTTTTAGGTTTACCAGAGGCCCTTTCACACTACACAGTTATAGCACTGTAATTCTACTTTAACTGCCATGCTAACATCCCATAAAATCCTGGGGTTAGACGTTTAAGGTGGAGTATTGAAAATTCTCAGGCAGAGAGCTGTAGTGCCTTACCAAACTACAAATCTCAGGATCCTGGAGGATGTACCAGTGGCAGTTAAAGTGAAATCATAGTGCTATAATTGTGTAGTATGAAAGAGCCCAAATCATATAAGTGCTAAGAGGGCTGTTCACACTCCACCTGGGTTTCCTTCAGAGTTACTTCCTATGAACACCAGCAGAATATCATAGCGCTGCTTGCAGAAGAAAGATGGCTGGGTTGGCAGAAGTACTCTATAAAGGTTTGGAATGGACTCTACGCTGTTACTCATTCTGGAAAACAAACTGTTCAAAAAATAAATACATCAGTTGTTCCAGAAAGGACATGTTCATACTTCTGGACTGTCTGAAAAGCAGTTAAGGCTTGGGCCTGGGTCTAAAGCTGGAAACACCCCCTAAAATTCTTGTTCAGAACCAAACTAGATATTACAGAAGAAGATGCATGACTGCCATATCTCACAGGTAAGGCCATTTCCACGCTAGACTGTTATAGCGCTATGATTCCACTTTCAACATCCTATGGCATCCTGGGGTTTGCAGTTTCAGGAGGGGCCGGCTGGCCCCTCCTGAAACTACAAACCCCAGGATGCCATAGGATGCTGAAAGTGGAATCATAGCGCTATAACAGTCTAGTGCAGAAATGGCCTAAGTTCTGCACCAGGGTGCCTAAGGGTGGCTTTTTGGATGTTTTTGTATTGCAGTTTCGATCATAATTCCTCACCATTGATGATGCTAAGGCTGATGGGTGTTGTAAGCCAAAAAACATTTGGCAAGTGACAGCTGGCTACTACATGGTTGAACTGGCTGGGGATGATGAGAGCTGTCTTTCAGCAAGTTTGGAGGGCACCAGATGGGGAAGGACTGATCTACAGAAGATCAGTGTGTGATACTCAAGAAGTTCTGTGGGCTGCAGAAGTTTACCAATGAAGAAAGAGAGGTGAAGGCCGGAATTCTGAACACGATGAAGTCATATCTTGTATCACTTAACAGGTTGGTCAAAAATGTGGAGTGGCAACAGCCCTGCGCTTCCACCACCACCTCATTTGCACCTGACAGAGTGTGTATAGCCACAAGAATACAAAGCTGTTTCTAACCTTGGCCTTATTTTAACTGCACCTCCATCCTTCAAATATAATATATTATAGTATATTCAAATATATTAGAGAGAGGTTCAGCCCTTCACTAAAAAAGTATTTTATTATATGCAGGGATTTTATTTTATTTTATTTTATTTTTATTGCAAGAAGGCATCTAGTCATGTAAATGCTGCTGGCAGTGGAACAGGTCAGGAAAAACTTTAGTAGCTGATGCAGCTAGTAATATGCTAGTCCTCAGTACAGCCTTTTTATATTTCTTCATTTGCAACTCATTGCGGAAGCCAGGATGGTGGACAGGTACTTTTTTGTGATTTAAACAGGTACAGCCTGCCTTGACCTTGGCAAACACAGAACCTCTGGATTTCGGGTATGAGGTTGATGAAATTGTCCCACAGAGCCAGAGCCCTATGCACTCAATTTACTTTTATAATGAATAAATATTGAAAGATCCACAAAGGTCCTGGGTTAGCTTTGAAGAAGCTGCCAGGTCAGGGGTAGACGGTCGCTGGTTTCAAATTGGTTTTCAAATGTAGCAAAGGTTAGCAGTTTATCTTGGTTGCACTGGGAGGCTTTCTTCTTATTATTTTTTTCTAAAAAGGAGCTCCATCTGGCACTGATAGGCTTGGCTGTGACGTGCGTCACCGATGCATGTAGGGCAGCATAGAGCCAGTGGCCTCAGAAAATGGGCTGGAAGAAAACAGGGCTGAAGCAGTGTGTGTTGCACTAGAACTAGATTGGGAACTGCACATCCCTCCAGATGTTGGGCTGTTGCTGTCTCACCCTTACATGAATGCTTCAGTCTGGTGCACACTTACCTGAGACTAAGTCCTGCTGAATGTAGTGAAATTTACTTTCATGTAAGCACTTTTTTAAAAAATAGAATGTAAGTATGCAAAGGGTCAGGCTTTACATTTAACCTGTTATTACTTGGCCTGGGACTTTGAGGAAAGTGTGGATTTCCCACCCTTCTGTTTATTTTATAATCTGAATGCAGAAATGGCAGCAAGGGTCGGAGGATAGGAACAGCTCTGCCATTAAGCAAAAGGGGCTGGCTGCTCCAGGCAGCAAATTTGGAGTCTAAGTTACTTGAGTTCTAAAACAGATGCCAGTAGAATTTCATGAGGGATCAAAGTTCTTATGGGGGGCAATGCTTTCATTTTTCCACCCCATAGCTACACTCTTACTTCCCTCCTATCTCCTGTTTTTCTACTCAAGAAGTCCCTTGCCAGTGAGACAGTTAAGTAATTTGCCATCCACTTGCTCACCCACCCTTTTAGACAAATGTTTGTAGATGTAGATTTTTTGCTGCTGTTTTGGGGCTTCCCTTCATTCTACTTAATGTGGGTCTTGACCTCTGCCCCAGGTCCTGACCTGATGGCATTTACTCCCCCGGCCCCCACTTCCCTTCTTAGTTAGTTTTGAAACTAGAAACTAGAAACTAGACATAGGACAATGGAGAGAAAGTTCTGCATAGAAGAAGAAGTGATAAGTATACGCATATATCTGCACCCCCCAGGTCTCTGAAAATGCCCCACAATACCATTGCCTGGCCAGTTTCCATCACTTGAGCTGAAGCTAACTGAAAATGTGGATCAACCTCATGCCTCTTCTACACAGTGTGAACCCTCTGTGCCTATCAAGAAGAAACTGGTTATTATTTATTCACTTGTTGCCCTAAACGTAATGCTAAAGAGAAAAGACAGAATTGTGAGAGCACAACTGTGCGTCACTGAAATACAAAGGAACTGCAGGGTATGAGGGGTGACATTGTCAACCACTACCAGTTGCTCTGTGTGAGTACAGATGCAATGTAACAAGTGTACTGGCGTAAACAGAGGCAAGAGTAGTACGATAGTAGGATCTTAGCCAAGCGTTACAAGGTCAACCCATCCCCTACCCTTCCTCCTCTTCTGATTGGTCCAGAGGCTCATGGGCAGAGCGGAGGGGAGGAAACAGCAAGGAGTGTGATGCAGTCAGCTGGGCTAATCGCAGGTGTGGCACGTAAGCCCGGAAGGCAGGGTCACTACCGTACATTCCCTAGTACTTTAGACTTTATGTTTCATTTTTTCATATGTGTCCTCCAGAGTGCTCCAGACTTGAGGGAGGGGCAATCTGGGATGCTCTGCCGGCCAGATTTTGAGCCAGACGGGCCAGAGTTGATTCTGATTAACACACTATGATAGGCATTTCATTTTCTTGGCGTTCCACATTAGTTAAATCTGTGAACCAACCTGCATGGTCTGTGTCTTGACTGTGGGCCTTTCTGCACTGCACTGTTATGGTTCTATTATTCCACTTTCCACATCCTGTGGAATTCTGGGGTTTGTAGTTTACTGAGGCCAAAGAGCTCTCTGGCTGAGAATTCTAAAGGCCCCTCCCCAAACTGCAAACCCCAGGATTCCATAGGATGTTGAGAGTGGGATAATAGCACTATAACAGCGTAATGCAGAAAGGCCTTGAGACTCTTGGGACAGCAGAGTATCTGGTAAATATTGCCCATTAAAAAAGTTTTCTTGATTGTAGACTCTTCCCTTCTTTGGCACACGTGTAGCAAAAAAATTATCTCCATTCATTTGAATAGAACAAGATGGCTGTAGCTGGAGTTGCCAAAGGGGAAAAATCCAGTTTGCTCCCCTCTTATGTTGGTCTGCAGAAATCACCAGGTCCAGCTACCACCAACAAAAGTTAGCAAGTCATCATCTTGTGAAATGTTAACAAGATGGAACCAGTTAAAAAAAAAAAGCTGGTAATTCCAGTTTAGGATTAAGAAGCCTTCTAATAGGAATGTATACTTGCTGCTTGACAACAGTTTTGCAAATATCTTGCAACAACTGGTTCAGGAAGAACGGTAGAGAAACATCTTCACTCCCACTGATTTCCATTACCTCTTGCCTCCTCAACTTTGCTTGGAATTTTGTAGTACTAACTTCAGGCTGAAACTCTGGCCATGTCTGCACTAGGCTGTTATAGCGCTATGATTCCACTTTCAACATCCTACGGACTCCGGAGGTTGCAAACCCCTGGAGTCCATAGGATGTTGAAAGTGGAATCATAGTGCTATGACAGCCTAGTGCAGAAATGGCCTCTGAGTGCCATTCTCATGGGGCTTTACGACATCACTAACTGAGGTACCTCTTTCATTAAAAAATGAATAAATTCAGTAGTGTATTGATATTTTTTATTTAAATATTTTAAAAATATTTTTATTTAAATATTTAATAGTTGTACAGTTATAGCTTGCTTTCTCCCTCTCATAAAAAGCATAATATCATATTTGTTGATTTTTCTATAGAATGGTTAATCAGTATGTATTTAAATGTTAACATATAGTTAAAGCCAATGTGTATAGCTGTCGTAATATAATTGTACCCTTATTAAATAAATAATTTTTTTAAAAAAAAACATATTTTGAAGTTCAGGCAATATGGTAATCATGAGGGTCTCCATAGATAGATATCTTTATTGCAGTCATTGACCAGTACAAAAGGGGATACAGAGTATAAAAGGTAAAGGCATTAAAAACAGTAATAAAATGAGATTAAATATTTAAAATCTGGTCTCCATAGATAGATACCAGGGGGCAGTATAACAACATACAAAATTGTCTTCATTAGTATAAAAAATAGTTAAAGTGGTTTTCATCTTCAACTGAAGACGGTCCTTAAGAAAACAACTACTGGGTCTTCACATACCCTCCAACTGTCCAAGTTTGGCAAGGCCCAGTCCCAATTAATCCCGTCTTACAACGTTTTCTACTCCTTTTAAAAATGTACCTGTTTCTCTCTGCTCCCTCCACTTTGCCCCTTTGTCATCAGCTTACTTTAATTGCTGTAAACTGACTCCAAAATGCAAAAGTAGCAGGGTGAAATCTTGTCCCAGTAGGTTCAGGCAGAAGCAAACTGCTGCAGCCTCTCCTGCTTTTGTCATCTGGACCAAATTCTGATTTTTCTTGCCCACACAGGCCCCAGTTTTCATCTGTGAAATACTGGAGGGCATGTCTTGTTTGCCAAAATACTAAGAAATTCCCGACTACTTTGCATAATAACAGAGATAGCTGCTCACAACATTGTATTCTTGATAGGAGAATGGATCCCGTTCCCTCCACTGTGAGGAATTCAGCTGAACTCAGAAAGAACAAAGAAGCTTGAGGATGGCAGGCAATGTGATTTTTTCTCCAAAACCAAAATTCCTGTTCTCATCCTGAGAACCCTGGGTCCAGGTGCACTACCAGATACAAGTAGGCTGTCATTCTTTAAATTTTAATCTGGACCTTCTTAATCTATGCGAACAAACTGAAAGAGGTATGTTTGTTTCATACACAGTTGGTCCACATTTGTGGGTTTTGCTTTCAAGGATTTGTTTATTTGTGAGTTTCTCCAACTACTGCCCCCCCATCTCAAGTGCTTTTTTTCTGGGAGAACCTTCCCTCTCAGTGGCTCTGATCCAGCCATGAAGCCTCTTCAAAAACACACATCTGGTCCTCCTCTTTCCCCAGCTGCTGCCCGATCAGCTAAGGACAGCTGGCACCCTGATTTTTCAGCACCACAGACCTCTTCCAATGCCCCCACCCACCCAAGGAATGACATAGGACAGAGAGAGGAAGTATAGGGCTGCCATAATAGCAATAGCATGTGTATTTCTATACCACATATCAGCTAAGTGCTCTCTAAATGGTTTACAATGTGTTTAGCTAATTGCCCCCAACAAGCTGGGTACTCATTTTACCGACCTGCGGAAGGATGGAAGGCTGAGACCCCTGGAGACCAGCCAGATTGAACTCACAACCTTGTGGCTGCAGTCCCGGCATTTCACCACTGCGCCACCGGGATTTTTCCATAACAACTCACCCACTTTCCCTCTCCTTTCCCTGACCTGATCTAGACCTTGGGTGCCTGTTTCCCTCACCATGTATCAGCCCTCTTCCCACAGACACATACACACATTTTGATATTTGCAATTTTTCCACTTTTGCAGGGAGCCTGTGCCCCAATCCTAGTGGATGTGGAGAGTCAATTGAATTGCAAGGCATCACTTTTCAAAATCCATGTGGGATCCTAGAGTTCAAGATCCACTTTGGCTGAAAATAAATGAATAAATCCTTTCTTGAAGAAACAGTAGCCACACCAAGACAGACATAAAAATAAAAAATACTACCCCCTCAATTAGCAAGTTTTCCTGTTATGGAACAAAATAATGGGGGGGGGAATCAGTGTCTGTTGAGCAGATGTTCATTCTGGGTGGCTGTTAAAGGCACAGCAGCGATAACTTCACTGAAATCAGGAAAACTCGAGCTGAGCCCTGAGAGAAAGGAGGTCAAAAGAGCTTTCCTTCCATAAAGGAAGAGTCTAAAAGGGCTCACAGTTTGGTCCAATGGGGAAAGAGGTTCAGCCACAATTGGAAACACCCCTCTACAAAGTCCTCAGTTAGAGGGCCAGAACAGAAGAGCCTTATCAATGCTCTTTCCAGCAAAGATTGCATCACCTCGCAGAGAAATTGAATCAGAGCTCCTGTGTTACCTGAATCGCTGAACCCTGCATGCTGCAATCTTTTATGGTGTTTCCATGCAGCAAGCAAGAGGTGCCTCCTTTCTGATAAAATAATGTGCTGGATACTGGCTCCTTTGTTCGCAGGACTATCAAAGTTAGCATGCCCATGCTGAATTGAGAGCTAGGATTTAGTATATGGACAGTAAAAACAAAACAAACAAACTGATTCTACTATCAAAAGCAGGTTTACAGCTAAATATTAAGAAGACAAAGTAATGACCACAGACGATTTGTGTAATTGTAAAGTGAATGATGAAGACATGCATGTTTTTCCTTCAAAAGAATGCTGTCTCCAGAAAGACCCTTGTTTTTGTGCAAATGTGATGTCTCCTTAAGTGAAAAAGACTTTTTCACCAGAAGTTTTGTGCAAAAATCAGTCTATATTTCTGTATGAAATAGTCTGCAAAAACCAGGCAAAAACATCATGGAAATACTATTTTTTTTTCCTGCAGTGAATGAAAACGATAGAAGATGTTTGTCTTTGCAAGTCAAAACAGGAAGTCCAAGATCTACCATACAATATTAGCTGGCCTAGAGTTGTCAGGTGACAATTTGAAGAATTATGCTGATATTTAAATGCGCGAAATGTGGCAAAATAGATTGTCGTACTTTTTCTCCTGCTTTCATCTGCGGGGAGAGAGGAGAGTTGTGGGGAGAGGGGCTGTGGCCATAACTGCCTCCCTCCCCAAAGCCATTCCTATACTGTAGGCAACAGTGAGGTCTAATTTTGGGAAAGCACTGGGAAAATTGTTCTTGCTTACCAACTAGACATCCTGATCATTTCCTGCGCTTGCTTTCCCCCAATTATACAGTTTGTACTAACGAAACCTTGTAGCATTTTAGAAGCAGACATTTGGAGGATAATCACACACACCATTCCATGTTCATTTCACAGATCAGGTAACTAGCAATTCAAAGGCTGCATTCAAAATTGTACAGCGATAGAGGAAGTGATGCCTTTGAAATTGGGACTGAGGAGTCCCTGAATGTTGACTCTGCACGTAATCCACATACGTCAGTAACAGTGTGGATATAATTGGGAGTTCTTGCAACATCTAAGTCAGGGTTGATAAGCAACAATAATCCAGATTTGAAAAGGAAATCCCTTGTATTAACAATTCCTTGCATGTGGGTGAGATTTTTGGCTGTCCTTTCCACACTAACTCATCTAAAGCTTATCAAACTCAGTCCTAGATATGGTTTTTGATCTCCATGCGCCACCTGCTGTTAGAAATAATATACTAACCACTTTTGGGTACCTGGAAGACTGTAAGAAATGAGGGGTAATATATGGCCTAAATACCCTAAAGGCTTGTCTGATCTTGGAAGCTAATCAAAGTTAGCTCTGGTTAATACTTGGATGGGAGAATGCCAATGAATACCAGGCACTCTAGGCTAATATTTCACAAGAAGGAACTAGCAAATCTGTCTCTGAGGATTCCCTTTCTAAGAAAATCCTAGGAAATTCAGGAGGTCTTTACAAGTCAACAGGTGACTTGCATGTGCACTTAGACACACACACACAGACACAGAGGAAGAGAGAGAGAGATGAGGTCTATTCTATAAAAAGGGAGCTAGCTGATTGCAAAGTAGTGTTGGTGAAGATAAAAAATCTTGGCCCTATGTAAACACTGTTTATGAGTGAGCAGACACAGCAAAATATTTCAGACAGATAAGGGATATTAGTTTTATGTGATGACCAAGTTAGATGTTACCAGGGTAGAGCCCTTGGCATGTTGCCAGCTAAAGCAACTGATTAAAAAGGTGCCCCCACCTCTCCTATTCTCCATGCAGAAATAAACTGCACTGGATGTTGAATTTTATATCATGTTCAGCATTGGCAATAGGACTGTCGTCTACGCTCCTAAGGGCAGCAGGGGTGCAGGAGAGGCTGTGCTGGACAACTCTAATAAAAAGAAATGCCCAGGGAGCCCTGGGGTCACAGCTGAGGAGGAGAGTTGCCATTGCTGCATCCCAGAATCTTCCTCTTGAGGTGTTGCCTCCCGCTACCTGAAATACAAGGGCCTGCTTTGTACTGACGATAAGAGCCAACTGTTCAAATTAATCACACAGTGACAGGGAAGAACTACAGGGAATTTTCAATCAAGCAGCCTCCCTGCTCCAAGCTGCAGCCTGAGAGTGATACCGTCGAGGATCCTGCTGATTCTATAAGCAGATCTAACATTCCAGGACAATTTGTAAATAATAATAGCAACAACAACAATAAGAATATTTATTTGTTACCCACCTCTCCTTAAGGTTCAATGCGGGGTACAACAGAGGTTAAAATACAATTAAAAACACATTATGATTAAAATACACTAAAAAAAAGGTCAAGCCATTCAAAATACAAATATATTATAATTAAAAATACATCGTAATTAAAAAATAGTCTGGGCAGGCCTGCTGGAAGAGATAAGTCTTTAGCACTTTTTAAAATTTGGACAGCATATTTTGCTGTCAAATCTCTGCTGCAGGTCATTCCATAGTCTAGGGGTGTTTTGTTTTTGTTTGTTGTTTTTTTAATCTCTGACTGAAGATGCCATTATTTCAACTGTGATTAAAGGCTACAAAGCAACAAGAAACAGTAAACAGTACGCAGTAAACCTCCTCTGGAAGTTTGGAAATTGGGAGGAGGAAATGTGGACAGCGATGTTATAGTTGGACTCTGAGGTACGTGTCATAATCATATGAAAAAATATAGAATGTCAGTTTTCCCAAAAGGTTGTGATTTGATAAGAGCTGCCTTGGTAGAATATGGAACTTGCTGGAGCAATGGCTGTTCTTTTAATGCATTGTAATGGAACAGAGAGCTCAGTGTAAAACTGCCTTGGAAGGCCATCCTCTTGAATGTTCTAATCTCAGCTTCAATATGAACCGAACTAGTGAGTTATGTATAGCATTTGACTGTCTGTTTGTATCTCACCCTTCTAGTGAGACTCTTGGGGTGGTGGTATACATGTGGTTATCCCATTTATCTGCGCAACATTCTTGTCAGGCAGGTTAGGCCAAGAGATAGACGTGGTGTTCCCAGGGCCATGCAGAGAACCTAGTGGAATGGAAACTCGTATTCCCACAGCCGAACTAGAACTAACATTGCACCATCTGCCACACTGATTTCCCTACAGTAAGATCAACTGTGGAACAAACACATCTCAGTAGCTGCTTTTCAGTTATGGAACTTCTTTCCTTGCAGTTCCCAACGACTTACCCAGCCAGTGTCTGAATAATACCTTCTGGAAATGATCATAAGACCTGCCCGTCTCTGAATGAGACTTTGAGTTAGATTAGTTGGGTGTGAAGAGCCAATGGACACTCATACACTGACTGCAGCCTGCCATGTAGGTACCTAATGGGAACATGGAACTGGGCCCACTCCTGGGCCTTAGGATTCCCGCCCTAAGGAGGATAGGATGGCACCCTCCTTGCCATCCTTCTCTCAGCAAGTGAAAACTGTTTTCTTTGACCAGCTTAAGGAAGTGACCTCTTTTAATTTTTATCTTTTGCCTGTTTAATGAATTTGCTTTGAATGGTCTTCATTCTGTAGATCATTTAATTGCATTTTAATAATAGCTTTTTACATGTGTTTATTTCTGCCTTTGTATATCTTTTTATCTGTACTTCTTTTCCTTTTTTGGAGCCATTTGGAATTCCAGTTTTGGAGAAGAGATGGGATAATACTACTATTAATATGTAATGTATTTTAGGCACAGTTCCCCATCCCCGGTAACCTCTAGACCGGATTACTGCAATGTACTTTACATGGGGCTGCCACCAGAGACAAACTGAAAGCTTCAGATAGTTTGGCATACTATGGAGCGGCTGCTGCCAGAGATTGGACAAAGAGGTCATTTGAGCTAATCCCACCTGCTTTCATGTCACTCTAGTGATGCCAGGAGGATTAATGCAAAGCTTGAAGATGGGAAGTCTTGGCTGTCTTGGAGGTCCAAAATAGCATTGAAACACTGCTAAACAAATGCTCCAGGGTGTAGGATGTCCCTGTAGGTCAAATAGCAGTAATGAAATCAGCTGGAGCTTTGCATGTGTTGTATCTGTAAATGAAGCATATATGTCCAGTCTAATGCCCAGATTTATATGTGATGTAGCAGAAACAAGTTAAAAAGGAGTAAATCCAAAATTAGTCCCATGAGTCAAGAACAGGTCTATTAGAATTATTGAGACTTTAGTTGCCACTAACCAATCTTACTCATGATCATGGATCTACTCTACATAGGACTGATCCGTATGGCAACAAAGTTGGCATTTCCAGCTTTTTAACTAGTCTTTTTCTCTCCTTTGCAGAGCTGATTGCCAAGCAGCACTTGAGAATTCTGCTGCAAAATGAAATCTTTACTGATTTCTTTAACACATTCCTGAACCTTCCTGTAAGTTTCCATGCTATACCTCGCGTTTCTTCCCAGGCCTTATTCTAATGAGTCGCTGGACACATTTTGTGAAGTAGGAAAATAAAACATGTAGTAAGAAAGACAGTTTTGTGCATTTCGGCAATATGGTCTTTAATCAGGAACAAGGTCGTTTCTTTAACCAAGTAGATGAGACAAACATAAGGAAAAAGAAGATTTAAAAGACTACTATTTCCTTTCAGTCTGTTAATATTAATAGTACATTTTGGTGACCAAATATTCGATCTGTGACCAAGGAGAATATGCACATGCTTTGGATTCAGTCATGTTGCTTCAAGCATTGTCAGCTCCATCATCCATCCTGCACTTTTTCGCACTGTGCCTGCAGGCTTTATTGACACTTTGAAAGTACTGCTTTTTCATCAAAAAAGTTGTCAATAACTTTATGCCATTACACACATTTTGTCAATTCTAGTGCAGTTCACAAGGCTGTCACATCTCAAGGACAATGCCAGTGTATCTCCAGTTAAAGTCTTGGAGAAGTTATTTGTGTCACTTTATATGATGACTCTATGGCTGTGCAAAATAACATGTGGTGCCAGGTAGATTAGAGTACATTTCTCCTTGATACCAGCCTTCTGGTTTCTTGTCAATAAGAAATTAAAATCTTACAACTACAAATACCCCTGCAATCTCATGTATCATAAAAGGAACCATGATCTCATTGATACAGGCTCTTTCCTGTGGAGCCTACAAATAAATGGAATACCCAGATTTTGGCCCTTGGGAACTAGTTTCAATTAATGCTCACACCGTTATTCAGACAATGAACAAAAGTGTGATTGTTTAAAATTAAATCACAGCTGGGGGAGCATCTGTCATGGGCCTGTGATTGTGCAAGAGAGGGAATTTGATCCTTTGCTCATGTCACATGTCAAGGTTGCTGCTGGGCATCTGAGTGGATGGCAGAGGGAAGAGGCAGTGTGGCCAGACAGCCAGGTGCAAGGCCAGCAGGACTGTTATGGCTATGTCTTGTGTATTAGGGAAGGCCACATGCCAGAGCACTGATTGGGTCACCCCACATGTTTCAGGGTGACAAGGTAGCATAAAAAGGCTGGTGTTTGCCTTGACCAGCTGCCAGTTAGCTGCCATAGTTGGACCTGCCATGCTATTGGCAGTATACTGTTTGTAAGGGGAGATGCTGCCCAATTTTTCTCCATTATCTTCTGTTTTTTCTCCTTGTCTAATTGCTTGGCAAGCTAGCATGTTTCTGCTAAGTCTTATCTTGGAGTGTGGCAATAAATCAGTACTCTAAGCCTAACTAATGACCCTCTGGAATTTTTTTCTGCTTCACTGGGACTCTCTGCTGTGGCAAAGCCTTGCTTCATAGATAGCATTCTGCTCATGCTCAGAGGAGCCAAATCCTGCCCACTCTGACAGTGGTCACCACCCAGATTCCTTCTCCTATCCTATAATTTTTACTTGCCTCAAGGGAAAGCTCCAACTGGCTTCACTTTCATCCCATTGCAAACAGCAGTTGGGAGGGGCATGACCATGGTAAGGCCAAAGGGTTTACTTCCTTTCTTATAAATGATCATGATCCAGATCCATACACAGCTGCTATTTCCTCCCACACCCACTCATCCACAAATCACTCAGTTGCAAATGGCAAGCATAACATCACAACTAGTTTGGTATTTAAACAGGGAACAAAGACCACACGCTGTGATTTGTAGTTGGTTTGAAAGTAGTTCACAACCATATGGTATGTATACACTTTCTATATGTTACTCTGGTAAACAAGTTTTTGAATTAAGATCCCATAAATGTTGTTGGAAAAGAGGGACAAAAGAAATATATGTATACGCCATGGAAACTTGTAAGTTTGCCAGCCGCTGCTGCCTGCTCTTATATGCAATTGCTTAATTACATCCCCACAGAACCTAGAGCTATGCCTAAATGACACCTTCTCCAATCAGGCCTTCTCTCTCTCCCCTTCTCTTTTTGTCTTTGTATGCAGGTATTTGGTCAGACACCTATTTTCATTAACAGCATTCGTCAGTGGCATCTTTGGCCAGAGTTACCATGCAACCATGTAAGTTTAAAGAATTTCTAGAGCTTGTTAGACTTCTGTATAGCGTGACAGTTAATGCCAATAATATCAGTGATATCTGGCCCAAACCCCAGCAATATAACACAGTTAACTGTCTCCACCTGGGCTTCTGGTATGAAGTATTTATTGCAGTTAATATTCAACCATATGTCTAATAAACGTAAAGCATGTAAGCTGTCTCCCTGAATTCAAACCAAAATGAAACCGAAAGTGATTACTCTGAGTGTGGTTATGAAGCATATAGTCCTCTAGATGTCGCACAACTCTAAGAAATCCATTCCTGCATTGCCAATAATGAGGGCTGATAGAAGATGCAAATCAACCACATCTGGAAGCTACACATTCCGCACCCTGACTGAGAGTTATGCTTGTGCTTCACAGTTCTTGAAAGTAAATGAAGTTTGACAATGAAATTGTAGTTCTGCCTAGAGATTCTAGGCTTCGCTATGTAGTATTCCAAAACAATCAATTCCTTTTTATGTTTCATCAGTTAGAAGAATGATGGTTGGGATTTTTCATGCTATTCTATTATTCATCATCCTGTAACTTCTTATTGTGTCCCCAAAACTTGGAAAAGTTCCTTTCTGGGATACAAGTCCCATAGCATCTCTATCAACATGATGATGCTTTCTGGGGTATGTGGGGGCCTTTCCGTACTACACTGTTATAGTGCTATTATTCCACTTTCAACATCCTGTGGAATTCTGGGGTTTGTAGTTTACTGAGGCCAAAGTGTTCTCTGGCTGAAAATCCTAAATGCCTCTCCCTGAACTGTAAACCCCAGGATTCCATAGGATGTTGAAAGTGGAACAATAGCAATATAACTGTGTAGTGCAGAAAGGCCAATGGAGTTGCGGAACAAAACAGAGTTGAGTTGTTTCTGGAAAAAGAACATTGTACCCTCAGCATGGTGACAGTATATCATCTAGCCTTCGTGTGAACCTAGGTGAACAAACATTTGGGGCCATAGTGATTATTAAGTGCACACTGATCTCTCACAAAGGAAGTATGATACACCCACGCTTGAGTTTTGCATTCCTACATTTCCTTCTGGGGATAATGAACTTGCTCTGTTCTTCCTGAATGACAATGATATGGTCATGGGAATCAACTCTCAGACATCTATCTCTGAGCACCATAATCACACCAACATTAAAGTACGAATAATCAGTTCGGGATTCAAAGAATTCTAGTAGGGACAAGATTTCAAAGAATTGTGCTCTAAAACTGATGTTAAGCCTTCCTGCCTGCCTGCCTGCCTGCCTGCCTTCCCTTTTTTCTTCTTTCTTTTCCAAAGATGTTGTTCTATCCTTCCATTTCCCTTTTTTAAAGTGTTTGTTTTTGCTTTTGAGTTTCCTTGGCAAAGAATTTGTCTTGCTGAACACTATGCATTCATCATGACAGTCTCTAGAGCCACATCCCAAGGAGAGTCCAAAAATTCAGGCAGCTGTTTTGATCTACTTCAGCAAACCAGTTCTAGCAGTTTTTATCTCCACTAGGAACAAGCCTTTTGCAAAGCCAATGGGTCTTTTTTGTCCAATCAATATCAAATGCTTTGCATTACTACTAGGATAGTTCAGAACAATATATTTTTGCTCCGTCGTCTTCCAGTTGCAATCCCAGCAGTGCCTTTGCCAGGAAGGGAGCCCAACGGGAATGCTCCCCTCCTCACCCAACTGCAGCCAACTGCACCCTGAAGAGAGGAGCATGAGAGACATGCCTCTTCCTTCTTCAATGCAGCTGGGCTCTTTCCTATCCTGCACTGGGATAGGAAGTGCCTCCATTGAGCTTCTGGCCCTTCTGCATGGCAGGTGAGTACAGGAGCATTGCACAATCGGGGTCATTGATGGGGAAACTCCGTCAATGCTTTACTCTGTGATCATGCAAGCTGGTGATGGGAGAAGGGCAGGACTGCAATGGCATCATGCAGAAGCATCATTCCAGTCCCACTCCTCTCACATCCCAATGCTGGGACACAGTCATCGTGCAGAAAGGACCTATGATTCCACTTTAATGGCCATGGTTCTATCTTAGTTTAGGGAGGTGCATTCAGAATTCTCAGCCAGAGATCTCTAGTGCCTCCATAAACTACAAACATGAAGATTCCACTGGCTGTTGTTATGGCAGTAAAAAAGGAATTACAGCACTATAATTGTGTAGTGTGAAAGGGCCTCTGATGCTTTGATCTTGTGAGTCTTCATTCTGTTGCACCACTAGTCTAGACAGCACAGTTAGTTGGAGGCAGTAATATTCAGGAAAGCCATCAACTCTTTCAATGTCTGCTTTCTTGGTCTCCATGAAAGCAATAAACCAAGTACTTCTCCTAGTTCTTTGAATTCCAGCAAGACAGAGAACATTTACCAATGTGCTTCTGAGCAATTTTATTTATCATTAATGTGTTGTCCCTCTTTTTGGAATAATGCAGGTGTCAAAACACAAAGGCTTGTTGAACTGGATGGAGAAACACCGACTACCTTTCTTCTGCAAAACTAATTTGTGTCTTCACTATGTTCTCTGTGAGGAGCTCATCAGTTTCATCCGGTCTCCTGAAGCTGGTAGGAGTTGAAGTCAAATGTTAAATGAAATGTTTACCTGCAAGAGCACACAGAACTGACATTATGTTGACTCCCTTTCTAAATTGACATTTACCAAAAAAGTGAAAATGTTGGGGTTGCAACAATATTTTTTTTTTAAATCCCAAACTAATATCTAAATCCATTGCTACCCCCAAATAGAATAGGCCAATGGAATCCATTGTTGTATGGTAAGTCAACATTTATATAAATCTCATTGACTCAGTGGGCCTGCTCTAATTGAGTTTAGGTTTTAGTACCAAGCAGTTATGAATGCAATGCCAGATTCTGAATAAAATACATAAATATGCCTATTGTTATGGCTGCTGTAAATTCTAATTTTGTTATGCTGGTTGAGTGAGATAATCAGTTGATGTACCATCATTAGTAGAAGCCAGTTCTGAAAGATAATTTCCTGATAATTTTGATTTTCTCCTGAGTTTTTAGAATGTGATAGGCATCAAGGCTTACAGAAGATCATACTATTTGAACTGAAAGAAAGGGATAGTTAGACAGGAAACACAATTTGACAGTTTTGAGTAACAGAAGCAGACAAAGGCAACAGAGCTGGAGGATGGATTTAGCCGGAATTTGGCAGGGGGGAGTAGAACAACATATAAGATGCTAATGGTCTGTTAATGGTGTATCTATTTGTTCTAAATGTGATATGGTTTTGTATTTTTAATAACACAAGTACTATAACGATACTATCAACCTTTAGGTTTTTTTCTCATCCTAAAGGAACAAAATTTGTCAGCATCAGAGGTAAGAATATCACGCAAAGAATGCGAAAATCCACAAACAACATGAAAGGGTGAAATCTCAACGTACTAGTGAATGGTGTGATACAAAGGGTCTAGTGCCCGTGTGAGGCTAGCCATTCTCATGCTTTGTGTTGGACTTATTTGTAGCACTTCAGGTATGTTTGGGACTTAGCTTATTGAAACAGCTTCTGGACTGGAGGATTTGATTTCTGAGGAATTAAGGGATGTTCCTGCACCCTTTGTGTGTCATCATCATTGTCATAATCATAGCCGTCTTTATTTCTTACCCACTTTTCCCTGTAGGTTGAAGTGCAGAACAACAGATTAAAATACAACATATAACAGCAGTTAAAAACATATAAAAACCGGTTAAAAATGCAACATCAATTAAAATAACAATACATATTAAAACAATCAATTCATTCTTCAAAATTAACAATTTTAAAAATCATCTGGATAGGTCTGCTGGCACAAGCTGGTCTTTTTGGCTTTTTAAAACAGAGATAGTGTATCCAGCTGTCAACTATTTTCCAGCAGGTCAGTTCCCAGTCTGAGGGCCAGTGATTAAAAAGTCTTCTGAGTGACAGTTGTCAGCTTTGTTCTGGCTGACTGAAGTAAATGTCTTGCAGAGGATCTGAATGTACAGGTTGGATTATATGCCATGGGCAGGCACGCATACTCATGCATGCAAAAATAAAGAGCAGCAGCGCAATTGAAGATAAGGTACTTTGCCATGCCCTTCCAGTGCTGTAACACATTACCTCTTTCCCTAAGGGCAGCCCCCACGTACTGTTCTCACACCCTGACCAGATGCTTTCTCACATGACGTGCTCTCTGGCTTTCCTTTGCAGCGGAGATGCTGAGATGGAAACGGGCTGATCAGTGGCTTCTTGAGAAATGCATTGGTGGCAGCCGGGGAATGTGGCGTTTCCGCTCTTTCATGCAAGGAATGGCAGGTAAGAAGGTGGAACACAGTCAGAAATCACATAGGTAGAGACAAATAGCCAATCAGGGCTGAAGAGCTCTTCTCCTTGACCAAGCCTGCTAAAGGGCAATGGGTGGAGCATATGCTTTGACAGGAGAAGGTCCCAGTTTACTGTCACTAATAGAAATATTTGCATTTATTTTCCTTATTTATTAGTTTATTCATTCTGCCTTTGCTTCAGTGAGTTCCTCCTCACTTGATCTTCACAAACACCCTATGAGGTGGGTCAGGCTGAGAGAAACAAGGATGGGCCCAGTGGTTTCGTTACCCAATGAGGACTAGAAACTGTATCTTCCAAGTCTCAGCCTAGCATTCTAACTATTTCACATAGTTTCTATTGGACTAATTAACGATATTTTAGATAGATGGAGGTTTTACCAGTTATCACCAGCCATTTTTCTGAAATGCATTTTCCCAACTATCGGGCTCAATCATACTTTGAATTTTTGAAAATGAAATTTTCAGCAATTGGGGTGTTCTGCTAGAGACCAAATTTTGCAGGCAATTACAAATGTGGTGTTGCCTGAAATGACTAGTTGTAACTTTTTGTCTGATCTACAGGGGAAGAACTGACCAAATTCTGGCTAGCTGCAGAAAGGATACTTGGGATTGATGAAACAGATGAGTCCCAGCAGGATCTCTATGTGTCACTGATCCAGGTGTTGATGGCCACACACTTGCAAGAGGGTTCTACAGTTGTCACACTCTGCAACACAAGTGTTGGTAAAATGCACATATAGTACATGTTTACAGATGTTAAGCTTACATGTGTCTGCGTGCCATTAAAGCACTCCAGTTTTTTCTCTGTAACCTGGTTTAATTTTGGTCCTTTTTATGTGCGGTCTGTACTTCAGCTTTGATCCTGAATGTGAGGTGGTAGACAGGGGGCATGATGATGTTTTGTTATCTTTCCCCCTACAAGAACTACATTTTCCCCTTTGCAGCCCAAAAGCATGCACACATATGCATAATATATGCATCACCACATAATACTTGCCTCAAATTGGTGGGGTGGGAAGGGGCCTTTGTCAATCAGCAAGGACAAATGCTTGGGTTACTGGTATGATGGTGGATCCAAAGGTCTTCACTATGGCTTCTCTCTCCCATCTAGTGTGCAAAGGGCTAGGGCAAAACTATTCAAGCTTTTCATGTTGGTGACACACTTTTTAGACATGCATCATTTTGCGACACAGTAATTCAGTTTTACTAGCAAAGCGGAGGTTAAACTAACCCCTTATAAAAGATACAGACATATACATAAATTGTAATAACAAAAAATATGGGGAGACAATATTATCGCATGAAAACCTTTCATATATTTTTAAAAATATATGATTTATGAATAATAACATACATTTCCAAGATTGTAGACGACACACCTACATACTTCAGGCAATGCTATTGTGTCGTGGCACACTGCTTGGAAAGCCCTGGGCTAGGGAATCTCAGTGGTCTCACCTTTTCCATAGACTTCTCACCTTTGCCTTCTCTTCTGGCAAATTGAATTGTTCTCCAGGCTCCCCTACCCTGTTTTCCCCTGAAAGAAAGACAGAATCCACCCAGTTTATTTTCACCAAAAGCAAAAGGAATGCTGGAGAGTGGGGCCATTTCTGCACTACACTGTTATAGTGCTATTATTCCACTTTCAACATCCTGTGGAATCCCAGGGTTTGCAGTTTAGGGAAGGACATCTAGAATTCTTAACCAGAGAGCTCTTTGGCCTCAGTAAACGACAAACCCCAAAATTCCATAGGATGTGGAAATTGGAGTAATAGCACTATAACAGTGTAGCACAGAAATGGCCTGAATATTTACCTGAAATTAAGTCCTTCAGAAGTCAATTGGGCTTACATAGGAGTAGACACACATTGTACCAATATTGTACCATACTGCATAAAGCAGAGGTAATGCAGAGGGGCACACAGAAATAAAGTAGAGATAAAGTGGTGTTTGAAATATAAAGAAACATGTTACAAATTAATAATTTGACAAAATATTCAAATATGTACACGTGTGTGTGTGTGTGTGTGTGTGTGTGTGTGTGTGTGTATAATTCTGGATGAGTACAAATGCACATGCAAAGAAGATTTTTTAAAAGAAAAAGCCTAGTGCCTGCAGTTCATCCCAACCTATATGGCTGAGACAATATCACACATTGCTCCCATGCCTTCATAATCTGATTTCCCACTTGAAGACAACCCTTGTGAGGTGGCTTGTAAGACTCATTCAGAGTTGGACTAAGATCACAAGTGTGATATGCCAGGGGCTTATTTGAAAATAAACTGAAGCAAATTCAGGAGAGTCTCAAAACATGCTGTTGAGTAGACTTGTGATGAATGAATGAGTTCCAGAGGGAAAAGTACGGTCCTGAACCAGACTGAAATGGCTGCGCGCAGTGCATTGTTGTAAGGAGGGGTTTGGATTGTGAAGCGAGGATTCCTTGAACTGTGAAACTGAGAACACACAGAATGCCGATTTGGCTTGAGAAGAAAGTTTGCAAAACAATAAGGACTTGGTACCAACAGAATGTACTCTTGAGATGCACAGATCCAGAAGTGTGGCTTCCTTAATTGCCATGTGATGTTGCCTACAATGCATATCTTCTTTGATTGTCTTTATGTTTCACCCACCTTCACAAATTCATGATATTCAATGGTGATCAATACCTTTATTAGAAGAACAGTTAAGTTCTTATGTGGAAAGGCAGAGAAAACAAGGAGCCGTGAAAGCCTGGCTTGGCGAACGGGCAAGTGCTGATGTTCTGCTGACCTTACTTTGCCTGGTTGAAGACTACTGAGGTGTTTGCTATCTGGATGTGATGTATGGTACATTTCCTGACAACATGATATACGACCAATTCTTCTGCAAGCAACCTTTTATTAGTAAGGTACAAGATGATATGAACTATTCTTTTAATTGCTTGATTGCCTTTATACAATGGAAGTTCTGGAACCCTAGCAACCAGCAAAACATGTCCTTTTCCTCAAGAAGTGGGGAATATGACTATAAAGAGGGGAAGATTTTCAACTCATTTTCATGACCCTTGGCTGCAGCAGAGGGCATCCATACCTTCGAGGACATCTGGCCAACGTTCGGCGAAGGACCGGCTTTTCGTGAGTATGTTGTATGATTGAGTGGGTGAAAGAAAGCTCTTGATACGGAAATGTAATTTTTGTATTTCATGTCTTAATAAATGTTACATGTATAGTGGTTAAACCCAGATCTGGTTTCCTATGTGTCTTCTGTTGGGATCCTATAGTCTAAGGTGGCTGAATTTCTCTCTGGGTCAAATGTACCAAAAATCTCGGTCCATGACAGACTCTGTGTATTTCACATTAGGCCTTTTACACCATTAACATTTAAAATATCTCTTTTCAAAACTGGGGCTTCCACTGACTTCTGGTCTTTGTTTTTTGGCAGTCCATGTAGTTCCTAGGGAGTCCCAAAGGCAGAAAATTGTTTCCCACACCTGGTACAGTTGTCCACTCGTAATGAAAGGGACATTTAACCAGTTAACAGAAAAAATACTTTTTTCCTGCCATCATTCTGTGAACTATGTGTTTCTAATTCTCTATGTTCTCCACAGAATCACTTCTGAAAATGTCTCCCCACCACCCTCAACATGCCCGTACTCGAAGGGAGATCCTGAGTGAGATGCAGAAAGTGGCCCTGTTTAAGATTGAAAGTTACTGGCTGCCCAACTTCTACATTCACTGCAAACTGAGCATGGAAAATGAGCCCAAATGCCTCCACTTGCTTAAGGAGTATCAGGAACGGTTACACAGGGTGGGCTTGCGGAGGCATTCCCTTTCTTCTCCAATGGCAATGAACATCAGAGCAAGTAGCCTCACAACCAAATCGTACTCCAGCCTGAAAAGCAAGAAGAAAGTCTGGGATCATATCAGGGGCAGAAGCCTTTCTCGCAAAGGGAAACGCAAGGGCCACCGGATGCAAAAGTCACACAAAAGCAGTCCATTGGACAGGAAGCACTACCATTCCAGGAAGCATTCAGCCAGTCGAACTCCAACTCCTCACCAAGCAGATCAAGTCAGGGATTTGGACGATGGCATAAATTCCGATGTGTCACCAAACTTCAGAAGCAATCGAAGCACCCCAACAAGGTTTCCTTCCTCTTCTGTGGCTGATGAGATTGCTGAGAAGGGCACTGTGAGTAAATTGCGTTCCTCCACTCCTATGGTTCAGTTCCCCTCAATGCTTGCTTTAAAGACTCTAGTGAAGTCTCCCATGTGCTTAGACTTCCTTCCTTGGGTGCTCACTGCTGACAAATGTGCGGGGCGCCCCTTCCGGGAGTTTTTGCTGTGTCGGAGTTATGCCACGGAAGTGCATCTTCTTGATCTGTGGCATGATCTGGAGGATTTTCTGCGCATGATGTTGTGTTCCCTTGGTGAAGGGAACATCCTTCTTCGCCATGTAATGGGGGAAAGGATATGTGAATTGTACCTGACCCAAAGCAACAACTGGCACATTCCCTTGAAGCTAACAACTCTCAGGAGTTTGCAGAATCTCCTGCCTTCTGGACATGTTATACCGTGGGTACTCAAGGCACAGAAGGAAATCTGTAAGGTGAGAAATCTTGTTTTCTTTCTGTGACAATTAACAGCAAGAATTATTCTTGAGATTTCACACAGTATGCCCTGGGCACCAATATGTCTTCCTTCCTGCCTTCTTCTTCCTCCTCCCCACTCCTCCCCCTCCTCCTCCTCTTCTCTCACTTTTCTTCCAAAATTTGAACTAAAGTTGTATCACAATTTAAAGAACAATATAGTTAGAAACACAAAAACTGAACATTATAATAGAGTTATTGACAATATTAAAATGATTTAAAATTATACTTAAAAAGATGTAAAAAGCAATTAAAAGAATTCAGTTTAAAACAGCACAGCAGTCTCAGAATGTTCTTTCAAAACTTTGCATTTTAAAAGTTTATCAGAAAAAAAGGTCTTTGCCTGTGGAAGGACTACAGGGAGAAGGCCATTCTGGCCTCCATGGGAAGGTTGTTCCAGGGTATGGGGGCAAGTCTGGATTGTAATCAAGGCCCACAAAATGGCTCACACAAGACAACTATTAATCTTAGGGGGATTTCCAAATATCAATTGTTTGTTCCCTGTAGGATCAGACCGAGGCCTGACTAGTCGAGCATTCTGTTCCCATATGCCTATAGAAACCTCACAAGCAGGTCATGAGCAAGGAACAGTCTTTTGTTTATATTCTCCAGCAATTGGTACTCAAACAGTACTGCTATCATCACTTTTAGCCACTAATATAAAATGTGAGCTGGAGTTAAATCTTTTGAGGACCATCAGGGGCTGGCTGTAGGGAGCATAAAACTTTCTTGTTGCAACAGCTCCACTGGCTGCTGTTTTGTTTCCAGGAACAGTTCAAGGTGTTGGTTATGAGCTATGAAGCCATGTATGGCTCAGGTCCAGATTATCTGAAGGACTGTATCTTCCCATATGAGCCTGCCCAAACTTCAAGATCTTTGAGAGAGGCACTGCTCTCAATCTCACAGTCTTCACAGGCGCATTGGATCGGTATGTGGGAGAGGGCCTTCTCAGTGGCGGCTCCTACACTCTGGAACTTAGTTCTTCTGGAGGCAAAGCCACCTATCTCCTTGCTATCCTTCTACTATCAAGTAAAGACTTCTCTATTCCAGCAGGCAATTGGAAGCTATTTTATGTAATGGTTTTTCTGTTTTGATTGATGTACTGCCTTTAATTATGCTTTTAAATTAATGTTTTATATGAGTTTAACTCTATAGACATTTTAATATTGCTTTATTCTTAACTTTGGTAAGCCTTAGCTATATGTGGTTTTACTTGTATGTTTTTTTGTTCCATAAGTCACTTTGAGTCCCACTTTGGGGAGGAAGTTGGAATATAAAGGAGGTGGTTAATTGATTGGTTGATTAGCCTAGAACAAGCGTCCATGTGCATCCATTTTCTTCCCACCACAACTATCATTCTTTCATAGGCTTCCGTGTTAGGAAATCAACCCTGTTGCCCAATGGCAAAGCAATATTACCCTTCTGATGTCTTCGTCATGTCCTTCTGGCCTGTTATAATGGGGTGTGATGGCTACTATCTGACTCAAAGAGGAAAACTTTCGTTATTATTTCATGATAGTTTGTTAACTGAGAGAGATTAAATGAAGAGAGTATCTATTTACAGCTGTTTTCTTGCTTTCCTTTTAGATACTCAGCTTCCTCTACGAAGAGTTCCTTCAACATGATGACAAAATGTTTCTGTTTTATGTGGTAAGGGTGGAGCTAGCTACTAAGAGCCAATGAAAAGATCATCCAAAATCCCTGAGCTTATCAATTCTTGGGCAGGGAGTCACATCAAGCATTCCTCTTTGTACATGGGGAAGGAGGAAATCTCACAACCTTAGTTTCTCCAGTTGAGAATATCGTATGTATTTAAAGCAGTGGTTCTCAACCTGTGGGTCCCCAGATGTTTGTGGACTTCAGCTCCCAGAAGCCCTAGCCACTATGGTCAATGCTCAGGGCTTCTGGGAGCTGAAGTCCAAAAACATCTGGGGACCCACAGGTTGAGAACCACTGATTTAAAGTGTATGGTGGGTATTTAACAGCTTCCCCAACCTCGGTCAACCAGATGTGTTTGACTTTTGTTGTCAAGCTGGCTGGAAATGATGGGTATTGTAGTCCAAAACATCTGGAGGGTGCCAGACTGGAGAAAACTATTCCGAATATCCCCATGCACTTGTCATTGCAGAGTGGGAAGGAGAAGAAACCTCCTGAAGAGCAGCCTTACAAACACGACGAGAGCCTCCGACTGGTCAGAAGGGTCATTGAAGCGATGCACCTGAGCCAGGCCTTGGCTGGCATGAGAGACTTTGACCTGCTTGCTGGAGAGCACTGGCGACTGCTGGGCACTCAGGACCTCAACAGTGGGGGCTCCATCTTCATGGAAGTGGAGCCTGTTGTGCGACAACTGGGTAAAAATAAGAGTCACCCTCATGGTTCAATCAGGAGGAGGGTTAGCTGGGACTAAAAGCCTTGGCAGCGGTGGCTACCTGGAACACCTCTATACTGCATACTTATAGTGATTTGTGTGTGCACATGTATGTATGTGTGTGTGTATGTGTATTACTGTATAACGTCATGTCTTCTACCCTAAAACAATCCTGGCAATTGTAACTTGGCAGCACTTCTCTGTTTGAGTTTTATGTACATACAGCCTCAAAATTATGATCTGATTTGATTTGGTACACTGATTTCATGCCTTTCCTCAACTGAGCTCAAGGTGAGTATATATGACTTCATTCCTACAACAACCCTGCAAAGTTGTTCCAGAGCTTGATAAAGTTAGTTTTTGGACTGCAGTTCCCAGAATCCTCAGAAGCACAGTCAGTGGCCATGTTGGCCAAGGCGCTTTGGAAGCTATGATCCAAAAAACTGAAACTTTTCCAGGCTCTGGTTAAGTCAGACTGAGACAATTACTGGCCTAAGGTCATCCAGTGAGTTTCATGACTCAGTGGGGACTAGACTATACATCTTAGAAGTCCCAGTTAGTTGTGAGTAACTCTTCATACTGATTAGATTTCAAAAAGACCAGTTTTTGATATGTAGAATCCTGAAGGGCATACAGTAGACCCTCCACATTCACAAGGGTTAGGGGCACAGAATCCTCATGAATGTCAAAAAAATCATGAATAACTCCCCCGGAAAATCAGCTCTTTCTCCCTACACGCTACTGCTGGCTGCTGCTGGCATGCCTTTACAGGCAACGGGCAGAGGAGTGCAGGGAAGCAAAGATCTTCCTCCCACTGCTGCCAGTATACCCGCACAGGCAGTGGATGGGACAATACAGGGGAGTGAAGATCTTTCCCCTCTCTGTGCCTGGGCAAAAGGCCAAGGAATGGGAGGGGAGAATGGGGGGAGGCAAGCGGGCACCCATTCACAAAGGTGAAACCCATGAATGTGGGGGGAAGACTGTATTTTCAACTAGAAGGCACAAGATTGTGATCCTGGATTAGGTGCTTTTAACAAAATTCCTTTGGGCCAATGCAAGTGCATCTCCAATGGGCCCATATCATATCCTTATTGAATTAAAGAACGGTATGTACATGATATGCCATCATATATAGGCTCTTAAATACACAAACGTGTATGTGGGACTGCACAGTGTTCAATTGCTCAGCCTAGCAGTGGCCACAAAAAGTGTTAGTGATGTCTCTGCTTCCTCTTTCCTCTCTTCCCAACAGATTACAGCAGCATGCCCTTTGAAGTGTTGGCTCGGTTGAATCCCAAGATGGCTGTGGAACGTCTTAGTGAGAACTTCAGGGCCTTCTGCAAGACATGCACAACAGGTGGTGAGTCCCTGAGGCTATGGAACCAGGATAGAGTTGGTCTGGTTCCCAGGTGAATAGGGAGGAGAACAGAAGGTCACAGAGTGGTGGCTGAAATGTCTAGCTTTGCCTGAGAAGGAAAAGCAACAGGAAAGAGGAAAACATGTTTCTTACAGACAATGTTAAATGAAATCATTTCCTATTAAGCCCCTAAGGTCTTGCAAGATCATGATGACTCAAGCAAGCAACCTTGGCTTTAACCTTTCTGAGCATCCTTTGGTCCTAATAGAGGCCCCCCCCCCCCCCGCAGAACTAGCTATGACAAGAGTTGCATTCACCTGGGGATGTTGCTTCATGTCTCCTACAGGAGTTTTCATGCGGCCAATAGCTGCAAGAAGGAGCCTACACTGGACCAGATCAAGTCTATCCTTCATGCGGAGAGGGCCGACCTCAAGAAAGCCCCTGGGAAAGCCCAGGTATTACATCAGCATACCATAGGGAATATGTTCTGTTGTTTATTCCAGCACTCAGAGATATGCTAACTGTGATAGGAAGTGTCTGAATGCAGTTCACATTCCCCTGTTTGTTTAGTAAATGGCAGCTGCAGGAAAGCTTGAATGGCCCTGAGTGAATTCAGCTCTTTCTTTCCATGACACATTCCTCATAAAAATGTTCTCTCTGAACATGTCATTTGCATTTCTAGGAAACATATGTTCGGGGGATGGAGTGCATGGAGTCACTCAAAATGCAAAGAGCAGTTTCAGAGTGGAGATTTTTTGTTGGGGTGGACATTATAGGCGTTTAAAAATAGCCCTGCACATTAGTTGCTTTCGTGCTACTGATGTCATGTCTAGTCCTGACCCCCATGATAGGCAGGTGCTACTGATGCCACCTCCAGAGTGTTCACAGGACAGGAACAGAGTATTTTTGAGACCGCTGAAAGGGGGAAGTACCATATAGCACAGCTTGGCAAAGTTACATTTTTAGATAACAACACTCAAAATTTGTCCAAAAAAATGTAACTTTGCCACAGTCTCCTATATTGGTCTCATTGTCAGTGTTCCGATAAATCATCATATGATCTTTTTTGATAAAGTTTTTAAGTCCTAAATCTAAATGTTAGTGGTGCCTGGACTGGGCTCACTGAATGAGGGGGATTTGCCTAATTATCCACATGCCATTCATGTATTGATTCAATGGATTTTTCTCCAGTGGAGACTAGTAATTGGACTTAAATTTAAGGCTGCAGTCCTACACACTACTCCCAGGAGGGAGTTCCACTAAACTACCTTCTGCTTGGTCTGGAGGAATATCAATGCAGGCAGAGACTACTCCTCTTTTAGATATGTGGGAACTGGGGACAAAAGATAATAAAATTTTATTACCTAACCTTTACTGCCCTTTGCCTTCCATTGCCACATTGCCAAGAAGTAGAGTGGCCTCTGCCTGCACTGATATCCATCCAGACCATCTCAACTGACAACAGAAGTAAAACCTGAGACAAAATGTAACCCTGGGACTCTAACATTGTCACTTTTCTTCCTCTGTATGATTTTTAACACCTTTGCCTGATGAAGGAGCCAATGTAGCTTTGAAAGCTTGCATGGTATATTTTGTGCTTTTCAGTTGGCCCAATAAGGGTATAGCTATTTTGTGGATTTTGAATTTTGTTGTCGTTTTACTGCATGGCCAACACAACTATCTGTGATTCCTACATCTTTTAAAACAATTCTCAGTTTGCCAGGTTTCTATTTTTCAAGTCCTCCAGAAAGCTCAGAGCAGGGTACAGTGCCCTTCCACTTTTGCGAGGGTTGGGGGGGGCACAGAAACCTCACAAAATTCGTAAAACCACAAACAACTTCTCTCTTTCCCTATCCCATTCCCTTCCAGGATTCCCCAATCTCATTCCCTTGCCTTTTGCCTTGGGGTACCTGCTTTCCTTCTCTCCAACAGGGGCAAAAGGTAAGGGAATCTGGGGTGTAGCTTTCCCCCATTGCTTTGGTGCATGTTCTCCATGCCTGGGCAAAAGGCAAGGGAATGGACGGGAGGCACACATACCTCCTCTCCATTCCCTTGCCTTTTGCCCAGGTGTGCCTGCCTCCCTTCTCAGCACCCTGGCAAAAGGCAAGAGATTGCGAGGGAGGCAGGTGTGCACCTTGTGAATAATCAGATAATCAAATTTGCAAAGGTCAAACCCATGAATGTGGGTTTGTGTAAGGCTAGCAAGGCAGAGCAATACTACCTGCCTCAAGATCATTCACTAAGTTTTACAAAGGAATGGAAGATTTTAACTTCTCACTGGTGTGAGTCCCACTGTCTTAACAGCTGTATTACACTGCTATCATAAGGACGAGGAACTTGATTTTAATGAGAGTGTAGATTTCCAGGGATTTAAACACAGTGCAGGAGACATGTTTGTTCTTAGGAGTCACTGTGCTGGAGCAGGGACAACTTGTGGATCCACTGCTGTGCAGGCAGCATTTCCACTTGATGCCCCACCTGCACCTGCGCTTGAGTTGTATGGAGGCTCTCCTTGCTTCAAAAATTATTAGATTTGCCACATGCAGCAGTGGATCCATTGGCCGTCTTGTACTAGAGTGGGGAAGGATGGAGAAAAGACGCAAGTCCACTTATTTGTCTCCATTTTCCTCCATTTGCAACATAAGACTTGAGGATGACTCTGTGTTAGACATGATTTGGTGTCTTCTGCAACCTGGTCTCTCTTTACCCTTTCTAGATCATTTTCTGATGTGCTACAGAACCCCACCCACCTAGAGTACTTCAGCCACTTCCTCAAGATGCATAATGCTGATGCTCCACTCCTTTTCTGGATGGCTGTGGACGAACTCACAAAAGAGGCCAATGCCAGAATTCAGCGTATTCTCATCAACGAATGTGTCAGGACTTTCTTCTTCAACCCAATCCCAGCTGGTAGGCAGGCCATATTGCCATTCTACCATGCTCTGGTCTGCAAGTACCAACAAACCAATTCACAAGCCATGGGCATGCCCTTGGAAAGCCAGCATAGTGTAGTGGTTTGAGTGTTGGACCAGAACACTAGGAGACCAGAATTCAAATCCCCACTCTGCCATGGAAATCTACTGGGGCAAGTCATGTTCTCTCAGCCTCAGAAGAGGGCAATGGCAAACCCTCTGTGAAGAAGTTCTGCCAAGAAGACCCCTTGATTTGTTCATCTTAGGGGTGCCATAAATCAGAAATGACTTGAAGGCGTGCAACAACAGGCATGCCCTTGCATTGTGTGACAGCCTGCCCTCTGGCTTAGCATCCAAAGGAGCTTCCACCTGTCCTGTTCACCTATCAATCAAGAAGTGTGCTAGGAACCTTCAGGTTTATCATCAGTGATTCCTGAGGCTTCAAGTCAAGGAGGAAAAGTACATGTTTTTCTCATGGGACTGAATGCTATTGCTAATTGCAACTTGTTGCTGTGTGTTTTCAAGTTGTTTCTGACTTATGGTAACCCAAACGCATATCTATCACAGGGTTTGCTGGAGCTGAGAAAGTGCAATGTGCCCAGGGTCACGCTGTGGGTTTCCATGTGGGAAATTCCATGTGGGAAAAAAAGTGGGGCATTGAACCCTGGTCTCCAGATCATAGGCCAGTGCTCAAACCACTACATCTTACTGGCTGTGTAGTTGCAACTAGCTTAGTCTTAATGAATCAATGAGATTTATATAGGTATTGACCCTACTCTATTTGAGATTGTTAATAAGATTCAGCTCCTAGGTCTTAGCATAGTTCTACACTCAAGGAACTCCACTGGTTCATGCCTGATCAGGCCTGCTTATAAATACAGGTATCCCTTAGCTAATGAAGTAGATGTGTTCCCTGGTGTTACTTCGTTAACAGAAAATTTGGACCAGAGGCAGAAATGGTGTGGAAAGGATGGGTATAGGTTCCTACATCACAAAAAAGAAAAGCAGTTCTTGTTATTTAAAACTGATATTATGCATATATGAAATGAAACAACCAGCTCCGGTAAGTAAGTAAACAAAAACATTCTGAGCCTTTTAGGGGCCACTTGAAAGCTTCTTCCCAAATGCATCCTGGGATGACTTTTTTTCTCTCTACTAGCCTGTATTTTTCTTATAATTTCCATTTTGGTGGCCAAACTTACAGACCTTTTCTTTTGTATCATGATGCCTCTACCTGGTGAGGCAGCCTAATCTGTCTCCTCCCTTTCTCACTGTTTTGCTGTTGACACATGTTCAGTAAAGGATTTTGGAGGCAGCTTCTGTTTACCTTGCCTGTTGTAGGCAGGCATACACACCTATAAAAGGAACATTTAGAATAGAATCCTGCATTTTCCCTGCTTAAGTATTATTGCATTGTTTACTGCAGACACAGTGTTGCAACCTGACACCAACAGTCTGTGCCTCTCTAAACCTCCTTCACCATCCTCCTAGTGCTGCTGCTAAAACAAAAACAAAAACCTTACAGCTAGACAGCGAACTAGGAACTAAAGGGGCTAGCTAGGCATAAAAACAGCTTTCTGAAAAGGAGCTTCTTTGTCAGAGGCTTGTTAACGGAGGTGTGCCTATACTTTCACACCAGGGGCAGAAAGATGAACAGCTGGCCTACTAAATGTTAACATAGTAAATATGTCAGCACTTGGCTGTTAATAGTTAAGCATCCAACCAAGGCCGTCCGGTGTTCCAGTATTATGCAGGGGCAAGAAGACAAGGCACGGGAAAAGTGTTTGCACCTCTTTGTTGTTGTCTTTCTTCACTCAGAGAAGCTGCTGCAGTGTGATGCTGATATTATCAAAGAGATTCCAAGGGCAAACGTGGTCACTGTCCCAATGTTAGTCATGGCACAAATGTGTGTCATGAAAGCTTTGGAAGAGAAATGGTGAGTAAAGTAGAAATACAGAATAGGTTCATGAGGTTCCAATTTCTTAGGTCAATTTCTGTCTGTATAAAAAGAGACAAAGAACTTCTGAGTACAACCAAACTTGTTGCAAGGTGAAGTGGAAGGAGTGTTGATGTAATACATAACAGTCTCTTGGACAGCAACTACTTTTGTCCCATTTGTGGCCCACAGTATGGCAAATTCTTACGTCAGATTTATAATTACAGCTTCTTTTGCCTTGACTCCAGGCAAGTCTAGGCTTTTCTTCCTCTTTCCTGGTCATGTACGATTTCTCATCTGCTGCATTTGCCGTAAATCAACAGTCCCCACTTATCTGATCCTTTGGCCTCTTTGCAGCTATGACCATGGTTACCCCTTGTGTGAGGCTCTACTTTTGGCCCCTGAAACTGTGGTTCCTTCACCATTTCAGCCCGGTTGGGACTCTAAGAACAAGAACTTCCTCATCCCCCTGCACATCTGCTCCTCATTCCAGTGGTAGCTCCAATCCTCCACTCTAACCATGGACATGCCATTCCGTCCCCACAGCCCACTATCCTAGTAACTGATGCCTCTCTACAAATCCCAAAAAGAAGGTGAATTGGGCCTACCAAATCTAAAATGGCATTATAAAGCAAATCAATTGAGATATATAATAGATGGAGTTCTAGGAAAAGGGGATTTAGATTGGTTGAAGATGGGAGCAATAGAAATTGAAAAGAGATTAGAGAATATTTATTTGGAGACCTGTCAAGAGAGAAATAGAAAAAATAGAAAACTTCTTTTTGAAAAATATATGAGAAATTTGGAAGAAAAATAAAGAAAAATTAATGTTGGCTACTTCACCATTAACTCCTGTAGTGATGATGGCAAGATTTCCAATTAATTTGAGAGGAGAAGTAGAGAAGAAATTAAAGAAGCAGAGAATAAATAAATTAAAAGATTGGATAAATATAATGTCGAATAAAGATAAAGGAGAGATTCAGGGTACTAAGATATTGTGGTTTAATTATATACAGCTAGAACAGTGGACAAGGAATTGGAAAAGGAATAATAAAGATTTCAGAGAATATACTAAATTTGAACAAATGATTATACAAAGAGAAGGCATGGAGGAAAATGAAACATTGAAGGGTACCATAATCAAAAATGTTGGCAAAATATGAAGATGAAAATGAATATCTTAGAAAAATATGAGAGGAAGAATTAGCACAAAAAATAGATATTCAGGACTGGGGGAAAAATTGGAATCAGCCTCATTTAAAAACCTGTCCATAAGGATAAAAGAGAACTATTATAAATTGGTTTGGAGATGGTACCTAACACCAGTAAGGTTAAATTATATAGATAAGAATTATTCAAAGTTGTGTTGGAGGGGTTGTTAAGAGATTGGTACATATATTCATATGTGGTGGAATTGTGAAGGTGTACAGAAATTTTGGCAAAGGGTGTTTAAAGAGATAAAAGAGATAACAGAAATTGATTTACAAATATGTACAGGTATAGCATCATCATCTATATTTGATATGGTTAATTGTACCCAGGCAATGAAGGATTCAATTACAAATTTATTAACTGCAGCAAGGTTAATTATATCAAGAAAATGAAAAATTTATGGAGATTTTCACATAGAGGATTCGTATAAAGAAGTGTGGGAAATTGTGATTAATGATAAGTTAACATGTCAAATTAAGGCCAAAAAAGGAATAATGAAAGGGAATGATTTTGAAGCAATATGGAAAATATTTGTGGAAAAGGTTTTAATAAAAGAGGAAGGTGTCATACCTTCATAAGAAGAATTATAATTCTAAAAGTGGAGTAAGTTGAAACATAATTGGCTCTGGGGATGGGATGCACACTGCAAGTATGTCACAGTCGAAGGGAAGTAGTCCCTGAAGCAATGACTCCTTCATATAAATGTGGAGTCCAGGGCATTCAAGAATTTCAAGGCATTCAAGTCTTCTCTCAGAGACAAAGTAATACAAGTTATATTGGACAACATGACCACTGTGAATTACATAAACAAGTAGTAGGGCAGCAGGTCTTCTACAACGAACACCTTAGCAATGCACTTCTGGGACTAGTGCATTCTCTGATTGGTTGTCCCAATAGCTCTTCACATTCCTGTACATGAAAACATGTTGGCAGACTCTCAGCCGGGCAAGCCTTGAGCACCACAAGTGACATTCCCCAACAGGACTTTCACCCTAATAGAGGATTGCTGAGGTACTCCCAAAGTTGATGTGTTTGCTTCTGAGAGGAACCTCAAGTGCACCCTCTACTGAAACAGGGGGCCATGGTGCAGGCTCTTTAGGTGATGTGTCCCTCCAGTCCTGGCCTGGATTTCTGCTCTACCTCTTCCCTCTGTTTCTTTTCGTCACATGAGTGTTGGTCAAGGCTCAGGAGGACAAAGTGTTCTAGTTTCTTCTTGGTGACCAAGACAACCCTGGTTCTCAACCCTTTTGCAGATGTCTCACCAGGAGTATCTTCATTTCTCACACTCCCCCAACTCTCCTGAGGCAGGAGAACAGCAAGGTCAAAAACCTGAGGCAGGAGAGCAGCAAGATCAAAAACACATGGCTTGGTGCATTTGCAGTTGCTAGACAACTATATTCAAGCTATCCTCAACCTCTTGCAAATCCTCTACTTTTCACTCTTATGCTTTCAAGTGGCACCATTTCTGTGCCTTCACTCCAACCTCAGGTCTTCCCTCTCTTCCCACAGATGAGAAATCAGTGATGACCTTTCTGCTCTGCCTCAAAGAGTCCAATCTCTCCTTCTCTTCACTCTGGGTGTATTTAGCTGCTATAGTGGTACACCTGCCACTTTCACACCCCTCAGCTGCACTCTTCCAGAGCACCACAATTAAAAGATTTCTATAGGGGCTCTTCAGTCTGTACCTTCCAGACCAGGATCCCATCATCTCCTGGTTGTTCTCTGTCTTATTCTTTCCCAACTTATACAGAAGCCTTTTGAGCCCACTACCACTGTGGACTTCTGCCTTCTGACACTCAAAACAGTCTTCCTAATGGCAATCACCTCCTTGAAACTTCCAGGAGAACTTTGTGCCCTCTGCTTGGACCAATCCTATCTGGCCTTCTACAAGGTGCTACATTTCAACCCAGTTGTCTCCCCATTTCACCTTAACTAAGATATCATCCTGCCAGCCTTATACCAAGATCCCTCTTTGGACTTAGAGAGGGCTTTGCATTACCTTGACATTTGCAGAGCTTGGGCTTAATACACCCACCAAACAGCTCCTCTCCAATAATCTCTCAAGCTGTTCCTTTGCTATGTGGGACAAATGGCAGGCCTCCTGGTTTACTCCCAGAGATTGGCTCATTGAGTGTTAGACTTGATTAATCTGGCCTACCAAATTCCCAGAATACCTCAGCCCTTGAAGATTTGGTCCCATTCTGCTAGGGCTGACATCTCATGCCTAGCTATGAGATGTCTTCTTTCCAGAAGTCTGCAGAGCTGGACACAGCAGTCTACCTTTATCTGGCACTACTGCTTGGACATCAGGGCTTGTGTAGATGTGGCGTTTGGATGTGCAATGTTGTCTTCTATCTTATGGTGACCTGCCCCACCTCCAGTAGTAAGCAATAAGTCACTCACTTGTGTGAGGTGCAGAGGCCATGAAGAAGAAGGTCAATTTGCTTACCTGTAACTGTAGTTCTTCAAGTAGTCATCTGTGCCCTCAAACAACCTGCCCTCCTCTCCTCTCTCTTCAGGTCTGCTTCCATACAAAAGACATTGGATCTGATGGAAGTAGCCCTTGGGGCTATATATTTTTGTACCTGAAGGAGTAGGACTACCACCAAAAGCTACTCAACTCTGGAACATTCCATGGATGGATCTGGGCAAGTGCAAAAACCCATTAGCATGAGGGCACATATGAACACTTGAAGAACTATGGTTACCTGTCCTTCTGCTCTGCTTCACTAGCAGGTTTCCCAATTGGAGAAAGCACATCAGGCACGTGTGTGTGAGATAGGCAGCACATCTCCTGCTATGTCTTCTGCTGCAAGTGCAGAAAGCACAAAAGAAGGAGAGGTGGCAATTGCCTGCTATGCCTTCACCAGCAGGTTTGGCAAGTGGAGAAAGCAGGCTTCACTTGTTCATCCCCCAATGAAGCAAGCAGAAAAAACCCCTTCAAGCCACACCCAAACTGCCAAGATTCCAGTTGCCCCCTCTCTGCTATGTCCCCTTTTTTTAAACAGAGAAAAGACACCCCTTCCTTCAAATCATAGCAAAGTTCAAGTTTCTTACTTTCCTTCATGTTCCCCCTTTGGGCAAAGGATCCTTCCTTTCCACAATGCCAGGACTGCAGGTGCTTTTCTCCACTCTCTGCTCCCTCAGCATAGGCAGATAAACCAGTGCAGTTGCCACTTTTCTTCTTGCTCAAATCTCCATGCCAAAACTCCAAATAGTGTCACTGTTCCACCTCACCACCTCATTATCCTACCTCTCCCTCCTTATATTTCTGCCTCACTCAACTGCACAGGCATGCTGGGACAGCTGTACATTGTGGGTGAGATTTTCATTTATTGATTGATTGATTGATTTTGGAGGAAACGTAAATTTGAAATATTCTAAATTGGTGCAACTCAAATTGAGACTCATCTGTATATCCGTGCCTTTCCAAACAAAAGTATACAACTGCTGTAACATGCATGAACTACTAAATAAAACAAAAAATTGAATAGGGGAGGATTTAAGGCAGGGCAGAACTGCCATGCCAAGCTGGAGACAAGGGAACCGAAGAAAAGATGTGGTAATAAAGGGATGAATGGGATGGAATATGAACAATAGTCTAATTTCCTCACCGAACTACCTCTCTTTTTTTGATGGACTTTGGCAGGTTTAAATTATACCAGGGTTTATATCCTGATAGTGATACTTCACTTGCAACACCTAGTACAAAGACAAAGAGGGGCTCCATGATAATAGACAAGCTGGTGAGTGAACACTGTGGAGTGCAATGTGGATTTGGATTGACATTCTTCCGCCATATGTCTGTACCGATTCTAAATTTGAAGGCCTATTAATTTTGCCAAGTTACCTGCCCTGAATCTGACCAAATTTTAATATAATCGGGTAAGAAGGAAAAACAAGAATTTTGGCTATATTGTGGTAGGTAATGTCTTGTCTGTGATAACCCTGTTGTTTATAGTCTCAAGAGCATGATTCCCCTTCCCCTCACATATATATATATATATAGATGGAAAAAGCAGTGGTTGAAAAACTGAAATGTCTCATCAAAAACCACTCAATGTAAAGACTGCTTTGGCCTGGGTTTATCAGGGTAATGGTCCTGATAGATTTTTTTGGCCTAGAGCTCCACTCCAATCACAGGAAGCAGAAAAAGGGGCTGATTTTATGCGCAAGGGGAACTTGCAGCTGGGAGCACGCTACCCTTCTTCCACACACATGCCTGTCCCTGCACTCAGTCGTCTGATATCATTATTCAGTCCAACATTTCACAGGTGAAAACTGGGCCACGTGTAGCCAAGCAATATCAGAGTATGGTCAAAATGGCAGAAATTATAAAAGAGCAAAAACACAAGCTAGGAGAAGGTGAAGTAGTTTGCTTTTGCCTGAGCCTACTGGGAAGAGTAAGATCAGTGGCGGAGCTTGGAGTGTGTGGAGGGGGAGGGGGCAGGGCTATGGCATGGGGGTGTGGCCACTGTGGGGGGGCATGACCAGGGCGTGTGGGGGTGTGGCTATGGGCCAGGACACCCCAGAAATATTGCCACCTGGGGCAAACAGCCCCATCACCCCCCCGTTCCGACGTGACTGAGCAAGATTCTGCCCCATTCTTGCCTTCTCCCTTCACTGACTTAACTGAGTGCAAATTACTTTTACACTCTGAACTCAGTTTGCAGCAGTAGAACCAAGCTGAGAACAAAGGGGAGAGGGGGGAGGGGGAGAAAGAGACTAAGACATTTTAAAAGGAGCTGGAATAGTGGAATAGCAGAGGAATACTCAAGACTGTCTCTGCCAGTTGGCATATTTGAAGGGTATGGTAAGCCAAAAGCTAGCTCCAAACAATGATATAAAGTAATGCTAGAAATGTGGAAAAAAACAGTCACTTATTTTCTTTTGCAATAACCATCTGATACATTCATGTGTCTGCCTGCCACTCCCTAAATTGCAAACCCCAGGATTCCATAGGATGTTGAAACTGGAATAATATCGCTATAACAGTCTAGTGCGAAAATGGCTCATAAGTTGGAAATTACTTAAAGGCACACAACAACATCAACATGTTTTGATGCTTTTTAGCACTTTTTTCCTTTTTAAGTTGTTGGTTGCTACCTTTTAATTATAGAATGGTAGGAAGAGACCATTGAATCCAGCCCCCTGCCATGCAAGAATACAGAATCAAAGCATTCTTGACAGATGGCCATCCAGCCTCCGCTTTAAAACCTCCAAAGAAGAAGACTCTGCCATACTCCAAGGCACCATATTTCACTGTCAAATAGCTCTTACTGTCAGAAAGTTCTTCCTAATGTTTGCGTGGAATCCCTTTTCCTGATGTTTGAAGCTATTCCTCTCTGTCCTAGTCTCTGGGGCAGCAGGAAACAAGCTTGCTTCATCCTCTATATGACAACCTTTCAAATATTTAAACATGGCTATCATGTCACCTGTTAACCTTCTCTTTCCCAGGCTAAACATAGCCAGCTCCCTAAGTCACTCCTCATAGGGCATGGTTTCCAGTCTGTTTACCATTTTGCTGCCAGCTTATCAGTATCCTGTCTTGTTTGATTTTCTAAACCATGCTTGTAGCTCTGCAAAATAGCAGAATATAAATGTATTAAATAAATTACTCCTTGCAAATTGAGAAGTAGCACAGCTGAAGGAAAGAGGATCCCAGTTCTTTGGACCACCATAATGGTTTGCTGAATGCATAGAGCCTGGGAATAGAACCATGACCATGGGCTGCAGGAATTTTGGAGCTGTAGTCCAAAAATGTAACATTTCCAAGCTCTGGCAAGGAATATTTAATACATTCAAAAATGGGATTGCCCTCCACTAGTCCAAAGTGGTGCAACCTATGCCAAGATCCCATACTGTGGAGCCTTGCATTTTACTGCATGTGTTAGGAAGGCCTAAACTTGGGGCAGACTTGTTTGAGCCTAGACAACCATAGAGAACTGTTCCTGTCTAAAGGCAGATGATTAGCGATCCTGCATGCTCATTCTGGGCATGCTTAAAAAGGTTGTGTGTCCACAGAGTTGGAGGGGCGGGGTCCTCTCCTATCTAGAAGCAGCATGTTATGAATCTGTTGGTTCTAGGTCAGGTGCTTGTATGATTCCCAGAGTCAACTTTTCAAAGCATCTCACAACATTGTGCACAGGCTGAAGAGCACACAAGACCTGTTGCCTAGGTCCAACAGAGACATAATATTATCTAATTCCTAACTATGATGCTGAGCATAGGAGTATTCTGTGATATCACATCCTCCTCCTCTGTTGCTTGCCAATACCCTGCCTCCCTTTTTCATTTTTATCTGGACCATCAGCATTTATTTTTAAGTGTCTTCAAGCTGTTTCCAATTTATGCTGACCCTAAGGTGAACCTCTCATGGAGTTTTCTGGGACTGAAGTGTGTGACATGTCCAAGGTCACCCAGTGGGCTTCCATGGCCAAGCGGGGAATTGAACCCTGAACTACGGGGTCATAGTCCAGTACTCAAACCATTACACCACACATGATTGGTCTCAAATCAGAATTTGCAGCTATGCTTAGAAAGGGGTTGCAAACTTTGTTTTAACATTGACAGCAGTGTATTCATAAAGTTGCTTCACTGATGGGAGAGGTTGTTTACAAGCTTATGAGCATTCAGAGCCCCTATCCCTAGTTAAGAGATTTTGTTAGCATCAGGTCCTAAAGGTCAAATAGAATTACCATAAACCCAGAATATAGGAAGGCTGCAGAAACTGACATTCTGAATTTCAAAATTCTTCAAATTCAGGTGTTCCCACCTGGCAGTTACAGAAGTTTGATATCACTTTCAATACCATTGCTCCTTCCTATGGAATCTTGGGATTTATATTTTGGTGAAACATTTTGAATTCTCTGTTGCATTTCCCTGAACTACAGTATTATTGCTCTCTGGCATAAAATTCCAAGTACTTCATGAAATGACAAATCCCAGGATTGCATAGCAGGGAGCCATGACAATTGATGTGATATTAAAGCATTATAAGTGTATAATTTGGATGTATCCTTTGTGTTTGAAATGAAGGACTTTGCTAAAAAGCTTTGTCTTGTGGGTGAACGAATTGTGTCCTTCCACAGAAAAGATGCTGGTGTGCACTTGGAGGATTGATCAGGACTGTCTGCAGGTTCCGAAAGGCAATGAGCTATGTGTCACAGCGCAAGCGCTTTGAAGAATTCCTCCGCCGGGAACTAAAAAATGACAAGGAAAGTATGTCCTGAGTTTCCTGTCTTCCACAGCATTGGCTCTTGGGAAAATCATTGCAGAAATCTCACTAGATTTATTCTCTGCCTTTGCTTCTTTAAGACAAGAAGAGAATGACTGGCAGGTGAAGGATTAAAGGAATTCATGAATCAACACAGCTGATCTCTGAGAATGAAATAAGCCTTCAGAGAGCAGGCTTTCTTGGTTGGTTGTTTTAGATGCATTCTGCTCTAACCCCCAGGACTAGGACTCAAGGCAGCTCACAAGATTAAAGGCAGACACAAATGAAAATGAATAAAAGAAGGCAGAAATATAAACAGACAAAATGTTAAAATGCTAAAACACAATTAAACAAATTGTAATATTAAAACACTGTTGCATTAAACATAATTTTAAAAACACTTTTTAAAAAGTATAGCACCACTCCATAAAAAAATCCCTTTCTCAGTAGCCAATGAGTTGCCCAAAACCTATTGTTAAAAGAGAAGCAGAAATACATCGTAGAGCCAGCATGGTGTAGTGCTTTGAGAATTGAACTACAACTCTGAAGACCAGCGTTCAAATCCCTGCTCAGCCATGGAAACCTACCGGGTGACCTTTGGCAAGTCACACCCTCTCAGCTTCACAGGAAGGCAAAAGCAAAGCCCCTCTGAACAAATCTTGCCATGGTAGGTTTGCTTTAGGGTTGTCGTAAGTTGGAAATGACTTGAAGGCACACAACAACAAGAAATACACTAGGGCGGAGGCAAGTCAGACTTCCGCAGTAAGGTATTTCCATTGCCTGGGAGCAACCATCAAAGAGGTCTTCTCACATGCCCACTGAAAATGCCCATGAGGTTAGCAGGACTTAGAGAAGACCCTCCCACAAAGATCTCAAAGCTCACTCAGCCCTCATTTGGAGGAATACAGCCCTTTAGATTGGCTGGACCCAGGATGTATATTTAGAAGTGGAAGCCAAAAGACACAAACTCTACCTTTTGACCTTTAAAATTACCCACAGATCTGTACTGTTTTATTTTTGGTCTTTTCCCTTACTTCAGTACTGACAAGGTCTCCCAAGATCTGAAATGGCTCCTCAACTGAAAACTGATGTATGACAGATCCTCTTGCCAGGCTGGCCTTGTAGTTCCAGCCCGGCTTCCTGTCACTCACCTTGCCTTTTTAATCCCGTCCTGGATTTGATACCTGGGTCTCAAGGTGACACCTCCATTGTGAACCAATGACTGTGTTGTTTTGTTGAGTTCTATGCTGTAATCGCGACCAAGCTCTCCATCACACTTAGTAGGAACAGACAGAAACAAAAAACAAACAAGCGGAAATGTATTAAGTCACAAGAAAATAATACACCTAACCCTTGAACTACTAAATCATTTTGTCATTGTTGTGTGCCTTCAAGTCACTTCCAACTTATGGAGCCCTTAAGGCAACCTTATCACAAGGTTTTCTGGGGCAGAGTGTGTCTGACTCACCCAAGGTCATCCAGTGGGTTTCCATGGCTGAGAGGGTAGCCAAACTCTACTCTCCAGGATCATAACCAAGTGCTCAAACCATCCATTACACCACACTGGCTCTCCTTAACTCATTTAACAACTCTCCAAAATCACAGTCAGTTGTCTCCTCTGTATGACTCTCCTGTCTCTGTTCATCTTTTCTTGTCTCTCTGAAATCTGTCCTTTATCTCTAGGTCAGCTTTTCCCGATCTGCCTTCTGACAGAGGCAAGAGTCAATTTTTGTACCATTTCCTCCAACAGGCTCCGCTTCACAGCATTATCTGAGCTGTGATTTGCTGCCATCAGCCAGGTTTGCCCAGTTTTCCCATCACCTGCATGAAGTTTCTAACCTAACCTGTAATTACCCCCCACATCAAAGTAGAACCCAGCTGCTATTGCATCCTTGTTTCCCTGTCGCTTCCTTCTGTGTCATCTCTATGTCTCCCCCGCAACAACAGAGAAACTGAAGCTATTTCTGCACTAGACTGTTACAGTGCTATTATCCCACTTTCAACATCCTATGGAATCCTGGGGTTTGCAGCCTTTGAGGCCACTCCCTAAACTCCCTAAACTGCAAACCCCAGGATTCCATAGGATATTGAAAGTGGAATAATAACACTATAGCTATAACAGTCTAGTGCAGAAATGGCCCATGTGTCAAAAGAAAATGCTCCTTGATCAGCATCTTGCTGTTGTTATCCATAGTGTCCTGGACTTGAATTATTCCAAGACATTCCCATTCAGAACAGCTTAGGATCTTCCTGTTATGGTGAAACTCTCAGGACCTCCAAGTATCAGCACACATTACTTGCACCGAACGTACAAATTGCAACTTTGTTCGTACCTCTTGGGGCCCATGGATGTTTGTGGGAGGTCTTGCAATTAAGGTTCCCCCTTTTCTCACTCTAGATATGCTGGCATCAACACGTCCAAGCCTTAGTGGACCTAGTGGGCGCCATGGCTCACCACCTGGTGGATTAGACGATGTTGAAGTGATCCAAGTGAGGCGCAAGATCTTCGGAAACCGCATCATCTGTGTCAACTTCCTAGTAAATGATCTCTATTTTTACCTGGAGATGGAGAAGTGAGTAAACCTGTCTTGTTTCTCCTACTATGCTGTGTATGCTTCTTGTACAGCCAAAGCAGGAACCCACCCAGCACCAACGTCACCACATTTGGCATGTCGACAGAAATGTTTGCCTCTCCCCATCCTATACAGCTTAGTTCCCAGCAATATGGCGGCCCTGTATCGTGCCATAAACAGCATTGCAGATGACTACCTGAGTCAGATTTGGTTGGAAGCTCTGCTAATTTTGTGTTTTCACTCAAGACAAACTGCCAGGGGGCTGTGGATAGCCATTATCTAGGTATTTAACAGTAAGTATTGGGGCTAAGGTGGAGATCTTCTTCCCGCATCTATTTCCCAGCGGTTCACAGGATGAACATGAACCTAGTGCTGAGCAGAGCTTCAAAAGGGTTAGTTTGGGGATGACAACTCCTAGAATTCCTCAGCAAGGATAATGATTGGACCTTCTGGCTGAGCAGTTCTGGGAGTTGTAATGGAAAAAAAGTGGTTTTCCCAAACTCAGATACTGAAGTTACACTGCTATTTTCCACTGATACAAGTGGGAAAAGCCAAGGGGAGGAAAACTCACCAATCCCAGTACCCTATGGAAATCATTCTGACCCCAGTGCCATGATCCAATTTGCAATCACTAAGTACAGAGCAATCCCACCTGTTGTGCTGTTCTCTGTGCTAGACATACACTTTTCTACATCCCGCTTCTTGCTGTGTCTCTTTATTCCTGCTACAGGTTTTTTCACGTGGCTGACTCAGTGGTAGTGTTGGCATCCCTTGGGTTGTATACAGAGAAGGATATTGCCTTTCTGAAGAGCAAAGTGGCCACCATCAATAAACTTTTTCTGAATTCAGATATCCCACCTAAACTGAGGGTAAGAGGACTGGGAGTAACTTTTTCCAAGGTAATGAGATTACATGCCCCCCACAGAAGTACAAAGTGAAGGTACTTTGTGTTCTAGTTAAAGGCAAAATACAGGTTAAAGGCAAAAGGTAGCCATACGGTCTGAAATTTTGAAGATAGAGAGGCCCTTGCGAAGTGATTGCCATTGCAAATGCCTGTTCATCATTGTACAGGGATAATGATGATTTCTGGCTTCCGTGATAAAGAGCACAATAATTTTGAGAATGGGGAGAAACTCCTAGCTCGTGCACACCTTCCCATGTTTAAAATGTGATGTGAGAGCTATTCTAGGATCTGAGCTGCTGGCATATACATGCGTAAGCCAAGTGGTGAAGCCAGGCTTACACTGTGGTGAAAGCACCACTCTAGTGTAACCAGTCTGTTTGCATTACCTTTCCAGAGGCCATTTCCACACTAGACTGTTATAGTGCTATTATTCCACTTTCAGCATCCTATGGAATCCTGGGATATGCAGTTTAGGGAGGGGCATTTAGAATCTCAGCCAGAGAGCTCTTGGCCTCAGTAAGCTACAAACTCCAGAATTCCATAGGATGTTGAAAGTGGAATGATAGCATTATAACAGTCAAGTGCAGAAATGGCCAAAGTCAGCCTCACATACAGGCACTGACATTCTGTTCAGCCCTTAGCTTATAGGCAGGCTCTCACAGATTAGAGACCAGACACATCAGTGAGTTCTCTTTTGGAATATTTGTTTTTATTCCTGTCCAATTGTGGATGGATGTACTTGTCACTTTCCTCATGCTATGGTGTCTTCTTCCATGGCCAGGTCAACCTCACAGAGGCACAGGTTGTTCAAATCCGGAATCAAATTGTCGAAGGTCAGGTGAACAGGACTCTGTATCATGGTGCTATCATCTCTATCTTCCCAATTCTATTATACTTCTGGAAGAAGTAAGTGTCTCTCTGCTTTGGATTTGGGGTGTGGGTGCGCATATCTGTCACAATCATGGATAAAACTGCTTTGGATCCCACTCTTGGGAGAAAGTTGGAATAGAAATAAAATGACTGATTGATTGACTAAAACCAGTGCATAGGGGTAAGGGATATAAACACAGGATCTAAATCAGGCCCAGAGTTGTCTTTGCAAGTTATTAGGGATGGCCCTACCATTAGACATAGTGAAGCTTCAAGCAGCAGATTTTGGGTGTCATTAAAAGGCAACAAATCATGTACAGATTTTCTGTCTCATGGCCCAAAATAATATGATTGATTTGGAGACCTATGTGTATTGTCTCGAAGGACTCAGGGTGGTACTTACTGCCCTGCCTCAGGCAGCAAAATGTCTTTGGTCAGCCCTGAAATCTAGGCAGTATGTTGCCAAAGTTAAATCTGAGTGGATCTAGATAGGACATAAGTTGATTCCAAACAGAAAAGCTGTCTAAAAGGGAGTTTGGCTAAAACAAAAGAGTTGTTAACAGTTGCTTATTAATCCTGCCTTTCTAGCTTGTGCTGATTACAAATGATAAATATTATAAGCAGATTCATGTGAAAGCTGTCTGCTTAGAATTAGTTTCAAAGGTCATGTTAAGTAAAGAGACAGTATTCTTAAGGAAGTATCTGGTAGCTAAAAAGGGATGGGATCTACTGGCTACAGCTGCATGAGAGATAAAGACTGCGGGAAGAAAGTGAAACCAGTTTCTATGTATTTATTGGCAAGAATATAGTAGAATGGACAGGGAAGATGCCAGACAACTCTGCTTCTGCTGGGCAGAACTTAAACACATCAATAGAAGTAGAACACCTAATAAAGTGGGAAAAGAATTCTGCTCATCTTAGCACAAACTTAACTCATTCTGTAGGTTCCAAATTAGTATTTTGTGGGGAGACAAACAAGGGCTTCACTTGGAAACATGACCAGGGGGTGCACAGGGTGCTGATTACACATTACTCCATTTTGAACTGTAAGTCAGCAATAACTTGGCTGTGCAAAAACAGCACTCACTTGTGTGTACCAAATATCAAATAGCTAAAGTAACAAATCCTTGTAGTGAATCTTTGCAACTTCTATTTAATTTTTTTCAGTACACTTCTCACTGGGGTTTAGGCCTGCACCAGTTGTGACCCACCAAACCAAATACAAATCCACCCACCCACCATGTATGGTTGCCTAGTAGGAGCTCAAGGAAACATTGGGCTGATTTAATGTAGCTCATTCCTTGACACTGTCCCAGCCAACAGAATTGTTGATCATATATGCTAGGTTTGGCTTTGTGTTCATGTCAATCTTGTCTTTGCAGATATTGTCACTGGAAGGTAATGAAGGGCTTCAAAAAAATAAAGATAGAAAAACCAGCACTTGCTCCTGTATCATCACCAATATCCACAAAACCAGCAAGGAAACTAAGTGGTTACAGTGGAGGTAAGCAGAGTATGCAGCTTGCATGTTCTTTTGTAGATGCTCTATGTATGTGTGCGTGTGTGTGTGTGTGTGTGTGTGTGTGTCTGTGTGTATGTGTGTGTGTGTGTGTGTGTGCATCTGTAAGATACAATAAAACAAAACAGAATTCTTTAACATTTTATATTATGTTGCATCGTAAAGACTTTCAAAGTACCTGGGATACATTGTTACCAAACCTGTATAGCCCCACAATTTCTGTTCCAGTATGACATTCTTGTTTTTTGCCATCAAGTCAATCCTGACTTTTGGTGACTTTATGAATGACAAACTTCTAAGAGTCCCAGTCATTAACAGCTCTGCTCAGGTTTAGCAAAGTTGGGGCTATGGCTTCCTTTATTGAATCAATCCATCTATAATGTGATTTTCCTTTCGTCCTACTGTTTCTAATTTTACCAAGCATCATCACTTTTTTCCAAGGATAATAATCCAATTTGTGGTCTTTTCATGATATATCCAAAGAACAATAGCCTCATTTAAGTCATTTCAGCTACCTGTGATAGTTCAGACTTTATTTGCTCTTAGATTCATTTATGGTAGTATCTGTAGACATCTTCTCCAGTAACAGATTTCAAATGTTTTTTTACAACCATATATTGAAATAGGAAATACTATAGCATGGATGATTCTGACTTTGATATTCAATTACATATCTTTATACTAGCAAATCTTATCTAGTTCCCTCATAGCTTTCTAATTCTTAGTCTTTTTCTGATTTCTTGTCTATAGTCTTCATTTTGATTGACGATTGAGCCAAGGTATAAAAAATTAACTATTTCTATGCTTTCATTGCCCACTTTTAAATTTTGTTAATCTTTTGTGGTCATTTTTTCCCTTAATATTCAGCTGCATTTTTTTTTTTTTTTTTGCATTCCTTTCTTTAACTTCCCTCGGTAGTCCTTTCAAGCCTTTGTTATTTCCTCTTAGCAACATGATACCACCTGAATATCTTTAATTGTTGATGTTGTTTCCCCCAGTTTCTATCAAGCCTATTTCTGCTTTCCATATAGCATTTTCTACACATAAATTAAGCAAATAGGTTGATGAAATGTACCTTTATCTGACTTCCCCACCATTGGGAAACCATTCTGTTTCTCCATATTGTGTCCTGACGTTGGCTTTTATCCAGACTAGAGGCTGTGAATTGAGGCCATCACCTGTTATGGCACATCCATGGTATTTCATGATCTACACAAATTTTGTTCTAATGTATAAAGCACAGTGTTTAGCTCATGTATTAAGCACAGTGGCCCTTTCTGCACCTTACCATGATCCTGTGACATCCCAGCCAGTCGTGTAGGGATGGGCAGGTGACAGGGATACTGCACCCAGGTGGCAATGTTTTTGGGGTATCCTGGTCATAGCCACGCCCCCACATACTGAGGCCATGTCCCCACACATCATGGCACCCTCATGCCCTGTAGCCACACCCCCACGTACCACAGCCACACCCCCGTGGTCATAGCCCCCCTCTCGCCCCCCTCCACACACTCCAAGCTCCACCACTGATCCCGGCATCATCCCGGCAGTGCCTTTGCTGGGATGGGAGCATGACCTGATCACAGCCCTCTGCACCCAGCCAGCTGCCCACGGATGTTAGCACTCAGGACACACTCCTTGCTTCTGCTGTGCAGCCTCTTCTGGTGCTGCATTGGGGAAGGAAGTGCTTTGATAGCACTTCTGCCCTTTCTGCATGGCACCAGCCAATGCAATCATTATGCAAAAGGGTCCTATTACTGGATTTTTCCCAATAATAGTATAAAGTGTGATCGCACTGGCTGGGGAGACGACAGGAGCAGGGCTGAGATGACATCACATGGTAGCACATGTTGTAGAATGGCTTCAGTGTGTCCCCATGCTGGGATGGGGCAGTAGTGCAGAAAGGGCCAGTGTTTAGCTCATCTATTCAGCCTGAGTTCATGGCTAAATAGTAGCAGAAGAGCTATATTTAATTTAAATCTTTTGCCAGCATAACATTTGTTGCCAGTAACAGATTCATAATTCTGTCCAACTTTCTGACTTCTTGTAAATATCTTGACAGTTCTTCCAAAATGTTATTCTGTAGTCTGTATCTAGTTTGTGTGGGTGTGTTTATGTGTGTAAGGAATGCAGACTCTTCTTAATGTTTGCCAATCTGAGGACAACTTCATTACAGATGTGGAAAATCTTCATTCAAGTAAGCATGTTTCTAACAACAAACTTTATTTACACATATCCTATTTCACAGCCAGATCCTATGCAAAGGTGGGTACGCCCAAAGCTATTGAAACAGAAGCTTGAGGTGCGGCTAAGTGCACAGCTTACAGCTCCTGATACCAAAAGTAATGAAGTATAAACTGAGATTCTTTTAAATAAGTACAAATGTGAAAACTGTCCGCTAACTTGATCACTCGTTATTCCACTTTTCCTTTGAAATGTTGTACCCAAAGATCCAACTCTATTGTTTGCATTCACCTGTAGGAATAATCACCTTCCCCTAAAAGGCCTCAAGGTGGCAGTGTTGCACCATTGATTTGTAGGAGGCACTGAGGAAGCTTGTGAACATATTTTTCAAAGGATGCGTTTCAAGTCCAGCGACCTAAAAGGAATGCAGATACCACTTATTAAACATGTAGCTGCTCCTCCAGACAGATGCATTATTGGCCTACCCACATCTGAATTAGTAGTTTGTTAGAAAGTGCATCTCACCACTGAAGCAATCATAGAATCAGTGTTGAAGGCTGCACTGCAAACCATCTGGGCTAACCCTTTATTCAGTACAGGAAACTAGGAGCTAGAGAATCTACAGCTGATGCCTGCCTGGTCTTGGCTTGCAGACCTCAAGTGAGAGAGAGAGTCCACCACCCTGCTTCTTCTAAAGTTTGAGTGGAATCACGCCTTAACTGAAGCTTTTTATTTGAAGGATGGACAAAACACAGTCTGTGGACTGCATATTCCCTTCCTCCAGCAATTTCATTTCCAATGGAGGCGGGAAGTCCTCCTCAAATCTAAAGCAGGTCTGAGTCCTTGTGAAAATATCCTGAATGGCCAGTTGTATCCCCTTGAAGCTTCGGGAGGTATGATTAGCCATTTCTTGACCTCCCCAAATTTTAGGAATGGGGATCAAAAACGACAGGTGCAGGTGTGGTTGTGGTCTTCTTGTATTCAACCAGTATGGGTGTCTCAACCTTTAGAAGTTGCCTCTGCCTGTTTTAAGTCATCTAGTCGTGCTCTTGATGGAACCAGAGAACCCATCTTTGACCTCTTATATAGGCCAAATCTTCCAGTATTTGAAGAGTACTATCATGTTCCCTGCCTCCACTTTCTGCCTAAAAATGCTCTAATTTCCTCCTTGTTTTCTGTGCTAGTAACCATTTCTGTTGATCAACTCTGAGCCTCTTCATGTATGTATCTGGAAGTGGGCAGAGTATTCTTCCATATTCAGTCCAAATAAAAGAGATATTATTTCCTGTGTTTTTTATGTCTCCATTAATACAATTTGTAATTATATCAGCTTTCTTCTGCAGCCTCATAATGTTACGCATGTTCAGCTTATGACCAACTGCAATCCCGAGTTCCTTTTCATGCCTCTTGTTAGCAAGTGAGGTATCCAGTCTCTTCTAGAACCACTGAAATTTTTTTTCTTTCAGTATATAGACTATTTAACATTTTTTGGCTTCTAAAAATTTCTAAACCTGCTTCCTTTAATGCTACATACTTTAGGCTACTTGAAATCTGAAACCATTGGGAAACATTTTCCCATCTAGCAATTTGCTATAATATGGCTTTTAACCATATTTTTATCTATAATATTTTTTCATGTATCCTTTCTTGGAATAGCTGGATATAATAGCTCAGAGAACATTGAAAATTAAAGAGCAGGAAGTGTTATATTAATTTGTATTTTTTTTTAACAGAAGACCACCCAGTCATCAGATTTACTGTCCTAAAAGGAATCCAGCTGTTGCTGCCTCAGCCTAGGGATGAAGCAGAGGAACTACCTGGAGAGAAATGTAAGTTATAAAGTTGCAGGGAGATGATGACCTTTAAGCTGGACAGATAGTGGCTGTTTGGAAACCTTCTGCAAAAATGTAGGGCATTCCTTCTCTTTTTCCTAGATTCATGCTTAACCATTTAACAGCCCTCAGAAAAGCCTTCATTGCCTTCTGTTTTCAAGCCATGCCTTCAGCTTACTTAAGGGGAGGAGGTAGCAGAAGATCTTCTTTATCATTTATTATGCTGCCCATGATAGTGACTCCAGTACTTGTTTCTTAGAAGATGCATTGATAGAAAGGGCCAGTGGGGTATTGTCTTACCTTGTTAGTCATCTTTTAGCAGATCACACTAAATCTTTCACAATCAAGGTAATAGTCATGTTAGTCTAGTTCACTATGCAAAGGGATCCTGTAACACCACTGAGATTTTTTATTATTAATAATAATATTAATATTAATATAATATTTATTATTTTATCATCATCATCATCTTTATTTCTACCCTGCTTTTCTCCCCTAACTGAGAGAAAGAACTTGGTAGAATGAGCTGTCATAGACAGAAATCCACTTCATTGGATGCATGGAGTGAACTACCTTGGAGCAGACTTTTATAGCTTTGTATGAGCAGGTTGTATGTGTGAATAACAGAGACTCCCAATAGTAGGCGTTTGTCCTTTTGTGAGGAGCTTATGACTGTCTACACAAAGCTCTAGTGGTGTAGTTCAGGGAAGTACATCAGAGAATTCTTAAGTATTTCACCAAACTACAAATCCCAAGATTCTGCAGGATGAAGTTATGGCAATTAAAGTAATATCAAACTGCTATAATTGTGTAGTGAGGAGACAGACAAGAGGAATCAGGAAATGTACAACATTCCCATTCTTAGGGAAGCTATGTAAATTAGGAATGGGATGAATCCAGAATTTTCCAAATCCAAATCCCTGGAAGGTTCTGGGAATCGATGAATCTCAAATCTTTTGAATCCTTTTTTCACTTTCTCAGCCTTAGCAAAAGCCTAGGCAAAGGCAAACCTCCCTCTGAAGAAATCTGGCCAGGGCAATTGTCATAGCTTTGCCTCAGGATCTCCCCAGATTGAAAATGACATGAAGGCCATTTGTACACAGGCAGGAAAATGTGGATTAATCCCACATTTTCCTGCCTGTGTAAACAGGGCCACATACTACAGAACAAAGATAATCCAGGTCAAAACTGGATTTTCTTTGTATAGCTCCTTATGGCATCCTGGGATTTGTAGTTTGATGATGCACCAGCATACTTTGGCAGTGAAAACTGTGACACCTTGTAAAACTACAAACCCCAGAATTGTACATGAAAGAGCTTTGCAAGGGAGCTATGCAAAGGAATCTTTCAGCTGTCCTTGAAATCTCAAGCCTGTACCTTCCAGTCAAGTGCTGAGCTAAAATATGAAATTTTCAATTTAAATATCTTAGAATACAAGCTCATTTCTGAAATTGTTAGCAAAGGTCATTATTACTCCAAGGGAAAAACTCACCTACTTACCATCTCCCCTTGTGTGTCTGGTCTCCCAGGTTTTCAGGTTTCCTGGTCTCTAACAAACTATTTGGTTGGTGGATTTGAAAGACTCAGTTTGCCTATTTTAGCACAGGGATCTAGATTTGCAAATCTCAAATCCTGCCCCAGGATTTGAGGATTCGAGGATTCAGTTGCCCCCTCCCTAATGTAAATCCACTTGATGAGCTAGAAGCTAAAACCTAGAACAAAAAGGACCAAACAGATCAAACAAGGAACTGGATTCTGACACTGGGTGATCACAGTTTACTTCTACCCATTCCGTGACTAATAACCACTAGAATAATTGAACAGAGGCACAAATATGGGCAGCCAAAGTATTTGGCAGTTATTGATATAGCACCTTTCTTATCTGGGAGTGAAAGAGGAAATAGTATACATCTTTAAAAAGAATTCAAGCAACTGGTATGGATGAGACCTCAAATATAATATGTTTCTTTTTCTCTCTTCAGCTTCAGTTGGAAGTGTTATCGTTTATAGAAAGTCCTCGTCTGCCCTCTGTGGATCTCAGAGACAGTAGGTGTTCCAGAAACAATTTGTCTCCTGTTCAGACTTGAAATAAGGTTCTTTGGGCTGAGAACTCCACTGCCTCCTAGCGAAAATGTGTGTGAGTTCCTGGTCACCCTGAGATACACACAAAATGGCTAACCCTGCCTTTGCTGTTTCTTTGTCCTTTCCAAATTATGTAAAGAAATATCAACCATATCACCATAGCAACAATATACATGCCCAGTTTCAAGCCTTTGAAAGTGTGGCTTCCTGCTAAGGCATCCCAGAAACTGTGGATCAGCCCTCCTCAACATTGTGCCCTCCAGATGTCCTGGACTAAAGCTCCCATGACGAATGGCCATGCAAGATGGGTCAGAGGTGACTGCAGTCCAACACATCTGAAAGGCTGATGTAGAGCTATGAAGGGTCTGAGGAGACACCATAGAAAACTACCATTTCTAGGATTCTTTCAGGGTCTCACACTGTATACATAGGGCAAAAGGTCCTGCTGAGTTACCCTGCCTCTAGCTAGCCTTTGAGTCTGCTCCAGTAATTTCCCCAATTTTGTGTTAATATTTGGTCATTTGGGCGTCCTTCCCAGGACCCCCGAGAAACAGGGTAACAAGGGCAAGGACATCATGCAGATCACTTGTCCAACATCCTTGTTCTAGGTCAGTGGTTCTCAACCTGTGGGTCCCCAGATGTTTGTGGACTTCAGCTCCCAGAAGCCCTGAGCATTGACCATAGTGGCTGGGGCTTCTGGGAGCTGAAGTCCACGAACATCTGGGGACCCACAGGTTGAGAACCACTGTTCTAGGTTATACTTTTTGTTATTTTAATTTCTTTGGAGACATATGGTACCGTGACTAGTGATATTGCTGAAAGATTCTTATTCTCTAGACAAGAAATACATGTTTCAGCAACATGCCCCACAGGTTCCTAATGCTGGCTTGACATATGAGGCAAGGATTACTACCACATTCCCCACTTCATCCATCCTCCAAGGCTTCTTTCTCTTTCCTCCTACTCACTTTGCGGGTTACTGTACCTGGTAAAAATAATTTTCTCAAGGACTGCTGCTGTTTGCTGTACCAAATTGCAGATCTGCAGCACTCAGGTGGACTTGCCACAGTGCACTTTACAAAATTGCATTGGGAGACAGGGCTCTTTCACATTACAATGACAGCATGAGGGTTCCACTTCACCTGCTATGGCTGCATCCCATGGAATCCAGGGGTTTGTAGTTCAGGGAGGCATTAGAGGAGCTCCCTGGCTGAGAATTCTGAATGCCCTCCCTCACCTTCAAATACCAGAATTCCTTAGGATGGAGCTTAGAATGGACAGTTGAAGGGGAATCATGGTGCTCCAACTGTGTAGTGTAATAGGGCCCAGAGTTTAAGAAAAGGAAGTTGCTCACTGCCTGTACTTCCTCCAGAGCCAAATAACCAAGTGTCTGGGCTATTGGAGGGCAAGTTTGATGGATCACATGTGGGAGGGAGGAGGCTTATGGAGTGACAGTGCTTTTGGGTTTATTTCTAAAATGCTGCAGAAGGACCAAATCCCACTGGATACAAAAGACAAACTGATAGAGCCCAAGCTGAGACTGCGGATTGATTAAGGAGGAAACCAATGTGTTCTCCAAGTTGGAGGGAAGTTTCTTTGGTTTTTTTGTTCCTAGTCCTGGGGGCTGACTTTAATACCCGCTGTGGCAAATTCATGTTGCTTCAAATCTTCATAAATAAAATTTGTGGAGATACTTCCTAATCCCAGGAAATTCACAGTGGAAGGAATTTCAGTTTCCCCCAAATGGGATTGACCTCCCAACAACTGGAGCAATGACATTTCTGCTTTACCACATCATATTTCATCATAAATTAGCATGGAACTTTTAAAATCATAGTGTGTTATATCAGCTAGGACAGAGAAAGTACCCAAATGGAGGCAGTTTTGGTTTGCTAGAGGGAACAATAACTTCACAGCAAGTGAAATTTGGGGACATTTTTTCTATTTTATTTTATTTTATTTTATTTTATTTTATTTTATTTTATTTTATTTTATTGAAATAATAACTAGAAATACACACACCAACAAACTACACAAGGCAAATTCACAGAACAATATACCACTATACAGAATAGAAACCATAAACAATCAACTAAACTAGACAAAAATAAACTATCCTGAATTACACATAACTAAAAATTGGTCACCACCCGTTGCATATAGTCAATATACCTCTAATTGTAACCAGAATCATTACATCCAAAAATAATATAAAATTTAAAGTTTACTGCTTAATATAGAACCTAAAAACATACTTAGTAATTAACCATAATTTTAAAAAACCCTAATATTTCCAGGGTAGTTGTTGAGAACAAACTTACTTAATCAATCTAACTACTAGTCATTAATCATTAATAACCTATTCTTCTTCCAAATTATAAAAGATATTAAATTTTTAATTAATAAAACCTATTTACCAGGAAAAAGCAGTAAGTAAAGTCCAAACTAATATCCAGCTCATTCTTCTTGTAGAAGTAAAATTTATACAACATAGGGGAAAAAATAGCAAGAAATATCCTATGTGTCTTTTAACTCTTCCTTCTAGATTTCTTTTAAAAGCCATAAAATAAGCATTTCATATATTTCTAACATATGAATAATCATGTACCATAGTTCTCCTAAGCCTTAAATCAAGAAAGAAAGAAAGAAAGAAAGAAAGAAAGAAAGAAAGAAAGAAAGAAAGAAAGAAAGAACATTTTATTCCAAACTACCTTAATCTTTATGGCTTCTCTTTTCACTAATTAGATCCTGTTTAAGCCAACTTAAAACAGCTCTTTTTAACTTAACCAGACTTAGACAATGTCTTACATCTTTGTAAGTAAAAATCAAAATTACAAAGCAAACTCAGTGAAAGAAATCAACTACATTTGACCATCTATCAAACAACAAATTCATCTTGAGCTTCTCATCTTTCTTCTTTCCTGAAGGGCCTTATTGTAAATTTGAAGTACAGCTGTCAATGGGTTCCTTAAATGATATCATCTCCAAAACAGATATTTGATCTTTTAGCTTGCAAACCAGAAATTGTGTCATAACCTCTCCTGCATTCTTCTCTTCTTCCATCTCATGTATACTGGCTATCTGTATCTTCAGTTTACTACTTGAATCTTTTTCTACCAACATTGTTTCCAGGTCCGAGGCCATCTTTTTTGTTGCATTTTCATTTCCTTTCTGTACGCAAACAATCACATCCTCCAACTGCTACTTCTTGGGAACCTCCTCATCAGTTTCTTGAAGATTGGTCTCAGCTTTCTGTAATGAGAGCTGCTTTATAAGATTATCACATTTTTCTTCCATAAATGCAGCAAATTGCCTAATTCCCACCAGAAATGTAAAAAATAGTCCAGTATTAGTTCAGAATCATTTAAGCCATTTTTAACTTGAATGCAGGAGTCCATAATTAAAGCCTTGATTAATTTAAACCAGTATCTCAAAAGCAATAGAATATGCTCTCATAAAAGCTGACAGGAAGGACTAACATCCAAAGTTCCCAGACTGTCAACATCAACAAAAAAGAAAAATGTAAGAAAATCACTGAGCAAAAAATTATGTAGGCTTCTTATTAATAAAAGTCAGGTTTGACCATTATTAAACTTCGTACAATTAATGACAGTCAATCCAGACCAAAAGACTTCAATCTATCAGATTGCCATATCCAAACCAGTAGATCTAATGTATATCTAGAAAAGGAGAAACATTAAAAGTCTTCAACATATTTTAAGTAGAAAAACAATAGTCAACAATCAAAAATAAACCATTTCTAATTTAATCAAATCACAAAAAAATACGAGGAATTAAAAATTAAAACATAATTTCTCAAAATTATTTCAATGGGGAGTTCAAAGAAAAGCATGTACAGTCCCTTTAGAAAAAGAAACAAAGCAAGAAGGCTTTAATACCTATAGACAAAGTGAAAGCTCATGAAGACAAGGAGCTCCTTGTGTATTCTAAGCATAAAAATGATAATCAAAGATAGTAGTTAGTAAGGGGTCCAGCCAAACGACAATGTAATATCCACATGGGGCGGAATCTTTACCCCCCCACCAGCTCCACCGAAGCGTGCAGTGTCTCTCAAGCCTCTCAATCTGATATGTTCACCCTGTTCCCGAGGAGACCCTTCACAGAGCCCGATCTTGACTCTTCAGAGTCTTTGGATCCCCTGTGAATTGGGAAAACCACTAGTTTGACAGCCCTCCCACCATCAGGAATTATGCTTCTGGGGACCACAGAATGCTAGATCACATCTGCCATTGTAGCAATTGAAAAACTGGAACTTCCTTCTGGGGACACTGTCTACAACCATGCCAGTAATAACATTACAGAATGCCTACCTTGTAGCCTAGTTCTGTGTGGATTCTACAACAAAACAAAATTCTGGGGAACTAAATTGTCCTATTGTACTACAAAACTAGACAAAAATGGAAATTTATATTCTCAGGATTCCACAAGAGCTAAGTAATTTTGTGCTGACCGCAATACATCTTCAACTGTGTCAAGAAAAGAGTTCTTTTGCAGCCATTCTGGCTAGATATGTTTGTGACACACAGGGCTTGGGTGGCTAGAGCCAGCAGACTAGCTCTTTACTAATCCAAACACGTACCTCCTAACTATTGTGTGCTCCAAGAGAGGTGAGAAGGCTGCATGTCTCAGCTTGGACTTAATAAAGATTCCTTTTCTTTTACTTTTTTTTCCCCTGAACAGATCATCATATCTAGATTTTCAAAAAAAGATGTCATCATCACAGGCTTCATAATCTTCCTTGTTGGGTCATAATGAAAAGGAGTATTATGCCACCAGCCATTTTCGCACCAGTGGACAAAATGCTGCTGCAGATCAGGACTGGGATCCTTCAGTATCACTGTGGCAAGTCCTAGGGCCATAGTAGCAGGTCAGATGAAAGAGGTTCTTTGAGCTGTATAATAAAAGTATCATCTCTCTCCGGTGATTTTTTTCATCCTTGCAGTAGATGTCCCTAAACAAACAAACAAAAACCTTTCAACACAACAAATTTCATATTTCAGTAGAAGGGACAGAGTTATCTATGTAGGTGTTTACGTACTCAACCGTGGGTGTGAATCACAAAAAGGCTCACCAAGACTTACTTCCTTTAGTGCAGTTAAGAATGGAAAGCCATGAGTATATTTTAAGGACACTGGTTATTTTTGGTATATCTTTCTAATAATTGCAAAAGATATTAAAAATTATGATTGTTTGTAACAAGTAATTCATAAACCTAGAGCTTGGAAAAGTTATGTTTCTGGCCTACAACTGACCATGTTGGTTGGAAAATTTTGGGCTTTGTAAAGATCAAAAATAAATCTTCCAGGCTCTGCATAAACTATCCACAGTCTTCAAATCCTGTCTCACCAGCACCTTTTATGTAAGAGTTGGGTTGCCAGATCAAGAGCACCCCAGGCCGTGAGATTTTGGGGATGTCTTCTCTGGTGATGTGATTAAGGTAAACCTTTCCTAACCTTCCACGTGTGTGTGTGTGTGTATATGTGTATGTGCCTTCAAGTCACCTGTTGACATGGAGACCCAGTGAATTTCACAGGGTTTTCTTAGGCAAGGAATACTCAGAGATAGTTCTGCCAGTTCCTTCCTCTGAACTATAGCCTACAGCACCTGGTATTCGGGACACAACATATCTCATGAAAAACTTTCATATATTTTTAAAAATATATGATTTATAAATAATAACACGCATTTCCAAGATTGTAGGCGACACACCTACACACTTCAGGCAACACACTAACATGTCGTGGCACATCGTTTGGAAAGCCCTGCTATAGAGATCTGTTCTTTTGTTGATCAAGATGCAACCAGCTGACATTCCTGCCCCACCTGCAGTCTCCAGTGCAACCAGCAGAAACAGGATCTCTCTCACAATTCCTCCTTTTATCAAGGATGGAGCACGGGTGGGAACATCCTTCTGTTGAGTCCTGATCAGCAGGAGAATAGACTTTTGCCCTTTGCAGAGGCTGCTGCCTGGTATGGCAGGATTGGGGGACTTTTATGATCCCTACATATTTCCTACACTATTGCCACAATTGTAAATACATAGGGATTGTGAAAACATAATTCTAGGTTATGCATTCATAATTGTGATTGTGAATTCCAGCCATTCTTTTGTTAAAAAAAACTCATAATTTTTAACATTGCCATAATTATCCTATGCACTAGAAACAACTTGATCTATATAAGCAACCCTGTATGGAATGAATCCAACCCTCTGCCAAACATGGGGCAAAGTGAATTATGCAGATCCATTTTTCTGATCCATCTTGGTCCTTCTGCATTTTGGTAATTTAAGAGTGCTTCAAAATTATATGCCAGTATAAGAAACGTGCGTACATTATCACATACAAAACTGAGCACAGGAACTGACTGTGCTGCAAGTATGTTGGTATGTTAATTATAAAAAGGGCTGTAAAAATGGTCAAGACTGAATTATCAGGGCCATCACCCCATTGCAGAAGTCATAGTGGATTAGTAATTTTAAAAATCATTTACATTTATATCCTGCTTTCTTTCCAATGCATTTGAGGTGGCTGAAATAGTTGGTTTTATATCTTCACTTTACCCTTATAACAATCCTATACTACACATTAGGCTGAGAACGAGAAACAGACTTAAAGCAGGGTTGGGGAAAGTATGGCTCCTTAGGGCCAGTTCTGTGGTTCCCAGGATCCCTCCCAGTCACGTAGGAACTTGGGGGCAGGGGAGGTGATTTGCCCTGGGCAGCAATGTTTTTGAGGTGTCCCAGCCCATAGCCATGTGCCCACATGCCCTGGCCATGCCCCCACACACCACAACCATGCCCCCCACACAGTGACCATGCCCCCCTCTTGCCCCCCCTCCACACACTCCAAGCTCCGCCACTGATCTCTCCCTCTCCAAAATCCCCCAAAATGCTCTCTAGGGAGCATGGGGCAATTTGCCATGTATTTGAGCCCCCTCCCACAACTGTTTTAGGTCAGGGGAGGCTTTTTCCTAAAAGGAAATGAACTGATGGATCACTTCCTGTTGTTAAAAAAAAGACCCTCTCCTGACCCAAAAACTGCGTGATGGACATGGCAAAATTGCACCCTATGCCCCCAGAAGGCATTTGGAGACAAATTTTTTGAATGCTTCTGTGAGGTTGTTAGCCCTCTGAGGTCTTCTGGGGAGGCAGTGTGTTTTCATAACCCCCTACCATTACCCACCCAAAGTTATCCAGTGAGCTTCACAGGATCTCCCAAGTGCTGATACAACACTCTAACCACAAAAACAAAAACAAAAACAAGACAAAAACTGCTCTACTTTGACCTGAAATTTACACAAATTCATTTCATTTGCAAAAGAAGCTCAAGATCATACAAGGGGAAAACAAGCACGCGCACACACTCTCTCTCACACACACACACACACGCACATGCACAGACACACACAACATTTGGAGCAAGCACCAGGAACAAGCAGACCAAGCGGTAGATGAACCAGATAACCAGAAACTAAGGCTCTGGATGAAGTCTACAGAGAGAAAGAGAGAGAGAGTTCTGATCCTTTTAAATCTTCCTCACCTTCACTTTCCTCACCTTCTGAATTGCTCAGTCTCCCAGCTAAAAATGCTTCAAGCAGAGCAAACAAGTCAAAGAAGTTGCTCTGAATACTTTAAGACTGGAGTGGGTAACTGGGGGAGGGCAGGACCAATTTTCCTCCATCATTCCCACCCCTCGAATACCTCTAGCCATCATTCCCTTCAGCATACCAAAGAATTCTTCAAAGTGCACATCTTTCCTCACTGTTCCAGTGCAACTTTTCCGACTGGAAAATAGAGGAACAAACATCCCCCCCCCCCCAACAATCTCTAGCAGCCAAACAATAGGCATTTCTTTCCCTGGGTTGCTGGCTACAATGTGTCCAAGTCAGAGCTGGGTTTACTTCCTTCCTTTGCCTTGAGGCAGACATAGCTCACCCAGCCAATTTCCTGACCTTCCCTGTACATTGGGGAGGGGTATTGTTACCCCAAAATGTGGATGACTCAGTGGTCCACCTACAATGCTAGTGCCTCCATTAAATGGTGGGGAATATTAGTTCAGAAGAAGGCCTGTGGCAGGGGGCAGGATCTTTAACACCTGTGTATATTGGTACTAATGCAAGAATTCCACCTGGAGATTCAGATAATGTCTTTAAAAATATTTTATTTGGGGGAATTTGCATTCACACATATGCAAGATTGAAGCAGTCTTGCAAACACACAAGACTAACTGAGGGAAAAGGGAGGGAAAGTTTGGATAGGAAGAGTTTAAGGCAAAGTGGAATAGAGTAGAGAAGCAAAGAGCTTACACCTATGGCACAGTACACCACTGGGAATCAGAGTGGCAGAGTGACAGCCAGCAACCAGTGTACTGCAAGTTGACTAGCCCAAAACTAGGGCATAAATATTCTATTTCTGCCTGGAGGGTAAAGGTATTAATCACTCTCCAGCAACATAAACAATGGGGTCCAGAAAGGACTAATAGTCTCAGCATTAGGTGAAAAAAGGCTAATGGGAATGATGATAGCTCCTTGATTGCTGGACAGATGTGAGGACAAAGGGAACTTTGGTGGTCCAAGGAAGAGGGACTAAGACATTGCAGGCACTATGTTTCTAAAGGTTGAGTTGTTGATGGACATTTGCAAGTCCATTGTTGCTTGGAGTTTCCTGATGATTTCCTAATTATAATCTGGCAATGCCTTTAAGGTCTTACTTGATCTAGTTTTGCAATGCACATATTTGGCCAGTCTTCCTCTTAGCCAGCATGGCCATGCAGCCATAGCAGGATATAATTTATCTTTAGGCCAATTGAATCATATTTGACAATTGAACCCTATCAAATCATGGGAGTGTAAGCTTACTAACAGTACCTGGAGGTCTGTCAGCCTAACATTTCTGCACTAGACTGTTATAGCACTATTATTCCACTTCCAACATCCTATGGAATCCTAGGGTTTGAGGCCCCTCCCTAAACTACAAACCCTAGAATTCCATAGGATGTTGAAAGTGGAATAATAGTGTTATAACAGTCTAGTGCAGAAATGGCCTTAGATGCCCCCCCAATTTACACCACACAAATTAAGTTGGTCTCCCATACAAATGTGCCTAGCTTTTAAGATCTTTTGTGGGAGACCCTTCTTTCTTTTCCATCACCGTTAGAGGCACGGTTGCTGGAGATATGAAAGAATGGGTTCACAGCAGGTGTTTCTGAGCTCTAGAACTCTGCCAAAGGAGACAGGTTAAGCTTCCCTTAACTGGTCTGGTTAGTCTGGTCTGTCTCCCCAGTGTTGTCCTTCTTCTGGCAAGCAAATATATTTTTGTTCAAACAAGCTAAATTGGTTTATTGCTAAGGTGACTGATTATTTAACTGGAATCCTGAGATTTGGTGAGCCACTGCAGTTTGGTGAGCCACTAGTCCTTTGGCTGAGAATATTAAACACTGCGTCCCTAAATTACAAATCCCAGGATGCCATAGGATATACCCTTGGCACTTAAAGTAAAATCATAGCACTATAATTGCAGAGTGTGAACAGGCCAAGAGTCCACTGCTCATGACAGCTCTACTCCTTTCTGTCCCAGCCTCCTATTCTAAAAAGGATTATGAACAAGCATTCCACAAAGCATTGGGTGCCTATGCTTAATTTGAATTCCTCACAGTTCCACAGATCAGTGCTACATAGAGAGAAGGGCTGGAATCGTGTGCAGTTATTGTGATTAGATGTAGCTGTCTGCACAGCAGCAGTGCATTGTTCCCACCAGGATGGCCTACAGCGGCCCAGCAGGTCAAAAGAATGGGCTTCATGTAATTATTCCTCTCTCCTTGCAAAATTGCTGTCAAATTGGCTCATCATCATGGACCTCATGAGGTAAGAGTCCTATCCCAAGAAAATCAGCAAGAAATTATCCTTGCTAAATATCTAGCTTGACTGCCAGAGAAAGCTGGAAAGCTCTGTCTCCACCTTTATAACAGAATACTCAGCAAGCTGTTGCATGTCAGCCAAAACAGGGACAGGTACCATAAGATACCCTGGTGTATAAGACACACCCCATTTTTGAAGGGTTTTTTTGGGGGGGATTTAGTGCTAGTACATCTTATATGCAGGTGAGGCTTCCCTCACCTCCCTTCTCTTCTATTTTGCCTCAGTGGGAGTTCTCCCCACTGAGGCAAAAGGCATAGGAAAGAGAGGGAGAGCTCTAGGGAAGCCTTGAGCCAGCTCTCCTTTCGCCCCTAGACCTACCTCTCCCTTTCCTATGCATAGGTAAAATGCATAGGAAAGGGAGGGGAGGTCTAGGGGGTGAAAGCAGTACTTGCGCAAAGCTTCCCTAGACCTCCCCCTCCCTTTCTTATGCACAAGCAAAATGCATAGGAATGGGAGGAGGAGCTCTAGGGGGCAAAAGGAGCACTGGTGTGAGGCTTTCCCCACTGCCCCTTGGCCATAGTTCTCAACACCTTGGCAAAATGCTGGCATATAAGACTCACTGGCATATAAGATGCACCACATTTTCAAGTTATTTTTCAGGGAAAAAAGTGTGTCTTATCTGCCGATAACTTCCTTCTCTTAATGCAGATTATTTCTCCATCCCATCCAAATACATACATACATTTATTTATTTATTTACTTACTTTCTGAAGGAATTAAATTATATTGGGGATACAAAGTACCAGAAAGCTGGTGCCATCATTGTACCCAAGTGGGCTTGGACTTGTGATTCTTGAGCACTTCCTCACACAAATACCCATGTTCATCATATAGCACCATGTGGTTTTGCAACTGAGCAGATTTCCAAAAGCAGCTGGTGATGTTAAATGAGGACTCTTGTATTCAAAATGTGCCCAAATCCCTTGACACACTTAAAAGTAGATCTCACAATCTCCATCCACACATCAGGGGCTCAGAGTTGACATTTTATTCTGTTGGCCTTTCTGTGAGGCTTTTGTTGGCTCAAGGATTGCCTGTTTAATCAACGTATATTTGGTGTACCCGTTTAGTTAGCCATTTAAGTACCGTATTTGCCAGTGTATTAGACACACTGGCATATAGGACGCACTCTACTTTTCAAGGAGTATTTTTCAGGAAAAAAATTTTTAGTTCTCTGGTGAGCAAAATGCACAGGAAAGGAGAGGAAGGAAAAGCATGTTGTACCAGGAGAGGAGGAGAATGAAAAGTGTGCTGCACCACCTTCCCTCCCTTCCTGTTTTGCTTGGGCAGAAACTCCTGGCAGAGTCAAAATGCACAGGAGAAGAGGGGAAGGTAAGAAGAAACTATAGAAACATCTATCTATGTTCCTATAGATCAAGGCTTCCACTACCCCCTCCCTTCTTGTTTTGCCTGGGTGGGGAAAAAGCCTTTCATTTGCCCTCCCTTCCCTATGTTTTTAGCGTTACCATATTTTCTGATGTATAAGACACACCCCCATTTTCAGAGGGTATTTTTTAGGAAAAAAGTGTGTCTTACACACCAGTAAATACAGTAAATCATTTCATTCAAGTTAATGAATCTTTTCCAGCTTTGTTATATTAATGTTAGGCTAGAACATAAAACAAAATCAAGCAACAAGCCATCAACATTATAAAGATAAGACAGCAAAGAATGCAAAAACTGCCCCAAAACAAATAAGAATAATCCAAAACTTCAGGCAATACAGGCGTGCCTTAGCCAACATACTGTATTTGCCTGTACTGTATTTGGGTAGAAGATGCACCTGCATACAAGATGCACCCCATTTATACACTGGCAAATACTATTTGCTGGCATATAAGACACACCAGTGTATAAGATGCACCCCATTTTCAAACCATATTTTTCAGGGAAAAAAGTGAGTCTTATATGCCAGCAAATACAGTATGTTTGGACAACTCCATTCTGTCTCCCCCTTGGGGAAAAATGTTGTCCAGTCTTTGAAGTTGCCCTAAGACAAATGCAATCCATGCCTTCATTATTTGAGGTTATTGTTTCTTAACAAATTAGATGGTCAGGGGTAACAACCAAAGAACCGGGTATTCTAAACAGGATCCAAAAATATGGATCTTGCTTCAAAGTAAATAGAACAATCAAGCAGGAAGTTGTCAAACACAGCTCCTGCTTCCAGCAAGCAACATCCATGCACCCAAGACATGTCAATTCAATAAAAGTCTATATGCATACATTCTTTCTGTCTTCTTTATATCGAGTGCACTGAAACAATGACTTTATTTAATAGAAGGATGAAAAACTAAAAAAAAACACAGAAATAACACCTGCAGGAATTAACTGCTGCGGACAAGGATGAAAGAAAATATTCAGAAGTTTTCTTCCCGTCAAGAAGAAAGGTATTTTGATCAAAATGACTGAGAAATTTTTTTAATATTTTTTTATTAAAGTTTCCATGTAACATACAAAAATATACAATCACATACAACTACAAAGCAAAAACAAAACAAAACAACCATTTTTCTTATCATCCCCTTATACTATCCCAAGACATCCTATAACAACAAAACCACCTTATCACGATACTTCCAGACTTATCCCCCTCTATATAATCCCAAAACATCAATAACACAACAACATAACATTCTGACTTCCTTTATACTTTTTAGACCACTCATATTGATGTTTATATCTGTATCCTATCTTTTACTTTACTTAAAGCATTGTAATATCATTGCCTCTTTCTTCTTGATATCTTGTTCTTTTATTACCAGCTCAAACTTTTATTTCTCTTCTAATTACCACTATGGGCTACATTTGAAAAATTTTCTCTTTAATTACACTTATTTTCATGGTTCTTAATTTAACTATCTTCAATAGTTATTTTTCCAATATTTGTTATGTATCCCCATTTTTCATCCAAAATCCTCATTATAGGATTCCAGGTTGTCCTAAACATCTTTAAATCCTTTCCCCTTACTAATAATGAAAGTTTATCTATCTCTATCATATCATATAATTTGATCAACCACTCCTGCAGGGACAGTATGTTCTTTTGCTTCCATGCTTTCGCATAGATCATCCTTCCTGCAGTTATACTATATAATAGCAATTTTTGCTGCAGTGGAGTCAAATTTGGAATTTGATCAATCATATTTAATAGATATATTTCTGGAGATAAATTGAATTTTTTCTCTAGCGCTTTTTCTAGCTGTTCATGTAGTGTCCTCCAATATTTTGGGGTTTGGGTACAGCTCCACCACAGATGGAACAGTGTCCCTTTACATTCACATTTCCAGCATTTATAATCGGCTTTTTTAGTCATCTTTCCAATTTTTTTCGGAGTATAATACCATCTGTTAAATATTTTATAGTAATTCTCTTTAAGTTGATGTGCTTTTAACCATTTATTTGTTTTTTGCCATGACCTTTCCCATGTTTCTAAATAAATTGGGTGGCCAATATCTTGCGCCCACTTAATCATATTTGTTTTTATTAATTCCTGTTCTAAATCTCTTTCCACTAGTAACTTATAAATCTTTCCATAGGGTGATCAATTCCTTTCTTAATAATCTTATCAAATTCATTATCAGTCACCATGGTACCAGGGCTACTAATATCTACCTTAGTTTTAAGTAAAAGTTGTGTCATTAATAATCAATGTGTTATCAATCCAGATTCAGCCAATTCGTCTTTGGTCTTACATCTTATATTCCCATTCTCTATCTTGAGTAAATCCCTATACGTAATCCATTTTCTTACTCTCGGTCGATCTTTTCTATAAAAAGCTTTGTGTATAGAAGCCCATAATGGGATTTTATCATAGAATTTCATTTTAAACTGTAGCCAAGTTTTTAATAGTGGTTTCCTTAATATATGATTATTAAAGTCTTTATCCATTCATTATCATAAAGTAAATACACGTGTCAACCCCATGACTGAGAAATTTTTAATCTGTGTGGGAAAGGGGAAAAAGTAGCATTTCTGTTTCTCAGTAACATCAATAGTAGAAAATATGATACTGTGCACAAAAACTTTTTGCACAGAACACATTCATGCCACTTTTGCAAAAAATGAAAAATAAACATAAAAATTTCTAGAAATCCAGGGAAGAATCTTTGCAAAATATGTAAAAACTCCTGCAATCTCATCCATGAGGGGCAAAACTTTTGAAAATTTTCATTCTTGCATATGAAAAAAGAAAAAAAAAAGGTAAAGATTTACATTCTTAGTTGCTGATCCTGATTACAACTGGGAAGAATTCTGAACATTTCGGAAATGTTTATCATATTGTATATTATACAAATTGCAATAGATATAGATTGTTAAATTTGGAAAGAGATTCAGAAAATAGTCTGCAGGGTCTTTAATGATGTCCTTTATCCTGAAATGAAGGAAAGCATGAATCTTTTTATCATAAGCATGTAAATGAGCACCAATTTTAATTTTAAAAAATGCAACTGACACAGAAAGAGTAATGCAGATATATAAACATCATTGCTAGAATATAAATACCAATTTCTTATGTTGCTTTATGCATTTTTTAATACTTAAAACCAGTCCTTGTGATTTCAAAAGACAAGGTAACTGTTAGTGCTGTTGTATTGACAAAATTGATCTCTACATAAACTTTGCATTGTTAATAGAGTTTGACCTAGACGATGAGAAAGATTCTCTTGATGTCTGTTTCTTGTTTCCGAAGTGACATGTTTCAGGACAGAACTAGATGTTATTGAATATTTGCTGCTAAAAGCACCAGTCTTAGGTCTGTAACCTAGTCCCTATATCCAGTACAACTCTGCATATGGCACTGATGTCATTCGGTTGTTAGTTCCCCCATTTTTGCCAGCCAATGATATGCAACAGCACAATGACATCACATGGCACAGTGACATTACAGGCATTTTCAGTAGCAATTCTGTATCTTCTGAAACACCCGGTCTCATCTTCATGTTTGTCACCAGCTTATGGCCATTTCCACACGGGATTTTTAACATGGGGCAGAGCGTCCTCCAGGGAGGATGTCTGCACCTGGGAGCGGACTGGGTCAGACTTACTTAATGTAGATCCTCACCCCAGTCCACTCCAGAACAACCCCAAGTGGTCGTCCAGTGTGCTTTTGAAAGACCGCTAAAAACAGGTCTTTCAAAAGCATGCTCCCTTATGCAGATTCGCCGGCTCGCATTGGTGCGAGCGTGCGATCTGCTGGGGCGGGCTTTAGGCTGGTGAGCTTCAGTGGTTGGTTGAGACCCTCGACCAACCGAAAGCCACCATTTTCGTCCCCAGAGCAGTGCAGAGCGGTGACCACGCACTGCTCCGGAGGAGCGTGGATCGGACCGGACTGGGGAGCCCAAAAGTCCGGTGAGTAGCGTCACAGGGCGATTCCCTCGCCCCATGCGGAAATGGCCTAAGACTTGCCTGGATACTATAGCCAGACACAAAGGAATATATTTGTGGCATGTTGAAAAGTTTCATTCAAGCAAGTGAAATCAAATCTTGCGCAAAATCTGGAATCACTACTGAAATAAACATATGTATTGGTGTTTTTCGTATTAAGTAAAATATTTTTTTTAAATTAAAAATTTCTTCAAATGGAGTCCTCAAGTATTTTATTGAGGTTCCAAGCAAATATTACTTGTTTCATCAATCAAAAAAAACTAAAGAGAGTGGCCAAAATCTTACATTCTGGTTGGTAGAATGTAATGCTCTGCCAGCACTGTTTTGCTTGGACTAATGGTGCCCAAGTACTGACTTGCTTGAAGAAGAACCATATTTATGGATGGGGGATCATGCAGCAGCCAGCAAAACCTCTGCATCTGAGAAAAATACAAACACCAGCTGTCCCCCTGTCCTAGATCTCCAGGAAAGAAATAGCTGCCCTTTGTTCTTGGCTCGTGCCTGGCTGCCCCACACATCCCCCAGCCATAAAATGGCCACTCCCACCTTCCCTGGCTGCTAATTGGCCAAAGGAGTGCATACCAGTGCTACAGAGCATCATTGGTTTGCCTTCCACTTGATAGGCCCAGCCTTCTCGGTCTGAGTCATCCTATCTATAAACCAACACTCAGTAACCCACTTTTAGGCAGGATGTTCAGCATTCGTTTACTATTTGCTGAAACAAGCTGCAATGTGAATGAAAAAAAGACATATAATCCATTAGCATGTCTGATCACAGAGCAGCTACAAATATAAAGGATCAGCAGTCACATACTGTTTGTCCTTCTCTTTCAAGTGCTTACCAGCATCCCTGATTAGTTTCAGCAAATCTATCACAGTTTTCATAATTTTTCTTCGTTTTTCTTTTTCTCGTCCCTGTTACGAAAAGGATCAGCCATGCAGTCCTGAACTTCTTTGTGTATCTAACAGAGATTTAAATCCTTTTATTTTATTCCACAAGGTTTGCCCTTCACATGAGAATTTTCTTTCTGTGTAGGTCAAAAATTCATGAAACTATAAATCACATATAGATAGAATAGTAGTGCCTATATTCACATTTCAATAATGAATAATAAAGAAGGGGGGATCCACATGTCTGTTTGTTAAGCTTGAAGATATTTCAGATGTGATAATATGGCCATCACATTTCATGCATGGAATACTCTATCATTCTATGATTCCATCTCACCATCACTTTCAATATCAAGTAAGAGAATAACATTGTTTACCCAGCATAAAACATACACAGCCTATGTTTAAATGTTTTAGTAATGAAATTGGAGATTAAAATTATTTGTCTTATGTTTCAATTCCCCAGTAGAATTTGTTTTGTTTTTAATTTTGGTTTTTATGAAGGGTAGAATAATATGAAGATTTATGAAGTATTAATGCCAGCACTTCAAGGAATAAGGTCTTGCAGTTTCTACATGGATTGTTTTATGTGGATTGTTAGCTGACCTGTGCTCTTATTAGAAAGGGCAGGATATAAGTCAAATAACCATGATCACACAGTGGAACCATTTTTCTTTTTCTTTTTGTAGGATAGTGTATAACTACAGCTTATGACTACAGGCTTTTTATAACTCAAATAACAGAAGAAGGCAGCAGTCAGGAACAAACCAAAACAAAGGCATGAAAAGCACACAATTACAAAATTAAATTAAACACTGTTGTCCCTAAGGAATTAAGTGTGTCTTGAGATTTGGCCTCTTAGGCCATTTCCATACTACACTGTTATAGTGCTATTATTCCACTTTCAACATCCTATGGAATCCTGGGGTTTGCAGTTTAGACCCAAAGCCTAGCACAGCTGCGCCTTGATTGATTGTTGCCGGTTATAAATTCTGAGAGAGCGACGCTGGGTCTCTCTTTGCTGCCTGTGCTGTGCAAAGTTGTGTCTAGGTAAGTGTTCTTCTGTATCTGAAGAGCAGGACTCTCTGTTGGAGCTGGCACAGCCCTCTGTTCTGTTTCTGGCGCTATAACTTCTCTCTGTTCAGCAGGTCCTGGCATGCCCCCTGTTTCAGTCTCTGGTGTGCCCTCTGCTTCAGACTGTGAATCAGAGTCCATGCTCTGGAAGCAGGTGATGACCGAGGCTCTTGAATCACACTTCTTGCAATTGCAGAACTTCTCGCTCTCTGCAATTACTACCATTACTGAGAAGTCCCCAGTTTTCTGGAACAGCATGCAAAGGAGATGTGTGCAAAATTTGTTCCAATGGATTAGCCATGGGGACTCTTCTCACCTCACACCTGGCCTGAATTCTTCCTTTTCCAGCCGTCAGTCATGTGTAGAACATTCACATCAAGACTGTGTGCAAATCAGCCTGTAATTGGTATGTTTTACTAGAAATGTCAGTTTACAGCAGGCCTGACTTTTCCAATCCAATCCTTGAAAGGATGTTCCTCATGACTTAAAGCCTTCAGAATCACACTGTCTGGATTGTGGCGTGGTGTGTTCCTCATCCTAATATCACTCTCATTCCCAACATATCTTAAGAACCTGTACTTCCTGTCAAATTGAAAACAAATTGATGATGTTTCGTAGCACTACTTATTTATTTTGAGCATCTGCTTTCATTATCAAAAATGTCTTTTTCCCCCCTTCACTGTGTGGCTGCTGAAGGTTCAGAATCCTCATGAAGTGTCTATACAAATTAGATGATGAAGTCACTGTATCTCAAAATATCAAGTTAAAATGGCTTCTTACTATCAATAAAATTATCCCTCTATTAGATATTTTATTTTCAGTGTTCAATATCATAATTTGTCATCTTATAGTTTTGGGGGGTTTTGATGCCCAAAACCAATATTTTTAGCCCATGATATTTAATAGCCAAGCTTCAGTGCTGGATACCTTATATTTTGCAGTTCTGTGCCATTGAATTGAACATATCAGACTACTCTATATGAGCGAAACTACTGTTCCCTCTAGCACAATGTTACCTTCTTAATCTAGCTGTTCCCAACTTTCAATCAATATTGTTTAAACTGAAGTATCACTAGGACTAAACCTGGGAAATTCAACATGTAAAGCATGTACTCAATTCATTTCTGTATTTCAAAAATGGGTGAGAGGAAGAAGCTCTTGTCTTCTTCATCCAGCAGCTAAGCTGATGACACTGCTGTTGCTGAATATCAACACCTTCCTCCTGTGTCAGTCTTCTCATTTTTCCAAAAGGTGCACAGAAGTCTCCTGCTTCCCAGTTTATAAGTCCTGATGTAAACAAACAACAACACTCAGAGAACAGAGTGAGTCACACATACACACAGTCCTCTTCTAATTCCTTTTGGGGGACTCTTGCCATCATGAGAAATAATTTCATTTTTCATTTTTTTATTTTATTTTTGTTAAAGTTATAGCAATATTTACAAATAATCATTCTTTCTTTTTATAAATTTATAAGAAACAGAAAGCAAAGAAATATATACAATCAAATTTATATATCTATATACTTATAAATTTATATACCTATCCAACATCCAATTCTATTTCTATTTCTTCTTCTTCTATTGATCTTCTATCTTAATCTACATAAATAGATAGATAAATAGATCATTTCCCTTTTAATGTGACTTGCCATATAATTTTGAAAATATATTTTTTAATTCCCTTTTCCTATATCTTTGCTTATTTTCATTCTTTCCATGTTTCTTTCTGAATTGCCCATTTTCTTTGTATGTATTCTTTAATTGGTTTCAATTCTTCCCTATTTTCCCTCTTGTTTCACCCTTAAGTGCCATTGTCAAATCATCCATCATTATCATTTCTGATAGTTTAACATCCCATTCCTCTATATCAGTTATATGTTCACACTTCCAGTACTTTGCATAAGTAATCCTTGCATTTGATACCATATATAGTATTATTCTCCAATATCTAATATGCTCTCTTTCTATTTGATGTAACATATTTAAAAGAAATATTTCAGGGTGCAAAGGAATATTAATTTGTAATATTTCCAATATTTTCTTTTGAATGCTTTTCTAATATCTTTTAGCTTCAGGGCATGACCACCACATATGAAAAAATGTTCCTTCTTCTGCCTTACATTTCCAACATTTACTGGAAATCTTGTACATTTTTCTTAATTTTGCTGGGTCTAAGTACCCAGTAATTTTCTTTCAGCTTTCGGGCTAATGTAAATTTTTGTGTGTTCTTCCAGCTTTTCTCCTAATGTTCCAGGCTAATTTCATGTCCTATATTTCTTGCCCATTGTATCATTGAATCCTTAATTATTTCCGTCTCTAATTCTCTGTTTAATAATATTTTGTATAATTGAGCCACCATATGGTCTTTTTTTTCAAGAATGACATTTTCAAATTCATTTCGTTTCCTTATACTTTCAAATCCTCCCAATTTGTTATCCATTTTAAATCTTTCTTTCAATTTATTATATAAGAACCATTTACATTTGAAACCTTCCATCTCTAGTTCCTCTCTTGTTTTTATTCTTAGACTTGTCTTTTCTTCTACTAAAATATCTTCATATCTGATCCATTTTTCTTTCTCATCTCGCCATCTTCCAAATAAGGCTTCGTGGGGAGATAGCCATAACGGGATTTTAATATACATCTTCTTTTTAAATTTCTTCCACATTTCTAATAATGCCCTTCTAAGATAATGGTTGAGGAATTCTTTATCTACTTTGCTTTTATTATACCAAAGATATCCATGCCAGCCAAATTTCAGTTCCGATCCTTCCAAATCCAATATTCTTTCATTTTCAAGACTTATCCATTCTTTCAACCAGGTCAGGGCATTTGCTTTGTAATATATTTCAAGATCTGGTACACCAAATCCTCCTTTTTCTTTTCTCTCTATTAACATCTGCCACTTTATTCTTGGTTTCTTCCCTCCCCAAATGAATCTCGATAAATCTTTCTTCCAATCACAGAAACATCCTTTGTTGATTATTATTGGAAGATTTTGAAAAAGATAATTAATTTTTGGAAGAATATTCATTTTAATTGATGCTATCCTTCCCAATAAAGATAACCTCAATTTAGACCATTTCTGAATTTCTATCTTTATTTCAGTCCATAATTTTTTGTAATTATTTTCATACAATTCATTGTTAAAATATTTAGGGATTCCAATAGCAAAACAAAACAATGAATTGTATGAAAATAATTACAAAAAATTATGGACTGAAATAAAGATAGAAATTCAGAAATGGTCTAAATTGAGGTTATCTTTACTGGGAAGGATAGCATCAATTAAAATGAATATTCTTCTAGAGAATATTTTTCTGTCTCAAATCCCGTCAATTGTATTATCTCTTCCATTTCTTTTTTAGTCATATTCTTTGTTAAGATTTTTGTTTTACTCTTATTAATTTTAAATCCTGCTATCTCTCAAAATTTTTTAATTGTTTCCAGTAATTTTTTCACACTTGACTTTGGATCTTCAAGAAAAATCACAAGATCGTCAGCATATGCCCTCAATTTGTATTCTTGACTCTTTACTTTAGTCTCTTGGATATCTTATCAGCTCTGATGATTCTAAGCAGCACTTCCAATACTGTTATAAATAACAATGGTGAAAGAGGGCAGCCTTGTCTCGTACCGTTTTTTATTCTGATTGGTTTTGTTTTCTCACCATTGATTATGATTTGAGCGTTTGTATTTTTGTATATTTCTCCAATCCATGTGCCAGATTTTTCTCCACAACTCATCTTCCTAAGTAATTGTAGCATAAATTTATGTTTGATATTATCAAAAGCTTTTTCTGCATCAACAAATATCATAGCAAATTTCTTCTCATTATGTTTTTCATAATATTCTATCATGTTAATTACTGTTCTTAGGTTACCTCTTATTTGTCTTTTAGGAAAGAATCCACTTTGATCTTCATGTATTATCTCATTTAAGATTTTTTTCATTCTCTCAGCCAATATATTTGCAAATATTTTGTAATCTACATTTAAAAGGGATATCAGTCGAGAGTTGTTAGGATCTCGAGAATCCTTCCCTTCTTTCAATATTAACGTAATGTTTGCTTCATTCCAAGATGCAAGTTTTCCTTTGTCAACTATTTCATTAAACATTCTATGCATTGGCTTTAGTAATTTTTCCTGACTTATTTTATAATGTAAAGAAGAGAAACCATCTGGCCCTGGTGATTTTGCTAGTTTTCTTTTTTAATAGCTTCCAGGATCTCCTTCATTGTAATATTAGCATGTAAAGCATTTTTTTGTTCTTCTGTCAATTCAATTATGTCTTGTTTCTCCAAATATTCTGGTATCTTGTTATTTCCCTCCGTGCTATATTTATTTTCATATAACTCCTTGTAATGTTTCCTGAAGATAGTTTTTATATTTTCTTGATCTGTTACAATTTCTTTTCCTTTATAGGCTTGAAAAATTAAGTTTCTTTCTTTTCTTTCTCTCAGTCTTAGAGCTAACCATCTACCTGGTTTGTCTGCTCCTTCGAAATGTTTTGTTTCATTATCTTTAATTTTCTCTCAATTTCAACCATATTTTCATTCCTCATTTTTTCTTGTAGAATCCTGATTTCTTTCCTTAATTATGAGAAATAATTTCAGAAAGAAAGTTATTTGCGAATAGCTATGAGTGGCCCTGTTTGGCTTTCACCCTATTGGCACAGAACATGAGTGCAGAACTAAAAGAGTTTCTTTAGTCCTTGAAGCCAATGAAGGGATGATGGAGCATCCAGGACAATTCAGCAGAAAAAAGTCTGGAGCCCTGAGGGTACTTGAAGAACCTGATGGGTCCCTTCTTTCCATACAGGTGGGTGCCATGTTGTCAGGAAATGAGAGACTGTCCCTTCAGTTCCTGTACTCTTGCAGAACCTATTTTCCAGTGTAAAGGCTGCTAACTAGCTCAGGAAGAACTCAGTGCGTTTCACTCTGGTTTTGAACTGGACACTATTTACACCCATATCCCATCACTAACTAACTTTTTTGGGAGAGCAAAGACACGCTGATAGCAATGATGCTGTATCACACTTCTTTAATTAAACATATTGGAGAGATATGGAAAGGGTCAGGGATTAGTGTGATCACACCTCTCCCGTAATATGTAACTAGATCACTTTGAATAGCTCCAAAAACAAGAGATCACCTGTGATGCATGAAAGATCCATTACAGATCCAGAACTACAAACTGAGGTTTCATCCTGCCAGCAATTTCCAGCAGCGTGTATCCTGAGGTAACTGGATTGTGTTACAAAATTGGAATTGTTTTTTTAATTAACCCTATATATCAATCCCTTACAATAATCAGAGGAAGAGAAAAGCTTAACATGATTCTTGCCAATGGAGGTAGTTTACACATTCAGATGGTAGTCATCAAAAGTGCCGAAGGTTCAATGACATATATACATTTGGTAATCAGGGTAAGAAGGCTTTAAGTGGTAATGTAAGGATGGGATGCAGATACATTTATTTCTTAAGGTTTCCAGTACTCATTTGGTACTTATGTCTGCTTGGACCAAAAATAAGGATGGTGCATTAAGCATCCTAATTGATCAGAGACTCAGATACTTTCATCAAGGGCACTCAGACTTCCTCTGAGATGTTCTATTTCCATATGATTATCCACATCTATTGGACACTCTGTGGGTAAGTCTTCAAAGTAGGTTCTGCCCCTCATTGCAACGTATACAACCAGCCTTTCAAGATCCTATATGATATAACAAATGATTACTGCCTTCTCAAGAAACACAAATACACTTCACAATGGACAAGGACAGTGGATCCATACTTTTTATTCAGAGCTCAGAAAAGCAACCTTTCTGGAACAGCTACCACAGGCATTGGCTGGGAATGCTGGGAGATAATAGTAAAAAAAGTAGCTTTGATCAGCAAGTATGTCCTCAGTAAGTTATGCTTAGTTTTCCTTGATCTTGTGTGTATGTACTTTCCAGTCACCTGTTGCCTTATGGTGACCCCGTGAATTCCATAGGGTTTTTTAGGCAAACAATACTCAGAGGTGGTTTTGCCAGTTCTTTCCTCTGAAATATAGTTTACAATACCTGGTGTTTGTTGGCAATCTGCCATCCAAGTACTAATCAGGGCTGACCCTGCTTTGCTTCTAAGATCACCTGGGATCTGGTGCTTTTAGAGTATTTAGGGCCACTTGATCTACTCTATCAAATTATGATGTATGATGCATGAGAAGGGCTATTTAGAGGTTAAAAGTATACAGTCAACCCTTAGCTTCCAAATTATGAAACTGAATTAAAATTAAGGATAAGGAAGGAGGGGGAGAACTCCAATAGACAATGTAAAGGAACAGATTTTCTTTGTTGCTTCACGCTTTCAATGCCTATCTAATTGATTCTCATATATATGGTGATTCTGTCATGGGGTTTTCATGGCAAGATTTATTCAGAGCAGATTTTCCATTGCCTTCCTCTTAGGCTGAGAGAGTGTGACTCACACAAGGTAATCCAGTGGCTGGGCAGGGTTTTAAACCCTGGTCTTCCTAGTCCAAGATTCAGGTTGCCACAGGAAACTGGCCCTCCCTAGAAAGCCTTAAAGAGAGAATCTAGAATATACTAGCAAAGGGCTAGTATGTTTTCCACACAGATGCCATAGTGATGGCATATCAAATATCATTTTCCAAAGAAATAAGCCCTATTTTATCCCTATAGAAGAAGACAGACAAATACTTTTCTCCTAATGACTAAGTGGGCTTCATAGGTTCAACATGCAGTCAAGGGGCACCTAAAGAGATCATCCATTAATGCTTTACAATTAATGCTTTTTTATCCAAGCTAGGTTTTCTTATTTATTCTGTTGCGTTACAATGTACTGTATGTATATAAACTTCAGTTTAAAAAACGAAGAACATTCATTTCTCTGTAGCGTTAGAAAGCTGCTGGACTTGGACAAAGTAGACAAGTTCAGACTCCTGTGGTTCATATACACTACACAATTATAGTGCTCTATGCCTTGTTAACTGCCATGGCTGCCTCCTGTAGAGTCCTGGGGCTTGTAGTTAAGTTGAAGGTACAAGAAGGGCTTCCTGGTGGAGAATTTGAATACCGCTGCCTAAACTGCAAGTCTTGAGATTCCATAAAAATTCCACTATGGGGTGGCACTGTAACTCTATAATTGTGTAATAAGAATGGACCCATCGAACATATCTGGGCCAAGTTCTCTCTCTGGACCTCACTTATATTTACTAATGATGGGAAAAATTGATAATTCCATATACATTTCCTTGATGTCTTTAAAGTGTGTAACTGTTAAACATAATGGCTCTGAAATAATGGTTGTATTAGCAATTATGGCTAATAGCTTTTAAGACAGATCTTTCCAAACTGTGTGTCGTGACACATTAGTGTGTCGGCTGCAGCGCGTAGGTGTGTTGCATAAACATAAAGGGTGGAGGGGCTGCCTCTCCTGCTACCACAGCGGGCCAGGTCCAGGTGAAGGAGCTGCTTCTGCCGCCACTGCCGTGGGTCGAGGAAAACTAGCAGCAGCGGGCCAGGCTCAGGTGGAGGGGCTGCCTCCACTTACCGAATTACTTACTGAATTACTGTGTCACGAAATGATGCGTGTCTAAAAAGTGTATCACCAACATGAAGAGTTTGGAAAGCTCTGTTTTAAGAGATCTATTCTCTGTATGCTTGTCTAGTGTTAAATAAAGTATTCTAAGATATTGTCCATCATCAAATATTTTGTTACAGGGACTTCTAGTAGTGGCTTATGCATCATGTGATGTAGGACTGGCATTTTATCTGTTTAATCTGTGTCTATCAACTTCAAAGATGACTAAGAATTCTAATATTAGAAGCAGGGGGATTTCTCCACAATTTTATCTCTACTATATTTCCCTTTAATCATCTTTTCTTCAACAATAACAAAAAAGCTCCAACATTTTTGGTCCTTTTCCCCAGGAAACATGTTCATACCCCTGATAGTTTGTCACGTTTCTACTTTTTGAAAAGAGTGTAATAATCCAAACACACCCACATCATAGATTTATATAAATAAAACATGATACTGGCAATCCGAGTGCTGAGCTTATCTTTTCTTGTCCTCACTGCTGTTTCACAGTTACTTGCATTTTCACTGAGCTAGAACCCCAAGATCTCTTTCCTGGGTAATCAATAAATTGAGAGTATATCAACATACAGTTGTGGTTTAGTTATTTTATCCCAATGTGCAACACTTAATATACTTATTTATGGGGAATCTCATTCACCATTTAGTTGTCTTGTTACCCAGGACAACCCTATATGCTCAAAACACATCTGTAGACTTTGCAGCACTGGTGATTTCCCAAGTCAGCCCTATCCAGAATCAGTGTCTCTGTAAGAAATGCCTGGTGCTGTAAAGAGCTCTTTCTAATGGTGGAAACTAAGTTTGGTCTATACTGTCATGAAGAACAACTTCTGGCAGGAGAGAGGTTGCACCTTACAGCAGTTGTAAAGAATGTAATTGCTAGGCATTTTGCAAATCTAAGTTAAATCAGGGGGAGATGGTATTCCAGAGAGCAAGAGGATACCAAGTACTAGGGACAATGGACAATGGTCTTGGGGACAGGTGGGTAACAAATAAAAAGTATTGTTGTTGTTATTGTTGTTGCTATAATAGAATCATAGAGTTGGAAGAGACCACAGAGGCCATCCAATCCAACCCCTGCTATGCAGGAACATGCATCAAAGCATTCCAAACAGATGGCCATCCAGCCTCTGCTTAAATACCACCAAAGAAGGAGACTACACCACACTCCGAGGCAGCATATTCCACTGCCAGACTGCTCTGACCATCAGGAAGTTCTTCCTGAGGTTCAGGTGGAATCTCCCTTCCTGCAGCTTGAATCCATTGCTCCTTGTCCTAGTCTCTGGAACAGTGGAAGACAAGCCCACTCCCTCCTCGACATGACATCCCTTCAAATACTTAAAAAACATGGCTATCATGTCCCCTCTCAACCTTCTCTTCTGCAGACTAAACATCCTCAGCTCCCTAAGCCACTCCTCATGGAGCTCAGCTTCCAGACCCTTCACCATGGACATGTTCCAGCTTATTGATATCCTTCTTGAATTGAGGTGCCCATAACTGGTCACAGTATTCCAAATGAGGCCTAACCAATGCAGACTAGAGTGTTACCATTACCTCCCTCAATCTAGACACCATACTCCTATTGATGCAACCAAGAATCGTGTTGGCTTTCATTTGTTGTTGTTGTTGTTGATTATTATTATTATTATTATTGAGTTGGACCAATGGCACAAGAGCCCAATTGTGTATGGGAAAAAAGCAAATGAACAAACAAAAGGAATCAGCTGGACAAAATGACCCATGATTTTAGTTGTCTCCATGCTAATACACAGAACATGGGAAATTAAAAAATGATGAACTTGAAGTCATAACATAGAAGACATGTAGGATTTAATAGGCATCACTGGAAAAAATACAGTGTGAGTGACACTTGGCTTGAAAGCAGTGTATATGAAAAATGTAGAGGTCTTGGAAGACTACAAGTTAAGCATGAGTCAACAGTGTATTGCAGTGGCCAAAAAAGCCAATGAAGTTTTGGGCTGCATCGACAGGAGTGTAGTGTCCAAATTAAGGGAAATAGCGATGCCAATCTAGTCTCCTTCAGTCAGAGCTCATTAGGAACACTGTGTCCAGTTCTAAGCATCACAGTTCAAGAAGGATATGATCGAGCTAGAAGGTGTCCAGAGAAGAGCAACCAAGATTATCAAAGGTTTGGTCTTATGAGGAATCACTTAGGGGGATAAGAACATTTAGCTTGCAGAAGGTAAGACATGATAGCCATCTTTAAACAAAGCAGCTCCTTTTCTGCTGCTGCAGAGACTTGGACACAAGCCAATGGATTCAAATTACAATAAAAGAGATTCTACCTAAACATTAGAAAGAATTTCTTTACTATCTGACAGTGGAACGGACTGCCTTGCAGGATGGTGGACTCTCCATTCTTGGAGGTCTTTAAACAGAGGTTGGATGGGCATCCTTCAGCGATACTTTAGTTGTATATTCCTGCACAGCATGGGTTTGATTAGATGCCCCCTCAGTCCCTTCCAACTCTAGAAATTCCCAGCGTTTTATTTGAGTTTGCATCTGCGTGTGCATGTTGCATTTTGGAATTCAAAAATACTTTGAATTTGCATTTTAAATTTGCTTCAAAGATGCTGTATGTTTTGTTTTTTAAAAAATTTATACTAGAATTCTAGAAACACATTTTCTATTTCTATCCGTCAGCAAATGGAAACCAGCATACTCATTAAAGACTTTTGAAATGTTTGACCTATGGTGAAGTCTAATGCTCAGCTGAAAATTTTAAGAGGCTTGAGATTGTAATGGTTTTTCCAACCATCTTTATTTATTCTATATAGATCTTCTGGAGAAATGAAAACAAAGCAAAGAGAGCCAGGAATGTTAAGAAAGAATCCATATCCATCAGTCTTTGTTATACTAGAGAAGGATGTTGGGCATTAGGAAAATGCCGATCATATTTTATACTGATCAAATTCCGGTAGACATAAATAACTAAATTTGGAAAGAGATTCAAAAAATAGTCGCTAGGATCCTTGACTATGTTCTTCACCCTGAAATGGAGGGGAAAGAAATATTTTTATTATAACAATGCAAGTGACCCCATTAACTAGATTTGCAATATAAAAGTATGTAAAGTGTGGTCAGGAGAATCACCAAAACATGAATGCCAATTTCCAAAAATCTGCTCTTTAGGTTTACAATCCATTTTTCTAACATTTAATTTCTGGAACCAAGTTAGCTATCAGTAATAAGTAATAGACTTTGTGGTATACTGCATCTGCAGTCTCTTTCTGCAATCCTTTGATGATACAAAACAGAGGCCCTTTCTGCACATGGAGGGGAAAACGGGGAAAACGCACTGAAACGGAGCTTACCGGCAGCTGGCTAAGTCCGTCCCCATGCGGAGCAGCGCGAGCTCGCTGTTCGGCAGTCCTCCGGCATCCAAAATGGCGGCTTCCAATTGGTGGAGGCTCTCCACCAACTGGAGAAGCTTGCCAGCCAGAACCCTGCCCCTGGCAGATCTGCAGGCACACACTGGTGTGCGCCTGCAAATCTGCACCGGGGTGCGGGAACGGAGTGGCACAGAGTGGCGCACTCCGTGCTTTTGAAAAACCTGTAAAAACAGGTTTTTAAAAAGCACGCTGTGTGGCCATTTCGGGTCGCTCCAGAGCGGACTGAGGTGCGGAACTGCGACAAGTAGTCAGACCCAGTCCGCTCCCACGGTGCGGACGACCTCCGTCAGAGGTTGCACCACACCGTACTACTTACCCCGTGCGGAAAGGGCCTGAAAAAGAGGTGCTGTGCTCTTAAAAGCATGTGAGCTTATTTCAGATTGGCTCAGTAAACTTATTTTCTCTTCTTGTGATCCAAGTGTATAATACTCTGACAATTTCACTTAGTTTCTACCGTCACCTCAAGCCTCTCTTAGCCATAAGGCCTATGTGAAGCCTTGACTCAGCCCCATTTACTTCTTGTCCCTTTCTTTTTCATATTACAGCTGGCCCTCCAAATTCACTAAGGTTAGGAGTACAGGACCCCCACAAAAGTCAAAAAATGACAAACATAAAAATGGGTATGTCTGTCCATGGGAAAGGGGACTGAGGTATGGTAAGGACAACAGGTACCCTGCTTCAAATCAGATCAAGGAAAAAAGAGGTGGATCAGCACAGTGGCCTTATGCCTTCTCTCACACACCCATCTTCTTCCTTCAGTGTGTGTTGGGCCTTGGGAGAGGTGTTTTTGGTGCTGAGAAATTGGGCTGTGAGACATCCTTAGTAGGCCAGACAGTTGCAGTTGGAGGAAGATGAAGACCAGAGGTAGGTTTTGAAAGGGCTGTATGGCCTGACTGGGGCCACCAAGAGGGAAGGTTGCCCTGGAAAAGAAGTGCTTACGGTGGCATGAGGCCGGGATTGGAACAACTTGCAAATAATCAATTCCGTGAAAGTGAATCCTGCAAATGTGGAGGGCCAACTATATAATTAAACATCTTATTTATTAATATGCATTAAGAACTATTATAATTTTAAAATCTCCTAAATTTCCTGCCATGCAGGAAAATACCTACTGTTTTTCCTCCTTTGTAGAGTGTGCTGCCCTTGCTCAAACTGCCTTATGGTGTAGGCACCCTAACTCTCACATAGCTTGTCTGCCCTACTCAGGACTGTTCTCTTTAAACCCAATCTGTAACACTGGGCCTTTTCTCTCCTTGGAAACTGTGAAGTTTTCTCACTATTGGCCTTTCTTAATGACCCCTTTTCTTTTTTCCTCTTCAACAGTTTTTCTTCATACTTCTTTACCTCCAATCTACTGTTTCAAGAACTTTGAAAATTACTTCCTAAAATTAATTTATTCCTATTGCTTGTTATGGTGTTGGAAAAGTAATTCAATACTGTTAACTCACTGTGACATTTGAAAAGTAACTGGGAAGTACTCACTATATGGCTCGTTACTTTTTGTTGTTTTAGATAATTTTAAAAAATACAGCAAAAAAAAAATCCTTGAAAATTTCTTGGTAAACTGTCTCTGAAAATGCCTTTTGTGAAATGATATCTGAATGCAACTAGAATTCATTCTTTTCTCATTACACTAACAAAGTAACTCTGCCCTCATATCTTACTTTTCAAATGTAAGTTTGTTATACCTTGAACACCCAAGAAAGCATTACCGTGATTCTTCCTCAGTTTCTTATTTCTGATTTGTAGATGCTACCGAGCAATTCCTCTAACCCCCCTTCTTGTGACTGTTCCCACTGAACTTCACAGAGCTCCGTACATACACACATCTGTTCCTAAGCCTATTTTGAATAGCTTTTATCAGTGAAAAGCTGCCTTCACATCACAGGGCTGAATTGCTACAAACATGCCATTCGTTACTGGCAACTTTGGACATATTTGTAATCCAAAAGGAATCAGCCAAAATCCACAGCTTAGCAGCAGAGATTTTAATAGATAAGAGACTAAACACAATAAGTGTTAAGAATATCCTTTAGGTATCATGTTTGGTTACTATATGAAACAACTAATCTGATTTGGGATGCCATGGTGCCTGAAGGGATTTAGTCCTTTTGTCTTGTGTAATTTGCGTGATCAGTTTCTCTTGTTCACATAAACACATGCAGAGGGAAAGGGTAAGAAATGCCATAAGAAGAAAGGATTAAACTTTATCTCCCAATTCCAATCTCACTTCATCAACTAAATTAGCATATTAGCCCATATGGCTGCTCAGAACTAAACACCCACCAACTATTGTCTTTTCTAGTTTTGCTTTTCATCTCCCCAAGTTCAACAAAATGAAAGTCTTTTAAAAACTAAGCAATTTCTCTGTCTTCAACAAATTTATAAAGAGGTTGTCACTAGCACAAGAGAAAATCTCTGGTTAAAGGTCTGAGGCACTAATGCAGTATTTCAGAGGGAAAGAACTAATTAAAAGGATAGAAGGTTCTGAAAGCAGATGTTGCTTTAAAAATAATGGTGAATTTGAGGGGAGAAGATATAAGTTCTTTCTTTGTTCAGGATCTCGTGCTAGCTACAAGAACAGACAGAACATGGCACACAAAGTCAGTCCACAAATCTGATGCCAAAGGCCTGGAAGAATACAGATGAAGAGAAATCAAAGGTCACTTACTGTTCACTCTTCTCGCTGTAGTGTGCATCCATATCCCTGATTAGTTTCAATAAATCTGTCACACAATCTTCATATACTCGCTTGTTTTTATTTGGGTTTTTTTTTACCCTGTCATGAAAGGGACCAACCATACTATCCAATACTTCTTGATGAACCTAAAAAACAAAAAACTCTCATACCATTATAATTATCCTGGGTCTATAAAAATCTACTCTTCACAAGAGTGTGTTGTCCTCCAACGTGGCAGATTCCAACTTTTTTTTAAGTCTTAAAAAACAATCACACACGTATATTCTGTATTTAGAAAGATTACACTTAGATGAATAACGTTCATCTGTTCACTGACAAATAAGTTTCTATATATTGCTTGAAACGTTCAAAGACTGGAATCAATTAAGTTGATTAATGGAGTAATAACAATGAGTTAATCTTTTCCTATTAATTTCAGCTTTCTAGATTCTCTAATTAACTTACTATGTGCCTTCAAGTCATTTCCAACTTATGGTGACCCTATCGTAAACCTATCATGGGGCTTTCTTGGTAAGATTTGTGCAGAGGGGTTTGCTTGTGATTTCCTCTAAGGTTAAGACAGTGTCACTTGTCTAAGGTCATCCAAGGGGGTTTCCACAGCTGAGTGGGGATATAAACCCTGGTCACCAGAGTTGTAGTCTAATGTTCAACCCACTACATCACACTGGTAAAAATATGCTTTAGTGTACTGTGTCATTCAGATTCATTAGAAGTTGTCAGGGCGGACGGTTCTCTCTCTGTCATGTTCAATAAAATATGAAGGGCTGCTGCCTCAGAAGAAGAATCATAGAATTTAAGAAATAATAGAACTGGAGAATAAGTGTCACACGGCTGTGTCATTATGCAGACTAATCTATGTAATAGAGAAAATAGTAGAGAGGATGGAGAGGGAGAGAAAGGAGAGAACTTTCTGGAGACCAGGTCAGATAGTTGGACTTCTGGAGAAGAACAACAGCTACATTTGAGATCGATGAAGAAAGAAAAATGGGGGACTTCCGCTGGCTGCGGTGTGACGATTGGCTGGGTTTCAGGGAGCCAGTGAAACTCAGCAACCAAGAGAGGTTGGGAACTTCATAATTTCTCAAGATCTGAGGACAAATCTGTCCCCTTGGTAAAGGGGACTCAGAGGGGGCTTGAAGGGGACCTGAACTCAGCCACCAGTGATCAAGAGTTAGAGGATAAGAGGAGACCTACTCACGGATGGGGCTGATGGAGTCGTAGAACCACCATTACCTCACCAAGGTGTCTTTATAGGTTTAGTCACAGCACCACTTTTAAACTCTGATTGCATTAAGCTTCAATCAATCAATTAAATATCCCCTCATCAGTTGGGTAAGACTGATCCTGTCATTCATCTTTACTGCAGATGATTTAAATTTAAGATCTCTTGATCAACATACCACCCTGAGGTTCATGTTCATGGCTAAAGTCGCTAGGACACTTAGGATATTTAGCCTGATTTTCTTTCACTTCATTTTTGATTGACAGGACTGAACTGATCAAATCAGAGATCAGATACTTTCATGTCTGTTTTTGGCACAAGGGAATTTATTACTATATATATATGGACTCAATCTCACTTTGTTTGGACCTTAGTGGTGTTGGAGAAATTCATTTCATCAAGCCCAGACTCTCACTCAGACAAGAGATGGTTTAAGTGAAAGCAGGGGCAGAAAATAGCACTGGGCATCACAAATTTTAAAGCCAATACAGGATTGATTCAAGATTGAGTCAAAGTAACTGTACTGTTAATAATAAAGATTAAAGATTAAAGACTAATAATAAAGAATAAAGAATTAAAGACTGACAGAGAGAGAGAGTATAAGCATTGAGATGGAGACAGAGATGGAGTGACATTCACAGGAAACAGGAATAGAACTTACGGAGTGTGGAGGAGGAGGAGAAAAGTGAAAGACAATTTAAGCATATCACATCTTTGAGTAAAGTAGTTTGTTTATCGTGAACTTAAATACTGTGAATTCATTGTGAATGTATTGTGAATCTATTCTGAATTTATTGTGATCTCATTGTATAATCCTATTACTTCATTGTTAATATAATTTCACTGCTAACATAATTTCACTACTAACATACTTTTCAGTCAGATTTTATTTGGATTATACTGCTTCTATACAGCTGCAGTGCTTAGTCTAATTTCTGAAGCTTTTTAAAATAGGATTTGATTGAATTTGAGGATCTGAACAATCTGAAAATACTTGATTAATTGTATACTTGAGTAACTGTTGTGAATATTATTTGGGTAAAAATACAGATCTTCTAATTGGGGGGAAAATATATTCAGCACGGGAGTATAACCTCAGGAAGTTCACTCTCTGCTTATAAAACTGTTTTATGTCATAATATAGATCCTCTATATATTTTGATCAGTGCCATTGAAATATTTCTCCTTTTCTTCTTCTTTTTCTGAGATGTTGCTAAGATGTCAACATGCTAAGCTTGTACAACTCTGGCTGAGATAGAAGACAGCTGACTTTACTTAGCTCATGGTCACTACTAATGTTGTTTCTCTCATTTCTGAGCAATAAGCCAAAGTAAAGCATAAGATACAATACAATTTCAAACAAGTGTGTGTGTGTGGGGGTGCCTTGACAAGGTTTAATTTGCCTTAACTTTCCACCCTTTGATTTACAGATTGATTTGTAGCACTTAAAAGCACAGAAACTAGAATAATTTTTTTCCTTTTAAAAAAAGGTACACAGTTAATTAAAATCCATTCTTATTTTCACCCCTATTTAAATCTCCATCCCATTTAATCACTCTAGTTAAAGTTAATTAAGACTAACTGACAAAATTTTATAATTTCCTATCAAGACTGACATCAATTTATAAAATTTAGGATTGATTTTACCATCCTGAATTATCTGAAGGATATTTAATATATCTAATTTAAAGGAATATAATTAATTTATCATCATTGCTAAGATTGGTCTCAAAATATTAATAAAAAAATAAAAAATAAAAAAATTGAGAGATTGGATAGAATTTGACAGAACTTCATGAATTATTACAAAGAATTATTTACAAATTTATTTACAAAGAATTTGGACATTGAGTAAAGCTCTTGAACCTCCCAGGCTTCTTCCCTTTTAGAATATCTAGTATTATTTATTGAATTAATAGGTATAATATTATCAAATCAAACAGTTAGTTATAATATCAAATGAGAGAAATAGAGTGAGACTAAATAAATAAAATCCCTTATTTCAAATTTTAAAAAAATCATAAGAATTCAAGGAGAAGGAGAGAGAGAGCAAATTAAACATAAAAATTTAAAAATTAAATAACATAAACATACAACATATACATATACATATAACTAAAAACAATAATAAAACAACAATAATAAAAATAGGGAACATTAGAAGAAAAAGAACAACATAAGAGGCAGAACATATCCCTTTGTATTACAGCACAGCATGTTCCAGGAAAAAAAAACTAGAAGACAATGGCAATGGGGAAAATAAAGGCAGGGATAGAAGCTCAGACACAGATACGGACCTTATTTCAAAGGAGTATCTACAGAAATCAAGACTCTTATCTATAGAAACTAAGACTCCACCTACAGAAATCCAGACAATAACACCAGATGCTGGTCTAGGTATATTGTGATAACTGAAGCCCCTGTCAGAGCTGCTGCTGACGAGCAGCAGCTGTTGGTCCCTGTGGCTCAGGGTGTAGATGAGTCCTGCAGCTCAAGAGCTCCCCCTGCTGCCATGGACCAAGCAGGCTCGGACGTCCCTCTGCCTGCTCCTTTAGGGCAACAGGGATTCAGCTGTGATCCTGAGGATGCCCTGAAGCCTGTGTCAATCAGCCCACAAACAAGGCGGAGACTCAAGAGAGCTGAGCAAAGGGAGGCTTCCTTGATTAAGTTCAAGAAGCGGTGACTGGCCACACCTGTGCCTGAGCTATATAATTGCCTGCCTGGAAGCTTTCCTTTGTTTGTGGCAAACTTTCTACAAGTCCTTCCCTTGCCTGCTCTTCCAGCATCTGGCCCCTGATACCTTGGATTGATCTCTTGGCTCCAGACCCCTGGATTTTGGACTATGACTATGGCTTTTGCTTGTCGCTCAGGCTTAGGTAATTGAGTAATTGCTTGCTTTGACTCCTCCTGGTGGGACTCTGCTATGTCTCCCTCTCCCTTTTCTGGGCTGGCTCACCACCCACGTCTCTGACCTTGACATATATTAGATGAAATTAGGAAACTAATCATGGCACTTAAGAGTGAAATGAAAGAAACAAGGACAGAAATGAAACAAATAAGGACAGAAAAGAAAGCAGATCTTCAAAAGGAATTAGAGACATTCAGTAATAAACTGGAGAACATTTCAATAGGGTTAAAACATGTTAATGAGAAGGTAGAAGAACTGGAAGATAGAACATCAAAGATTAAATCATATTCTATAAAATTGAAAGAAACGATGAAACAATTGGAAAGGACATCTTTGTTTATGGACATGAAAAGCAGAAACAAATCTATTAAGGTAAGAGGTCTAAAAGAAGATCTATATAACCATTTGATCCACCCCTTGGCATAGTTTGTCTGATGGTCACAGGAGCAACTGGATCTAGAGGTGGACTGGATCTGCAGGATAAATTTTATGGTAGCTAAAAGAAGAAATATTCCACAAGATATAGTTATATACTTCCTGAGAGAAAAAATGAAATATTTGGTTTTACAACAAAGCTACACAAAAAAACTGATGGTGGAAGACAATGAATTGAAAATATATAAAGATGTTCACCCTTCATTGTTGAAAAAGAGACTATAATTTTGTGACACAGTCTTTAAGAAACCGAGGAATAAGATACACAAGGGAAAAAAACAGAAGGCAACTCATTTTTCCTCAATCAGAAGAAGTTTGTCTTGAATTCAATTGCTAAAGCAGGAGATTTCTTGAAAAAGCACAAGGAGGATTTGGAGAGAATAAAGGAAATCCACTTAGATCAGAAGGACAATCTGAATAAAGATACTCCTCAATCTCCAGGAACATCTGGAAGAAAAGAAGAAAAAGGAGAGGGGGAAGACATAGAATTGGAGAAAAAGATGAACTAGTAAGAGAAGAACCAATTTCGATACCAGACTCTGAACTAGAAGAAGAGCTTACATAGTGGATTTCCCCCTTATAGAACACTAGAATGAAACTTAAAATTCTTTCCTGGAATGTTTGTGGCCTAAACTCCTTATAAAAGAAAATGTATTTTTCACTAATTAGAGAAATTAAAACTAGATATAATTTCACTTCAAGAAACCCATATTAAGAATAAAGATATAAAATATATAAGAAACCTCAAATTAGGACAAGTTTTTTCAACATCATTAGACAAAAAGATCTTTGTGAATCATAAATATGTAGCGAAAGAGGTACTTAGAGATAACTTCGGTCAGTATATTGCTGTTGAAGTGAATGGGATGGATCTTAAATTACTGATAGCTGCAGTATATGGCTCCCTAGAAAATAAAGGTAAATTTTACTAAAATCTGTTGGAAAAACTATTAGATCTGGAAAATCATGAACTATTATTAATGGGAGATTGGAATGGTGTCTTGGATCCAATATTGGATAGAACCAGCAAAAACATAAAGAACTGGAAAAATAAAAACCAAGTGAAACTCCCAAAATCTCTCTTTAACCCACTGGAATGTCTATCCTTGACTGATGCTTGGAGACATACACATGGATTAGAAAAGGAATACACCTTTTTTTCAGGACGCCACAAAACATGGTCATGAATAGATGTTTTTTCCATCTATACCCCTATTAAAAAATATTGTCAGGATGGAAACCCTCCCAAGGTCCTTTTCGGATCATAGTCCCTATTACTAATAATCCAATATGGGAGGAAAGAATTTAATTGGACTCTGAATGATAACCTACTTAAAGATGAAACAATTATAGAAAAAGTGAAAAATGAACTGAAAATCTTTTTTTTAGAATAACTTCAATAAGAGATCAACAGTACAGACAGTAGCGAAGCTGTCATGAGGGGCTTTTTCATAAATCAACAAGCTTGTTTGACAAAACATAAGAAAGAAAAGGAAAATCAGATACATCAAGAATTGCAGGAGAAAAAGAAGAAACTTAAGAGAAGCTCACAAGACCATAATTTACAACATGAGATAAAAGCCCTAAACGAACAATTATCAATAATAACAATTAACGAAATAGAGAAAAAGATGAAATGTATAAAACAAAAGCATTTCAAGCACGCAAACAAGCCCCGGAAGATGGCTATAGTACAAATTAGAAAAAGAAACGCATCTTATTACTGAAATTAGAAAAGGTCAAATTACCCATAGTCAACAAATAAAGATTAAAGATATATTTGTTAACTACTTTAAGGAACTCTTTCAAAATAAGTTTTTGCCAAAAGAGCAATCAAATAAATTAATATCTGTATCAAGCAGAAATCTTACAAATTTCAGAGTATCAAAGAGAGGAATTAGACAAACCGGTCACAAAATTGGAAATTATCAATGCAATCAAAAAGTTGAAAATAGACAAGGCACCTGGACCAGATGGATTCACGGTATTCTGTTATAAAACACTATAAGATCTCTTGATCTTTTCCCTACAGCAAGTGATAAACTCAATTAGCCAACAAGGAATCCCAAATACTTGGAAGGAATCTAATGCACTTTTGATATTAAAGGAAGGGAAAGACCTGATAGATTTAAAAAAATTACAGACCAGTATCTTTGTTAAATATAGATTATGAAATTTTTGCTTCAATATTGGCAGATTGTTTTAAAAAAACATTGGCGAATTGGGTACATGAAGACCAAAATAGATTCCTTCCTAGAAGATATCTAAAAAACAATATAAGAACAATTATAGATATAATAGAATACTGGCTATTTATGTTCGAAATTTTAAAGAGGATGAGCTTAGACGACAGATTTATTAAATAGATAAATACAATTTACAAGAACCAAAAAGCCTGTATACTGATAAATGGAGAAAAATCAAGGTACACAAGGGAACAAGACAGGGGTACCCACTTTCACCTTTACGTTTTACAACATGTTTAGAAATTCTTAATAATAAAATATGAAATAACCCTATAATCCGTGGTACAAATATGCAAAGACACAACTATAAGGTAAAAGCTTATGTAGATGATTTTGTCATAATTCTAGAGAACCCCATAAGTAGTACTGAGACAGTTCTTGAACTCTTTAAAGAATTTGGGGAGGTGGCAGGATTCAAAGTAAATAAAGAAAATGTCAGCACTGGCCGGGGTCAAGCAGGGGCCGGACCAGAATCGGGCACAAGCAGCGTTTAATGCAGTCCGTAACCAAAGGCGCTGCAGTGCACAAGCAGTCTGTAACTAAAAGTATGCCTTGGCAGCAGGCTTCAACAGAAAATAACGACAGGTTACCTCACCCAGAACACAAAGAGGTTACTTCACCCAAACGCAGGGGGTTGGTCTTGGAAGGGCCGGGCGGCAGGACACGGACACAGGCTGGGCTGGAACAGGGCACAGGCGACAGATGCACAGTAAGCTGACGGTTGTTGCTCCGTGCCTCTCCCAGCCTCGCGCCTGCCCTAAAAAGACCCCTTGAGCCGCCGGTGGCCAATCCGGCTAGAGCACGTGGTTGGGGCTCTCAGCTGTGTTACTGAGAGCCCCAGGTGTTTCTCATGCAGCCGCCGGGACCGGCGGCTTGCTTCCTTGAGCCACCGCCGCTGCTGGAACGTAGGCGGCGGGGCGGAGGTTTCAGCCTCCTCAGGGTCGGCATCGCGAGTAAGCGGCACCCCGGGATCGGGCCCAGGACCCGCCTCCTCCGGCGAGTCACCGCCCGTCACGCCCACCGGCACGGGAGCTGGGCCGGCAGCCTCCGCAACGCTGGGATGATCTCCTTCGGCGGCAGCGGCCTCCGTCACACTGGGGAGACCCCCATCGGCGACGGCAGCCTCCGCGGCGTCCGGGCAATCCCCGGCGGCGGCGGTGCCTTCCACGGCGACCGGGTGGTCCCTGCCATCGGCCGCAACCTCCGGAGTGCCTGAGCCCCCTCCTCCTCATCGGAGGCGGCCGCTGCAGCCCTGACAGAAAAATCACTAATAATTACCAAAAACATTCCCTGTGTTCAAGAAACAGAATTAGCAGATATCTCTAGTTTTAAGATAACTAAAAAGGTTAAATATTTAAGCATAATAATTCCAAAAAATAACTCTGATCTTTTTGATAATAATTACAAGAAAAATTGGAGCAAAATAGCAAAAGAACTGAGGAAATGGAATAAATTATGACTTTCCCTATTAGGAAGAATTTCAACCATAAAAATGAATGTGCTAGCTAGACTGATGCTTCTCTTCCAAAACTTACCAATACTTATTAATGAAAAACCCTTTACAATCTGGGATCAAGAATTACCAAAATTTATCTGGAATGGGAGGAAACCCAGAATTAAATTGAAATATCTAAAAGAAGTTAAAGAAAAAAGGGGGTTTAGTTTACCTGACTTAAAGCTTTACTATGAAGCTTTGTGTCTCACATGGCTTACAGATTGGATCACTTTATCCAATTCAAGATTACTGAATTTAGAAGGTTTTCGTTTATACTATGGTTGGCATGCATACCTTTGGTATGATAAGCGTAAGATTAATAAGGAATTCCTTGAGCATTTTGTTAGAAAGCCATTATTTAAAGTCTGGTTTAAAGTCAGAAGTAAGCTCTACCGATTCCTCCCCACCTGGGTCTCTCTGCACGAAGCTTTCTTCAGATTAGAAAAAATACAAATGAAAGAATGGGTCACATATAAAGATATACTCAAAAATGAGGGAAACATCATAAAGTTGAAAAATAGGGAAGAATTGATTACACAAGAATATACCACACATTGGTTGCTACATAAACAACTTGAAGAAAAGTTTAAAATGGATAATAAAAATAGGGAGATATCATTAGATGAAACAGAATTTGACAAAATAATAAAACCGGGGATAAGCCGTCCATTAAGTAGAATATATAAATTACTCCTAAATACTGAAATGGAAAATGAAACAGTGAAGGGTAACATGACAAAGTGGACCCAAGACATGGGCCGTTAACTCTAGAACAATGGCAGAAAGCTTGGGAAATAAATCAAAAATTTATGAAGAGATATAATCTAAGAGAAAACTTTTTAAAGGTGTTTTTCAGATGGCATCTAACTCCAGTACAGATTTCAAAAATGAGCAAAAGCAATAAACATCCCAAATGCTGGAAATGTCAAGAAGCTGGGTCTTTTTTCCACATTTGGTAGCACTGCAAAAGGTCAAGAAAGTTCTGGGTACAAATTCAAGAATACATTATAAAAATACTAAAAACTAAATTTTCAATGACACCCAAGGTTTATTTACTCAATATTTTGGATCATTTGGATCTGACATTAAGGAAAAAATATTCAAAAATTTTCTGTTATATGATACATGCGGCCAGAATTGTTTTCACAAAAAATTGGAAAGAGCCAAACACCCCATCAATAAAGGATTGGATGCTTAAATTATACTTAAATTATATATTATGAGTTGCCCAAAATGGACAGATGGACATTAATGTTGGGAAATAAATTAAATAGTACTTTTAAACAGGAGTGGAAAATCTTAATACCCTTTTGGAATGAAAAGTGGGATAAATTTGTCATAGCAGGATTGGATGAATAAATCTTGTATGATTATTCAGACACAACAATCAAAATTAGACGGATACATTCTTCAGTGCTATTTAATTTAGGGAAACTAACAATTTTTATTTACACCTTGAGATGAGGTATTGACTTGATGGGATAGGAAGTCAATTTATGTTTGTTGTAGATACGTTGTATATTTGTCGATATGTTGTATGTTTGTAATAGGAAAGAAATGGTGATGAATAGTAACGTAAAGTTTTGTGATGTTTTTAATATGTAATTTAGCTGATTCATTCTTTTTTTCCCCATTTCTTTTCCTTTTTTGTTTCTTTCTTTTTTCTGTCTTTCTCCTCTTTCTTGTCTGCTTCTTTGCTTTCTTGTTTTCTTTTTGTCTCTTGCCTCTTTTTTTCTTTTTCTTCCTTTCTTCTCTTTCTGCATATTGTGTTTGGATGCATATTAGTAAGCTATGTATATTATATTTTGTTTTGTTATATGTCTTTTTTATCCTTCAATAAAATTTATAAAAAAAATTAAAAAAAGAAAAAAGGGGAAGGGAAAGGAAGGGAAGGGAAGGGAAGGGAAGGGAAGGGAAGGGAAGGGAAGGGAAGGGAGAAAAAAAGAATGAGTCTTGGAAGGCAACAGGGATGGGTGGGACGGACGGAATTTTTCATTTAACGGGAGACCAAGATCCTCAAACAGCCTTTTTATGGGCCTGTATGGAAGGAATGTTTTTATGCTCTTTCTCAGAGGTACACAGGAGGGAGTGAACAGTCTGCAATAACTTCCTCCTTTCTGTTTATTATATTCTGAACTGATTTATATTGTACATGACTGTATATTATTCAGCATAATATTTTCTGGAGGGGAGCGAGCTGCAGTTTTTTAGTGTATTACTCACACAGGGGTAGGCTCTTAGATGATTAAGTGAAAAATTCTTCTCAAACCCATCCACAATTTCTTTTTCTCTTGGCTTCTCCCTTTCTCTTTCTCCCTGCTCTTCTTACTCTGCTTTTTTGGCAGCAATGCAAATCATTTCACCCATATGTGTATACATACTCACACACACTTGCAGGATCAGACCTAAAGTAATTATCCAGAAGCAAGTTGTTATATCCATGCAGAAAACTGTATTCTGCAAGAATAAGCTGTGACGCGTGATCGTTCTTGGAAACTGACTAAAATATATGTATAGGCCTAAATACAATAGCTAGTCCCAAACAGAGAAGTTCCACTGAATCAACATCTTGCTTTGTTTGTAACCCACCTTGAGTCCTAATTTAAGAGAGAATGGGGTGATATAATTGTAGCAACAGCAGAAACAAAAACAACAGAATGTCCAGGAGTGTTGATTTACTGTTCAGCAACCGATTCTGCAGATTTACTGTTACCCCTATATACTATGTCCTGAGGATCATAACAATTTTATATCAAACATAGTGAGCCATAGAGATCTACTGGAAGGACACATAGGCAGTAGAGCTATGGATATATATCAAAGGGTAGCCCTGTTTTCTATCACGCATCCTAAGTGAATCTCGCAAATGGTTCTCACAGACCATTTGAATGGATTTTCAGCAATAATAGTGCAACAGGAGACAAGAGGTTTCTGGGATCAAATTAACATTTCAAACAGCCAAAAATGTGACACCTTGGAGGTATGCATCCCCGGATGAGATAGTCATCTTGCAGAAAACTACAAGGATGCCTGGCTGTATTTTCTTTGAACTACAAAGCTGAAATCCATCTTCATAAAAATGCAGCCATCTGGTCCCCAGGACGTATTCAGCACTGTAACTAGAACCCTTTTTTCTCCTCCATTTCGAAGTTCTCCCAGACTCGCAAACAATGCCTCTGCCAGTGGAAAGCTCCCCTCAGCCCTGCTCCCTGAGGCGGAGTTGGGCTTTTTGCTTGTCTTTTCCCAGCCAAAGACTTCTGGATTGGTACAGTATTACCCCAAAACCCTTCTCTATCTCTTAATTTTCACCTCTTTCTAAATTTCTGTAGCCTTGTATGCTTGTGGGAGTGAATGCAGCTGAGTGATTGTATGGATTTTAAGATCTATTTCAATAAAATACTTAAACTTGAACAGTTAGCCTGATTCTCTGTGATCCAACTCCGTAAAGCTGGGCTCAAGATCCTTAATTACCCTGCCCTCTTTGCATTGCTACAGCAGTGTTCAGAGCTAATTTTCCCCACAAGTGATAATTTTGACAAGCGTTGGGAATCCCCCTAAGGGACCCCAAGCAAGCAGGTAACATTACTTTAGCTGGGACTACCAATTGGATTTAGACTACAATAAAATATGTGAATCAATTCTTAGTGCTTGTTACGAACATTAGTTACTATCATTCCTCCTAGTTAAATAGTGAACCAGTCTCAGCCCAGAAAGAAAAAAATGCAAAACCTCATTGTGCAAATTAGCTTAACTAAAGCTTCAAAATGGAGGATGCAAGGAACTTTTCTCAGGATAGCTTGCCTTTTCAGCGGCTTACCTTTTCAGTCCAGCCCTTGAAAGGATGTTCTTCACGATTCAAAGCTTTCAGAATTTCACTGTTATTATTATGGTGCTTGGTATTGCGTGTCTTGATATCACTCTCATTCCCAACTTGTGTTAAGACTCTAAATTTCCTGGCAAAGAGAAGGCACCTGTAAGAACTGCTCTCCATACTGTCAGGATAAGAACATTCCTGATAACCCATGGGGCCAAGGTACTCCTGCAGCAAAGCTGGCCTCTGAGACAGGGAAACGTCTGTGGTAGGGCACAAGCTTTGGAATCAGGAAAAGGTCCCAGCTTCAGCCTTTGACATCACTAGTTAAGGCACTGGGGCAGCCGGCAACTGGAAACGAAATGTGTTGAGTGTGACCCTAGAGAGCCACTACAAGGCAGAGTGCATAGTGCTGAGTTGCACAGCTAAACAGTCTCACCTGTTGTAAAGCAGCCCCCTTTGTTCCTGTGGGTGAAAGTACACTGCATCCACCAACTCACCAAGTGAGGGGGAACCATGAGCCCTTTAGGCGTTTTGGGTTTCAATTCCCAAATAGCAGCTCCTCTAAGAATAAGGATATCTTGTAGAGTTCTCCTTCCTAAAATCTGCTACGATACCCCCTCACCACAGCAATGTTGGTGTGTTTACCCGACTGGTTCTGAGGATGGGGATTTCATGGTTTATGAAGGCATGGCATTTGAATCTATCATAAAAAAAACACTTGGAAGTATGGATTTCCTGTTGAACTTTCAAAGGGTTTTCAATCAACACAGGCATATCTCAGTTAACAAAACCTCTGACAACAAAGCTCCTTTGTATACAGTCTTTATGCTTATTCATCACCCTTTTCTTCTTTGTCCTCTGTCTAGCTGGAAGTTTTTTTCAGCAGCATGAGCACTGGGAGAAGGATGAAGGAGGGCTGAAGAAACATATACATTCAGTGCTGAGTCAGTAGGAAGCAAGCAAAAAAGCCTGAACTGGGAAAGAGAGAGATTCTGTTCTAGCTGATCCTACTGCAGCTGCATGCACCTGTCTACAATAGGCAAAGTGAGCAATACTGCCCCCAAAATCCCTTACTGAGCATAGGTGAACACCAACACACAAAGAATAGGGGAAAACAGATAAGCCTACCTCACCAGCTGCTACCAGCATGTTTTTAAAAAAGCATAGACCTATAAGTTGGACCACCAAAAAAGTAAATCTTAAGAAAAATAGGAACTGGTGAAAAATTATCCCTGGATGCATTTTAGAAAAAGCACTCATGTGGTATCTAGAAGGTTCAAAATGTTTTTATTTACTTATAAAAGGCTTCCCTGGCCTGGTTGTTTCATTTCACATGGGCATATTGTTAGTTTTGAATAAAAGCATTGATGAAACAAGTTGAACTGCTTTTTTTTTCTTTTTTTCTTTCTTTTTTTCGTGCTGTAGAAACCTACCTCATTCTATGTCATTTCTGCCTTGGGTACTAAATTTTCTATTATAGAAGTAATGCCCAGGAACACACCTACTTTGTTAACTGGGGCATACCTCTATAAAGTTTTCACAGTTTTCACAGCCCTAAAAGATACTAATGGAATTTGTTGTCTGTAATATGTGACACATCCAATACCTAGCTTTTAGCACTTGAGAGCTGTCAAGTTTGGATGACCAGCGTTGCCAATGTTCAGCAGTATCTCCAGCAACATATTGATGGCTTTACTATCAGTATTTTTCTTTACTTAAAAACTATACATCTTCTTTTCCCCTATCATGGACTTCTCTTAGGGGTAAAGGGAGAACTAGAATCATAGAGCTGGAAGAGGTTTCATAGGACTTCGAGTCCAAACTCCTACTAAATGCAGGATCTAGAATACCCCCAGCAGGTAAATGTGTAGCCTGTTTCTGAAGACATTTAGAGAAAGAAAATGCAATATTTCTCTAGGTCAGTGTTTTTTTTAACCTTTTCTTTATTGGGACCCCCCTGTAAATATAATTTGTTGCTGGGGACCCTCAAGACATAACTCAAGATTTAACTATTTAAATTTAGATTTAAATATTCAAATATTTATTTATTTATTTATTTATTTATTAAAAGCTTCTGGAGATGAGGATTCAAATCCCCACTTAGACCCTGGGTGACCTTGGGCAAGTCACATTCTCTCAGTCTCAGAAGAAGGCAAAGGCAAATCTCTGAAAAAAATCTTGCCAAAAAAACTCCATGATAGGTTCACTTTAGGGTTGCCATAACTCAGAAGTGACTTGAAGACACACAACAACAAAGTTCCACTGACAGGGGCAGGTTCTTTCCATTTTGAAAACTGATTTATGGAGACCCTAAGGCAAATGTATCATGGGAGTTTTCTTGGCAGGATTCATTGCCTTTGCCTTTCTCTGAGGCTGAGAGAATGTGACTTGCCTGAGGTACCCACTGGTTTTCCATGGCCAAGTGGGGATTCAAACCCTGGTCTCCAGAGTTATAGTTTGGGCACTCATACACACCTCCCACCATGTCCTTTGGCACCATGAGCCCCTGCTGGCACATCTCTGATGAAAGGGACATGTGTGTGTGTGCCCAAACTGCTCCCTCATTTGCAAATGAGGAATTGGTTTTTGCACCCACAGCCCTCCCTCCGCTGCCATCTTCTTGTTGATGCTGCTTCTATTGGTGTCCAGCAGGAGGCCTTCATGGACCCCAGTGAAGGCTCCAGGTTAAGAACCACCGCTGTAGGTAAATGGCTCCATTGCCAAACTAGATTTCTTGAATATTAATGATATTTCAGGCAACATTAGTAAGCTGCTAGTAAAAGATAAAATAAGTGACACCTTTAGAAATCTAGAATTTTCACGTTTAATAAACTTTTAAGGTTCAAATTTGAATGCAAAACTAAAATTTTTACAAAATCAAATCACAAGATTTTCAAAATTTTGTTCTAGCAACACTTTTTCTATGGCTACTTTGCAGACATCAAGGGAAGTAATATTAGGAATATGGAGAGACATTCACTTACATCTCTTTGTTCCAGAAATAAGGGTGGTCCAGCAGGTGTCCCAGTTGTTCACTAACTGGGATGTCTTTATCAGGCAGTTCCAGACTTCTGCAGAGGTCTTCAATTTCCATACAATCATCTACATCCTCTGGACACAGTGCAGGTAAGGCCTCAAAGGAGATTTTGCCCCTCATTGCAACATATAGGACAAGATGTCGAAGACCCTATGTGTGAAAACAAATAGTTATATTGTAAGAGAACAAAATTAGCTTGCAACCCATTTGGTGACATATATCCATGTAATCCTAGGTTACATGCAGATGTCCTTTTCCAAGTGTTTCAGAATAAGTTACCCAATACCTCATCCTGCAATGTCTCACCACATCCAAAGTCTCCAGACGCTTAGGCCATTTCCACATTAGACTGTTATAGCGCCACCATTCCACTTTCACTATCCATTGGAATCCTGGGGTTTGCAGTTTAGGGAGGGGCCTCAAAGGCCCCTCCCTAAACTGCAAACCCCAGGATTCCATAGGATGTTGAAAGTGGAATAGTAGCGCTATAACAGTCTAGTGTGGAAATGGAATGCGCTGCCACAGCCACTTACCGCCTGAACTTCTGCAGTTGGGAGCTGTCATCACCCTTCTAGCCAAGTCACTTAAGATTTAGAAGACTGATGTGAATTCTCTTCTGCTGGGTGGTGCCAGTAAGCAAGTGCAGTGGTGTGCTTTGGGCATTTGGAAGCTTTCTGGGGGAGACAGAACTGCCAACATGATGTTGGAAACACTGGCTGCTGAATGCACTGGATATTTATGTACCAAGCTAGAGTTTTGTTCCTTCTGAGTTGATAAACTTCTGCCAAGACTATGTCAGTCTACTGCTGATTGAGCAATCATATCAGTGAAAGCTCTTTAACCAGCCACTCCCCTGCCAACACCTTTTATATTATCAAAAGTACCTATTATTTCAGAGAGAAGGTTTCAAAAGCCAGTGCTGCAGAGCAGGTGCTCTTCTTGGCAGTTCTCTTAGCCATGTCTCCAGAGAGTCCGAAAATGCAGATGATGGCTGTATTGATCCATAACAGGAAGCCAGTTCTAGCTATTTCCTGCTCTATCAGGAAGCAGGTCTTTTATAAAGCTAATTGGTCTTAACAGCCCAAGGCCATGTTAGTTTTACTATAGGGGTATCTCACAACAATGTGTTGCTGCTGTGAAAATCCCATGTATCCCAGATGCTGTGTAGACTGTGAAGCTCAAGGAAACCTAGGGGCAGCAGTAGATAGCATCACCATCCCTACTAATTAAAAAGACATGGAGCTTTGCTCCACTATCAACCTGACTAGACTTCTACCATCCTGCCACAGTGCTGTTATGATGGGATTATTTCATAGAATCATAAATCATAGAAATGTAGAGTTGGAAGAGACCACACAGGCCATCCAGTCCAACCCCCTGCCATGCAGGAACACTCTCAAAGCACTCCCGACAGATGGCCATCCAGCCTCTGCTTAAAAACCTCCAAAGAAGGAGACTCTACTACACTCCGAGGCAGCAGATTCCACTGCCGGACAGCCCTGACCATCAGGAAGTTCTTCCTGAGGTTCAGATGGAATCCCCTCTCCTGCAGCTTGAATCCACTGCTCCTTGTCCTGGTCTCTGGAGCAGCTGTAAACAAGCCCTCTCCCTCCTCTATATGGCATCCCTTCAGATATTTAAACATGGCTATCATGTCCCCTCTTAACCTTCTCTTCTGCAGACTAAACATACCCAGCTCTCTAAGTCTATCCTCATAGGGCATGGCTTCCAGGCCTCTCACCATTTTGGTCGCCCTCCTCTGGACTTGCTCCAGCTTGACCACGTCCTTCTTGAATTGGGGTGCCCAGAACTGGACACAGTATTCAAGATGAGGTCTAACCAAAGCAGAGTAGAGTGGTACCAGTACCTCCCTTGATCTAGGCACCATACTCCTATTGATGCAGCCGAGAATTGCATTGGCTTTCTTGGCTGCCGCATCACACTGCTGACTCATGTTCAGCTTGTGATCTATTAAGACTCCTAGATCCCTTTCGCATGTACTGCTAACCAGCCACGTGTCCCCCATCCTATATTTCTGTATTCAATTTTTTCTACCCAAGTGTAGGACCTTACACTTCTCTCTGTTGAATTTCATTTTGTTAGCCATGGCCCAGCTCTCCAATCTGTCCAGGTCAATTTGAATTTTGATCCTGTCCTCTGACGTATTAGCAACTCCTCCCAATTTAATATTTAATTTTTTTTAAGCATCACATCTAATTTGACATGGGTTTTATCTGGCTGGTTGTTAAATAGTCTAATCTTCCTGTCCTATTCAGGAAATGAGAAAATAATAATATCAAAGAGATTCTTATAAGAAGGCAATCCTAAGGACCAGAACAGTCATGCCCTTTCTTATCATTATACAGTAAATGTCTTTTTGTTCTTTGGAATCCTCATTATGCTTATGATTGAATAAATACACACGTGTACTGTGTAGGGGTGTAATTCTGTGCTAAGTTTCTTCTCAAAGGTAGGAACATGTAATTTCATCTATTTTCTTCAAGCTTCAAGAAAGTCTTCAAAAATGATGCAGTTTTTCAAAAGCAATTCAGGACTTATCCTGTGCAAAAATTTGCACATGGGTGGTTTGTGCAGAAAACAGCATTTTCTGGGCAGAAAACAGAAAACAATATTTAAATGCAAAAATACTAATTCCTGCACAAAAAATCTTGTTTTCCATGCAAATCAACAATGTGCAGATTTTACACAGAATAAATCTTAATGGCGAAGATTCTTACCAGTCCAGGATTCATCTCATCAGGCTTTCTCAACACTCAAAAAGCACATTTTTCAAATATTTCTGAATATTCTTTCCATCCCTAGTACTGTGTCCCTTCATGTTTTGATTTTAGATATAATAATTTTGCACATGTAAGAGCCAGAGAGGCAATAATGAAGAACAGTTACTTGCCTGTAGATCTTTTGAGAGTATACAATCTTTCTGATCATCATCAGTTATTTTTCTGCTTTTGTCAAAATCTGCTAAGAAAACGTTACCAAGAACATCTAGAGAAAAAAAAAACAAATGGGCAAATAACCTAAAATAGTTATGCCTTTTAACAGTACTTTGGAAAGTAAAGACAAGTAATGGCATTTTTTCAGTCAGCAAGAGGAGTCTTTTTGCCAGTCATTCTGAGAACACGTTCATCAGTAGCACATGCTGATTTCATTCCATAAGCCAAACCGGAAGTGATTGGAACAACTATGTTAAGTCTGACATGCTCTGATCTAATGCAGAATTTGAGAAATTATTTTTTATAGAAAGAAAGAAAAATCCTCATTCCAACTGACTTCAAAAATAAGAGCCAGACTGGGGGGAAAGAATATCTGAGGAAACAAAGCACCCGTGAAGTAAAGTTGGTAGCAAAGGGTTTAGTTCCTCTGAGTCATCTATGTCATAGGCCATTTCTGCACTGGACTGTTATAGCACTATTATTCCACTTTCAACATCCTTTGAATTCCTGGGTTTGCAAACCTCAAGAATCCATAGAATGTTGAAAGTGGAATAATAGCGCTATAACAGTCCAGTGCGGAAATGGCCAGTTGTAAAAATGAGATCCCATTCATCCAAGAAAGACAAGATGTTGGCTCCCATCACATCTAGTTTGGCCTTTTCCACATACATAGGAACGGACAAGAGCTCTGGCCATTTCCACACTAGCCTGTTATAGCGCTATGATTCCACTTTCAACATCCTATGGAATCCTGGGGTTTGCAGTTTAATCACAGCGCTATAACAGGCTAGTGCAGAAATGGCCTCTATTAGGAACAGTACAGACGTGTGGTAGAATGGCTGATTGTGTGGAATATGGCTACCTAAATGATGGTAAGTGGATGGTGCAGTTATATATTCTGGCTTCCTATTCTCTTTATCAAAACACCAATATAGGAGATTGTGTGTTGCCTTTCTCCCACACAAAAACATCTTAGATCAAAATGCAGAGAGTGTAATGGGAATGGTGGACTCTGTTCAATCAGGAATGGATTAGGACGTGGAAATCAGTGGTGGGCTTATCAATTAGGTGGGTAGACGGACTCTGCAGGGCTGTCTTAGCAAATAAAGTAATCTCCCCTGCTTGGCTACACAGACAGGGAATTTAAAAAAAAAAAAAACACACCTTTATGGGACTCTGGTCCCCATGCATCAACCGCACTATGGATCAGCTGTTTACACGAGGCCCACCATCATTTCATCTAAAGCTGTGGGGCAACAGACTGTGAACTCTGATTTTGCTATGTACAAGCTGAATAATCACTGAAATTTGCTGCAAACACAGAAAGGGAGGATTGTAATTACAATCAATATTGGGCTAAAATTCAGAAAAAAGTAATGGATTAGGAGAGTAGTCTAAAACACAGGCAGTGGGTAAAGTAAAAAAATAGCCTCAGACGAATAACACCTCCCCCAACTTTCCTTTGCTCCATATAAAAAGACTATCAGAAGGCTCAATTTTTTAAAAAAATTATTGTTTGTTATCATCATCAGCTACATCATCTTTATCCTCATTGTATAATGAGGATAATGTACTGGACTTCCATTTGTTGTAAAATGTGCTGAATTTCTATTTGTTGTTGTTATTGTTTTGATTATTTAAAATTTTAAATAAACCATTGAAATAAACCATTTTAAAATGGTTTTAATTTTTTTTGGTGGTTTAATTGCTTAGGTTTTAACTACATGCGTTTTAACTATTGTAAGCCTTGTTGAGTCCCTGCCTGGGAAAAAGGCAGGATATAAATATATAAAATAAATATAATCACCATCAAATGTGTAGATTCATATCTTAACCTAGTTCTAGAGGCAATACTAGCAACCCGTTACTTTCAGTAGAAAAAGGTAATATGGTGTGAATAGTGTTTGTTCATAATACTGTAAACCTGCTGCTCTTTATTTATCTCACTGAATTCAACAAAACTACACTGGAGTAAATAGTTAAGACCCCTTTGAACTGAATGCCAAATACAAGAGAGCACAAACCTATCAAAATGTTACTGGGATGCAGATCTTGATGGCCAAATCCAAATCCATGCAGTTCCTTCACGGCCAGAAATACTGTTTTAAGAATATCTTTCCTTTTTATGTTTGCATTGTCATCCATCTTGAAGTACTCTTCAAGGGTCCTCTCACACAGAGTGAGGCACACAAACACACAGGTCTTCCGCTTTTCCCATCCACAGATCTTCACCAGATGCTTGCTGGTATGGCACTTCTCAAGGCAAGTTTTTTCTCGCTCAGCATTTTCCGCATCAGTACAGAAAATCTTCACAGCCACTGCTTCTCCATCATATAATCCCAGATACACTCCTCCTTGGGAGCTTCTCTGAATCCTAAAATCTGGATGTTGGAAAATCTTGAGCTTTCCAATCATAGGACGATACCTTCCATACAGATCCTGGAGTATAGACCCCCAGCGTATGCTAGGACACTCCCACTGTACCTTTGCCTGGCTTGGAATGGGTGATGAACCATATTTCTGAAGGAGCTGTATGATTTTGTCATTTTTATAAGTACGACTGGCAATTTCAAGGAGGTTCCCAATGTCTGTTCGTGCTCCCTTTTCACACAACACCTTTGCTATTTCATAGTTTTTATTCTTCACTGCTACCATCAGTGCAGTTCTGCTGTTTCTGTCTGCATCATCAATGTCAACTTCATCTCTTTCTAATACAGCCTCCATCACAACTTGGCTTTGCCTTTCTACAGCAAGTATAAGAGTAGTTTTCCCATCCTCATCTCTCTTGTTCACATCAGCCTCATGTTCTAAGAGAAAAAGGGCAATGGCCTCTTTGTCTTTGTCCCAGACTCTGTCTTCTGGGACTGAGAACGCATGGATTAATGCATTCCTTCCCTGATTGTCACAGATATTCACATCGGCATTCATCTCATTGACTAGGGCTTCTACCACAGTGACGTGACCTTGCCTGGCAGCATCCATCAAAGCTGTCGCACCACCTTTATTTATGGCCTTTCTCTCCTCATCAACTACTCTTCCCAAATTGACATCTGCTCCACTCTCAAACAAAAATCTCAGGGCTGCCTCATTCCCATACCAAGCAGCCTCCATGAATGCAGTGAAGCCATTGATATCAAACTCATTGATGTCTGACCCCTTCTCAAGAAAGAGTTTCAGAAGGTTCACATTGCCTGTTATACCTGCTACGATAAAAGGAGTAGCCCCATTCTCCTTCCTAGCATGTGGATCAGCCCCCTTTTCAAGAAGAAGGTGGACAATCTCCTCCTTACTTCCCTTTACAGCACTATGGAGTGCTGTCCAGCCACTTTCTGCCTTTGAGTTGATATCTGTACCTTCTTCCAAAAGTTTCTGGATAGTCTCAATTGAGCCATATCTTACAGCATCATTTAGTTCCTGGGCCTTCTCTGCTGACATTTCTTTTGACATCTGCTTGTTCCTGATAGTGATGACTGTACTGATTTTCCTTTAAGATTCCCAGTGTAACGTAAGTATGTGAATAAATGACAACAATTATGATTATTGGAAAATCTGTTCAGAAAGGCAGGTAATGTGCTGGAGGTCAAGCTGTGCTCTATATACTGCTGCTGGGTTCAGATGTTTTAGACGGTAAGAGCGCAGGTAAAAAAAATGCTGATGTCTTAACCACACAGATGTAAACGTCTTAAAGGGTTTATAATCTTGCTTCAATCTATTTAGTTAAAAAAAAAGAAAATATTTTTAAGTTTTTATCAAAAATTTATTAAAAATGTGAAATAGAACTTCTATGCTCAGAAGCAATATATCTTTGCTAAGAAAGGTTAGAGAAAAGAAAAGAGGCTCTTTACACGCTCTTTCTTAGGTTTCCTGGCTGGATCATAACTGCAGACAGAATGCTGGGCTAACACGACAATAAGCTACACTACAATCCCATCCATATTTCCACAGAAGTAATTTCGACTGTGTTCAATGAAACTTACTCTCTGGAAAAGATACTGAGCACTGCAACCTAAACTGGAAAATCAGTCCTGTATCCAACAGATGTCCCACTGCTAACCCAGAAACAGCCACTAATGTCCAACGTGAATTCAGCCAGGGAAAGGAGAAGAGAAAAACACAAAAGTAAAATACAATAATGGCATAACATTGGCAGAAAAAAAATAGAAATAACAGAAAAGACTGAAAACCCTAAGGCCAAAATTCAGGCACCCCAGGAATCCCACTAGCACTGCAAATCAAGGGTCTGGATTCCGCTCCCTTATGCTGGTGACAAGCACTGTTTAATGAATGCAATGCATACCAAGGGAAGGAAGGAAGAACACTCACAGGACAACATCCATCTAACACACAGAGGCTTCCTGGGACAGGGGTCACGAACCAGTGCATTCACACTCCAAGAGAAAAGGTTCCATACAAACCTCAGGAACAACTTCTTGACTGCAAGAACTATTTGGCAGTAGAATAGACTGTCTCAGATGGTGATGGACCCTCTTTTCTTTGGTAGTCTTTAAACACAGGTTGGATGGGTGTCTTTTAGGAGTGCTTTCATTATGAATTCCTTCTGAGCAGGAGGCTGGACTAGATGGGCCTTGCAATTCTTAATAACTCTAAGGCCATTTCCACCCTATACCATTATAGTGCTATTATTCCGCTTTCAACATCCTATGGAATCCTGGGGTTTGCAAGTTGAGAGAAAGAAACATTTAGAATTCTCAGCCAGAGAGCTCTTTGGCCTCAGTAAACTACAAACCCTAGAATTCCACAGCATGCTGAAAGTGGAATAATAGTGCTCTAACAGCGTAGTGTGGAAATGGTCTAAGATTCCATGATTCACTGAAAAAGAAAAATCATCAGAACCTAAGGGCTGGGGATCAGGAAACACATCAAGCACGAAACTGGCAGAGGCAACTTCCTGGTTCACTCTGCAGGGCAGGGGACTAGCAGCGCCTCTTGTATGCCTACAAGTCGATCTACAACAGCACGCAGTAATCGGCTTCGCCATGGAACGGCTCTCTGACTCACATACAAACTTGCTTTAGTGATGAATTTCCACACCGGTAGAAGGTTAGACCGGATGGCCTTTGGGTTCCCAGTGTAGGATTCTATGATTACATAAACTGTGCACGGGTGCATATATATACCTTCACAGGTGACCCCCAAGACCCTGCGCACCGCTGCTGCAGAAGTTGCTCTAGGTCCTTGGTCCAAAAGTAAAACAGGCACTCCCTACCGTTGGAGAGGACCCAGCCGATCCGCGATTGTCTACACTGAACCAGTAACCTGGCTTCGGCGCGGGACAGCTCACCCTACCAGTCCACCCTCTCTCCCCTGCCGCCATCCATACCGCGCCAAGGTCTGACACCGTTATATAACTGGAACTAGGAAGGAACGGGGAGCAACTACCTCGTCTCCTTCGCACCCTTTCCACCCAACTGTCGCTGGAGGCGAGGTTCCTCTCTCCCGACCTCTGCAGCGGAGCCGCCCGAGGACGTGAGATTTCGAGAGGCGGAGAGAAAAGAGGCAACAAAGCAGCGCCCGCCTTCTGTTGCGATTAGCCCAAGGATCCGCGGTTATTTGGCGGGTGGCGAAGGACACGAGGTCTCCGGAAGCAGAGCAGAGGAGGAAACAGGCTTCCGGCTTGGGGGCTGACTCGGGCTTTCGGTTTTCCCTTTGCCGCTCGTCACGTTCGCGGAAGGGACTGCGCGGGGTGCCCCTGTTGTCTCTGCGGGAAGCCTGCTTAGCCATCTTCCGAGCAGATCGCAGGCGAGGAAGGCCGTCACCCCCTCCCGCTTCTTCTGTGCCAGGGAAGATCAGAGTAAACCTCGGGGGAGCGTCCAAGGAGAACATTTGGCTGAGACCGTGGCCATTTCCGCACTAGACTATTATGTTAGACTGCATTCCATTTTCAACATCCTATGGAATCCTGGGGTTCGCAGATTAGAGGGGGGACTTTGGTTTTTAACCACTGTTCCGTTTCCACAATAGACTGTTGTAGCGCTATTATTCCACTTTCGACATCCTGTGGAATCCTGGGGCTTGCAAACTGCAAACCCCCGGGATTCTATAGGATGTTGAAAGTGGAATGATAGCACTTCAACAGTCTAGTGCAGAAATGGCCTTCATGCTGTCTTTTGAGAAGAAGTTAACACAGGAGCATTTTCACCTCCTCTGGAGTGCACACGCGCACAAGAGGCGATGTTACTGTGGGACGACAGTGTTACAGTGGGACCAGAGCTCCCTCAAAATATGGCCTCTGCTTCAAAATTAGTTGCCAGTCAGGGATAAGCCTTGGATTGGGACTGCGGGACATTGTGGCCTCCGATTCCCAGCTGAAGGCCAGTTGGTGCAGACCCTCCAACATTTCACAGATGAAACGGGGGACGCATGTGACCAAGCAATGCCAGAGTGTCGTTAAGGCGGAAAAGGTTATTAATGAGGAAGCACGCACAAAGTAGAACAGGCTCCCGACCCAAGCAGAAAGGAGAGTGGCAATCAGAGGAAACATGGGTGTCTCCTTATGCACCAACAATGCTTGTGTGGGGGGGGGGATGCAAAAGAAAAGGTTCATTGGGAAGAAATACCACAACTGGGCAATACATTTATTTGTCCAGCCAAATACCACAAAAGTGCACAAACTTTTAAATTTTCCAGAACTTTTCATCAGGCTAGGTGATAGAAAAGGGTCGCAAAATACTTTGTGTCTCCTGGCCCAATTAAAAAAAAAAAAAAAAGCTCTAGAGAACACAAAAGCTTGCTCACCTTGGTGGCATTTGGTTGACCAATAAAGAACATTTTGTCTATATTAATTCAAATCAATTTGATTTTTTTTTTCCCTGAATGACTTTAAGGATGATTTTGTTCCATAGAGGCATTGCAGAATCCACAAAGAGCTAGACCTCAAGTGTAGGTGTTGTGTGACATTGTCACTGTGCAGCTGTAAACTCAAATGTCAGCCTCTTGCCATGGGTAGGATTTTTTTATTTCTACACTGAAAAAATCAATGGGACAAAAGTGGTTGTAATAAAACTGTTGATTTTTGCCATCAAAATAATGTTTTTCTTATGGTTATTTTTTAAGACAGAAGAGCATAAACACAAACTGACATTTTTAACATAAAGTAAAACACACAATTCTAAACATAATACTCAAACACAATGCTAAAACACTGAGCTAAAACTTACTAAAACACTAACTTACTCACTAGTTAAACACTATCTTATTAAGAACACAGAAGGGCTCTGGCCCCCAGACCAAACTAACAAAAGAGAAAAGATAAAATAAGAAAAACTGTTATTCTACTATTACAGATCCAAACAATCTTAGTAACAACCATATTAATAACAAACAATCTTAGTAACAATAATGGTAACAACCATTATTGTATTGTTAGATTTCTTATTGCTCAGATTTCTTATTGCTCAGAAAGTTCATAAATTGCTTCCAATCTCTCAAAAAAAAAGTCAGTTGACTTATTCTTTAGAACCAAGCCATTTGGGATAACTCAGCAACCTTACAATTCCTTTCCAGGTTTGAGCAGACAATCTTGTTGCAGTTACCATATTTCAAAGAAGCAGTCTATAGTTACTATCCAACTCCATATCCATAATACACAGCAAAAACATTTCTGGTGACATTACAAAATCTACCTTTAAAAATTTTTGAATTAACATATACATTTTTGAACAATAGATGTTTGGCTTCTTACAAACCCACCGCATATGGAAAAAACCTTCCTTATCTTGACATCCCCAATAATGATTTTGAACATTTTTAGACATTTTTGACAACTTCTCTGGGGTTAGATACCATCTCTACATCATCTTATGTATCTTTCCTTTTAGATTAATGCACAAAGTAGATTTGATATCTTAAGACCACGTTTTCTGCCATTCTGCTATTTCAACATGTTGCCCAAAATTTTGGGCCCACCTGATCATATTTTCCCGATAGGTTCATCCTCTGTCTCTAGTTTCAAAAGATATTTGTACATTTTTAAAAAAATTGCGTGGTCATCATCTTCACACAGCTCTAGACAGAACATATTTCTCGGAACTCCATGGCAAAATCTCTCTTATCCTGGTTAAATCTGTCTTTAAGTTTCATATAAGCAAACCAATCAAGATCTTTTTCTTTCTTAAGAAGCACCTGATTTGATTTAAACTTAATTTAAACTCTTACTTATCTTGTTAAAAATTCAAGTGATCGTAATGCAGTCATCTCTAATTTTTAACCCATTCTTTCCCTTAAAAAATGGTTTCCTGCAGTGATATGGCTAATCTTATCTTAGGAAAAAGTCTCTGCTTGGATTTATACCACACTCATAAAAGTACCTTTCTGATGCAGTGATTTTTTTTAAATGAAGCATGAACCTTTATTTTATCATACCAAAAGTAGCCACGCCACTCAAATCTTAAATCATGATCTTCAAGCTGCAAAAGTTTCCCATCTCTAAGCATTATCCATTCTTTCACCTATACAAAACAACAGCCCTCATAATCCAATTAAATATTAGGCATTCTTAACCCCCGCCCCACACACATTTTTTTTAACATCATGCAATGTTTTGAATTTTATTCTGGGTTTTCTTGCCTGCTATTATTTATTTATTTGTTTATTGGAAATTTCTGCCATTGTATGAAGGGCATTCTGTTTCTTATGATGGGGATCATACAGAAACAAAGTAAAAGTCTTGGGAAAATATTTGCTTTCATTACTGCAATTCTCCCCCAAAGAGATAAATTTAATTTCCTCTATTTTTCTAAGGCCATTTCCACACTAGACTGTTATAGTGCTATTATTCCACTTTCAACATCCTATGGAATCCTGGAGTTTGCAGTTCAGGGGGGCCCGCAAAGGCCTCAAAGACCCCTCCCTAAACTGCAAACCCCAGGATTCCATAGGATATTGAAAGTGGAATAATAGCACTATAACAGGCTTTTCTTTCCAGATTTTTTAAATAGCAATTTTGAAACAGTAGGCTATACTTCCTTGTAATCGTAACTCACAGATACTACCTTTTGTTCCGGGAAAGATAATGTATTAAGACAAAAAGAAAAAAATAATGTTTTTTGGTGGACCACAATGCAACGAAAGCAAGTATAATGTAGTCTGTCATCACTAGACCGCTACCTTTTGGAGGAAATTTAAAGTGGATGGTGGTGAATTCAATGGGATCAGGAAATACCTGACAATGCAAAAAGATCATTTTTTTTTTTTATTTAACCTGTTCTTTGGCTCTGGGTCTCAGAACATGCTTGATTAGGCACAAATTCTCCTTTGGACAAACTCTAATCAAGCAGTTATGGTGACCCTATAAATGAGAAACCTCTGAGGTACTGTGTCATCAACATCCCTGCTCAGGTCTTGCAGATGCAGGGCCTTCACTGATTGAGTCTTGTTGCTGCGTACCGTCAAGTTGTTTCCAACTTACAGCAACCCTAAAGCAAAATGGGTTTTCTAGGTCTGAGAAAGTGTGACGTGCCCAAGTTCACCCAGGAAGTTTCCATGGCCAGGTGGGGAATCAAGCCCTGGTCTCCAAGGTCATAGTTTGATGCTGAAACCAGTACATCATTCTGGCTCTGGGACTGAGTCTATCGATCTATAGTGCAGTCTTCCTCTTTTTCTACTGGCTTCTACTTTACCAAGCATTACTGTCTTTTCTAGTGTGCCATGTCTTCTCATTGTATGTTCAGAGTATGACAGTCTCAAGTTAGTCATCTTGACTTGATTTGCAATAAGGCCCATTTATTTGTCTTATAGTAGTATCCAGATACTTCTCCAGCACCACATTTCAGATCAGTTGTTTTTTTTATCAGCTTTGTTCACTGTCCAGCTTTCACAACCGTGCATAGAAACTGGAAGTACAATGGCATTCACCAGTGATTCCCAACATGAGGTATGCATACCCCCAAAGGTATAAATTTAGGGGCACACAAGAAGGAGGAGGAGCAGCAGCAGCTGCATGTACGTCAACAGTGTAAGACAAGATAGAGGGAGACGACGAAAAATGGGACCCAGAGGTTGTCCTTCGCAAATTTGCAAAGAACAGCTGGCGATCGAGGGGAATATCCCGGGAAAAAAACAGAGGAAAAAGGGATAAAAAATTTCCCCTTTGGGAAAGGGGATTGTGGAGGGGCAAAAAGAGAGGGACAATGGAGGGGGTTTTGGGGAAACGAAGGTGGTAAGAAGGAAAAAAGGAGGAAAGGCTGGATGCTGGAGAAGATCGACACACATGAATGCCTTCAGGGACGCCCGGAAGCACCATTCCCCCATCAGCGCTTGTAAGTGGGTATAGCTCGCCGTTCCCTTTTTTTTTTTTTTATAAGTTTGTTTGTGTCCCTTTCATAAATGGAAGGGAATCACAAAAATTAACATATAAGGAAGGGAGTTTGGCAATCTCTTAAGAAAGGCGATTCCAGTTTGAGCGGAGTGAACAAGTAAACTAACCCTAGAAAAGTAGAGCGAATCTTGGAGCTGCTAAGAGATAGAAGCTGAAGAGGAAAGTTAAGACTGTTTAAGATTTAAAAAAAAAAAAAAAAAAGAGAGAGAGAGAGAGAGAGAGTGAGAGAGAAAATACCATATAACAATGGAACTTTATTAAGGGAAATAAGAGAACTTTACTAAGAGGAGTAATTATATCAATCAGCAAAAACAACTAATAATAGAGATTTTTTTTCATAACAATCAGCTTGGAACTTATCAACATCTAGCTTTACAAGTTTTGAAAGACTGAGGTGTTGAGGCTTAAGCGGGAAGATTACTAAAAAGGAAGGGAAATGGTTCAAGAAGCGTGGGATTGAGAAAGAACTGAGAAAGACTGGGGGCTGAGAGAAGGTAGAGATATTGGATATTAAAACTGAAAGACGGAAAAGAGAACTAAGAGTGGGTAAACGAAGATAGAAGAAGGAAGAAATAGTAAAGAGATCACCGTATAAGAGACAGATGAGAGGACATACTGTGAAGGAAGAAGTGGAGAAGAGTAAAGGAGAAAAAAGACCGGTGGCAAGGGAAAAAGGGGGGGTATAAGAAATTTATGGAGTAACTGTGTGTAGTATTTGATTTTGTATTTTTTTGTATTGTTGGAATTGTGCTTTTAAAAAAATAAAATATGGGGTATGGTAAGATTTAGACAGGTTGGTGTAAGTATTTAAAATATTATATTCTTCGGGGGATTTGGAAAAAGTGGGCTTAAAGTGAAGATATTTAGAAGGCTGAAATATTGGAATTATTAGAAAGAGGTAAGTAAGAAAGCATTCTAATACACTGGGGAAAAAAAGGGGGGAAAACAGCTGTGTGAGTGAGAAGTGCTTCAAGGCTACAGGTAAGATAATACAGTAGACAAAGAGAAACAACAGATAAGAAGGATTTCAAGGTGAAATATATAAAAGGCTGAAGGTGAAAATTAAACACAAGTTAAGGTAAAGAAAAACATACCTTTTGTGGTCAAAAGTAGTTACTACAAGGATTAATAAATAAAAAATAAATAAATAAATTTGAATGGGTTAGCCTAACAAAAGAGGGAATTTAGAGTGTGAAAAGTAAAGACTAATTAAAACATGCACTCACACACACACTTACACATATATACATATATATATATATATACAAAATACATAAATTAAAGTATCAATAATATAGAAATAATATAATAAAATTAATTAATAAGATAAAATAAAACAAAATAAAACAATAATAAAATAAAATAATAATAGGAAATAATTAAGATAGGTTAGAGGGGAAAAATAGAGGATCATAAGTTTAAAATAAAGCTAAAAATGAATTAAGAGCGAATAGAGGTAAAATAAATAAATAAGTAAATAAATAAAAGTGATCTAGAAGGAAAGATAAATGAGAGAAAAAGAGAATTTTTTTTTTTCTTTGTTAATCTTCCTTTCAAATATATAAAAAAAAAAGGCAGGAAACTACATAGAAATATAAAAAAAAAAAGAAGGAAAACAACTGAGATGGCTACAGCAGGGGGAAGAAGAAAACTCACAGTACAAACACAACTACAGACTATTATAAAGAAGACCCTCATTAGAAATGCAGACAAGTAATCAAGACCCATATCAACTTTTATTAGCTGAAGTAAAGAAAATGAGAAAATGCGAAGCAGAGATGAAGGAATTATCTTCGGAAGTGAAGAAAGAAGTTAGAGAAGTGAGAAAGGATATGGAAAATTTGGGGGAAAGAAATTGGAATTAGTTACTAAAGATTTGAAACAAATGAATGAAAAAATAGAAGGGGTCCAAGATAAGACTAAAAATTTGGAAATAAAACAAAGGACATTGAATTAACAGTAGAAAAGAATGAAATAAAAACAACATTGATGGAATTTTAAATACCGAGGGAAGTGCTTGAAGATAAGGGGATGGCAGGAAAGTAAAGGGGGAGGACCTGTATGCTAAAGTTATCCCAGATTACCCAATTCATCAATTGGCCGACAGAACAATTAGATATCGAAGTGGATAGGATCTTCAGAATCAGTTCTCTAATTGCCAGAAAAAGAAAACTTCCACGCGACATCGTTGTATATTTTGAAAGAGAAAGGGTGAAGGACTTGATTATTCAACAAAGTTATAATAATTGCTTAATTCTGGATGGAGTGGAGTTGAAGATTTTCAAAGATGTGCCTTCACAAATATTAAAAAAAAGGAAAGACTACATTTAACTCAAGTGCTGAAAAGGAGAGGAATTGTGTATAGATGGGGAAGATTTAAAGGAAAACAACATATAAACAAAGAAGATATACATTGGATTTGGTTATAAAAGCTAAAGAATTTCTAAGAAGAAATAAGGAGGATTTGGAAAAAACAGAGAGAAGAGAGGTAGAAAAAAAAAGGAAAGAGGGGGGAGAAAAGACAGAACAAAAAGAAAAAGGAATAAAAGGTCAAGTAACAAATAAAAAGGAAAGATCAAATATATCAGAAATTCAGCTCAATCAGGAGAGGAAAATAATTTGGAACAACAAGAAGAAGAGATAGACTTAGAACTAGAAGAGGGAATATTGGAGGAGTCAAGTAATACCTAAGAAGAAACTTACAAGTAGAAATACAGAAAGCAGATTAAGATAATCTTTTGGAATGTTAGAGGACTCAATTATTTACCTAAATGGAAATTTTTTTTCCATCTATTAGAGAAACAAAAATGTGGAATCATTTGTCTACAAAGATATATTGAGATGGTGATTAAAGCTATTAATAAATCCAAAATTAGGAGATTTATTTAGGACAGTAAATAAGAAAAAAAAAAGAGGGGTAGTAATATATGTAAATAAAAAATATAAAGCAGAAGGAGTTTTGAATGATGCTAATGAAAGATATGTAGGAATAGATTTAAAAAATACTAAACAAAAAATTTTTGATATTAGGATTTATGGACCACTAGAAAAAAAAGGAAAAATTTTAAAAAAAAAATTACAAAAAATTTCAGGATTGGATTACATGAAATAATAATGATGGGTGATTTTAATGAGGAAAAATCCCAACAGGATAGAACAGGAGAAGTAAAAAGAAACAAAAAAAGAGGTAAATTACCTAAAGCGTTTTTTAATGATGGATATACTTTCATTGACAGAGGTATGGAGAATGTTAAAAAAAAAAAACTAATATTATACTTATTACTCCCAGTACCATAATTCTTGGTCAAGAATCAATATGTTCTTAACATCTAAGACATTGATTTCGAAAAATAAGGAAGATGGAAATAAGCCCAAAGGGGTATCTCACCATAATCCAATAATATTAACACTGGAAGATAGAAGACAAGAATTTACATGGAGATTAAAAGATAATTTATTAGAAAATGAAAAAAAAGTACAAAGAGCAAAATCGAATTAGAAAATTATTTTAAGGATAATTTAGATAAAGGTACATCAATAAAAACAGTCTGGGGGGGGGGAGACTTTTTAGAGGAGTTTTATTAACAAGATGCTTTTTAAAAAGGACAGAACTAGAAGAGAAAATAAAATTATAAATGAAATTCAAAAACTAGAAGAAGAACTTAAGGAAAAACCAAAAAATGAAATATTAAGAAAGAAATTAAAAAACACAAAAACAATTGGATATAGAGATAACAGAGAAAATAGCAAATAAAATAAAATTTACAAAGCAGAAATTTTTTTCAATGCCAATAAACCAAAATAAGTGGTTGGCATATAAGCTGAAAAAAAAAGAGAGAGAAAAGGATTATTCAAGAAATAAAAGTAGAGGGAGAGGTACAAATTGATCAAGAAAAAATTAAAAGGGGCATTCATAAATTATTATAAAGAACTTTATTCTGAAGAGGAGATGACACAAGAAAGGTTAGATAAAAAGAAAAATATCTAAGAGACAGTGATATTCCAGAGTTTACAGAGGCACAAAGAAGTGTAGTGAATAAGCCAATAACCAAAGAAGAGATTAGGAAGCCATAAAAAGATTAAAATTAAAAAAGCCCCAGGCCCAGATGGTTTTACGGCTTTATATTATAAAACATTTATGGAACAAATATCAGACCCATTATATAAATTAATTCAAGAATTGGAAAAAAAGATATACCCCCAAAATTGGGGAGAAGCGAATATTACCCTGCTACCTAAAAAAAAGGGGGAGATTGTCTGGAAATGAAAAACTATAGACCAATATCTTTATTAAATGTAGATTATAAAATCTTTGTCTCAATTTTAGCGGAAAGATTAAAAATAATTCTTCAAGAATGGATACATGAGGATCAGAATGGATTATTTTTAAGAGGAAATTTAAAAATAAAAGAATTATAATAAATATATTAGAGAACTTCCATAAACATAACGAGAAAAAATTAGCGTTAATTTTGTTAGATGCGGAAAAGGCATTTAAAAAAGTTAATTGGATTTTTATGAAAGAAATATTAGTAAAGATAAACATAGGAAATAATTTTATAAACTGGATTGATTTAATATATAAGAATCAAAAAGCACATATAATATTAAACAGGGGGAGAACGGAAGCTATATCTATAAGAAAAGGAACAAGGCAAGGGTGCCCATTGTCGCCCTTGTTATTTATAATGGTATTAGAGATTTTTAAAAAGAAAAATTCGGAAAAAAACGAATTTGAGGGATTAAAATTAAAATAAAAATACAAAATTAGAGCTTTTGCTGATGATTTGACTATAACATTGGAGGAGCCGTTACAAGAAGTTAGTACTCTAAATGATGTTTTATATCAATATGGAGAAATATCTGGATTTAAAATCAAAAAGATAAAATATACATAATAACTAAAAATATGTCAAAGACAGAAGAACAAGAATTAAGAAAAAACTAATTTTAATAATAAAAAAGGAAGATATCTTGGAATAGTTATTTTCAATAATAGAAAAACTTTTCGATAACAATTATGGAAAAAAGTGGGAAAAAGATAAAGATGGAATTAGAGAAAAGGGAAATTTAATTATCATTATTAGGGGAGAATTGGGGAGTAAAAATGAATATATTACCCAAAATAATTTCTTTTTTCAAAACCTATAATTTTATCAAATGACAAACCTTTTAAGAGTTGGAATAAAGATTTGATGAATTTTATATGGAAAAAAAAAAAAAACAAGAATTAAACAAAAAAAATTAATGGATACAAAAGAAAAAGCAGGGTGGGGATTGCCAAATTTAAAATTATATTATGAAGCAAATTGTTTAGAGTGGATATCGGAATGGGTAAAAATTAAAAAATCAGAGATTGCTACAATTAGAGGGAGAGGATATTTACTTTGGGTGGCATGCCTATTTATGGTATGGGAAGGATAGAATAGATAAAAATTTCACTAATCATCTTATAAAAAAGGGGTTTAGGGGGGTGGTTTAAATAAAAAGGAAAATCTATTTAAAAAACCCCCCATGGATTTACTATGAAGTTTTTTAAAAAAGAAAATGAAAATAGTGTGGTTACCATAAGGGCCTTTTAAAAAAAAGGGAATTTTAAATTTTAAAAAGAAGGAATTAAAAAAGGATGGTTTAAAACCATGGTTACTTAAAGAAATTAAAAGAAAAGGGTTAAATTACAGGAAAAAAGATGATTGAAAAAGAAGGAAAAAAAAGATGAAAAAGAATAAAAGGGGGCTAAAGTAAAATTTTGAATTTTTTAAAAAATATAACAAGGACATAAAAAATGAAAAATCAGGAAAAGGGCATTAAATTTTATGGAAACTTGGTCTAGGTCATGGACAAGGACATGGAAATCACTACAAGCAACATGCTTAAAAGAAAACCTTTACAAAATGATCTACAGGTGGGATTTAACACTGGTGCGTTTAGCAAGGATGTATAGGGGAGAGAAGGAGAAATGTTGGAAATGTGAGGCTAAAGGCACGTTCACCATTTATGGTGGACGTGCAAAAAAGCTAGAGAGTACTGGGAAGAGATACACGAGATAATTAAGGATATCTTTAAAATTGATTTTCCCCTAAACCCCGAATTGTATTTATTAAACATATTGGATTTAACACCAAATTAGATGAAGCACACCAGAGGATTTTACTTTATATGATTACAGCGGCTAGAATAGTCTACGAAACAGTGAAAACAAAAGGAACCCCCAAAGATAGAGGATTGGAAATAGGTTTAAAGAAATGGTGGAATATGATAGGATTCGAATTTGGACGACTGAAAGATCCCCGACCAATGTGAAGATAGATGGAATTTGGTATTACCTCATGGGGGAAAATTATGGGGGGGAAAAACGGTCTGGGGGGTGGAAAAATAAGAGTAAGACAAATACGAATTATGGAATATGTAATATTGGAACGATTAGATTGAATGTTATTATTGATATTAAATAAAAATGTGTTGTAAATATGGGATGGAAACTGAAAAGGAAAAAAAAGGAAAAAAAAAAAAAAAAAGAGGAAAAAAGAGGAAAAAAGGGAAAAAAAAGGGAAAAAAAAAGAAAGAAAATGGAATGATTAGATTAAGTAGGAACTTATTGAAAAAACAGAGTATTGAAGTGGCAAAAAAGAGGATATGGGGGAAAAAAAACTTAAACAGATATAGGAGAACTCAGGGAAAATAATTTTCGCGTATTTATTCATTTATTTAAAACAGATATAATATAACTATATATGTATAAGTATATATTTATTGAAATTTAGAGAAAGAATTTATATATATGTGAGCACTCACTTCCTAAGAATGGAAAGGGGAGGGGAAGGGGGGGGTAAGGGTAAGGGGGGAGTAAAGGAGAAGTTATTTGGAAACTAGGGGGAAATTTGAAATGTGAAATTAAAACAATGGAAATTATGACATTAAATATGTATATTTAGATATAATTAAATTTAAAAATATAATTAAATTAATTTTTATTTAAGTATGAAGAATGATTAGGATAATACAAAAGATATGTCAATGTTTGCCTATTTTCGGGAGGAATATTGTAAAAGGTTACCTGGGTGAGAGAAATTACTTTAAAAAAATTATGATAAAGGGTTACCTTTTATCATAATATGATGGTATATCATTATATGATATACATGATATATGATATATGATATATTATATCATTATATGATTGTATAATTAAGCTCTCCTTTCTCTTTTAATAATGGAACTGAATTACTTAATAAAATATATTATAATATTTAAAAAAAAAAGTGTAAGACAAGATAGAAGTCAAAACTTGTGAAATTAATTTAATGTTATGATGAGAGGCAGATTGGATTTCCTTTGTAATTTAACCTTGAGAAAAGCCCTATTCCCTGGCCTTTTTATTTTGGCAAATGTTGGGGGGTCCCTCTCTTACCCTGAAAATTGGGGGTTATCTTGAGGACACCCAAACAGACTTCAAATCAGGGGAATTAACAGAGAAATGCAAAGCTTGCGGGAGGTCAGGGCAGGGAATCTTTAACCCTCTGTATACGGGGTCAGAACCACGCAAGAGTCAGAGGAACAGTCTAGAGTAACTTTATTAAAACTAACAGAGAAAGTCGCAACACACGCTAACAAATAATCCTACAATCACACAAGGGCTACAGAAGTGAAGTTGGAAATAAGAGACAGTTGGGAGAGAGGGCATACGGACCTTAGTCTAGGCGTCCTGGAGAAGGATGAGATTATCCAAGGCTCGATGTAAAGCACCAAGGGGAGGCTGAATCCCGGGGCTGGAAGGCTGGAAGCAGCGAGGTTTCGTGGCGGATCGGAGACGCGAGTCGCATTTAGCTCTCAGTAACGTCTGACAGGCTTGAGTGGGATACCTCGGTAGCAGCGAAACGGGCCCTTGTCCGATCTGGGAGGCTCTCCAAAGAGGCTCAAAAAGTGACGATTTTTATAACCAATTTCTGTCCTCAGGCCAGATATTGGCTAGCAAAGTGGTGTTAATGGGCGATGACTGTGGAATATAATGTTAGGCAAATATCACAACCCCTCCTCGGTATTGTTTCTCCTAGGAAAGTCCAAGGGATTGATAGGTTTAATATTCCGAATTGATAGGTGTTCTTTGGCTACGCACAGTTCATCAACGTAGCTTGGGGTGTGACAGTGTCCAGGAGCGAGTCTATTGTCTGCCTAGAGATATGTGACTTGGAACAATAGGTCAGTCTTTTAGCCTAAAGGACGTTGTCTACGTTCTCATTCAGCAGAGGGAGAGGGTGTAGTGTTAAGGATTTCCCATTCAACGCCAAGGCAGGTTTTAACTGCGACTGACCTTTGCTAACCAATATCCAATATGGCGGAAGTCTTGCCAATTTAGGGGCCCTCTCTTAGGGTCACTCTGGGGTGTAACACCTCCCTAAACTATATGTTGTGTGCACACCTCTACAGTGAGCATTCTCAGCATACAGGCTTAGCTTCTTTCACTCTCCTCTGCTTCCCGAACAATTGAGTGCTGTCACGCTGGTACAGTCCTCCCTCCACATTTGCAGGTTTCACCTTTGTGAATTTGGTCCTTCACAAGGTGTGCGTGTCTCTCCTGGTTCTCCTCCTCCCATTTCCCTTACCTTTTGCCCTGGTGCACCTACCTTTCTTCTCCATGCCCGGGCAAAAGGCAAAGAAATAGGACTGGGAGCACTGAGTGTGGAGAAGGTAGGTGTGCCTGTGCCTTTCCCACCCCATTTCCTTGTCTTTTGTCCAGATATGGAGAAAGTGTGCAAAGGCAAGGGAATAGAAAGAGGGAGCACCGCATGCAGAAGGAAGGTGTGCATGTGCCTTCCCACCTTTTCCTTGCCTTTTGCCCGAGCACAGAAAATACATGCTGAGACAAATGGCAAGGGAATGGAAAGGGGAACATCACACTGAGAAGGAAGATGCCCCTGTGCCTTTCCCCCATTCTCTTGCCTTTTTGCCCAGGCATGGAGAATGCACACCAAGGCAAAGGACAGGGGAAGGGGAGGGGGAGCAACACATGGAGAAAGAAGGCACATGCGTGCATTCTTCCCCATTCCCTTGCCTTTTGCCAAGGTGCAGAGAAGGAAGGCAAGTACGCCAGGGTAAAAGGCAAGGCAATGGACAGGGACACACTGGAAGGGAATAGGAAGGGAAGCAGGGAGGGTGTTATTTGCCGTTTGCTCACTTTTTGAGGGTTCTGCACCCCGAACTGTCATGAAAATGGAGGGGCCAAGTGGGCACCTCAGTCAGTCCTGTGACCAATGTTCAGTGAGTGAGTTCTTCTGGGTCTTCTCTACATCTCTTCTCTTTGTCATCATTTTAAGTTTTAAATTAATTTTTCAAGCTATGTATTATCAGATATGGATCAATGGTTGAAAACTGGCACAGTAAAAAAGGTGAAACGTTACGTTGATAGTAACCAGTCACCAAGAATTTCTCATGACATGCCTAACCTTTTAGCGTAAAACAGTGAGAAGGCACAGTTTTCCGTTCTTCAAAAAGGTAAAAAGAGAAAATACTGTGATGAATACATGAAGTATGGATTTTCATGTACAGCGGATGGGGGCTGACCTAAGCCCCAGTGTGTAGTGTGTGGGGAGGTGTTATCCGATGGTAGCATGAAACCCTTTTTTCTACCCTTGTGGCATTTGCAAGCAAAACGTACCAAACAAGGTGTGAAGATTTTTTTTTTCAGTAGCTAGCAAAACATCAGAATGTATGACGTTCCTATCATCAGGTAACAAAGATAATGAAAATGTACTTGAAACCTCCTAGATGTGATAAGAGTCATACTATAGCTGAGAATTTAATTTCTCTTGTGTAAAAGTTGCCATTCTGTCTATGCTTGGAGAAGAACATGTGAGGAAAATTAATACTATCCTTCTTTTGAACGATTCAAAATATGTCTGACAATGTTGAGGTAACAATAATAGGTAGAATAAAAATATTAATTCTTTGCTCTTCAAGTTGATGAAAGCATTGATGTTGCTTATCTCACTGTTTCAATTATTCTTTGAAAGGCAAGTTGAAGAAAACCTTTTGCTTTGTCATCCTCTGTCAGAGGGCCCAAGAGGTGAGGAAATATTTAATGTTATCAACAGTTGATAGAAAATAGAAAAGGATATTAATTTTTCTAGTTGTTGTGGGCAATGTACTGATGGGGACAAGCCTATGTCAGGTTATTACTCCAGTATTTTCAGTCACATCGTGTAGGGAGCCCACAATATAATGTGGAGCCACTCTTGCATCTGCAGAGAAAGCCTAGGATCTAAGCACCTCCCTGGTTAATTTTACAAAGTCAAAGCCCACATTGTGTGAAGAAATGATGCATCTTCATTCTACCCTTCTCCTCCATACAAAAGTAAAGTGGCTCTTCTGTGATAAAGTCCTTACCCGGCTGTTTGAACTTAGATATGAAGTCCAGGTTTGTTTGTTTGTTTGTTCGTTTGTTTGTTTGTTCAAGACTTTCCAGCTTGCTTCCAAGTTACACAACTGTGATTGGCTTCAGGCTCTTGCAAAGTTATCAAATATTTTTCTACAAATAAACAATCTAAATTTGGCATCTCAAAATAGTTCAAGAATAATCTTCAAAGTTTTAGACAAAATTGAACCTATGATTCTAAAATTATGTTTTTGGAGGTCATATATTGAAAAAAGGTCAACCTGAGGTATTTGAAATTTACAGTTTCCTATTGGAGAACAAGCTACAGCTCTCCAGGGAAATGAGTGAGAAAACAACAGAACACTTGAAAGGGCTAAAATCATCTTTTGAGAAGTATTTCACAAAACCTGGACAAGAGAGCAACTGGATTGCAAATCCCTTTGAAGAAGAATACTTCTGACCTGCCAGATTATCTATCAAGTTAAAACAGAAGTTGATCAAACTTTTGACTGATGCTACTTTAAAAGCTAAATTCAAAGAAACATCCCTTATTAACTTTTGGGCAGACATCAACAGAAAATATGAACAGCTTTCTGACAAGGTGCTTAAGTTTCTGTTGCCACTTACAAATATGGAGCTGGTGGGAAGGCCTTCTCATCTTACATTTTTATGAAAACTAAATATTGTAGTAAGTTGAATGCATATCCAGATTTTAGACTGTATTTTACATTAGTTAAACCTGATTTAAAAAAATTGTGTGACTTAAAACAAGCTCAAGGATCGCACTGAACATTTGTTGTGTACAAAATATTTGTTGTGTATTTTATAAATATTATTTGAAAACATATTAAAGTTTTTCAATTATCAATAAAGTAACAAATGTAATGTATTAATGTAATGTAGATTTTTTATGTAATTTATGATGTAGTTATGTGAATTCACTGTATCTTTTAAGTTTTGAATATAAACATGTATGCACTGCCTGTTCATTTTATTATTCCATTGCTTTTTAATCCCATTATTGGGCTATTTATTTACAGCTACAATATATAAATTTGAAATAACAACAACTATAATATGACTGGTACAATTTATGGAAATAGGCTGCCAAGGGGTTCACAAATGAAAAGACTGGGCACAGTGTTATGCAAATTGTCTGTGGTCATTGCATTTGTTTTCTTACTGTTCAACTGTAAACCAGCCTTTGGGTTTTCTTCCTTGACTTTCTTCAGTAATCATTCCAAGAGTTGCTATTTTCTGCTAGTAGTATGATGCACATCTTTAACTGTTAATGTTATTTCTTCCAATTTTCATACTCTTTCCTCTTAACAGAGACCTTCCTAGACTAGTGACTTTAATTTATCTGTAATATCCAATTTCATATTCCACTTCTCTCTTACGTATTATGAGTGTACATGTTAAAGAGATAGGGTGATAAAATGCACCCTTGCTTGACCTCCTTGCCAAGTGGAAACCATTCTCTTTCTCTGTATTCTGTCCTGATAATAGGCAGTCTCTTGTCCTGAGTACATGTTATGCATCTTCTGCCATGCAGAGAAATATCGCATAGAAAATATCCCATAGTTCACAAAATGTAGTTTTTTTAAAAAAAGAAAAATCCATTATATTGGATAAAAGGTCATCACCTTGACATGAAACCTACTCCGCTATAACTCTGAGGCACAGTGAGAAGAGGCAAGTACTGTTGCATCTCATTCATTATGTCACCAGTCCTTTCCCCAAATTCTTCCTTCCTCTGTTGGCCAGGACAAAACAAATTTCCATTGCACTGGTTTCTTTAACTGTTTTATATTTCATCTAATATTGTAACATTCTTGCATCATTCACGTTGCCAGAAGTGGAATATGAAATTGGATATGACAGATAAATTAAAGTCACTAGCCTGGGAAGGTCCCTGTTCATACATAGTTTTCTGGCCAGACTACTTGGAATCTGATGTTGGTGGGAGGACAGTAGTACCACATAACCCTGAGATTGTAAATTTGGTTGCACAGACATAGACACCTTATTACTGCTTTCTATATTTATGTATTTAATTTATATCCCTTCCTGTCAGCATGCAACACAAGGTGATTTACAGCACATTAATCTACCATTGGAAGGGCCAAAACATGGAACATTTTTTGGGGGGGATATAAATTAAATACATATATATCCCAGAATATTCCAGCTAGCATGTAATCCTATTCAGCATGTAATCCTATTTCTGTTAAATAGAAAGAAATGTCTTTTCTGAGAAACATTTCAAGAAAACTAATATTAAAGGGGCAGTGTAGGATGTACAGGAAAACTGTTAAGAGCTAGGTAGAGTACATTTTGCAAATTCTGTATCTTACACTTTTTGTTTCAGAAAACCACAGTATGATCCCAATACTGTATCTTTGTGTGGTTCAGCCAAGAATGAACCACAATGGAACTCTGCATGCATTTTCCCCAAACTGTGCATTTACCCTGAAGGCAGAATCAGTTTTCTTAAATAAGTTTTAATCACTTACAGCATTGATCCTTCATGAGTGAAATACATGGGGAAAGTTTCAACCAGAGACTTGAGAAGAGACTGAATCATATCAGTTGTTCAGACAACTCTGTGGACGTCAAAAAACGTGTGTGAACCTCAGCCTATTGCCCTCATTGAGTGAATTGCACAAAGAAAAATGGAATTTGACATTGACTCTGAATATATTTACTCTGTGAAATGTTGCTGGTGGATAGTTAGGGGTTTGTTTTTTAAATGAGACCCAAAAGTTTAAACTGGTCTTCACTAGCATTTGAAGTTTCACTAGCACCAGTAATACATCTGGAAAACAGGTAGACGATGTTCCAGTCAAGTATAGCTGCAGGTTTGGAATCTTGATCTGAACAGTATACAACAAGGACAGAGAACCTAATCCATCCAGATGCTGGAACACAGCAGATTGCATCATTTCTCCATACTGGTTGTGCTGGCTATGGCTGATGGGAATTTCACTCCCAGCTTCTGGAGGACCATACATTTTAAGCCCAATATACTAATACAGTCAAATGTTATGTCTACATATGTCTAGTGAAGATTTCAGAAAACAAAACAAAGGACTGGTTCACACATGTATGTATGCTGCTTGGTCTTACCACTTTATTACCAAGTGAGAGAAATATGGAAAGCAACTCCAGTAGAAACCATTTGTACTCAAACTAACATTGACAATATGAACATTACATCCGCAGTTATTACACCATGATGATTCATTCACACATCATTTGATGCTACAATCAATGAGTAAGGAACATACATTCATGAACTAGGCCAGAGTATTAAACTGCACAGTAATCTGCTCAGTAGTTGTGCATTTACAGTCCCCCAGCCACTTTCAATACTTAAATCACATTAACAATTCTATGTGGGTGTATGTGAATATATACTGTGCTGTGCAGCCTGATAAATGAAAGAGACAGGCTATAGGGACTGATTCAAACAAACCACTCAGCATTCAATTTTCAAGACATGTTAAGCATATTCTCCTCCCACCCCACCACCAGTGCCTGTTTTGGTTACTCCTATTAATGCAGAAGGTCCCCAACAAGCTTGCTTGGTGTATATTACAGAATGTATGAAAGTACAAACAGACAGAGGCTTGCAAGAGGAAGCAATTGTGTCTGTACCTTCATCCCAACTGTAATGCAGGATGTTATCCATTACACAAATGGAACAAGGTGACAAGTGTAATCCCACAGTAGTTATCCTATCAAAAGTCAAGACTAGTCCTGCATCTAGCAGGGGGGCTTGTTTCCAAGACTGCAATAACACACAGGCTGCCACACATGCAGTGGCAGGAGTGCTATGTGAACAGCCTGCAACAGGGTACCAAAAGAAGGGAAAGCTGGCTGCATGTGAATTTGCTCTTCACTTGCTCAGTGGAGACTGTTTTTCTCCAGATTGAAAATACCACTGATATCAACATTCTATTAAACTGCATGCTGTTTCCCCCGTCTGCCTGAAATTAATTTGTAGCAGAAAACGCCACTGGATACATTTGCTACCATTTCGGCTAGGCTTGCAAAGGAGTGTTCACCCAGAAGGCGTAAGGCCACAAAGAAATTCTCTTGTATAGTAGTGGCTCTCTAGCTATTGCTGGACTGTGACTCTCACCTTTCTTAACCGTCACATCTTTCCACAGATGATTACTGACTAGCATATAAAGCTGGGATAGCAGAAACTGTTGTAGGCTAATAAAGTTTATGCAGCTACATTTGCAACGTTGATCTAACCCTGTCTCCTTCTCTGTTTCTTTATCTCTTGGTAGGATATACTTTAACATATTGTATAAGTGCAGCAAAATTGTCCAATAGTCCAGTTTCATCTGTAGACTCCTCACTGCAATGAGATTGTCTGTAGCACCTGATTCTAAAGTGCTGTGCTCCTATAATGCCCTATCTGAATAAATAAAACAATAAATATTGTACTGTTAATAATAAATACAAATATAAATAATTAAAAACAGGGTGCATCACCCAAGGTTGCATATAATGTTTGGAGAGGTGCAATACACCAAGTCCATGCGCCTTCCATGGATGTCATTTGGAAGGAAGCTTGCCTGGCATGGCTGAAGACAAAGATTCTATGAACACTGTTGGAGCAACGCAGATGCAGCATTCCTCTGGTACAAACACAAAGTGATGCGAGCACTGGGATGACCCATGGAACCTCCAGCCACCAGTGCAGAAACATGCAGAGAGCTGCAGCAGGCTTCTGAAGTTGATATTCACTTGGTGGAAATCGCAAAGCTATGTACAGTTTGCAGTCTATGTTTGTTGATGCAGAACTGGTTTTTTAAGTGCAGACAGAGATGTTGGCTGATGTGTATATGGGTTGACAAACACAGAACATTCAACAGCAGATGGCAAACAGTTTTAGAGGGGAATTCAAACTTCTTATTATTTCTTGTTCAGCCTTCATCTTCCTTTTCCCTTTTTCCTTCTGTCTGGAGAGTGAATTCATTCTTGCTCAACATTTTCCTGTACTTTTCATCCCAGCTTGTTTTCTCCCCTCTTTTCTGAGATGGAAGGGAGGGCCTCCCCTCCCGCAGGAGAGCTTCTGGGTGCATGGGAGCATTAGAGGTCCCAGGCATCCTGGCCAGGACAAAACACCAGCCAGAAGTCTGCCACTCAGAAGCTCTTCCCACCTCCCAATCCGGCTCCTGCCTCTCCTCCTTCATTCAGTCAGATCTCTCCCCCCTCCCTCCCCCCAGTGCAGTTCCAAGCAGTAACTCCAGGGATGGCTCAAGTGTGCACAGGCTTGCTTGTTCTGTGGCTAGTCACTTGTTCTGTCAGGTCTCTGTAGTAGGCAGATTTCAGAAACCTGGGATAAGAGTCCTTCTCCATCAAGGTGTGTGTTTTGGCTTGGGCTTCTTCAAAACTATCAGAGGTGGGAACAGTTACATTTCTCCTAGTTGCCTCTCTGGTTTCATGGTCAAGGTTCACCTGTAAGGGAAGGACAACGCCCTGTGACTAATTACTTAGTAACTTAATGGTGGGGTGTGTGTGTGTGTATAAATATCAGGGATGGTATGTGCTCTCGAACTGTATTTTGAGAGTGGAAAAGGAATTTAGTCTTGCATCAGTAAAAGCTTGCTGCTTCCAAATCTACATGGGACCCCAGGAACGAGAGGCAGCATATTTAACAATGTCACACTAGCAAATGATATATTATAAATTCTAAGACAGCAGGCCTAGTATTACAGATGCATGGACAACAGGGTGCAAACTTACTTGGACCACTTCTGATCCATTTATCATAAGCATAATTTTCAGGCTTTTCCCTTCCCCTGAACCAGAACTGGTCAGTCCTTCAAACAGAGGACTGTCCTCCACCATGTAGGATCCATGAAATAAGATGTCTCTACAATTTATACCAAGAATGCAGACTCACCTCTCTGGGAGCTTCATTTTGAACAAAGTCTTCAAATATCTTGTTGGCTTTGGCTGCTAGTTTTGCTTTTGAGCGGGTTCTCTTATACTCCTCACAAGCTAGCCAGAATTCCAGATTTTCTTCACTGAATTCTGTCTTAAGGAACCCATGGAATGCTGCCACCCCACCTGTGAACAAGAGAGGGAACATCCAGTTTAGAAGGGATGTTCATATTAAATCACAGCAGGATCTTTCTTGAGGACTGCACCATAGCTTAAATAACGCATTATGTAAGGGGCTCTTAACTGTTTTTTTTACCAGGGACCCACTTATAAACATAATTTGTTGCCAGGGAGACAAATTCAAGATTTATATATTTAAATTTAGATTTAAATATTTATTTATTAAATGCTTCAGGAGACTAGGATTCAAATCTCAGCTCAGATACTGGGTGACTTTGAGCAAGTCACATTCTGTCAGCCTCTGAGAAAGAGACAAAGGCAAACCCGTTCTGAACAAATCTTGCCAAAAAAACCCAAAACCCTGTGATAAGTTTATTTTAGAGTTGCTGTAAATGAGAAGTGACTTGAAGGCATACAACTGCTGACAAAGGAAGGTTCTTTCTAGCCATCATTTCTCTTCCCTTTGAAAATTGACTTATGGCAACCCTAAGGTGAACCTATCATGTGGGTTTTCTTGGCAAGATCTGTTGCCTTTGCCTTCCTCTGGAGCAGAGAGAATGTGATTTGCCAGAGGTCATCCAGTGGGTTTCCACGGCCGAGTGAGGATTTAGACCCCGGTCTCCAGACCCCTGGGATTAAGAACCACTGCATTATGTTACTTCTTTGGCTTTCCCTTGAGGAAAGCAGCAGCTTTAGGTTGATATTTACTGGGGAAATGATATGAGGGAAGAGCAACCCCGCATTCCATCCGTGCTAAGACCTTGGTTTGGATTCAAAAAAGAGCCTTCACAATGGCTGATAATTATGTTTGAAAAAGCAGAATCCAAAGCATGAGAATCAGGGAACTGCTTAATGTCACCTCTAATTTTATCCCAGATTTTAACACAAGTGGGGATACTGGGATTATTGGGTAGCAGCTCGTGCATTTTTTATTTGGTAGCAAGTGTTTTTCATAAGGATGCCTGGAAAACTGCACTGCTCCTATTTGTTTTCTGTGCAATGTAAAGGGATTACCAATTTATAGAGAGCAAAGATGAAACACATGGTTACTTGTCCCTGCCATTTATCACTATAATATTCTACTAGCACCATCTTGGAACATAGTTCTACTCACTTTTACTTCTCAGAAGATTATCAAAAGATTCCTTCCATCCAAGTACTTCCTCCAATGAATATCTGGAGAAGAAAAGAAATGTTGAAATCCTGTTAGCGGGGTGGAGGGTCAAACTCATATAGGGGTGTGAGGAATAGAGGCAAAAGAGCAGATGAGAACCCCAGGATGTGTAATTAAGAGAATGAATTGTCTCATTGCCTCTTGGAGGATGTCTTCATCTCTCCATTTAAAAAAATGACTCATATTCTGTCAAATCCTGGCAACTCTACTAATAAATCAATTGAGCAAAATTCTACAGTGCTTCTTGTTGGCCGGGCGATGGGGAGGGGGGTGAAAATAGGCAAGCCTGTTATAGTTTTACTGTTGCGCTGCTCTGCTGTCCCTTATGATATGGCTCCCTTTCCAATAATGAGGCACGCTAGGTCAGACTGGCTTGGTATTCTGGATGTTGCTTACCTGTGTTTTGTGCCCTTGCTCAGGTTTTCAAATTTATAGCCAAAGTCTGGTTTATGAAGCAGAATCCCCAAACGGGTCTTGAACTCCTTGGCTCTGAAAAATATGAGCAGAGAAACAGAATGTCAAAATATTTTTTTTAAAAAAAGGAAGTGACCACCAGGTGGCAGCAGGGGGGAGAGACACAGTTAGTTCCTTCCATCATAAGAACTGCTTCTTTCAAGCTTAAGAATAGAGAGGCCTGTTCCTCTTAGCCCAGGGATGGGCAACTGTGGAAGACTAAAAGGACACCATAGCCCTCCAGGACACCTAGGACAGCCACACTCTTTGAACCTTCTCCCTCAAAAATTTTTTTCTTTGCCCCCAAATGATCCCACACACCACCTAGAGGACATGGCAGCATGTTTTGGGGTCACCCTGAGCTCCTACAAAGTATTTTAGCACATTTTAAGGCAAAATCATTTTTAAAAACTTTTTTTTTTTTGCAGAATTTCATTTTGACCCTGGGAGTTCCAGGGGGCTCATGGTGGAAATGCTCTCTCCACTCCCAGAGATCATTTTTGGACATTTTGGAGCAAAAGGGTTTTTTTTATCTCTGGGGGGGCCTTCTGGGCCATAAAAATGGCCCTGGAGCTGCCCGCAGGCTGCACTTTACCCACCTCATCACAGCCTAGGGATACCTGGATGGATCAGAGGGAAGATTATCACTGGGGCACACTGTTGCAAAAGCAGGAGATACACAGATCACGTGGGGATGTATTTTTCGCTGGGTTGATTTCTGCAGTGTGCAAGTTGGCAAGCACTTCAGTTATGAATATTTCTTAATCAAGCTGCTAATTCTTATGTATACTGAAGGCCAGTCTGAATTATGTACAGAAAATTTAATAACTCTCAGTAAATGAAAAAAAATTGGTCCTATCTGTTGTAAAGATTCAATCCTTGGATTTAATCCAGTGTTTATTTAGAGTTTCACAACTTTGAAGCAAGGGTAGCATTCCTATAGCCCTTTGGATATTGCACAGCAGATGACAGTTCCCATCCACTCCAGGCAGCATAGCCAATGGTAAACAAGATGGCATCTAGCAATATTTGAAGGTCCACAAATTGGCACTTTCTGGTCTGCAGATCCTCATCCACCTTGCCTACTCTGAAAGGAAAACAGGACCTAGGAAGCAATGAGTCTTGCTTATCTTTAGTATTCAAATTCAAATATTTATCAGCAAATTAGCTATCAATCTTCACAACATTTAGGACTCAACAGTGCCCTTTTGTTGCTTAACCTACAGTTTCTTGCAAGAGGTTTTCCTTCATCCCATCATCATTCATCCTTTACCCTCTATGTGACAGAAATCTTGAGAAGTCATATTGTCATAGTACTCAGTTATAAACGGAGAATCTCAGCAGAAAGGACCCAAGAGTTTTGGAAAACAACCACAGACATTCATATCTGTTTCCTCAAACCATTTTGTTTAAAAATTCTGCTGTTTTCAGTTGGGTGTACTTTTCCTTTAAATTATGAGATATTTTAGTTTTTGATGGACATGGGTATAGTATCTTTGGTACATTTTTTCCATGGCATCTGTTCTTCAAATGCAAAGGGATTGGAGCACCACAATGCACACGGACCCGTTTGCCTGTTAGCCATCTGTTGCAGAGGCCAGTTCCTTTCTGCCTGAAGCATATGGTACCTTTTAGCTATTTCCTCCTCTCTGATGCCTCCCTTCAAGATCACTTGGCTTGGTCTGTTGCCTATTGAGAAGCCCTCCCATCTTTCTAGGTTCTACAACAATAGATATAAAACCAGGCAGAGGTAGCTGGGTCTCCAAAAGATATAAAAGGGTTACAACAGAGGTGCTTTTGCTTGGAGGCGGTAGACAGATCTGTGGTGTGTTCTCTGACGTTTCCTCTGATAGAAGCACTCCCAAAATCTGCAACACTTGCTTCACCACTGACAGAAATCATGGTAAGGTGGGGGGGGAATAAGTCACAGTGGGCAGAAAGCTTTGTGATGGTCTTAATGTTTCCTATAAATGTGTGTGTTTCAATAACAGGTGTAAAAGCCCTACTTTTTTGTATGTAACAGAGCAAGGTGAGCAGCACGCTATTTTTTTGTCACCCTCCAAATTCTTGTGCTGTTTTTGTAGCCAAAAAAAAAAAAAAAAGGGAAGATGTATTGCCTCTCCTAGAAACTTCCAGGAGTGCAATTTGTCCATTAGATAGGTTTCTGCCCACCTCCCCAGTACTGTTTATCATGAAGAAAAACTGTTTTTCAAGACCAGAAATACAGTCCCATCCACAATTTTGGCAGTCTCAACTGATCCCTGGAGGGCCCTAGGGACAGAAACTTGGCCCTGGACCTGTTACAGTTGCCTAGTGCATAAATAAACATGAGGAAGAGGTTCCCTGAAACAGTACTATTATCTGTTCATTTAACAGTGATTTGTCAACATGAGGAAATCCGGAGTGCCTCTCCTTTGGGTAGAACAGATCAGTCAAGGTGGTTATAACCGGAATGACTCAGTATTCTGCATTAGCGAGACACTGAGAAAATGTTCCAAGCTGCAAGGTCTTCTCTCTAAACTAAAACTAAACTCAGGTTCCATGACATTTAGCAAGATCCATCCCCTTAAGGTGTTTCAGGCCATTTCCACATTACACTCTTATAGCGTGATTATTCCACTTTCAACATCCTATGGAATCCTGGGGTTTGCAGTTTAGGGAAGGATGGGTCCCAGGACTCCATAGGATGTTGAAAGTGAAATAATTGCGCTATAAGAGTGCAATGCGGAAATGGCCATAGTCTCTTCTCCCTTGCCTTCTGCCCCACCAGCAAAATGTAAACTGCAAGCTCCTTGGGGCGGAGACCTTGGAGTTTTGGGCTGCTATGCTTCTGATACTGTAAAGCAACCTGTAAATACACTGTGCTGTAGATACAGCAAGAACCACTACCGCAACCACCACGCTTTTTGGAGACATCACAAGAGCTGAGCCCTTCACACCACCCTATCTGCTGAGCTTCTCTGGCACCCCTCCTCCTCCATTCACCTAGCCGGGCCACTCTGCCTGCCAGGGGCCACAGCTGCCTGTTTTTGGACCTCCGGCAACCACTAGCAGCCGCAAGGGCACCAGAGGTGCCTCCCCGCTTGGCGCATCGCTGCGACAGTTTCGGAGCTGGCTGCCCGGCGCGCCGCGCTCTATTCTTAGCACACCACCCTCGGGCTGGCGCGTGGCAGGCATGCTAATTAACCCCGGGAGGGGGGCCGCTTGCCGAGGGCTCTGGGGGAGCCGCACCGCGCAAACAGGCGCCCGCTTGGGGCTAAGCTACGCCGTCCCTACCATCAAAGAGCCCCCCCCTTAAGCGCACGACAGGAAGCAGGTGCCCCTCCACGAGAGCAGGTAGGCTGATAAACAGCCCTCCACAGCAGCCGCACAAGCTACAGGCGCGAGAGAAGCCATTCCCCCCCTTGCTCTTGGCTTCCCACAAACTCAGCTGATTCCTCCTCAGACTCCACCAGGCTGCTCCGGTCCCACACCTTGCCAGGGCGTTGGGAGTCTGGGCTACATACACATGTTTTGGGCCACACAAAAAATACTTCTGTTTTCGTGGAGACGGGCAAGAGAAACCAACCCCCAAGAGCCCCCCCCCCAATTCCCCTCTCCTCTTACCTTTCCAAGCAGCTGGCGGGCAGTGCAGCTAAACCCCGGCACATGCTGAGAGAGGGGATGGGCGCCTTCCTTGAAAGCCTTGGTCAGACCGCAATGCAGACCACCGCCGCTGCTGCCGCGCCGGCCGGTTAGCTCCGAACAAAATCCTCCGCCGGAGAGCCGGGCGGCGGAGCTTTTTATAGAGAGAGCGGGAAACGGGAGGGGCGTGGCCGAGCGTCAAGCGCCGCTCCCGGCGCGAGGCTGCGACCGGCCTTGGACCTCGCCGGGGGCCTCGTCAGCTTCTCCCAGAAAGGAGGGCGGGGCGGCAGAGGCGCTTCTGGCTACCCCAAAATAAAAGGAAAAAAAAAGGGGGTACCCTGGCGCGAGGTATTTGAAGGCTTGGATGCACAGGGACTCCAAGGAGTGCCTTTTGCCGCTCCGATGCAAGACACACGTTGAGCGTCGAGTGTAAGGCTCGTGGATACTCCTTGCGACACTTTTTTGTAAAAGAAGAGGAAGTGACGATTGACGTCGTTTCTGCACTACACTGTTACAGCGCTATTATGCCACTTTCAACATCCTATGGAATCCTGGGGTTTGCAGTTTCCCCTCCCGAAACTGCAAACCCCAGGATTCCATTGGATGTTGAAAGTGGCATAATAGCGCTGTAACAGTGTAGTGCAGAAAGACCCTTTGTTAGCCTTTTCCTCGTTGATTTTGGCAGCAAATGGGAACTTTCCTCCCATGGCAAGTACAGTCATCCCTCCACATTGGGTAAGGTTAGGGGCACAGGACCCCCATGAAAGTGGAAAACCCGTGAATAACCCTAGGCCCTTCGAACTATATTTAACACACAAAAAGAGTATGATCACCAGATTCAACCCACTGTGGATCCTTTGAGGCGTCAGGGTTCCTTCACAAGGCAGAAGTAGGGGGCTAGTGGGGTTTACTGCCACCTCCACTGCTGCGCCACACCATTTCTAATAGGGACCTACAAGCCTCGTTTGCAGATTCTCAGTCTCACAAGGCATGCAGTCCCTGTTAAAAATGGCATAGAGAGGCAGCAGAGGTGACAGTAAATAATCCGTGAATAATCAAATCCGCAAAAGTGAAACCTGCAGACACGGAGGGCTGACTGTAGTTGTTTTGGGGTTGTGTGTGTGATTCAAGCCCTCTTCCAGGCCATAGTCCTAACCCATCTTAGTTCCCCCTACCCCCACTGTCCTTTTGCAGCTGCTAGTTCTTGCAGAAGAATACAACAAATGTCATACCTAGTTTGGCTCTGAGGAGTTTCATGAAACTAGCAGGACCAGTTTCCAGGTAAACATACATCAAGCAAACATGTAGAGCAGGGCTGAGGAATGTTTGGTCTTTAAAATAGTTTGGACTTCAGCTGTCATGAGCGCCAATCTTCATGGCCTATGTTGAGGCTTTTGGGAGTTGTAGTCTGAAATATTGGGAGAACCAAAGGTTCCCAAACTCTGTTAGAGCATCTCTGGTGTTGTGTCCAAAGATAACACCAGTGCTTCTGCAGGCTTAGTGACAATTCCAACGTGGTGTTGTTGCTGTGTACCTTCAAACTATTTCTGACTTAGCAACCGCAAGGCAAACATGTCATAGGGTTTTCTGGAGACTGATATTGTGTGACATGCCCAGAGTCACTCAGTGGATTTTCATGGCTGAGCAGGGAATCAAATCCTGGTTTCCAAGGTTTGCAGTGCAATGCTCAAACCACTACACCGTGCTGGCTCTCGGATTCCAACATGCATTTCCGAAAACATAAGATGTTGCCATGGCTTCCGTAGCAGGATTTGACAAATTCCTGTCAGAAAGATCTATCTATTAACCATGATAGTAAAACAGAGCCTCCATGTTCAGATACAGTGTGCCTCTGAACACCTATTAACACAGAGATGGATATGAGCAATGGAATTGCTTGGATTGGGAACAGTATTTTTTGACCTGTTCATAAATGGAGTTAAAGGAAGAGTGAGTTGGCTAAGTATGCTGATGATACCAAATTATACTCTGTGATTTGCAGTTTAGAGAGGAGTGTTTTGAATTCTCAGCCAGGGAGCTCTAGTGCCTCTTGTTGTTGCATGCTGTTAAGTCAACTTTGCCTTATGGTAACCCAACCATAGGATTTTCTTGCAAGGTTTATTCAGAGGGGGTTTGCTGTCAGTGGCGGAGCTTAGCGTGAGCGGGGTAGGGCCGAGGACGGAGAGGTTGGGCGGGGCTATGGCATATGTGGCCGGAGTGACAATGCACGTGGGCAGGGCTACAGCAAGCATGGGCAAGACTATGGCACAGGTGGGCAGAGCTACAGTGCATATGGGTGGGGCTACGACGTATGTGGACGGAGTGATGATGCACTTGGTCGGGCTACAACGCATGTGGGCGGGGTTATGGTTCACGGGAGGGCAGGCAAGGAGCAGTGCCACCTCCCAAAAAGTGCCGCCCAGGGCGCACTGCTCCCTTCGCTCCCCTGTCCCTCCACCAGTGTTTCCTATTGTCTTCCTCCAAGTATCAGAGAATGTGATTTGCCCAAGGTCACCTGTTCGTTTCTGTGGCTCAGTGGAGATTTGAATCCTGGTCTCCCGGAGTCCCAGCCCAACACTCAGCCGCTACACTGTAACTGGCTGTCTTGGTCTTGTGTCTACCTACACTACAACCCCTGAATTCCACAGGGTGGTGCCATGGCCATTATAGCTGAATCATAGTGTTATAACTGTGTAGTGTAAAAGAACACTTTAGGGCCATAAATGGCTAGTAACCAGGAGTGGATGGCTACATATAACTTCCAGTATCAAAGGCAGTATGGCTTTGTTTAACAGTTTTTGAGGAGGATGAGAAGAAAGGAGTAAGTTCACTCTTTCCCTGTTTGTGGGCTTCCCGTAGGCCAGAGCTTTCCATACTTTTCATGTTGGTGACACACTTTTTAGACATGCATCATTTCATGACACAGTAATTCAGTAAATGGGGGCAGCTCCCCCACCTGAGCCTGGCCCACCACCACTGCCGCCACCCTCACCAGGGTCTTCCTCAGCTCAGGGAAGCGGCAGCAGAGGCAAAGGCAACTCCTTCACCCAGGCCTGGCCTGCTGCGGTGTCAGGAGAGGCAGCCCCTCTCCCCATTACGTGTGTGCAACACACCTGCACACTGCAGCCAATACACTAACATGCTGCGACACACAGTTTGGAAAGCTCTGCCATAGGTCCTTGGTCAGCTACTGTATGAACAGAATGTTGCACTAGATAGGCTTCTGGTCTGATGCAACGTGACTTTTATGTTCTTAAATGACATTTTGTTTTGGTCCTGATGAAGGTTTCATTTTGTCTAGCTGTGCATTATGGACTTTTAAAATATTGGTTTGAGGGGCAGGGTCCTTTTACTGTTTCTGTTCCCTTCCTTTTATTCCATTCCTGCTGCTCTTTAAATTATGTTGTTTATTTTTATAGCATTTTTATTTTATTAACTTCATATTTTCTCAGCTGCCCCAAGCTTTGAAGGAAATGAGGTATGTAAATAAATGACAGCAAAGTGCTATTGCATGGAAGAATTATCCTGAAATAGATTCAGGCCAAGGCCTGGCATGTACATGCGGCAGGATGAGATGGCAGAATCCTGAGGTGTTTGAATAGATCATCTGTATTTCCGAGTGCTGGGAGGAGGTGGCATTTTGATTACTTCTCATGTAGAAACTGTTTGTGAGCACTCCACACACACATATGCACACAATTCAAGTCCTACTCCACTCCCTGCTGTGCTAGGGTGTTTTTTCCCCACTGCGGAGATGTTTTCTGACTTATTTTTGAAACACAAGGGTCTGAGTTTAGAGCCTGAATTTTAGGCTGCAAAGTTGCTCCTCCTCTAATGGGAGTGACACTATAAAATGAGCAGACCTTAATTTTTCCTTCAGGAGGAAAGGAAATACACTTTCCAGTTGCCCAGGCTGTTTAGGACCTACGTCCATCTCTTCCAGGGCTGTCCTGGAGCTAACACAGTACAAGAACAGAGGGACGTGCCCTCATATTACCTGAGCCACTAGACAGCATACTTACTTCCTCTGCCGTACTCAGTGAGACTTGACAAAGACAGAGAGGGAAAAATGGGTTGTTTGGTCTGTTAAGAGCTATAGAAGTAATTTAGGAAAAGGTTAAAGAGTGGAGATTTGGGGTAGGGATGGCAGATGCAGAAGAGGACAAGGCTGCTGCACCAGAGATAGGGTGTGTCATGTTAAAGGTACAGGAAACTTCTCTTTTGCGTGTCGCCACCCTATTTCTTTGGAGCAACATTTCTAATCTAAATATGTTTCTCCACCACCTTCTCTTCAAGTGGTCTACCATTTCATCCTGTTGAATGTAGGAAGCTGCCTTGTAATGACACAGACAATAGGGCTAATTAGCCCAATATTGTCATCTCTGACTGGCTGTGGCTTTCCAGGGTTTCAGGAAGGATTTTTTTTTTCTGGTTCTAACTAGTGATCCCTGGTCTCTGCTGGCCTTCCATCAAACACTAACAAGGCTCGGTTCTGCTTAGCTTCTGAAGCCAGACAAGAGCAGATGTGTTTCTAGGTGATATAGTGGATTGTCATGCGTACCCCTGACCTAAACAGTGCCTTGTTCCATATATGTATGATAAATAGGCCTTGAAGTTCTGCCTCTAGTGTGGGCATTTATTTATAGTGCCACTATGTGCTGTTGTTACCATTGTTGTTGTTGTTGTGTGTCTGTGTTCAAGTCACTTCCAACTTATGGTGATCCTAAGGTGAACCTATCATGGGGTTTTGTGGGGCTGAGTGTGTTTGATGCCTCGAAAATCACCCAGTAGGCTTCCATGGCTAAGCAGGGAATCGAACCCTGGTCTCCAAGTTTGTAGTCCAATGTTCAAACCACTACACCACGCTGGCTCTCTGGCATTGTGTTCAACATGGGTTAATTTCCAGGTGTATAGGACTGTAGGCTAATTGGCTTTTTAAATGGTATGATGCTGTGCCCGCTGGGCTTAAGAAGATCAACATCCTGTTCTTTCCTCCCACCTCCTTCCAAAGGATTTCCACACCTTCCAACATTTCACTGATGAAAACTGGGAGAAATGTTGCCAATCAACATCAGAATGTGGTCAGAATGGCAAAAGATATTAATGAGGAAGGAGCAAGGAGGGACTGCAGCAGTTTGCTTTTGCCAGAACCAACTGGGAAAGGCAAGATTTCAGCTGCTCTTTTCTTCTCCAAATGAGTTAACTGAGCGCAAACTACTTTTTCATTTTGAATTTCATTGGCAGCAATTGAAGTAGCCAGAGGTGAAAGGAGCAAGGTGCAAGAAGGATAGAGGATTTCGGCCATTTTAAAATCAACTGAAAAAATGGGATGAAAGAGGCTAATTTGAACTGCCTCTGGCCAGTTGGGGGGTACAGATTTCTCCCGCAGCCCCCTGGGTTTATTGAAATGTCTGGTAAAATTCCGGCACAGGCTATTCTGTTGTAGCACCTTCTGCAGAAGGGCAGTAGTTCTGTAGTAGAATGCCTCTTTTGCATGCGGAAGGCCCCATGTTCGGCCCCATGTTCAGCCCCTAGCAACTCCTGCCTGAAAGCCTGGAGAACTGCTGCTGTCTTTCAGCATCAAATGGATTAGTGAAGAGACTCAGTAAGAGGCATAAAAAAGCATAAAAAGACTCAATGAAAGGCCATTTCCTGTATTCCTACAAAAAGGAGAAAATCTACCTTACTTTGGAGCGGTGCAAGTAGCTGTGAAGAAACTGGCATATTAAAGGCACTTCTGACACACAGATGTGCTCAGAGAAACAACAAAATCCTATTCTTCTTGTCATCCCACATGCTGTATTGTTTTAGGGGCCTCTTGAATGGGGGGCAGAAAGAAAGGGAAGCAGGAAACAGCTGCAGACAGGATGTCAATTGCAGGAGAAGGTATCTCGGGAACAAGATGAGGCAGAGGAAAAGGCAAGAGAGAGAGATGAGTATGTACTGTAAGTGAGACACAGCTGTATCAGAGAACAAGATGTGTACAGTGATTAGGATTGAAAATTGGTTCTAGGCAAGACAGGGGTTCTGCGGTTTTGACTGCTGCATAGAAGGGAGAATTTTAGCAAGTACTGTTTCTCTCATCAAAATAGCTTTTAATTTTCAGAGATGCTTTTCACTGGACATAATAATATTCAGCATTATTTGTTTATTTATTTAGTGGCATCGGTGTATACAGTGCTTTGCATGAGCAGTTTGTATTTGTTAATTTGACAGTTCCTTGTCTTCAGACTTAAGACACAAGGAAAAGGGGATGGCAGGGAAGGGTGGAGAGGGGAGATTAAGTCCAGCAGAAGCTGGCTGCTCTTTGACCCGCTCTGAGGCCAGAGTGGTGACAGGTGGGGATGGAGAAGAGAGCTTTTTATCTGCTGCTGGACCTAGGCATGACAGAGCTGGGCCTGGCTATTTATTAACTATGGTGTTACAACATTATAGGTTGATCATGCATTTAATGTGCACTCAGAGGCAAATCTAACTAGTCTGCAAAACTTTGTGTCATATATTTGACTCTCGTTTTGGCCCGATGTTGTTATCAATAAAAAAAAAAAAAGCAAGTGGTGGATATTTAATTAGGCCTGATTTATACATGTGGTCATCATTGCTGCTGTATGGTTGCTTTTTCCATTCTTCTAATAACATATAATTGTACAATTTTGTAGAAGACTTGAATAATATGAGAAATTTTCATGTTACTGCAGCAGGTCCTTGGAGAGGTGTGGCACTGCTATAGCAACTTCCTACATTATCCACTCCTATTGTATGATGTGCACCCTGAAAATCAAGGATGCGATAACAGTGGAGACCCAGCATCCATGAAGAATGCTAACAGGCACATGTGTATCAGACATCATGCTGGATTCTTGCCTATATGAGGCTGTGGCTGATATACTTTGTGGTGCAAAATACAAAGGTTAAACCGTACACTAATGGTAAACGGTGAACAGGAACTCTGGGACCTCTGATGCAAAGGGAAGGACAATGTGGCAGGCAGAATGGATGATGCACGTAACACTTTTTCTGCCTTCTTCTATCACCCATTTGATACATCAGATGTAGATCTGATTATTGTTGTGTGCCTTCAAGTTGTTTCCAGTTACGGCAGCCTAAGGCAAACTTATCACTGGGTATTCTGGGGCTGAGAGCATGTGATATGCCCAGTGGCTTTCCATGGCCAAGATGGGAATCGAATCCTGATCTCCGAGGTCATAGTCCAATGCTCAAATCACTATACCACGCTGGCAGAAAATCTGATACTGAGACCAAAATGTGTCTTGCTCTTTATGGTATTTTAAACTCTTCCTTGGCTTCACTGCATGTCCTGCTCCCCCCCCCCCGGCCACGCCACTTTATCCGGAACCAATCTTTCAACTAAAGGTACATCTGTTACTCTCCCTTTTCTATATAACAATGAAAAAATAAAGGGGCCTTGCCCTGTACTGCATTGATTCCTCTTTTGGATAGCCACTTAACCACATACCCATCCTGGTTGGGAGCGGGTGAATGGTAAACAGTGGGAATGCTAAGCATCCATGCTTTTATCCTCTGCTTCTTCCTTGCAAATTAACTCCCCCTTCCCATAATTTGGCAGGGGATCAGCACAGCAGCCAGAGGTCTGTGAGTGATGTCTAAGTGAAAACAAATACAGTATTTAGAGAGAAATTCTGGCCAATCTGTCTTCATGTACTGTGTGAGCATGGCTTCCTTCTGCTTTCACCATTTCCATGACAGATGTAGATTATATTAAACAGAAAGCTGAACTGAAAACTGAAAGCCACTTCTCTTCCCCTCCTTCCTAGCCCCCAGCACTTCAGGTAGTCTGCTTACCTGTTTTAAAATTATTTATATAAAGTGCCAGATTTGTTTTTACTTGTTTATACATCCATCCTTCCTCTAAGTAATTTTAAAACTAAAACATTTTTTTAAAAAAAACTATTGTAAAATTATGCCAGACATTTTGTAATGTCACAGGCACCATCCAATTGAAGTCTCTGGCTCCTGTCCAATTTAGGTGCCAATTTGGAAAATATTTTAAAAAACAAAACAAACGAAGAAGGTACATTTGGACTGAGGGTGCTTCCAAGCTAGCTTCATGGCTCAACAAAACAAAATCAGGCTACAAAATGGCTCTGTGAGTTAAGTTCCAGTCAAAGCATGGAATTTGCATCTGATGGTTTGTATTCATCCTTTGACTCAGAATGTAGTTCCACCATTGTAGCCAAGGCTAAAACAGCGCATCATTTTAATTTTTTGTGGATGCAGCTTTAAGTACTTTGCTTGTAGTGCACTATAATTTAACCAAAAAAAAAAAAAGGCCTAGTTGATTTGGGGACAGAGTATTCTGCCTTGGCACATTCTTGGGTACTAATATGATTTTGATCTCCTTCCAGGTCTTATGATTCTACAAAATAAGAGGAGGAAAAAGAAGATTTATAGACTAAGGTTTGAGGGCAGTTAGCCCTATAGCCCTATACCCCTATAGACTCAGTAAAAAGATTTATAGGCCATCATATCGCAAGTTTTGTAGACAGCTAGCAAAACTATAGAAACAAATTGGGATTCAAACATTGTAGCCTCCTTATGCAGTCTGCTGAATAAAGTTTCTGTATAATGATGTGGAGGTCTGTGCAGAAATGTTAATGTTCGAAGTTGTTCCACACATTTACTTATTTGATTTATGCCCCAACGTTGGAGGCAAGAGCTCTCTAAGCAGTTTATGCAAAATACTGTTAAATATTTTAAAACAGTTAAAGACATTCATCTAAAAAGACTACATTTGTAATATATTTAACAATGTATACTCTGTGTGTGCGACACACACACACATGCACACATTCACTCTGATTACTTCTCCAGATTTTATCCCTCTGTCTTTCTCTCTCTTGAAGGCCAGGAAAGAAATAACTTAATAGCCTTCCTTGGCAAAAAGCTATACAGAGTAAAAGCCATGCTGAAAGCCCTGCTTTTCCACTGAGATGAGCCCAGCTGCAACAGCAACTGTGAGCACTGCTTTGGACTACACCATGCGGTGAGTGGCTGTCCAGTGTTTATTCACTTCCTCTTCTTCTCTCCATACACACTGTGTGGCTACTCCGTCAGTCAAAGTGACTTGGGGCAGATGGAGCAGTGAATAGTGAAAACTTTCCTGTTCTGAACTGGGCAGCTGGAACCCAGTGGAGCAAAGTTCGGGTGGAGGCCAGGATAGGAGCTGCCAGATGGTGGGAAAGGAGAGAAAGTAAGAAAAAGCTGCTATTTAATTTGCTTGGCTCTGTGGTTAAGATAACTGTGTAACTTTCCTACCTTGTCACTGGTGTAAAGCACACACTTATGGAACGGGAAGAAAGAGAGACTTGAAGGGTTGGCTACTCAACACACACACACACACACACATACACCCACCCCTGAGGCTGTTAAAATTTGCTGACGGTAGTCTGTGTATTCTTTTCCTTTTCCTTTCTGTTCTTCCTGTTCTGGCCATCATTGAAACTAAATATCCGATCTCTTCCAGGAGTGAATGCTGGTGTTAAAACAGCACAGCTTACTTACAGGGGAAAGGCATAGAAAACAGTGGCCTGGAATGATAGTCCCTTAGCTCCAGAGAGAAAACGCTGTTTATTACACAGTCACACGTGTGCTTGTAGTGTGTGTGTGTCTTCAAGGTTCACCTGCTTCTCCCTATTTCTGCCAGTATGGCAGCTGAATATACAAATGATTGCTTTATAGGTCAGAGTCCTATGTGGGAGTGTGTGCCTGAGAGAAAACTAGTAGCTGTCTTTGTAATAGGTTCATTCACATGCAGGCGCATGTGGGCACTATTTTGGTGTGGGTTTTGGTATACTCTTGCCTATCAACAGGAGAGCAGCATGGAAGGTCAACATTTGGGGTCACTCGCTAAGAGAGCTGCCTTTGCAGATGACCTACTACTAACAGCAGCAATTATCAGCAGCCACAGCAGGAGTAATAATAACCTTTAATGGAGTTCTTTGTATGCCATTTGCCCATAGAGGCAGGACTCCAGGAGGTTTTTTCATTAATGCCTTTGTTCTCTTTGATGCAAATATCCTGCTGTTCCAAATCAAACTACTATACAGTGGTAATAATCGTTGTATGCTCTAAGCTTGTTGAAATGATTTTCAATTAGCACTAACCAGAGAAAGTGGTGCTGCAGTTGCTTTCAATTTATACCCCATCCTCCCCCATAAGAGATCAGAATGGACTTCAGTTGAGTCTGTTGACAGCTAACTTTTCTCAAGTGGCTTACTCCAGTGATTGCTTAGCCTGCTTTCAAGTGGCTCACAGTGCTACACTCTCTCACGCCACAGTCACACCCAGGGTTTTGTGGGTACAGTTGCCTCCTCACAAACTAGAGTCCCACTGCTAAAGGGGAAGAGGGATAGCTAGCTTACTTTCTCTTCTTTTCTAGTCCCTTCCTGAATACCCTTGATGCTTTTGGTATGATCAACATTTTGTGTATCACATAAGTAATAAGATGCAAATAGATAGCATCACAGTGATAATCTCACAGAAGTTGTGGGGCTGAAAATGAGTTTAAACCTGAACATATTTGTAGTGCTCTCTACTGTACATTGTATTTTATTTTGTATTTATTCATTTACTTGTTTATGTCAGCACTCCTGATAGCATGGGCATTAGAAAAGGATTTGTTTAGGAACTGCTCCCTGTTGTCCTTGGAGGCCTGGAATTCTTGGAAGCAGGAGTGCACACTCACCAAAAGCTCAATGGGTGCAAGCTAATACCTGAAGCTCTTTCCCTACCTAAGCTGCAGACCAACTGTCCTAACCTACCCTGACACCTAACAGGAAAAAATCTAAGGACCACATCTTGTAATTACGCTTAAGACATTGTAAGAAATCTGGCCTGGACCAGGGAATGAATCTGCTCTCCAGGGACCCAACCACCCTAATGTAGTGTTACCACACCTTATATCCCCCCATCCCACAGGATAGCAAAATTGGCAAGAAAAAATCATTTTCATATTGGACATTTATTGGACACTTATGGCTGGAAAGCACGTCCTAGCAGGACATTGGCTATAAATATGTGGTAGGTCAGGATGACTTCAGCATGGCCAGGTCATAAATTCAAGAGGATTAAACAGAAACCCCTGACATTAACGGGCTTGAGATAATCCTCTCAACAACCTGACTTCCAAATACAATAATAGACAAAACTACCCAGGTACAGCAGGCAAGAACCCCCGTTATGCACATTTCCTAAAGAAACCTTCCCTATTCACTCTACCTGACCAAGATATTAAGAGGCTGTCAGGACTCCCATCGATGTTTTTGTCACTTAAAGTTAAGACAATCAGCACATTCCAGACCTCTTTCTTTGCTCTGCAAGAAAGCAATTAACACACATCCCTTCAGGGTAGGAAATAGAGAATAAAAACCCCAGCTCTAGCCCAGGTATTTTGCTAGCACCATGGGCATCATGCTGCATCTCAGACTCCCATTCCTCCGTGTTGCCCTCAAACTCTTGTTTGAGTCGCGCCTCTTCAATCTTCTGTTCCAGGATCGGTAAGCATCACCCTTTCTATCCAAAATATCTCTCCCTATCCAACCTTTCTCACCTTTTCGTTTGATAACCTTGTATGGTTTATGATATTGCTTGATTTCTTGTGTATATCTATTAATTCCCAATAAAATACCCCTTTTAACTTTTAACTGGAGTCCTCTGTACAGTTAGTACTGGTATGCAGAAGTGAAAAGACCCTGTCATTACCCTCCTCTCACAGGCCTCCTTTGAGCTAATAATTCCACAAATCTCAAGAAGATGCTGGTACTGCTGGTGGACCTCAAGGTCCCCCACCTTTTAGAGTAGCAGCAGCCTTAGCCCCGCCATAGCGTTTTATCTGGATTGGTGCCAATAGCAACAGCAGCTCCCCCCAATTTCCCACAAGCACCATGAACAGGCACAATGCGTGGAAGCCAGAGCTTGCTTGGCTGTTACATTGAAAGCTGGAGGGAAGGGGTGGAATGAAAGAGAAGGAGAAAGGAAATGGATGAAAGATGGACAAAGAGACTGGCAAAGGATGAAGAAAGAAAGAGAAGGTGTGAAATGTAGGGAAGTGTAAAACTAATTATTATATTCGCATAGTATTTTGATGTTTTATCTTGTAAACTACTCTGGGGAGGCATTGCCCCAAAAAGGCAGATAAAAACAATTTAAACATTAACTGCTGCTTCATCTTCTGGCTAGGAGAATAACCGTTTCATCATTGGCCTCAGAAGAACTAGCTGGCCCTGGGAAGTGGCATCAGGAGCCACAGCTTGTCTATGTGTGTCACATGTGCCTGGCTATATAATGGGAAAATGGGAAGAAAGCAGAACTGAGTGAAGAAGGCTGACAGAAAAATTTGGGGTGGGGGAGATGGGAGAGAGAGAGGGCATCTCTACTCTGGTAGAAAAGTATCATAGGGGGCTTTGAAGGAAATTAATAAAGTAAAAGGTTGATATTTTTAATCATGATAATGATGACAATAATAAAAACTGGGAACAGAAAGAAGAGAGAAACTGTTAGCCGGAATTGAATGTTAAACTAAGAGGAGAGAGAGATGAAAAAAACTAGCAGCTGGTGATAAGGTAGTATGAAAGGAAAGGGGTATAAGAAATCTTAGGAAATGAATGAAAATACTTTGAGAATAATATGAAGGAGAAAGGAAATAATACAAAATATTTTTTGCTATTTAGAGCCTCTAGATTGGCAAATTCGGCCTGAAACAAAAAGGGCAAGCTGTGATTCTTCTTGTTTCACTTGAGAAAAGGTAACATTATGGAACTCTCTTCTATAAGGAAGAGTAAAAACTTCCACCATTTCTGAAGAGGGAATAGATAACAATATCAAAAGATGGAACTTCCTTTATACCAGGTCATCTGATTAGCCTAGTATTATCAACACTGACTGGCAGCAACTCCCCAGGGTTTCAGACAGGAGACTTCCAGGAGAGGCATATATGCAGATAAAGCCTTGTGGTAATTGAAGCTGTCTGAAAATAAGTATCAGCAGCCACTTCCTGCTTTTAGGAGGAATGTTAAGTTACAGTGTGAGCTATTTGCAAGAGTGAACAGGCTGATCATGGAAATCTGTGTGAGCACTGATGCAACATGATAGAAGGACAGATCTGGAACCTAGGTGCAGTATTCTCCTCCGCCTGTTCTATTATGGAGGAAGAGGTGGTTGCATTTCTCTCAGGCCATTTCTGCACTAGACTGTAATAGTGCTATTATTCCACTTTCAACATCCTATGGAATCCTGGGGTTTGCCCAGGGCCACTCCCTAAGCTGCAAACCCTAGGATTCCATAGGATGTTGAAAGTGGAATAAATAGTGCTATAATAGTCTAGTGCAGAAATGGCCTTAGTCAATTCAGTTCACACTTATCCAGCAGCAGTGAAGTGATAAACCACTGCTGGATCTCTCTGCACTTGTTTATTCCTATATCCCTGAGGTTTAATGGTTTAATGGAAGTGGTTTAATGAATGGGGAGTAATTCAATTAAATAATTAAAAAGATATTGAGACTACCACATACCTCCTGTTTATACTTTGTTGTTGTTGGCTGCCATCAAGTTGACTTTGACTTATGGCGACCCTATGGAAGAGAGATCTCCAAGGCACCCTGTCATCAACAGCCCTGCTCTGGTCTTGCAGACTCAGGGCTGTGGCTTCCTTGCTTGTGTCTACCCATCTGTATAATGCAGTCTTCCTCTCTCCTACTGCCTTCTACCTTACCAGGCATCATTGTCTTTTCTAGTGAGTCAGGTCTTCTCATGATGTGTCCAAAGTATGACAGTTTCAGTTTAGTCATCCTGGCTTCTAGGGAGAGTTCATATTTAATTTGCTCTAGGACCCATTTATTTATCTTTTTTAGTAGTCCACAGTATCCATAGAACTCTTCTCCAGCACCACACTTCAAATGAGTTGATTTTCTTCCTGTCAGTTTTTTTTTCCACTATCCAACTTTCAGAGCCATACATATAAACTGGAAATAGATGGCATGGACAATCCTGACTTTAGTATTCAATGATATATCTTTATACTTCAGGATCTTGTCTAGTTTCTTCATAGCTGCCCCTCCAAATCCTAGTCTTCTGAAATCTTGACTAAAGTCTCCATTTTGATTAATGATTGATATAAGGCAGTAGTTCTCAACCTGTGGTACCCCAGATGTTTGTGGACTTCAGCTCCCAGAAGCCCCAGCCACTATGGTCAATACTCAGGGCTTCTGGGAGCTGAAGTCCAAAAACATCTGGGGACCCACAGGTTGAGAACCACTGATATAAGGTATAGAAAATCTTGAACTATTTCAATGTTTTCATTGTCTGCTTTCAAGTCTGTGGTCATGATTTTTGTTTTCTTAATGTTCAATTGTAAAACTATCTTTTCCTTTTCTTCCTTGACTTCAGTAATCATTCCAAGTCTTTGCTATTTTCTGCTAGTAGTATGGTGTTCTCTGCCTGTCTGAAATGGTTAATGTTCCTTCCTCAAGTTTTTACACCTCCTTGCTCCAAGTCTAATCCTGCTTTGCCTATGATATGTTGAGTGTACAAGTTAAATAGAGTGTTAAAATGCAGCCTTCCCTGACCTCTTTGCCAACTGGAAACCATTTCATTTCTCCATATTCTGTACTGATGGTGTTTTTTTGTCCTGAATATAAATTACATATCAGGGCAACCAAAAGTTGTGGCACACCCGTTTCTTTAAGAGTGATCCATAGTTTCTACTCAATCAAAGGCTGTGCTATAATTTATAAAGCACAAGCTGATTTTCTTCTGAAATTCTTTGGTGCGCTCCATAAACCAACATATATTTGCAATATGATCCCTATGGTTCCTTCCTTTCCTGGATCGCCTTGGATATCTGGCATGTCTTGTTCTCTATAAGGGAAAAGCCTTTGTTGTAGAATGTTCAGCATCACTTTGACTGCAGGAGAGATTAATGCAGTTGTCCAATGGTTACGCAATCCCTGGTATCTGCTTTCTTGGGAATTGGAATCTATATTGAGTGTTTCCAGTCTGTAGACCATTTCTTTGGTTTCCATATTAGTTGACAGATTTTAGTTAGAATAAGGGTAAATTCTATCTCTGTAGTTAGAAGTAAGCTCTATTGGCATGCCATCTGTTTTTGGTGATTTCTTTCTCCCAAGTGCTCTGAGGGCAACTTCCACTTTGCTTTCTTGTAGGTTCATCTTCATATGGTTCGTCGTTGAAAGAAACTGTCATTCTTTATCTCTTCTGTATAGTTCCTCAGTGTATTGTTTCCACTGTCTTTTTATTTGTACTTGGTCATGTAATGTGTTCCCCTGCTGGTCATAAAGCAAACTCCACTCTTGGTATAAATTTCTCTTTTGATTTCTTGTTCTTCCTTTTTGTTGCAATGTTCTATTTCTCTGCATTGATAATAGTTCTTTTTGCCCCACGCACAAGTTGCTGAGTGGTTGCATTCAGGAATCTGACTCTACTTCTGCCACCTTTTATTTTGTTTCATGTCTCTTGGCTGCTAAAAATTCAGTCAGCTGCTCTCGTGCTTCATTACTTGATCCCAGGCCAGATCTTCCTAACATATTTGATTCTGTTCTTTCTCCTACTTTTGCATTCCAGTTGCCTATGACTAACAAGTCCTATTTTGGTGTGTAGTCAATTTTCTTCTGGACTCCAGCATGGAATCTTTCAGTTTCTTCCTCTTCTGCCTGTTCAGGTGGGGCATAAACTTGGATTATGGTTATATTGATGAGTTTTCCATAAAGTCTAATTCATATGATTCAGTCAAACTTTGAATTATATCCTTAGACTGCTGTTGCTACATCTCTCCTCACAATAATGCCACCCCATTTTTGATTAGATTTTCACTTATTGAAGTAAAAAGTGTGTAACTATCTCAGAATGGCCCATTCCTTTCCACTTTAGCCTGCTTATCCCAAGTATTGTAATATTTATATGTTCCATTTCTTGTTTTTCTGTGTCTAGCTTCCTCGAATTCATGCTTCTCACATTCCATGTTCCGATAATAGGTGTTCTGCAGCTTTGGAATTTCCTTTCACCTCTAAGCATGTCAACAGTTAAACATCCTTTTGGCTTAAGTCCAGTTGCAGTATTAGCCACAGTGCTACTCATAGTTGTCTTTTGCTGTACTCCAGTAGCTTGTTGAGTACCATCTGTCCTGGGAGTGTAATTTGTCAATATCTCTTGTTTCATTTTAGATTGCCTCATTGTAGAGTTTTCATGGCAAAAGGCATTCAAAAAGAGTTTACTGCCCCCCACCCCAACCTACTGCTACTTCCCAGGAGCTGTTTAGCACAGTTAGTCTGGCTCCTCAGCAGAAGCCTGTCTGACATGGGAGACCCCATTAATTGTACTGCTGCCATCAGTATAGCCTCTAGCCTCGCAGGAGCAAGCAGACCTACCACCACAGAAAGGTAGTGTGTCTATTAATTGTATTTTTTGCATGATTTACTGCCCTGGCATTGCTTCTGCTATAGGGTGTTTAATTTTCGTGGTCCTAATAATGTTATTACAGAAGTCTGGATTTTATTATTTTATTTTTGTCTGCCTATGTTACATAGCTACCTTTAAAAATCTGTTATTATTTTGGGGTCAGTCTGCCTGAACAGACAATGTCTACCTCTGGCCAGATTTTTTGAACTTTGTTTTTCCACCATCCTCTAGAGCAGTGGTTCTCAACCTGTGGGTCCCCAGATGTTAGTGGACTTCAGCTCCCAGAAGCCCCAGCCACTATGGTCAATGCTCAGGGCTTCTGGGAGCTGAAGTCCACAAACATCTGGGGACCCACAGGTTGAGAACCACTGCTCTAGAGTATCTGCCATCCATCCTGAATAAGAGTCTTGGAGAACCCAAAAACTCACCGTGTTTATGATATTTTAGTGATATACATCGAGGTACTATGGAAACATTCCACTGTGTTTCTGCACTAGGCATGTTGGACCAATAACTTCAGATACACTGGTGTGGCAGAATCACCTGCTTTCAGGAAAAGGTGCATATTTCAGTCAGTGGTGTGAGTGTTAGTGGTGTGAGTTTATGACGCGAAATGGGGGCCTCCGAGACAAACATTTAATTTCCTCTGACAAAGAACTTTCTGAGGATCTTATGTGACACTAAGCAAAGAGGACTAATAACACCTGACAGAAGAGATGTAGAAAAGAAACAGAGTCTCAGGGTGTTCAAAAAGCTGATTATATTTTTGCAATTACCCCTCTATGTTTCAGCCTAGTAATATTTAAAGGCATTATTTAGGGGTTTTTAAATATAGAAGAAAAAAATGGAACAATACATAAGCAGCAAAACTTATAACAGGAGACAAGTTACAATTTGCAATATCAATTTTGTGTACATAAAATGCTAATGAAATTTAAATTTTCCTGCCTTTTGTCTCCATGTGACCAGGAGGGAGTGACTGACCTCTGCCTGCATTGAAATGCCTCCAAATCAGCTGATCAATAGACACAACATCCAATACAGAATGTAGGCCTGTGGCTCTAACTCCTTCACTTCACTTCACTTCACTTCACTTCACTTCACTTTTCTTCTCCTGTATAATTTTTTCACATCTTTTGCCTGATGAAGAAGCCAGTGAGCTTCAAAAGCTTGCATGATGTGTTTTGCGCATTTTGGTTGGCCTGCAATGGTATGTCTCTTTTGTAGATTTTGGATTTTGTTTTATTTTGCTATATGGCCAACACAACTACCCTTGAATATGTTTCCTGGATTGACAGTGTGGTTAGTAATTACTGAATGTGTCTAAATATCAGATGTGTAGTATCTTCTCCTCCATTTTGATGGATGCCAATTAGAGGGTTGGGTTTTTGTTTTGTTTTTTCATTGTTAATGCTAATTGCTATAGAGGAGGAAGGAACTTAGTTGAGACTGCACCTGGAAATGGAGTGTGCAAACCATCTCTTTCTATATACTGAGACTTTAATGATACCCTTTCCCCAAGTTTTAGTATTAAAAAAAAATACCATGTGATTTCTTTTAAAAATCACACAGTGTGTCTGAAGCCTGTGCAGAAGTAGCTGATCACACGTAGCCTTAGTTCATGGAGATCCCCATGCCAATGAGTGAATATTTGGAGTGAAGCCACCAATGTGCCTCTCATGAGGGTCCACAGCTATGGTTCCATTCTGTGGTCATTTTATCTCTATGAAGAAGCCTTGCATAGGCCTCTCAGTCAAATCTACAAGTGGCATCTTCAACAAAACATTGGAGTGTTGAGTGTTCTTCTTTAGGATTTGGTCCAGCCAGCTTTCTCTTCTTCCAGAATATTCCATTTTGTTACTCCTTCTTTTTCCAAATATCCTTCTCCACCCAAAGCCATGATTCAGAATGTCCCAGTGTGAGAGCCAGTGTGGCTTAGTGGTTTGAACATTGGACTTACAGCTCTGGAGACCAAGGTTCAAATCTCTGCTCAGCCATGGAAATGTACTGAGTGATCTTGGGGAAGTCACACTCTCTGAGCCTCAGAGGAAGGTGAAGGCAAACCCCCCTCTGAACAAATTTTGCCAAGAAGACCCCATGATAGGTTTACCATAAGTGGCCCTAAGTCAGCAGTAACTTGAAGGCATACAACAACAACAACAACAACAACAACAAAAGCAACAATAACAACAACACATGGCCACTGAGCAAGCTCAACATTCATTGTGTGGGTTTGGCATCCCTCATCTTTCAGTTCCACTCTCTACCAAGGCTCTCTGAGGACCATCTTACTGCTGCTCAGATATGGAGAAATTCAGCATGACATTCTGTTCATTCTTCTTAAGAAGTCTCCTTCTGAACACCTTTTTCTTTTGGCAATTTCTGCAATCTGTCAGAGGCAGATGTGACATGGAAAAAATAGGAATAGGTTCCTATACCACAAAAAAGATCAGCAGTTCAGCATGTTTCAACAAGCTTTTTATTCAAAACTAACAATATGCCCTTGTGAAATGAAACAACCAGATCAGGTAAGTATTGCATGAGTAAACGAAAACATCTGGAATCTTCTAGAGGTAACTTCAAGACTTCTTCTAAAATGCATCCCAGGATTTTTTTTTTTTACCAGCCTCTACTTTTCTAACAATTTCCATTTTGAGAGCCAATCTATTCTTTTTTAAAAAAAATGTTGAGGGTAGCTGGTAAGGCTTATCTGTACTCCCCTTATCAATCTGTTTTGCTGTTCAAGGATACTGAGAAAGGCATAACAAAGGCAGCTGCTCTTTAACTTGCCTGTTGAAAGGACGCATATATGGCTACAGTTGGTTTGGCCACAGTTGGATTGGCCACAGTAGAATCCTGCTCTTTCCTAGTTCAGACTTCATTGCATTGTTCATTACAATCACGCCTTTGCAACTCAGTACTTAAAGTTTATGCTTTTCTAGCCCTCCTTCACCATTCTCCTCATTGGCCTGTTATAGCGCTATGATTCCACTTTCAGCATCCTATGGAATCCTGGGGTTTGCAGTTTAGGGAGGGGCCGGCCAGCCTCTCCCAAAATTGCAAACCCCAGGATTCCGTAGGATGTTGAAAGTGGAATCATAGTGCTATAACAGTCCAGTGTGAAAATGGCCATTGTCAAGGCTGCTAAAAACTTCTCAGCTAGACAGAGAAAAAGGGAGAAAGATGGACTAGGTAGGCATAAAAAAACTTTGAGCTTCTTTCTCAGAGGCTTTGTGAATTGAGGCATGCCTGTACAGTGAATAACAGCAGCTAGTACTACTCGTAAAGAAGTTAACAATGTGACCACCATGAAGACAATCACAAAATAATAAATGAAATACTTAAAATTAACATATCAAGAAAAGGGGGAAAATATATAAGACCAAATGTGATTGGGTTACAGGTGCCAACATTTTTGGCCACTGTTCATACTGACTCGAGCCTCAGGTTTTTTGTTCCTGTTCTATATAGTTGTGGGGTTCAAAACTGAGAGACCCTATTATTAGATAGGTCCAGATTCCTCTTTTTGCATATTTATCAATCAGCTGCCATACAGCTTCAAGTCATTCAAAAATGAAATATTTGCCCAGGGATTGTTCAAAATAAAATCATATTTCCTAAAATGTGGGTTTAGACTGTCCATTATTCCTTTCATATCCTGGACCACCCAGCACGTGATCATGAATGTTATTATTGGAAACGTTTGTATCATTGTAGCATTCTCATCCTCACAACAGATTTAAATGGCTATCAAAGAATAATCGCATGATCATAAATTTGTCATGCACACCATTTTTCATGAGGAGAGAAGCAGCAATGGTTACAAACTGCTTTAACATTCAAGCCATTTTTCTTTTAAACCTCTTTAATTGTCATGCCCTCTCCCCATGTTGGAATTTATAATTTTTTTTCAGGATGCTAAACATTTTTTGCTAAAAAAATTCCTAGGGTCTTCAGAGTTTTGCCCTAGAGGTATGAGACCACTAAAACATGTTAGACTGATTTGAATTTATAGTATAGACGTGTCCCCCCCTCACCTTTTCTTAACTATTAACTATGTGTAGAGAAAGAACCTCTTTGTGTGAGTACATTGGAACAGTTCCAATTGCTTCATTTTTGCAGTGTTTTACAGTATTTTCAAATGAAAGAATTCATGGGAAAATACGTTACAAAGGTATGCAGTGAAGCTATTCCCAGACCATGTACAGCATGATGGATCAGTTTTGGGTACAATCCAGCAAGCAATCTGGTTGTGGAACTCTTGTTCTTATTTGTGGGATTTATGTAATGCTTTATATCCTCTCCCACCCCCACTTTGGCTTGTCATTGCCCGGAGTGGGTGTTTCTTGTCTTCAAAGACGACAAGGAAATTTCCTAAATTGCTGTGTCATTGAGGACAGAGCAAGTTTTTGAAGCTCTCTTAACAAGGGGTAAAGAGTGCAAGGGGACCAGAAAAGGCATAGATCACAATTAAGTGACAGCAGATGGGAATTTCTGTTTTGGCTTTGGATTTCAAAGTTGCCTTGCTCGGTCTCATAGAAGTACTTGAACAATTTTGTTGAAAAAAAGTCCGTGTTTCCCTCTTGTCCCTTAGTAATATACTGTGGAAATTCTGACTCATTTTCATACTGTGCTGCTCATTATTTTGCTTCCAGGGAAATATGGGTGAGTTGGTGGCTTTTGCAGGACTGAAGCAGTTGCTAAAGTGGTGGAAGAGCTCAGGCCATGCACTGTTGTATGGGAGGAACAGGGTGGGAGTGTGGGAAGAGTTCATTTGGAATCAAGGGAGATTAGGCCAGGAAGGGAACAGCAGGTGGAATTCTGGCAAAAGAACCATGATTAGAAGGCCCAAAATAAAGAACACATGACCAGATGCTAGTGAGGTTGGGCAGTTTCTGAAACCTTGACCCGTGAAGGGGCCCATTCACTAGAAACTAATGTTACCATCTTGCTTCTTGCTTTGTGAAGAACCCACCAACAAGTCTGGAGATGGGTTTTGTAGTGTCTGACTTTGGCCAGCCCAGCAGAAGGAGCAATTGCTGCTATCTAGCCTCCCTGTAATGACGCTTGAGGCATCCTCTCAGTTCATTTGCCTCACATTGGCTGATCCAGGAGTCCCTTCCACCAGATAGTCATGGTGCCTCCACAAAGTGGTGTATTCCCAGGGCATCTTTGAAAAGCTGGGAGGTGGCCCAAAAGATATAAGAGCCAGACAGAATCAATAGCAGGACTCAGAATGAAGGAAATGGATAGAAGAAACTGAGATCTTTGGCTGAAGTAATGCTTTAATTGTTAGAGCATGGAAAGAAGTCAGGTTCCTGGCAGAAGAAGGAGTAAGGCTGGAAGAAACTCAACTGGCCACTTGTGATTTCTTCCACAGGCAAGAAAATCCTATCCATGAGGTTATCCAGATGTGGATGCTGTCATCTTATAGTGGACTGTTTGTACAAGGGACATTGCACTGTTTTTTTTTCACTCCCTGGGCATCCAGGTAACACACTTCTTTCCTCAAACTGTTCAACCTCATTTCCCATCAGCAGCTGCAGTTATTTCATTATGTGAGAAACCAAATAATTTAAAATAAAATGTGTTGATGCTACTCCTCAGTGTGTTTCTCAAGCCACAGTGTTATCACCTTGAGGGCAATGTGTCTCATATAATCTGTGATGATGAAGTGACGTGTTCTCCCAGCCTCTTTCTCTCTCTTCTTTGCATTTGGCATAATGATTTCTGGTGGCCTGACACGAGTGACCTGTTCTAACAGGGCAGCCACATGGCAGCACGGTGGCTCCAGTGTTTAGTTTAATTCTAGGAGCAGCCATGTTACCATGTGTTTGCCCTGCCGGTGTAGGTTGGAGTAAATAAGCATAAAGATAATACACTCAAAGAAAGGAAGAGAGCAAAAGCAGAAACGTGGAACCAGTTTTGTGGTTGCATCCAGAAAACTGTGAATCAGATGTTGAAATGGATTGCAATACACAATCTTAATGCATTGCAATATGACAGACATGTGGAACAGTGTTAAGACTATACTGAGATACCAAAGGTGTATCTAGGGTGGGACAAGTAGGGTATGTGCCCCAGGTGACAGCACCAGGGAGGTGCAAAAAAGCTGTGCATGTAGGGGTGGGGGTGTCAGGGCCTCGGGCGTCGCCGCGCCGGTGGGCGCTGTGGAGGCCGACGCCGCCGTTACCTCCGAGGAGGAGGAGGCGGGGCCGGGCCCATCGGAGGTCGCAGCCGACGACGAGGGCCGCGCGATCGCCGCGGATGGCTCCGCCGCCGGGGGGGATCGCTGGGACGCCGCAGTAGACGCCGATCCCAGCAAGGGTCTCCCTGGTGCGGCGGAGGACGATGACGACGACGCAGATCGGCCCGGCGCTGCGGAGGCCGCCGGCCCGGCTCCCGGGCCGCGGGGCGTGGCGGACAAGGACCTGCGGGAGGAGGCGGGCCCCGGGCCTGATCCCGGGGCACCGCCTACTCGCGAGGCTGCCTCGGAAGAGGCTGAGGCTGCCGCGCTGCCGCCGACGTTCCAGCAGCGTCGACGGCTCAAGGAGGCCAGCCGCCGCTCCTGGCGGCTGCAGGAGAAACACCTGGGAGCAGGCAGCTCCCAGCTGTAGCACAGCTGCGAGCCCGGCCACGTGCTCAGCGCGGATTGGCCGCGGCCCGGCCCGCAGGCCTTTTTAGGCAGGCGCGGGGCTGGGGAAGGCACGGAGCAACAACCGTCGGCTTCCCGTGCGTCTGTCGCCCGTGCCTTGTTCCAGTCCAGCCAGTGTCTGCGTTCCGCTGCCCGGCTCCACCCAGACCCTACCCTGCGTTAAAGGTGCAGTAACCATTTTGTGTTTGGGGTGAGGTAACCCCTTGTTATTTCCGTTGTCGCCTGCTGTTAAGGCAACCCTCAGTTCAAGGCCCTTGCTGGCTGCAGCGCCCGGTGGGACTGTTTGGGACGCTGCTGGTGGTCGCCTCCAGCCCGGCCCCTGCTTGACCTCAGCCCACGCTGACAGGGGGTAGAGATAAGAAGGTGGGGCACAACTTCCATGCTTGCCCTAGATGCTGTTTACAGTAGTAACACCACTGTTAGAAACTAAGGCTAAATCTTATGCTGCATGTTTGTGGTGGAATAAGTCAATGTCATATATTTTCTCCCCTTCTACCACCCACAAAACACCCCAAGATTTTTTGACTGGATGATCAGAGAAGATCTGGACCTATATTGTGTCAAGCTAATATAGTACCAAAACTGGAGGTGGCAGTAATACTTTCTACATCATAGGGCCGAGCTATGTTTATTGCCCATGCTTCCCCCACAACCAAATTTGTAATTTCTTCTTTCTTGCCCCCAAGAACAACTTCATCTCTCAGGAAGTAGGGGTGGTGAGAGGTGAGAGTCCAGAGGGAGGTCTTCATTGAGCAAGGAGGGAGGAGGGAGGAGGGGAAAGTAAGTCCCCAAGTGGTATGGATTGTCAAAAGCAGGACCTTGGCTCCATCTGTTGTGGAAGGAAGCTGAATGGCGTGACCTCTAAACTGTTGGTCACACCATGACAAACCACTAATCTGGTTTCCCTCTAAGTTGAAATAGGGTGGCCACGCTAGTCAGGCTGTCATCTAAATCTAACATCTAAGGGTTTCCAAAGAAGTAGCACATAAGTCTGTTGAAGCAAAAGAATGAAGAGTCCCCAGGCACCTTAAAGATTTAACAGACTTCTTGTACTGTGACTTTTTGTGGACTATTGCCCAATTGTGTACAAGCCCTCTTCCTCACACCCCCTGTCCCAATTGTACAACTAAGCAATAGCTACAGGGGAGACAATTTTCACATTGTGTCCATGGGAGCCCTAAAGATATAAGCCCTAAGGATCACTAGTTCACCTTCACGTTCTCAGAAGATCAGACTAAAAGGGATTAAGGACTACTCAAACCAGTCAGTGTCAAGTCTAGGGCCCCATTAAGGTTTTCCTAGGCTCTAGACACTCTTGTATTTGACTCCCCACCTCACCTCCACATACCACTAGGGATGTTTTCATGGGCACTAAAATCCTGTTTACATAGGCCCTAAAACTGTCGCAGACCCTAGGCACTGTGCCTAAAGTGCCTAATGGATAAGGCAGTCCTGTTGCCAGACACTTCTTTTTGCTAGCAACTGGATCTTTAAATAACACCATGGGGGAAACAGAAATGACCCTGGGATAGAGGAGTTCCTGAAACCTTCTCTCTAGAACTTTACCAGCAGCTCTGTCTGAGACACTGTCTGACCTCCAGGCCACTGCTTCTCCCTGACACTTACATTTACAATCAGACAGCTCCTTGTGTTTTGCAAGACTCATCTGTCACCAGCCTGTTATGATTGCCTCTGCTTGTGATGACGTCATTTGTGTCTGCTTCACTGTGCCATCCTTGAGGATTCCTTCTCCTGATGAGAGTGTTTGCCCTTGGCCTGTACCGAGTGGCTAATTCCTAGCAAAAAGTGGCACAGGGATCGCACATGACTGGTAAACCCAGTTTCCTCATCCCAGAAGTGTGGGGGTGGGTTGTGATTGCTCAGAGTTGAGCGAATTTACACTTGGCAGCCAACCACGGGCTCTCTCTTCTCCCCTTCCAAGTGTTAATTTAATAATGGAAAAGCTGGGAACTGAATGTTCCATTAGAAGCACCCGCAGAGCTTAGCTGAGATAGGGTCCTTTTCTCAATCTCTCTGAAACATTTCAAGTTGCAGCAGGAGTACCCCTGAACATGTAGAAACACAACAGTCTTACTCAGTATAACTGCCTTTCCAGCTGTATGGCTGTAACACACTGGCTTTTGCTTTTCATCTCAAATGCACAGTCCTTCTATTAAGAAGATGCTACAGATGCTTATGTCACAATAGATCACTCTGGGGGTTTGGGAAGGGAGAGAAGTTTTCCTGTGGGACTTCAGTGAGGATCTGCCGATAAGAGTTTCTTTCTGCAAAACTGCCCAAGTCAGTTCCTATTAGACTAAAGAAAGGGAAGGGGCACCTATCACATACGTATGGAGCATTTCAGTATTTCAGATGTGTATTGAGATGAACCTTTCTGTGTGATTCTCTCAAGTTTTTTCAGACCTTATGTCTGTAGTTATATGTTTGCTATATAATGGAATTATAACACCAGCTTCTACAGTGTGGTGTTTTTAAGGACAACTGTTCCACTAAAAACTTTCTTTGTTGAGATTCAGGTGATTTCATTGCTTCCATGACCAGTGTGGCTAGGGGCACTGGCATTGCATTGACCCTTATTTAATCAGATTTTGTTCCCCACTGACTTTTAAAGCTAAAAAGCAACATAACAGAAAGACAATAGCAATTTAACACATGTACACAAACACACGCAGACTAACAGGGCACAGAAGCTGACTAAATGAGGATCAACACTAGTCTCTGAGATAGGCCTAGCAATGAAGCAATTTAATCTCCCAAATAGAATCAGGGGAACTTTCAAACAGCATTGGGCATGTCCTTTTCTGGATGGAAATTATTTGCTTCTGAGGAGACCTTGTCAAAGGGACATGGTCCATGAACATCATGAAGGTTAAGTCTAATTGCATAATTGCTCGTAACATATCTAGTTTTTAAATTTAAAATAGCAACCATGAGGTGTGAGGAAAATAACTGGGACCATATTCTGTAGGTACATGCCTGGATGTGCTTTAATCCTTTCTCCCCAGTCAAGTCTTGAATCTGCCATTGTCTTGGGAGAGAAGCTTCCATGGGCTTCCTTCCAAGGTAAATTAAGGAGGTTTTCCTCAGGAGCACAGGAAGGAGAAAGTTAATTCTCCTTAATCAGTTTATGTGCTGTATTCCTAATATTGATCTGCCCCACGTCTACTATTTAATTTTTTTAAAAAAAGCCTGACCAATTAATTGTAATCACGCAATTAACATACCATATAATTTGATCTCTAGAGTCTATATTTTATTTCTAGTGCATGAAACTTCAGAGATGAATGTTAACATGCACATCTTTTTTTTTAAAAAATTATTTATTAATTTTTAACCTGAACAATCTAATTTACACTCAAAGTAATATGCATTCAAAAAATGAACAGAAAAAGGAAAAGAGAAAAAGAAAAAAAGAAAAGGAGGAAGAAAAGGCAACAAAGAAAAGAAAAAAGGCATATAACTAATACACAGAAGGGCTCTGACCACCCCCACCCCCATCTTGACTGTAATGAAAAGAAAAAAGAGGGAAAAAATTACCATTACAGATCCAGCTAAATAATCTTACTAAATTATTAATAAGCATAACCACATATTATTACATCATTAGATTTCTTATTGCTCAAAAAAATCCATAAATGGCTTCCAGTCTTTCAAAAAGTCTTCAGTTGGCTTATCTTCTAGAATGTATGTTTAATTTGACCATTTGGTCTAACTCAGCAACCTTAACAGTTCATTCTTCCATCACTGGTCCTTCAGTCCATTTCCAAATTTGAGTAAGCAATATTCTTGCTGCTGTTGGCATGTGTTGAAGAAGTAATCCATATTTACTCTCCAGTGCTGTGCCCAACAGAAACATTTCTGGTAACATTACAAAATCTACCTTTAAATTTTTTTGAATTAATATATAAATTTTAAGTCAGTAACTTTTCACCTTCTTATAAGTTCACCATATATGAAAAAGGAAATCTTCTTATCTTGACATCCCCAACATTGGTTTGAAACATACTGAGACATTTTTGACAGCTTATTTGGGATTAGATACCATCTATATACATCATCTTATGCAGGCTTTATTTTAAATTACTGTACAAAGTAAATTTTGTGTCTTTGGACCACATTTTTCCCTTATATCCATATGGATATTATAGCTAAAGCTTGGGGCTGACCTTATGATGTACACTAGGGCTTTCCAAATGGTGTGCCTTGACACATTAGTGTGTCGCCAAAAGTGTGTAGGTGTGTCACCTACGATCTTGGAAATGTATGTGATTATTTATAAATCATATATTTTTAAAAATATATGAAAGGTTTTCATGAGATAAGTTGTGTCCCCATACATGTTGTTATTACAATTTATGTATGTATTTGTATCTTTTATAAGGGATTAGTTTAATCTCTGGTTTGCTAGTAAAACTGAATTACTGTGTTGCAAAATGATGCATGTCTAAAAAGTGTGTCACCGACATGAAAAGTTTGGAAAGCTCTGATATACACTTTTACAGACCTCATTTTCTATCTCTAGTTTCATAAGTCATTTATATATTTTTTTAAAATTACGTAGTCATAGTCTTTACACAACTTGAAATAAAACTCATTTTCTCTAAGCTACATGGCTGCATTTTTCCCATCTCGATTAAATATGCCCTTAAGTTGTATGTAAGCAAACCAATTAAGATCTTTGGCTTCCTTAAGAATAATCTCTCTTGATTTAAACTTGTCTTGTTCAAAATAGAAAAGATCATCATAAAACAACCATTTACAATGTTTAAATCATTCTTTCCTTTAAAAAGGCTGCCTGAGCTGAGATGGCTAATATTATCTTAGAAAAAAGTCTGAAAACTCATTGGAGAGCTTTCCTAATACAATGATTTTTAAATGCAGCATGTGCCTTGACTTCACCATACCAAAGATAACCATGCCACCCAACCTTAAGGCTATTTCCACACTAGGCTGTTATAGTGCTATGATCCCACTTTCAACATCCTATGGAATCCTGGGGTTTGCGGCCCCTCCTGAAACTGCAAACCCTAGGATTCCACAGGATTTTGAAAGTGGGATCATAGCGCTATAACAGCCTAGTGCAGAAATGGCCTTTAAATTACGATCTTCAAGTTCCAGAAGTCTAACATCTCTAAGCAATATCCATTCCTTCAATCATACAGAATAACAGGTCTCAAAATACAATTTGATATTAGGGGCTCCCAAGCTGCCTCTTTCCTTAGTATTGTACGGTGTTTTAAAGTTTATTCTGGGTTTCTTTGCCTGACAGACAAATCTGGAAATCTCTTTTTACCGCTACACAAAAGGTATTCCATTTTTTATAATAGGAAATGTTTGAAGGAGAAATAAAAACCCTGGCGAAACATTTGCTTTGATTACTTCAGTTCTTCCCAAAAGGGATAAAGAGATAACTTTCCCCATTTTTCTATGTTTTAATTTCTTTCCAGATTCTTTCATGGTTGCTTTGATATAATAAACTGTTCTTCTTTCTGATTGTAACTCCCAAGTATTTAATCCCCCTTTTTTCACTTTAAAATTTGAAAGCAGTTAGTTCATGGTCCTCTTCTGAAGTCATATTTTTAGTCAGCAATTTTGTTTTATCAGTTTATACCCAGAGCATGTCCCAAATGCTTTTTTTTTCCCAGAAGAAAGCTCATCCACGTAAGCTCTCAGCTGGTACTGTTCTTTTTTACCCCACCCCATAGATTCTGTCATCTTGTCTGATATCTCTCAGGATGGTCTCAAACATCAACATAAACAGTAAAAGTCAGAGAAGGCAACCTTGCCTGGTCCCCTTTTGTATATCAATCAGTCTTGTTGCATTCCAATTTACTAAGATCTAGACCTTTAAACTGAGTAGATTGTCTTTATTGCCTCAATAATATTTTAATCAAAGTCCATTCTCTCCAATACTTGAAATAAGTAATTCCAGTAAATATTATCAAACATTTTATCTGTATCTAGAAATATCAAACCAGACTTTTCATCATTATGATGTTTGAAAATTCAATAATATTAAGAGCAGTCCTTACATTATTCCTTAATCATATTTTGGCAAAAAAAAAATACCCTGATTCTCATGGATATTCTCAGAAATATGTCTTTTCAGTCTGCCCGTCAAGATGTTGGCAAATATCTTATAGTCATTATTTAGCAGTGAAATAAATGTATCATTTTTTGTTAATGTCTCATCTGTATTTTCTTTATGAATCATCGTAATATAGGCATTTCTCCAAGAATGTGGCATCCGTAAGTTTTCTAATAATGCCTCATACACTATTTTTAATAGTTGAAGTAGCAACCTTCAGATTTCTTATAACATGCTGCAGGTAGTCCATCTGAGCTTGGTACTTCGACAATTTATTTATTTTTTAATTTCTTCAATAAGTTCTATAATTGTCACAGGCACATTCAAATTTTGCTGTTGTTCCAAGGATAATCTGTCCAATTGGAATTTATCCAAATAGTCTTCCATAGCTAAGATTTTCTCATTGAGCATCACATACAAGTCTCTATAATGTTCCTCAGAAGTTTTAATATTTTCAAATCATGCAAAACAAACTGATCTCCTATCCTGATATTTGTGACATTTTTCTTTATCCTTTCTAGTCTCAACATATAGGAAGGCCATTTCCTGGGTTTGTTTGTGAATTTAAAGTTCTGTTGCTTAAGCTTTAGTAGTTTGGCATTCATATCTTGGACTATAAACAATAAGAACTATTGTTGGAGTCACATAATCTTTTGTTCAGTCTATTTCCTCTGAATTCTGTACTGCCTCCATCAAATTCCCCCCCCTTTTTTTTTCTTTTTTTTTTTGCATCTCCCTTTTTCAGTGTGGAGCTATATTTTATAAATTGTCTTCTCATATAAGTTCTGCTTACATCCCAGACTATTGTGGGTTACGTACCCTTTTTAAGTTCAACTCAAAAAAAAATATCTTCAATTCTTGTTTATATTGTAATATTTCCATCTTCAGAAATAAGTATTCATTAAATGAGGCACATAATAGGCAGAGAGGTGGTACAGGAATACCTGGCCATACTGGATGAATTCAAGTCTCCAGGGCCAGATGAATTGCATCCTAGGATATTAAAAGAGCTGGTAGAGGTCATTTCGGAACCACTTGCTATAATCTTTGAGAAATCTTGGAGGACAGGAGAAGCTCCAGCAGACTGGAAGAGAGCAAATGTTGTCCCCATCTTCAAGAAGGGGAAAAAAGAGGACCCAAATAATTATCGCCCAGTCAGCCTGACATCAGTACCCGGAAAGATCCTGGAGCAGATCATTAAGCAGTCAGTTTCTAATCACTTAGAAAGCAACGTGGTAATCACGAGAAGTCAACATGGATTTCTCAAAAATAAGTCATGCCAGACTAATCTTATCTCTTTTTATGATAGAGTTACTAGCTTGATAGATGAAAGGAATGCTGTGGATGTAGCATATCTCGATTTCAGTAAGGCCCTTGACAAAGTTCCTCATGATATTCTTGCAATGAAGCTGGTAAAATGCGGTCTGGACAGGGCTACTGTTAGTTGGATTTGTAATTGGTTGACTGACCAAACCCAAAGAGTGATCACGAATGGCTGCTTTTCATCCTGGAGAGAAGTGACTAGCGGTGTGCCACAGGGTTCTGTCCTGGGTCCAGTGCTGTTCAATATTTTTATCAACGACTTGGATGAAGGAATAGAGGGCATGCTCATCAAATTTGCAGATGACACCAAATTGGGAGGGGTTGCTAATACGCCAGAGGACAGGGTCAAAATTCAAAATGACCTGGATAGATTGGAGAGCTGGGCCAAGGCTAACAAAATGAAATTCAACAGAGAGAAGTGTAAGGTCCTACACTTAGGTAGAAAAAATGGAATACAGAAATATAGGATGGGGGACACGTGGCTGCTTTGGCTAGACCTCATCTTGAATACTGTGTCCAGTTCTGGGCACCCCAATTCAAGAAGGACATGGTCAAGCTGGAGCAAGTCCAGAGGAGGGCGACCAAACTGGTAAGGGGCCTGGAAGCCATGCCCTATGAGGATAGACTTAGAGAGCTGGGTATGTTTAGTTTGCAGAAGAGAAGGTTAAGAGGGGACATGATAGCCCTGTTTAAATATTTGAAGGGATGCCATGTAGAGGAGAGAGAGGGCTTGTTTTCTGCTGCTCCAGAGACCAGGACAAGGAGCAATGGATTCAAGCTGCAGGAAAGGAGATTCCACCTGAACCTCAGGAAGAACTTTCTGACAGTTAGGGCTGTCCGGCAGTGGAACATGCTGCCTCGGAGTGTAGTGGAGTCTCCTTCCTTGGAGGTTTTTAAGCAGAGGCTGGATGGTCATCTGTTGGGAGTGCTTTGAGGGTGTTCCTGCATGGCAGGGGGTTGGACTGGATGGCCCATGTGGTCGCTTCCAACTCTACATTTCTATGATTCTATGTTTCTATGATTAAGTCTCCATCTAAACTATGTTTACTCCATTTTCTGGAACATTATGATAGGATTATGATCTGAAAATTTTTTTGGTAAAATGTCCATACTCTTTACTCAGCCATATTCATAGAAATCCAAAATATATCTATTCCAGAAACATATTCTGTTCAGGCTTCCCTATTTTATCTGACGGGTTAGAGACCATAGCACCATCAGAAAGTGGAAATAGTCAAAAAGTGGAACCAGTATACTACAGGGAACATGAAGGACTTACAGAGGCTTGTGTGGAACGGACTCCACATGCTGCTTATAAAGTCTCTTGGCCAGCTTGGTGCCTTAATCTCCCTCTAAGCTCACTTTTCAAGCAGCACATGCGCATTTCCAAGTGAGCCTCCATAGGCAAGGAGAACTGACCGAAGCCCACTGTTTCAATGCTTGCAATACAGACAAGTTCCATGAATTTGACGAGGGGAGCTACTCCTTCCATAGGCAAGACTTGAGACTGGACACATGTGTGAGCTGTCCCACGCAAGCCTTCACAAGCAAGAAAAAGTGACAGAATAGGGGACCCTATGTCAAATTAATGGAACTTGTCCTTAATTTGGAAGTGTCAAAAGAGCAAGCCATCAGATAATGGGATATTAAAGGTGGAGGCTACCTGAATAGTCTCTAGAGTTTGGCAGTAAATATCTCCAACCATCTATCAGTCCAAAGTAATCTGTATATTTAAAAAAGATTCTGCGTAGCCTCCCTTGATCGTCATTAATACCTTTACTTGAATATTGGTCTTTATTTGAATCAACAACCTCATTTCACCCAGCCATGCGATCCAGATTTTGTAGGTCTGGTTCAGATGTCTTTCTTAACAAATTTTCATAAAATGTTTATTTCTCATTATTAGGGACATAAATACCTATTAATTTCATTATCTTGCTATTGCAGTTGATTTCCACAGTAACACATCTGCTTTGTCCATCTTCAAAAATCACTTTAAGTTGTAATGGTTGATTTATGTAAAAGATTATGTCGTTTCTTTTGTTCTTGTTTACAGACACAAACTCTAGGACCATACCTCTATTGTGCAAAAGTCTACAGTATCTTTTTCTTATATGAGTCTCTTAAAGAGAAATCATAATTGGGATTTTTTAAATGACTTTTTTTTAACCAATTCAGTCCATTTACATGTCCTGAAATTATTTTCAGATTCATTTTAGTTTTTTTCTTAAGATACACACTTATTATTTCTTCTTAACGACCTTTCAGACATTTAAATATTACCTTCTGAGGCCTCTCACTTCTACATTTTGAAAAGATCTCTTGCTGTCTCTAAGGAGTTTATTGTATATTTTTTAACCTGTGTAAATTGTCATCAGACCTTCTGGAACTATCCAACAAACAAACAAACAAACAAACAAATATATATATAAATAGGTAGTGCCTTGCTTAGAATTTATAATCTGTGTTTTTCAGAATTCTTTTTGGAATTTCTTTAAACATAATTATTTCATTCTCATTTATTTTAAGCTTCTTCTTAAAATGTGCTCAGTATTTAACCTCAAATTATTACTTCTCTTGGAAGTTTTTTCCTCTGTGTATAAGCAGAGTTTTGTCTATATATGCCTTCAATCTGTTTGTCAAGTTCTTTACCAGAGCTGTTTATAAGACCCACCAAAGGTTTTAACTCAGTTAGCTCTTCTGGAACAGCTCTTAATCTATGTTTCTTTTGGTTTTAACTCCATTGTCATATTTCTCTCCTGTTTTCCAAATCCTGCTGTAAAATATTCATATCCTTTGACATGTCAGAGATCTCCTGTTCATGTTTGTGTGTAATACTTGCGAGATTCTGAACTGGCACCATGATCTCTTTGAACTGTTTTTCAGCCAGCTCTTTAAAATGGTTTACATATCCTGTAGTCTCTAATCTTAACAAGCCCAGTTTCTGCCCTAAATTCCCATTACTTTCTGTCGCACATTTAGTCAGATATGAAATCTGATTATGTGTCTTGGATACTGAGACTTGAATTTTAATGAGCACAGGGTCAATTCCATCTAGCCCAGCTCTGGACATTTTTCTGATAGCCATGTTTATGATGTCATATAAATCACTCTCTGATTAAATTACAGTCTCAGAGACAATATTCATTTCCCCTTTTCTGAAATATGGTTTCTTGGAGATGCCAAATCTATTTCTTATTTCTAGTCCAAATCGCCACTTACTGTAATCTTAAATTTTTGAGCAGTATGCTATCCATCTCTTTTGAGACATGCATTTCCACACTACAATGTTAAGAGTGCTTTAGTCCACTTTCAACACCCTGTGGAATTCTGAGGTTTGTAGTTTACTGACACCAAAGAACTCTCTGGCTGAGAATTCTAGAGGTCCCTCACTAAACTACAAACCCCAGGATTCCATAGGATGCTGAAAGTGGACTAAAGCACTCTTAACATTGTGGTGTGGAAATGGTTCGGTTTCAAGCACTTTATCAATGGAGATTGCACTTCAAATATTTACCATTCAAATTGTTTCTACTCAGTCAAGCATAATAAATCACCAACTGGGGGTGGGAGAGATTCCTCCATCCCTGTTCAGCATGGACTATCCAAGGATCTTTGATAATATTGTAAATCTTTGTTTGGAGAAGCTTCTTTCTAGCCAGACTTAAATCTTTGTGATCCTTCAGCTTTTCAGTGGTGAACATTGTATGCATCTCTACCAGACGGCTCTCCAGCCCACTTCTGAGCTAGAGAGTTGTCTGAAAGAGTGCATTTCTTCCTTTGTGGAATCCTTCTATATCATTATATGCTTAAAGATAATAAATTCTGCAAAGCTAGGAGCAGCACACAGATCACGCTAAACAGTAGGCCATCTCACACATCTTTTAGAGGAGCTCAGATCGTCTGCCCCAGAATTCTGCTAAGTTTTTATTCATTCTGCCAAAACTACAGTTGAGGCAAATAACTGCACAGCTCATGAAATCTGTGGATAGTTGGTTCCAAAGATAACATCCTTTGGGCTTAATCTGAGCCAACGCCTGGTCTGAAAACTTTGTCCACAACAATGCCCCAGAGAAATAGGAATCAACAAGGAAGAGCAGGTACATGCTCACAAACTATATGCCTTCCCTCAATAGATGCACAATCACACCAAGCTCCCACACTTGCAGAGACAAGAGTTAGATACACTATCCCAGTTCATTTATTGAATTTGCTGCCACACAGTATGAAGGTGACTGCATCAAGAGGGACAAGACAAATGTGTGAAGGATACACTTCTGGCCAGAACTTGGGAAAGTTATATTTGTATTACAGGACCTCAATTCCTCTAGGCAGGAAGACCAGTGGCCACACTGGCCGAGAGATTATGAGAACTGAAGTCTAGAAAAAGTAACTTTCCCAAGTTCTGCTATCAGCTTTGATAGCCAAATGGCACAGCATCTTTTTGAGTACTTGATGATACTGGAGACAAAGATAAGAGGACAGTTTGTGAGCTTGTCTCCCTGGGCATACCTAGTTAGTGGTGAGTTATGGTCCAGATGGACCTTCAGTCTATGGGGATGCTCTTACGCTGTCCTCATCAGCTTCTGATGCTCTGGGCTTCTAGTTTCATTTAGTAGATTAATGACTCTCATTTTAGAAGTCAACCAGTGCTTTAGGACAAACCAAAACTTCATGCTGTGTGACAGATGGTAGGAAAGCTGTACCCCACCAACCAAAAATGCAATTGTTCCCAGAGAGCGGCTTCTTTAATCCTGCTATCTGACATTAAAGCAGATACATTATTTTTATTTTTATTTGTGGAAAGGCCACAGTTCTGTTATGCAGTGTGTGACCTATATTTGTTGGAACTCCTCCCCATGACAGAGTTGCTCTAACGCTGTGTCATCAAGCTGGCCTATTTTTTGTGTGCCCTAGACTTCTTCATCCTGTTCTAGGGTTCTTTTTTCCCCTCTAGATGCCTGTTTTCTGTGCTGTTGTGCTGGTAGGAAACCACATACCCCTTAGTAACTTTATTTATTATTGATAGCAAATTTAGAAGTTAGAGATTGTTTTGCATTTAAAATTTGATGTTTCGGGCTGCAATTCCTTCTTTTGAGTTCTACTTTGACAGTACTAGGCTAACTGTCTTTCACAAGGGCAAAAATGTATGCACTGAAATCACTTTAACATACTGCTTCAATGTTGATTCCTCTCTGCCACAAATAGAAATAACAAAAACAATTTTTGCACTGAACAACCCAGAGACTGTCTTTAGGTTTTTAGAAATATGCTATCACAATATACCTCCTAATTTCTGAGTAATGATTGGTAAAAGAAATTTGCAATGAAAGGAAGAACAGTGGCTATAATGTTCCTTGATAAATGTAGGTGCACAAGGAACAGGGAAACTTGGTGAACCTGCATTTTGATGGAACAATTTAATTCATGATTCAGGCTAAATTCAGGCTAGGAATCTTAAGAAGTAATTGCGTGAATTAGATACAGGGTCAGAAAGTCAATTAGACACCAGATCCTCACCTAGTGTAAATTGGTGTAGGCATATCCTTTCCAGAGGGGAAAAAACCATCAATGTACATAGGCAGGAACACCAAGACAGATGCCTGACGTAGCACGGGGATAAATTGTATTTGTGGCCACTTTTCGTGTGTTATTCAATCAGAGGAGTTTCCATGATAGTTGGGCCATGAATCTGCTCTGGGTTTTAGCCCTAACTTTAAAGGAGCTATCCAAGGTGATGAACTGTATTCCCAAAATGGATTCAGCACTTTGAACAGCTCATTTCATGTTTAGACTAAATAAGGGCCACCTATTTGACCAACCCTATTTTAATTGTGTTGACCTAGAAATAGAGCAAGAGAGAGGAGTGACCTGATGCAGGTCCAGCTGAAGCCAGGTGTCACTCTGTGATTATCTCCCCAACTTTCCCTTGGGCAACACACCTCAGCCCTAAGGGCTATCCAAATAATTGGGTTACTCCCCTGCTGGCCATAATTGGAAGGTAACCCAAGGGACTCCCGCCTAAGCCACAATGAGAGCCCAAATCCCAGGTTAGCCTCAAAGATAGTCTTCTTTCCTGTTCCTTGGGCCACATGACCTTAAAGAGGAAGTCTCGGAGCCCTACCCTACACCATAAGCATGCCAAAGGTGTACACTGAAGTCCTATATTCTCCCTCCATGACCTGCTAAAACAAGGGACAACCATGTGCTTAGTCCCTTTCCCTCATCAGGCCAACAAACATGGCCCTCACAAATTGGTCAACCACAGTTGAGCCTCAGAATAGCAACATCAGGTTTGGCATGCTGACCAGGTCAGGACCTGTTTCCCCCCCAGAACAGCATGTGGGAACTAACAGAAAATACAAGAACAACAATGTTACTATATCATAATGTTTTCAGAACCTCTTTGAAGCCGTTGACTTCCAATGCCCAATGCGCTGGATAGACTGTGGGCCTAAGTCTATAGCAAAAGCTGTAGAATCAGTACAAATCCAAAAGGAATGGGTGCCAAATTTAACCTGTTGCAGGCCCAAACTCTGTAAAGCCTTTGAGGTCTGGTACCTGGTAAGGGGCAAAAAGTCATAATGGCAAAAAAGGGACCCAGGTCTGCCCCCTCTCTTACACAAACATAACATTGCAGAGCATGAACTGGGCTTAATATCGGATTGATACACAACCGCAACTTTCTGTTCAGTCTTAGAATGCCTAATCCATACAGGTACCTGCGCCCCAGAGTCCCCAGAGATCAGAGCTCTACTGGAATTGTCCCCTTTAGCAGCTATCACTAACTTGCTAACTCACAAAAACCCCAAGAATGCAGTCAAAGCCACTGCACAGAAAATGCAACTTCATGACCAGAACTGCAAATAAGAGACCACATCTAAGCCTCTAAGAATTCTGGGGACAAAGGCTCATGTTGATCAGCAACCTCTCCTCTTTCCCTGGTCCGCTCTTGCAGAGCCTTGAACACTCTGAAGCATCCTCATGCCCCATTTCTGTTCTCTTCTCATTTCCCTTCATGAGAGGAAGGCACATCTTTAATCTGCTTCCAAGCAGATGGCATATTTTAGTCTCTGAGAGTCATATTTTGTCACAGAATTCACAGAGACTTTCAAAGTGAGTGTTTTATAACATTGTCAATTGAAGAGTTGTCAGTGATGTCCTCAGGTTTCAGCCATCTGCTGTATATAGTTACTGTTGTAAATGTAGACCAAAAATGCCTGGGGCAAAATTGTCCCCCCAGATCTATTCCATTTGGTTAATTATGTTATCTCATTTTATTTGGAACTGACAGCTACTAAAAACAACTGTCCACCATCTCAGGGAGAATATGTATTTCCTGGGTCTGGGAGCTTGGCTATTCTAGAAATGCCTTTGAGTCTGCACCCATCATTACTCCTGTGTACAGTGGATGCTTTTATACCCTGCAATAGCCTGGAATTCTCACTGGAGTCAGAAAATGCCTTACATTGGCACTAAAGGGAAGTTTTGATTTATTTATTTTTTTCAATCTGCCTGGATGAGGAGAGTCATCTTTGCACCATAATTATAGTTCTGCAAACATTCCACCTGAGCTGCATCACCTTGACTCTCTAGCCAAAAAGAGGAAAGAAGTGGCTGGGAGTGGAGGACAGCGTTTGTTATACAAGCTATGAAATCAGCGATTAAGTGATGCAAATCCTGGTGATTTTTTTTAACAAACAAACAAACAACAAGAAGAAGAGGTAGAAATGAATGGGGTGAAGGAGATAGGGAAAGCACCAGTGACATTATGAATATAAAGCAATCTGGGTGAGGAAGGTGAGATCTGAAAGAGAATCTCATCTGACAGAAGAGGCTGAAGTATTTTATCCTGGATCTAGAGAAATTATGACAACACTACAGTAAGAGAGCATGAAAACAACTAGAATAATAAGCTTGCACATAAACTTATTTCTGTATTTTCTTGATCTGTGCTTACTTGAATTAACATCGCCTGTGTGAGGCCTCCTTTCCTTTTCCCCATCATCATCCATGAGATTGGTTGCCTCTTAGCAGTTCTCTCTTTACAAGTATTGACCCCACTCTCTGTGTTTGGCTTCCACGTGGGATACACAGTTCTTTTGCTAAGGAAAACATCTGATGGGCCCTGGCCTGTTTCAACAAAACAACAGTCTTCCTTCTATGAATATAGATTTACAAAACCGGTATCATTTCTCCATCACATAATAAAGAATTTAGTGGACTCCAGTGTACACTTTGGACCATAATACCAGCACAAGCTGAACAAGTTTTAACAATTGAATTTATCCTATGTCCAAAAAAATTGAAAAATCGTCCTATAAAGGATTAGAAGATGGATAGACTATGCTGAAAGAGAACCAGTATGGTGTAGTGGCTAGCATGTTGGGAGAACAGAGTTCAAATCCCCACTCAGCCATAAAAACTCTCTGGGTGGCCTGGACCAGGTCATACACTTTCAGCCTTAGAGGAAGGTAATGGCAAATCTCTGAATAAATCTTACAAAGAAAACCCTACAATAGAGTTTCCATAAGTCAGAGTTGTCCTGAGGGTTCATATGAACAAATTGAGAGAATGAGACTATCAGAGTGCTTCTTTATGTTGCATACCTTGGCTGGCTGGTGTTCTGATGCGTGCTACCTGCTTGACCAAGTGCAGCTAAAAAAATGCATCATCCATCTCTAGTTTGCTTATCATGGCATCAAAACCCAACTATCTGGATGGTCTGTTCTCCAGGAATTTAGTGGTATTATGGGATGGAAGCACTATAGCCTCATACCATACAAACTATCCTTCCAGGTTCTGAGTTTATGATATGCAAACTATACTGTTGGTTGCTGCGTTTGTTGGAAGGCAGTTGTCCAGTGAGGCTCATCTGTTGCCATCTAAAGCACTTTATTAGCTCCTGTGTGTCTGTGTGTTTGCATTAATTATTTGTGAAAATACACCTCCCACATTGACATCAAGGCAATCACAGTCATGCCTGGCAATCAGACAAACATATGCAGCTGATACATGCACTAGTCATCTCTCCCACCATTTGCTGTAATTAAAAGGAAGCATCACATCATAAAACCTTTGATAAAGGTACTAATACAAATAAATAGTATAGTCTTGAAAAAATAGAAAACTGATCTTATTCTGAAGATGATTAAATACACATTAAACTATGTAGTTGTATATTTATATTGAATCTTTACTCACGGGAGAATTGTGGAGGGCATCTTGTCGCTTTTGCCCCATCATAACTGTTTGCATGACTTCAGATGTTGTCTTGTTGGGAGTAGAAAAACTCTCATTCCACTATCATACCCTCTCTGCATGATGCAAACACTCCCTCACCCACATTTCTTCCTATGCATGATTAAAGGTTGTCATCACAAGATACAGAGTGCTGATATCATGGCACTTTACAATCATGTGTGACGAACTTCTGGGGATGTGGCTATCTAAAGTGCCAGTGCAGCCTGGAAGCAGGTTGCTAGGCAACCAGAATAGCACCTCAGGAGAAAAACCCAGCCCTGTAGTGTGTGGGAGGGGTGAATGGTTGAGGAAAAAAAGGGTATATAAAGCCCAGTACCTGGGCGTATTTTGATTCCTTCAGTGAGAGCCTAGCAAGGAGCTAGGGAGAAGAATCCCTACGTCAGAGAGTTTGACTGTTTTGGAAGGTTTAGTTGTCAGAGGAAGCCTAGTAAGAGGCAGAAGAGTAATTAAGACCTAGTAGGATCTGGTCAGACAGTGTGACCTAGATTGGGGGTTAAGCTTTGGTAGGAGTCTAGCCAAAGTGCTGTTGTATGATAATTGTGCCTTTCATGAAAGTCTGCAGATATAATTGAACTGTTTCTGAGCAGGAAGTTAATTGTTAATATTGCCTAAAAAGTGTACTGAGGAAAGGTATCAACCCTGACCTACATATGAAATCTAACACGCTACTTTATTCTTATGGTTCTCTGAATAAATGTTACAGCTTATCTTTCTGAATGCTGACTCAACTGAATTGTACATAGTATATACAGTAACACAGAAAATATGCTACCATAAAATTATTAAGTAATTCTAAATAAACATTGAAACCCTCACCCTTTTATGCAAAAGTGGTGTTATGGGAAGGAGGCAGAGTTGTGTGGTAAAGGCAGGGCATCTTATCAGATTGGGAATTGCCACACTGGTCTGGAAGAAGGAAGGGCCTGTCACACCATGGAATCACTGAGGTGGAAGAGACTGCAATGGCTGTACAACCCCTGTCGTGCAAAAATACACAACCAAAGAGAGATGGCCATGCTTAAGCAAAGACTACACCACCCCCTGAGATACCTATTCCACCATCAAATTGCTCTTACCATCAAGATTACACCTCACAAAGAATAGAAATAATGATCAATGGAGAGTTACAAAAATTGTGAGATTCAAAAAGGTACAAGACAAAGATGTCCATTGTCTCCACTTTTGTTTATTGTGGTTCTTGAAGTTTTGAACAAAGGCATAAGACAAGATGAGAGAATTTTGGGAACAAGGGTTTAAAAAAATTGTATAAGTTAAGGGCACTTTCTGGTGATACTCTTGGAAAATCCTCTGAAGTATATAGAAGAGTTAATGGGAAAATTAAAAGAGTTTGGTGAGTTGGCAGGTTTTACGATTAACAACCAAAAGACAAGGAAGTTGACTAAAAATATCAAAATGGAAGGTCAAACAAAACTGATGGACAAAATTGATTTTGAAACTGAGAAGAAGGTTAAATATTTAGGTATTACTAAGGCAAATATGAACTGTACGCTGTTTCAAAACAACTAGGTTAAAAAGTGGAATGAAATTAAGAAGAATGGGAGATGAGAGAAGTTAAGCTTGTCACTGTGAGAAAAATGGATGTTTTGCCTAGAATGATGCTTCTGTTTCAGACAATACCAGTTCTGACAATTCTGAAAATGTGCCATTTTAAGCAATGGTATAACAACTTATCTAAGTTCATATGGCAAGGGGGAAAAAACTAAAAGTCAAATATACATTTCTGCAAGATACAAAAAAAGAGGAGAGGTAGGTCTACTCTACCTGATTTGAAATTCTACTTTGCAGTCTATTGTTTGGTCTGGTTAAAAGAATGGCTGGTGCTGAGAAATAAAAAAAAAAAAAAAAGAATTGGAAGGGCATGACCAAGTTTTGGGTGTCATGCATAACTATGGTGTGATAAAGTTAAGGTGAATGTAGATTTAAATAATCACTTTATGAGACATGACTTATGAAGAATATGGAATAGATATAACCCAGGCTATGCTTGAAAAACACCTCTTTGGGTTTTAGCAGAAGAAGTTTATTATAGAAAACAAAAGACAAGCAAAATAAAATGATTGACTTATCAAGAGCTCCTGGATGATTACCAAGGAAAGTCTAAAATGAAATTGAAGGAACAGTTATCTGCAGAAGGATTTCGTTGTCAGTGTTTTTTCCTATCGATTGGTAAAGTGTACAAACTTTTGTTAAAATCTGAGGTAGAAGTGAAAGATTGCATAGCAAAATAGGCTAGGAATTTTGGATATAACATACAGATGGGAAAAGATGTGGACAATGGGGTTGAAATTTACCTTATGATCTAAATTATGATCTTAAAAAGAATTTTTATAAAATGATGTGTCATTGGTACATGATGCCAGATAAATTGTCCAGAATGTCTAATGGTGTTTCAAATGTATGTTGGAAATGTGAATAACAGGAAGGGACATTTTACATATATGGTGGACATGTAAAAAGTCTAAAAAGTTCTGGGATCAAATACATACTTTGATGCAGAAGAGTTTCAGGATTAACACTCAATCAAAACCAAGATGTCTTCTTTTGGGACTTATGGATGACTAGTTGGAAAAGTGCCATGGGAGATTACTTCACTGTATGATCACAACAGCAAGATGGTTGCATGCACAAAGACAGAAGAATTCAATACTACCAGTACTTGCAAAGGAGGAATGATTGTTGAAACTGATTGAGCTAGTGGAAATGGACAGGTTATCTAGTTTGATTGGAGAAAATGTATTGGAAATATTTCTACAAGACTGGAAACCCCTTGTAGACTTTGTAGAAGAAAGAAAAATGATTTAGATTCTTTGTATTATTTATTGTACTTTGAAAAACATTTAATGAAAGTTATAAAAAAAGAGTCGTTCTTTCTAACTATGATGTGGAATCTCTTTTCTTGTGATTTGAATCCATTGGTTCATGGTTGTTTATAGAGGGGGGAAAATAATGGATAGGCTTTTTTAAGAATGGTTCTAGACTTACGGCGGGCAACTTGTTCTGCAGATGTTGGACTACAAGTCCCATTAGCCTTAGCCAATGGTATGGAATTTGATGAGCCTAACAGCACTTGGAAAGACTACACATGGCCCACCACTGCTTTAGAAGAAGAGCTTTCAGCTCATCTGTCAAAAGGCATGTGTAGCTAGGCTATCTGTCTTTCCTTACCAGATATTTATGGCTAGAAAAATGACCAAGAGGCAATGGCAAAAAAAAAAAGCAAATAACATCACTGGAATCCCTTATAAAATTCCATGGGTCTGGACAATTGGAGAAAAAGCAAACAAACAAACAGAACGTCTGTGGGCACTCTAAGTAATATTTCAGGGTAAGAAGGGATTTTCCTGAAAGTCAATTCATCTGATCTTCTCCTCTAGCTATTTGCATTTGAACCCTACACACACACGCGCGAACCCTTCTACTACACTATGCCTTCATCCTTTATACTCCTTTGCCAAGGTCCCCCTGGCTTTTTCAGACTCTTTTCCTGTTTCTGTCGTTCAGAGTAGCCTGTAAGGGAGTGGATATATAGATGGAAGAGCTACTTGTTTTCTTCATCTCCTCTACATCTTAATGGCTGGTGAAAAATATAATTACTCTTAGTCAGCTGTGACAGCAGCACGCTTTCCCTTGCCAAAGGCTGGTGAAAGCATTATCATGATTTCTCTCTCTCTCTCTCTCTCTCTCTCTCTCTCTGGAAACGCAATGTTTGCTTGCCCACACCCAGAATGAGGGTGCAAAGTGATGGTGACATTGTTTCTGAGGACGAGGAAGGACTAGCTGAGTACTTACCACCTGACTGGACAAGGGCTAACTCATTGTACACATTGCTGTAGGCAACTGCCTATAACAAAATCACTTGGAAGGCAATTATCTGCATAAGAGAAGGGACAGGAGAGGAAAGTGCGTTTAACCCTTCCTCTGCCAGTTATTTTTCCCCCTTTCGTACTGGACTCTATCTAGATATGTCACCATGTCTGCAAGGGTAACAAAATGGGGGAGAGCTGGGAGCTGGTAACACTACTTGATCCAGTCCTCTCTGACTTAACAAGCTGCTGGTGGTGGAGAGAAATGCCTTCCTCTTCTCAGATTATGGTCATACAAGGCAGAGGGTTTTAGGAGGCGAAAAGTGAGACTCTGTCCAGAATATTCTGCTCCTGAAAAAAACAACAAACAAACAAACAAACAAGTAAGTGAGCGACCAAAGCTGCCACTTGAGATTATAGGTGGAACTAGCCCTTTACTTAGGCAAAGGAAAAACAGCTCCTAGCATTATCAGTAAGCAGCAGCTTTTCCATCTTTCCTTCCTCATCTAATGCGTTTGTTTTAAGGGGGAAAAAAGAGGGAAGAAACAGTGCAAAAACATAGGAGACCTGTAAATGTAAAACAGTATTGCCTGGGCTCACATAAAATCTTGTGAATGAAGCAAGTTGACTGCACACTGTCACCAACCCATCCTCGCCTAATCTGGGTAAAGCTAGACTTTCTGGATGCTGGTGCTTCATCTGTCACTTGAAATGGAGCCTTTTCCAGCTGTTGGATATAGATAGAGAGGGAGGAAAGGCATCTTTTTGAGCACAAGCCAAACAGACCTCACTTCTCAAGGACTGACTGATCACCAGGTACTCTTTGCTTGATCCGGTGATCCACAGGCAGCAATGCTGATATAAGTGACAGTTTCTAGATTTCTTCAGCATACATTGTGTAGAGCTCAGAAAATTACATTCACAATGAATTGGTTAGAAATTAATAAAAGTAATAAGTTATAATTCCAAGCATGTCCCCCAGCAGCTAATTGCCTTTATAGTTGCAACTTTTTGAAAAAAACAACTTCCTTGGGTTCTCAAAGTAGCCAAAATGTTAATAACTTTTAGTTACTTTTCAAGATATCTGAACGTTTTTCATCCAGCATCACCAAGCACAGCATGAGCATATATTTGAACAATGTGATATTGTTATAGTTTCAGTGTAAAAGTTATTGTTGAGTTACGAATATGATCTAACATGGTTACTTCTAATTCCTAGGAAGAAGAATTAATTATAAGTAACTACTCAGATTTATATGGAAATGAGTGGTAAAGAGTTCACTTTTCATGGATGACATGTGGAAGTAGAACTGCAGTGCTTATGTGGGGTGCTTTGCTTATGTGGCAGCTAAAGTGTCAGCATTACCCATAAGGCAATGTTATGATCCATTTTGGTGACTGAAACAAGAAAGCACGCACCAGCCTCATGTCTTTGAAATGGCTGGCTCTTCTGCTTTGTCTCTTCATTCTGATTTGTGGAAGGAGTTTGTTCAAATAAAAATTAGAATCACCAATGAAGACCTATGTAAGTGTTTTGTTTTTTAAAAAGCCTTTTACTGTGTGTTTGCACATAAGTAAAACACTCAGATCAATCTTTTTAGCAATTTCAACTGGTTGCAAGGACTGTTTCTCTAAAAATGCCACCCCAAAATTATAAAGCACAGCTTGACTACACAAGAATCCTATCAAGTGGAGCCCCACAAATTTGTACATTACCAAACAGTCCTTTGCCCAAAGCTGTTTCCCTAAATCCAGATTGACTCCAGCTGGGGTGGAGTTCAAGGCAACTGGTGTTAGTCTTCTTCTTTTTGTTGTCTACCTTCAAGCTGTTTACAACTTACAGCAACCCGAAAGCGAACCTATCACAGGGTTACCTTGGCAAGATTTATTTGGAGGGAGCTTGCCACTGCTTTCATAAAAAGCTGAGAGACTGTGTCTTGCCCAAGGTGACCCAGTGGGTTTAGATGGATGAGCAGGGATTAGAACCCTGGTCTCTCAGAGTCCTAGTCCAACACTGGACTTTCCTTGGACAGTCTACCCACTTCCTATACAGGCATTAAGTAGCAGGAATAGGAAAAGAGAAGGCTATTGACCCTGGCTCTTGCTAAAAGCCCAAGGTTTTACTTTCATGATAGGATTAGAGTTTGGAAATAAAGAATACGAAGAACTAGTCACTAGTAACCAAGTCCTTTCCCCATGATTACCTTACTTTACACTTGTAATTTAATGAGGGATAACTTTACTCCTTTCATAGTATGACTATAACTTTTAGTTACTTTCATAATTACATGCTGGTGGGCACACTACATGGTAGAGGACAGATGTCATGTGCTTCAAGTGCTGTGCTTTATGTCTTACGGTGGGCATTGGGGCAACAGCAATATGGATGGGAGGACAACGTGTTTTGTAGCCTAGACCATTAGGCTGTAGAAAACAACTATTTTAGCCAATTTCCAGAAATGGGAAAGCACAGTCACTTTTTTAAAAAAGTTGTAACTCTGACAATAACGAACTAAATTTCTTTTGTCTTGGAACTATGAATGTAACTATGTACTTTAAAAGTAATTTTCCAAACTTAACAAGATCATACCTCTTTACCATTGAGAGTGAAGTAAAACAGGAATGATATCGTGCACCAGAGCTAGGTAACTGCTTAGCAAAATACTTATTATCATTCAGGCAGGCAAGCAAGCAGGCAGGCAGACAGAATCCATAATCTGGCCCTCCGTGGGTGACAGGCAGGATGTGGATGATGGAGGTTAAGCATGTATATCCATGTATACTAGTCAAGACTGTCTGGCTTCTGCTTTGCCTCACTTAACTCCCAAAATCAGTCTGAACACCATAAAATGGCTGCAGCCATGCCGAGCAAATTGTGAACCATTGTGGGCTCTTCCTCATCCTCTTTCTCCCTGAACTTAATAGATGTAGCTATGGCCAGTTTCACATGAGCCTTTTACCACAGCATTGCCCTGTACTGTTCCCTGAGGGGTGGGTTACACAGTGTTGTCCTCCCCTCTTACCCCTCCCTCAGTTTCCCACCGCTACTTCTGTCTTTTTTCTTACCCCAGAAATGCTAAGGAGAAATGCTAAGGAGAATGGCTGAATAGTGAGGCCGTTTCCGCACTAGACTGTTATAGTGCTATTTTTCCCTTTGCAACATCCTATGGAATCCTGGGGTTTGCAGTTTCGGGAGGGGCCATGCGGCCCCTCCTGAAACTGCAAACCCCAGGATTCCATAGGATGTTGCAAGTGGAAGAATAGCACTATAACAGTCTAGTGCGGAAATGGCCTGACTTACAGCTGCTAGCATGATAAAGGCCTCATCTCAAACCAGAACTGAGGGAGGAAAGGAGGAACTAAAATCAGTATTCCACAGTCATTTCTATTGCTGTAAGTGGAGGCTAAAATTTAAAAATCAAAGGAGTGGAATGTTAAGGGGAAGATTTCTGTGCATCTATTAGCAGGCAGAATGTCAGAAGAGTGGCATGGAGATAAAAAAAGAGAGGAAATTGCAGAGGAATGGACAGGTGAGAGAGAAAGGTGGGGCAGAGCGGGGAGAAGACAGCCCAAGACTGGCAGGCTTATTCTGCTTTAACGATTTCAGTCAGGAGGAAAACAGGAAGCTGTGTGATCTGAATACTAACGGGCTCCACTATCTTCTCTGAAAGCAAATGACTTTGCAAGAGGAATACATGGCAGTGCATAGGTTGCCAAGGGGAAGAACAGCAGGAAGCACTGTGTGCTCACAGCTGGCATATTGGTGGAGGATTTTCATCCGCTGGCCTACTGGCAGGAGGCTGCTCAGACATAAGAACAGCCATTCTGGATCAAAGCACAAACTCATCCAACCCAGCACTCTGACAGCCAGTGCAGCTCCTTTAAGCAGTTGTATGGGGGTGGGGGGGCCATTTGCCCAGGGTGGCAATGTTTTTGGGGTGTCTGGGCCTGTAGCCATGCCCTCGCGCACCCTGGCCACACCCACACTCACTGCAGCCACGCCCCAGTGCACAGTGACCATGCCCCTTGCACTGTAGCCCCCCCCCCACACACACACTCCAAGCTCCGCCACTGCCTTTCTGACCAGCATTATCTGTTGTCTCTGTGATACTCTGGTCAGCAATTGTAGTGCTGAATTTGGTGTTAGCTGTAGCTGCCAAGTCATCTGTAAGGTCAGCCCCATGTAGAATGCATTGCAGTAGCCTAATTGGGAAGTTACTAGTGCAGTTGGGAAGTTTTGCTACCTTGGATAGAAAACTGGCAGTAACTAGATTTTTTGGATGGCAATATGTAAAAGACAATAGATTACCCACGTCTTTGTTAGAGAACATAAGAAAAGCAATGCTGGGTCAGGCCAACATTCTGTTCACATAGTGGCTGCCCAGATGCTGATGGGTAGCACACCACTAGGGCATGTGTGCAACTTCAGCCTCTGCCTTGTGCTTCCCAGCAACTGATATACAGGGGCATATTGTCTGTGATACTGAAGATGAGTCATATCCCTTCAACTAGCAACTGTTGATTACTTCAGTTCTCATGTATTTGTCCAATCCCCTTTTAAAGCTGCTTTAGTTAAGGTGGAGTGGAAAATTCCATCATCTTTCATGGGTCCATTCACAGGTCCTGAAAGTAAGAGACCATTTCCATCATTAGGTTGTTGTGGGTTTTCCAGGCTTTGAGGCCACGTTCTATTAGTATTTTCTCCTGACGTTTCACCTGCATCTGTGGCTGGCATCTTCAGAGGATCACTCTGAAAGACCTCAGAAGAGGCATCCACAGATGCAGGCGAAACGTCAGGAGAAAATACTAATAGAACACAGCCTCAAAGCCCAGAAAACCCACATCAACCTATGGATTCCGGCTGTGAAAGCCTTCAACTTTACATTTCCATCATTGTTTCCCCTGAGGGTATAAAGTATATGAAGTATAAAGGATGTAAAGTAATGAATACATGTATGTGGGACAAGGAGACATGTGGCTTTCCTGGAAAACCAGCAGCATCAGAGATTTCTCTGTCTTCTTGTTTTAAACCATGGGCTTGACACTGCCACCAATGGCGAGAGTGTTGCTATAAATGGCCATCACGTTTTACAACAGTGCTTCTCTGAGGGATACCTTTGAATCAGGTACTCATTTTTTGAGAATTGCTTGGATTGGTTTATCAATTTTACCCTCATTATGAGGCTTATTTCTCTTCCAAATGGTCCAAAAGCTGCTGCAACGAGTCATGCTTGTTTAACTTGTAGACATGATTGCTTCAAGGTACCTTACATAGAGCTGATCTTCAAGACCGCTTGCAGTCTCTCAGCTGTATAATATTAGACATATGATAGGTCTCCATATTTAACCTGTTCTGTGTACATTTACTTCTGTGCCATTTTCAAGTTGCAGATTTTAAATTTTAAAGCTTTATATACCCTCAACCTTTATACCTCACGGAACCTTCCCTCTCATCTGTTGGGGATCAATCAGAAGGTTTTAAGAAAAGCGATAGCTTAATGCAGAGTTTTTACACTTGCCGCTCCAAAGCTCAGAACCTTCTTGCAGTAGAGCAGTGGTTCTTAACCTGTGGCCTGCGAATCCCAGTGAGGGGCATGATGTCCTCAGAAGGGGTCCACAGAGGCTTGAAGAAATGAGCTTTTACAGTTCAAATAGAAAGAAAGCACCAACCCCAGCCCATAAGTGCCGGCTGCTCTGCTCCTTCCCCCCAGTACCTCCCCAAAAATAGTCAAACAGTGGCCACTGCGGACTAACCACGACAGGTTCGACCATGAATGTACACACACACACACACTTTGCACAAGCTAGCTACTGATAAAGCTTGCTTGTTCACGCCTTGCTTAGTGCATACCAAGTGGTCCCTATGAGAGGAGTGGGAGAGAAAATAAACAAGGGAAGCACATATATAGTGTATTTCTCTCATACACACACAGTGCAGAAAACCTTTCAAATGCAATCCACCCTTTAGTCCAGTGGTTCTCAACCTGTGGGTCCCCAGATGTTCATGGACTTCAGCTCCCAGAAGCCCTGAGCACTGACCATAGTGGCTGGGGCTTCTGGGAGCTGAAGTCCACGAACATCTGGGGACCCACAGGTTGAGAACCACTGCTTTAGTCCCTCTGCTTCTGGCTCAGCAGCATGTAATAGCTCTCGGGGAACTCATGGTTAACCGTCTTCCTCTTTCAACAACGAGCTTGCTTTGCTTCTTCTTCCTCCTCCTGTTGCTGCAACTACCTGAGGCCTTGGAGAAAGACCATCTAGTGAGGATCACTGACTTGATGCACCTTCTTTAATATAGTGGAGCCAATTTAGGCCCTTTCCACACGGGGTAAAAAAAACGGCTTAGGGTGATCTCATCCGGAGGTCGTCCACACCTTGGGGTGCGCTAGGGCGGTTTGAAAAGTGGAGGTTCCACACCTCAAACCGCTCTAGCGCGGCCACAAGGGGTGACGCGGTGCGTTTTTTAAAAACCACATTTCATATGGTTTTTAAAAAACGTGAGTGCGCTAACCCGTTGCAGCGCCCTGTTTGAAACTGCAGGGACGCGCTAGTGCGTCCCTGCAGAGCTGCCCGGGGGCGGGCTTCCGGCTGGCGCGCTGCCCTGATTGGCGGAGCACCGCCGGAAGTCGCCGGCCGCCATTTTGGGCACCGCCTAATGCCGCCGAAATTCGCCAGCGTGTGGAGCGGCGAACGCACGCTCCCCGCAGGGACGGAGCAACCCGTTTTCAGGTAAGATCCGTCCCTGCGTGCGCTGCCCCGTTTCCCCGTCCCCCATGTGGAAAGGGCCTTAGATAGATTTGTGCCACATTCCTTTTCTGAAGCATGGTTTTCTCAATCCCTTATTATGCAAATTAGCATGAAACTGAACCTCATCCACTTGCATTAACAAACAATGGCAAAGACAGCACTGTATGTTGCTTCAGTTAGACAGATAACACTTCAAAGAAAACAATTTGGGAGTGTAAAGGAAAAACACACAGCTTTGACAGGTATAGTCATTTGCCAATAGCAGATCTAAAGGCCTTGCTTAGAGAAATTTCACCCCAACACCCCTTGTGAAGGAAGGGCATTGCAGTGAGCCTATCTCCAAGGCAGCACCAGGGGCTTTGGCCTACTCTGGGCAGCTGTTTGGCGTAGGCCCAGGCCAAGTGCCCTGATGGCATAGTCATTGCAAGACTTGGGTGCAAGATCTGGAATACTTCATATGCTGGATCTCAGGCCAAATTCTCAGGAGACTACAAGTCTTGTGAGACTTCAGGCAAAACCCAGCAGGTCTATATTAGGCCTGCTGGCAAGCCGGGTAGACATTGTTGCCTGACTTCTCTGCGCAAGCAGGTCATGCTGCACACAGGTAGTTTCCTTGGTGACATGCGGCCTGGCTAGGTGTAGCCAAAAGGTAAGTTCTGGAATGGGGAGTAGAGAGTCTGTGGGGGAGGATGAGAGGTGTTCTGAGGACAACCTGATTTCCTTTTTCTCCTTTTTTCTGTTTCTCTTTCTTCTTCCTCCTTTTCCTTCCTTTTCATTTTTCTTCTCTTTTTATTTTTTTCCTTTTTCTTTCCTTTTCTCTTCCCCCTTTCCTCTTCCACTTCCTTCCTTTCTTTTCTCCTTCATCTCTCCCTGTCTGCCTCTTCTTCCTTTCATCCACCTTTTCCCATTCTTCCTTTTTTCTTTCCCCTTGCTTGCTTTGGTTAAGTACCATGTGCCTGACTTCCTTACTTGTCTCTGGTGGGATATCATTTGGTCTGTTGCAAAATATCCGTCATACGTTTTCCCAAATATACTTGCCAATTGAGATGATAGCCATTCAGACTATAGTAAGCTATGTTCATTATGGTTGGTGCCTGGCTAATTTCTCACAAGGGACACTCTTCAGAGTAGTTCTCTGACAAGTCGTCTCAACAGTAGCCACTGTTCAGAGCAGTTCTTGGATGAACTGTCTCACCAGTAGTCCTCCCTCCTTGCAACTCTCTTCCATCCAGTTCTTTCCTATTGGAGCAGCAACTCCTGCAGTGGCTGACAGGTGGGCCACCTCTGCTATTCCAGGGGATGTCTCTCCTATGCCAGAGACAGGCCTGCTGTCTTTTAACTGTGCACTTAGGAGCAGGCCACCATCCCTCCTTTCTGCTGACAATTCTAATTTTTCTTTCGTGACCAGGTCCACCAAATGCAGTCACATGTGCTGGGGGATCTCAACCTGGTTTTATGATCAGGATTAATGTGGGGCTACTGACATTATATTTATTCTCCTTCATTCAGGTCTGGACAATCTAAATGGTGATGGTGCATAGCCACAGCAATTCCAAGGGGTTCAGGAACTCATGGACAGGTTTCTGCAGGACGCTCACAGCAACTGTGCCACCTTAGCTCCCCAGCTTGACAGCACGCAGCTTAGGACAGTGCTCCCAATGTTACCAACTCAGGGTATTCAGCTGAGGCGTGGGTTTCTGTAGGACTCTCCTGGCATCTTCGCCATTGGGTGGCCCTGCCCCACAGCAGCCAGCGCAGGACATCCATCGTAACCTTGCTGGATTGGGGGTTTTCTTCCATAGCTCACACCCCAATTTGCACTAATTGCTTTCTAATTTGCACTAATTGCCTTTTCCTTTACTGAGATTATGTTATCCACTTGATCCAGAAAGATGCATCCTTTACCTGAACTTGCCAGCCCACCAGCTACAATGCTATGTACAGCTGCAATGCTACATCTGGGATATGTGGGGGCGAGGAGTACCATGTTAGGCTGGTCCCCTCCTGTAGTAGATATGGAAGCAAAGCGGGGGGGCACTGGGCATAAGTTAAAATGCGGGGGAGAAATCCCTGTGGTGGCAAAATAATCTTGGGGGCAGAAACTGCAGTCTGGGCAGATGCAGGTGACGGCCCCTGCAGTGGACCAAATGGCCATGATCCACTGCTAGAAGGATACAACAAGCTCTGCCAGATGTTTACTGCTACATACAGGGCCAGATACCCTGCCTGGGCATTTGCTGGTTTGGGAACTATCAGACCTGGTGTCCCCTTTACCTGCATGAATACTGCGGGATGAATATACACCTGAATGTAGCTGTAGCTGATCACAGATTGTTATAATTAGCATTAAAGTTGTGGCCAATAAATTTAACCCATTACCGAGTGTCCAGTCTTAATATCTCACTGTAAATGCAATGACCTTTTTGCTCACTCACAGTGTCTGAAGCCAACTGCTTGCCTTATTTCTATTGTTTTTCTATTGGGTGTTATACATATAAGAAGAGGGACAGGCAGTGTGGTATGAAGAAGAAGAGTATAAGATTTGGATCTGGAAGACTGGAGTTGATATCAAAGATCACTGAGTGATTCTAGCCTACATACAATCTTTTAACCTAACCTACTGTGGAAGATTGTTGAGCAGATAATCCAAATTCCACAGTGGAAAGGTAGACTAATATAACAAATACACACAGCTGCCTGAAATAGCTCATGTGGGTTAAGTGGGCTGCTCTGCTCTTCTGCACCAGGCAAAGTTGCTGAAATAGATGTATATAGATCACGTGAAAATCTGGTGGCTCAGCCATGCTGCATCAATTTTATTCCATGCTTGACTAAGCAGGGTTGGTGGTAAAGGTGGATTACTCTCTGAATACTTCATTTGCTACTCTGGTAACTCTCTCCAGGGCAACATCCAGTATTTTAGAAAATATGTCCCATGATACCACTCGAGGGGGAAAAAAAAAGATTTTTTTTCTAGCTGCTCTAGCAGATGGAGGCCCTGCATAAGCTTGCCTGCTACTGTGTGGTTTTGTATAAAGCTAAGCAAACAAGGGGCCGGCTGTTGTTATTTCTAGAGGGCCTGGTTTCTGGTTGAAAAGGTAGGCTTTGCAGTGATTTACACATAGCCAAGGGCTCACTATCATGGTCCAATGCCACTTGCCAGCTGTTCTGTGAACTGAATTATGCTTTCCTTAAAGGCTGAGGTGAGGAAAAGATCTGTCACTTTTTTCTAGGGCTTTCAGAATTTCTGTCTTGAGAGAACACTTTTCATATTGTGGAAAGAGACAGATGCCATAGTGAGTACAGCAAGTTCTTTGTCCGTAGAGCAAGTCCAACATTGTAACTGCATAGCATGGGGAAGTTACCTTTTGGACAACAACTGCCAGAATCTCCCAGCCAACCCAACTACTGGCCATAGTGGCGAAGAGAGTCTGGTAGTTAAAAACCAAAAAAGTAACTTCCAGACTTTATGCAATTTGTATAGCAGAGGGCTGAATGACCCCTCCTCCTGGTAGTTAGCTGGGATGTCTTGTCAGTTCATCAGTCACCTTATTTGGACAAACACCCTCTAAAAACATTATGGCCTCAGTCTATTTGTTAGTCCCAATTAGAATAGACAACCAATTCACAATGGGAACTTGGTAAGTCGTCACTCATGTAAATCCCATTAATTCAACAGGTTTACACTAGCAGACACTAACAATGGTATTTAGGCCAATGAAGCAGCAAACCTGCTGAAAACTTATAGAACTGGAAGGATGCTTTGAAGCCCATCCTAGAACAGAAGAACAATTGGTTCTTCAGAGAGTAGTAGATCTACTTCTGTTACTCTGAAAACACCATGGCTTCAATCCAATTGCTAGTCCCAACTGGACACATTGGATTACTGGGATTTACATAAAGATTCAACTGGTCTACATGGTTTGAATTTAACCCCATATCTATAGGCTGTGTCTTCACCTTGACTTCTCCACTGATGAGCCTGTACACAACCCTCACACCACCCTTTTGCCCTGCAATTATGCTGGGACGTGTTATAATGTTCAAAAGTCATTTTACGTGGGACACTGTCCATGCATTTCGGGCCTCACCATCTAAACATGTGCTCTACAATATGTGATAACATGTATCTGCAAGTTGTAGGGGAATGACAACTAAATATATTTCTCCATGCCTTCAAAACCAGGCTTAGCTAAGGATAGTATGTCTCCTCTGAATGAATACTTGGAGGGGATAATGAGCTGGATGAAGAAAAACAAATTGAAGCTGAATCCAGACAAGACAGAGGTGCTTACTATCAAGGGGCCCTAATCTGGGCTTGGACATGTGTCAACCAGTTCTGGATCGGGTCACACTCCCCCTAAAAGACTGTTTTCACAGCTAGGGAGTGCTCTTGGATCTGTCCCTTCAAATGTCAGCTCAAATAAATGCAACAGTCAGGAGTGCTTATTAACAGCTTTGGCTTGGTATGCCAACTATGCCCCTTCCTAGAATTGGAAGATCTAAAGATGGTAGTACACGTACTGATTATCTTAAGGTTGGACTTCTGGAATGCACTGTACATTGAGCTACCTTCATACCAAGTTCAGAAACTCCAACTGGTACAAAATATGGCAGCCCGATTGGTTAGAGGTACATTGAGGTTATTCAATGTAATATCATATCACACCAATATTAAAACCACTCCACTGGATGCCGGTTAGTTTCCAGGCAAAGTACAAAGTGTTGGTTATTACCTTACATGGTTTGGGTCCAAGTTACCTGCAGGATTGCCTCCTCTCATACAATCCCTCCTGTACATTCAGGTCCTCTGGGGGCCATCTACTTAACCAGCCAGGACTAGACTGGTAACAGTCACCCCAAGACTTTTTTGTCAGCTGCCCCTAGACCAGACCTAGGCATTGTACGGCCCCCGGGCCACATACAGTCCTTTGATTGGCTCTGACCGGCCCGTGTAAGGCTAATTGGAAATTACAAAATAAACATACTTTCTAAGGCCCTTTCCTCACGGGGGGGCGCGAAACGGGGCCGCGCACGCAGGGGCAGAACTTACCCGTGAGCGGGTTGCTCCGTCCCTGTGGAGAGCGCGGATCCACCGTTCCAAATGCCGCCGAATTTCAGCGGCGCTCAGCGGTGCTTGGCGGTGCCCAAAATGGTGGCCGGTGGCTTCCGGCGGCGCTCCGCCAATCAGGACATGTGGCCCCATGGAAAAAATAATTGCCCACCCCTGCCCTAGACTATGGAATTACCTGCCAGAAGAGATTCAACAGCAAAACATGCCGTCTGAACTTTAAAAAGTATTAAAGACATATCTCTTCTGGCAGGCCTACTCAATCAGTTTTTAACTATGGATTTTAATTGAGGTATTTTAAATGGTTTTATGTGTTTTTAGTTGTATTCTAATCTACCGTGTACCCCACCTCGAGACTTGGAGAGAGGTGGGTAAGAAATGAAAATTGTTGTTGTTGGTTGCTGCTGTAATGTTGCTGCTGCTGCTGCTGTTGTTAAAAATGGCAGCCAAGGATCTTTTCAGGGTAGCTTGTCTGTCTTTATGGGCCCTCAGCTTATTTAAGCCCTGATTAGTTTCCAAGGAGTCTCAGGATTACAGACCCACTGCTTAATATGTCTATATCAGTCATGTTTGTTTGTTTGAAGAGTATTTCTGTGTGCGTGCACACAGATTTTGGTTGGCTTCAACCCTGGGCTAATGCCAGCCCAAGGTGACCTTTCTATTGTGTGAGATCCACTTCTTTGTTGTTTAGGGCCTGTCTCCCTTTCTAAAAGGAGTGTCTCCTGCCTTCTTTCCCACATACCTCTACAGCATTAGCAAGTGCCTCAGGTAATCTGTTATCTCACCCTGGGGACTACCCAAGCCACAGAAAGAAAAATATTCCACTTGTGTTTATTGTATATTTACAATAAAAGGGAAATGGCAATGATCCACTTTAACGAGACAGTTTCAGTGATGAACTCAAAAGGCATCACCAACAGCCTTACAAAGTATGTATGGCATGAATCGTTATTGATCTACTGAGCTTACGTGACTCACTCTGTGAGCACCCAAGTGGCAATGGCAAACACAGAGATAATTTTTGGCAGAAGCTCTACTCCCACCCCCATCTTTAAATATCATGCAGCAACTTGCCAGTTTTTGGTGAGTCAGATTTATAGTTCTTATCTAGATGCAAGGGACAGAGTTTTGGCCTTGGCTTCAGGAGACCATTGTGTTACTTTCCTCTACTGTTGTGTTACTTTCAAATATGTGTTTCAGCAGTGAAAGAGATCAACATCTAAGTAGTTCTACCCTGTTATTACGTCTCTCCTGCAGGGTAAGCCAGTTTCTTCCACGCTTTCTGGATAAAAGCAGACGATGGACTATCCTTCCTGTCCCCTCTGATGTTCTGGGTAGGACATCTGACTTCACATGTGCACAATTTAAGTGTAACATGCACACTGAGACCTAATCCAACTAAAACAGAAGGCTTTTAGGTATGTAGGAAACCTCATCCAGGCAAGGTCAGCACTTCAGCCTGTTTTGGATAAAGTAGAAGTTCCTACAGATGATGGGATCTGTAATTTGGGAGTGCTTCTAGAACCATCTTTGCTTCTGGAGGAGCAAGCTGTGGCTGTGGTCAGGAATGTGCTGGCACAGCGTAGGCGATGAAGGAAGGAAGACACGTGCTTTGGTTGCACTTAAGAGTTTCACTATTGTAAAATGTTCAGTGTGGAGCTGCCTTTTGCTGCTGATGCAGATCGCTAATTCCAGCATACTCTTCTTTTTTAAACTTCAATCTTATTTATTTAGAGAAAGTTTGTTTAAGTTTGGAGCATTACTCAATATTATTCTAATATTTCATTTTAATTGAATTTCTATTATAAATACCTTCCACATTAGTGGAGCTAATTTTGGATTTGAGCCTGATGAAAAGCCACAGTTATAACCTTTAAGGCTGCAAACAGCTTGGGCCCAGCATATCTAAAGTACAACTCACTCCTACATGATTCCACCCACCTAGGGAGACTGATGAGAGAGGCTTCTGTATGTCTCACCGCTGTTGTGGGGTTGAATCCTGGAACTGATTCTCCCAGGATTCCTGGCTCTTTCTTGTCAGCTTTTAGAAAGTGAAAATGGTCTGAACAGGCGTTTGATGTTCAGTGATTTGGTCCATGACTGAGTTCTTACGTATCGTCTCTGATACATACACAAACACACCTTTTGTAGGATTAAGAAAATTCTACAATAGGAAATATGGCCCCATTTGAGAATAGATAATCCCTTTGTGTGTCTGTTAATTTAGCACTTGAGTAGTTACAATGATGTTTACCAGTCTTATTATGGATGCAGAAGGCACATTTGATTTTGGCCCTGAGAGGTCTGGGTTGAAATCTTAGCTCAGTAAGAACCGAATGGTCGCTCCTACAGTGAGGCTGGTACCCGAGCTGATAACCCACCTCAGTTTTCTCTGCCACAAGTCATTTTGCTACCACTGATATTGCTGTTCCTTCCCCTACTGCATTGTCAGGGTAGAATTCCTGTTTGTATTTTTCCTTGGCACTTTAATGAACCTCTGCCAGTTATGCCACAGATGTTGCTCTTCGGGCTTTGTAATGAGCAGTTGACATACTCACTGCCCTTATCCCTACAGCATGGATGCCAAAGCACAATCTATCAGATGTTCTATCAGCCATGCTTAAAGGGCTGGCCATGGAGAGTACCAGGTAGACAGCTGAGTAGATGCTCCATCTGGTGTCCTTCAGTGATGTAGACTCAAGTCGATAGACTTGGACTCAAGTCAGACTTAAGTTGCTTCAGTGACTCAGCTCAGACTCAACTCGGCCATAAATGATGCACTGACTCAACTCAACTCAACTCAAGGCTTGAATATTTTAGTGACTGACTTGCTGCCCTTGATTCAGTAACATAATACATTCATCCAGAAACCTGACGACTTTGAACAACGCCTCCGTCTCTTTTGGTCTATTAGTGACATGACAATCTCTCTCAAGCCCTAAGTGTGGGTGCATTTCTCAGAGGGGAACAGCAAACAGGTTAGGCAGTGTGCTTGAGGCAGGCTTGAGGTCTGCTCAGCAGTCTGTCCCTGCTGCATATTGGAGGAGGCTTCTAAAACGTTTCCTAAGAGCAAAAGACAAGACTTACCCGCAGAGTGCCAGGTGCATTTCTCAGAGGGGAACAGTAAATGTTTTAGGCAATGGGCTTGAGGAAGAAGGATCCTTCCTTCTAAAGCTTTTGAATCTTCAGTAATGGGGAGTAAGATAGGATCCTGTTCCCTACTTCTGAAGCTGCAGATGGCAAAATTGCAAATGTGGAGAGCCAACTCTGCTTAAATCAGTTTTACTTTATCCAATAATTTACTTTATCCAATAATTCTGGAATTTTGATTGGGATATAAAGTTGGCTTCCAGAACTGAGACTTGACTTGAGACTTGACTTGAAAGTGTCTTCAAGGACTTGAGACTTGACTTGAGACTTGAAAGTAGAGACTTCAGACTTGACTTGAGACTTGGAGTAAAAGACTTAATACATCACTGGTGTCCTCTATGATTAGACATGGCAGCTGGTGCTTCACACTCTTGATTGAGAGGAATGCTCAGAACTGAATGAAAATTTTGACAGAGTTCCATGTAAACTTCTCTGGCTAAGTTCACTGTAAGTTCACTGATGAGGAGGAGGAGGGAGACAAAAGGAAAGGGGGAAATTATTTTAAATATCTTTCTGAAAAAGAAGTTGGAAAAATAGTGCATTTCAGCATGGCTTGTTGTGCTTGTTTTTTTTTCATCTGAAACAGCCAATGTGCTAACTTGTACATGTGTGCTAAAAACTGTGGTTTGAAGGGAAGGGTGAAGGGAGTGATTGCAGCTTTTCAGGTGCTTTGCTATTCCATGAAGGGGATTGTTCATATTTAATTTCCATGGCTTTTTTCCATGGAAGGAGGAAGACAGCACTAAAGAGTGAGAAGAAAAGAAGGAGACCATGTGTATGCATGGCTATTCAGTTTGGCCAGTTTGAGAATTTGTGTGCAGACCTCAAAGATGTTTAATGCTTCTTTGAGATTAGGGGTCCCTCTGATTCTCAAGGGCACAGTTAACCCCTAACTCAAAATCCTAAACTGTATCTTAAAAGTCTGAATAAGTTTCACCCTGTTTCAAATGCACCTTTTCCTCACAAGACACTGGACAAAATGGTGACCCAACAACATCAACTAGTCTTTCAGATACCAGTTCTTTGAATCCATTCCAATCTGCCTTTCAGCCTGATTATGGGATTAAAATATCTTTAGTCGCCCTTTTGAATGACTTATGTATGGAAGTGGATAGTGGGTGCTGGACTTCTTAACAGCTTTTGAACATGGTACCCTTCTTGGCACTCTGACTGGACAGGACTGAGATAGCATCTTACAGTGGCTTCAGTCCACGCTGGGGGGCAAAACGTGAGAGTTCTAAATACAGGCACTGACTTTTAAAATACCTTTGTATTGGTTATCTAGAACTTTGGGCTAAGGTGATATTTGCATGTGGATGGCAGACAGCTCCACCTCTTTTCCCTACCTATTAATCTCAGAGAAGCCCTGGAGAGGCTGAACAGATATCTGGAGGCAGTTTTCATGTGGATGAATGCACACAAAGTAAACCACGTGCCAGATAAGATGGAGGTACTTTTGGCAGGGAAGTCTGTTGGATAGATTATGGGAAGAGGTGCAAGGCTTCTGTACCTTCCTTCATGCTTGAGGGAAAATTTTAGCAGTTACAAGTTATAGAGTCATAAATCCATAGTTCTCGGGAGTGAAGAAGTGCAGCTGCAGAAATTTCCTCTTCAACACAACTATTAGGAAAATAGAGGCCCTTCTGTGAAATTTGGTCACTGTAGCAGTGTTTCATTATAAATATTTCTGAAAATTCCAGCCCTTCTTGCCCCACCCCACTCATTTGGGTTATCATTTGAAAAATGGTGGAAGAGTAAAACTTTAGCCTCATCGTTCTCCATTTCAGCTGTTTTTTTATGCAATTGCTTTGTAAAGCACACCTGATGTTTCCAGCTGATTTTTTATTACACACCATCTTGGTACAAATATGTAGGAAAAACCTGATGGAAGATATGAAGCAAAAAAAGTCAGATTTACTCAATTAATGTGATATAGTTAGATACATATAGATACACTTATCTTCTCTTTTAATCAACCATATAGCTGAAAAAGAAGCACAGCAGAAATCTCAACACAGCAGTACCTCTCTACCTAATAGTAGATGAGCTGAAAAGAAAGCACTAGTCCCGTCGCTCACTGCTGTATTCAGCTGGCAAGCGTGGACAGTGATGGTGGTGGATGATATGAGGAGAAACACAACAGAAAGGCAAATTTAAGTCAGGTGTCCAAGAGAATCCATGGCTGTGATATAAATGAGTAATACATATGGGCTGATGCAATTATTAAAAAGGTTTTCATTTTGAACGTAAAGTCTTCAATCATGTAAGGAGAACTATTCTCGACTCTTTGGGATGGATTTATGGTGACAAGAAGTTTGTTTGCATGGGTCACAGCAAAGCAATAACCAAATCTTTTTTTTTTTTTCCTTTTTGAATAAGAACAGCTCAGGACATAGCTATGAAAAGTTACAAACAATTTATTTAGATACATTAATCATGTGGTTCTGCCTTCCTAGAACTGCGTATTTCCAACTGCAGGTATGGATCATAGCTGAATGCTTCTGATATACCATAATCCCAGCAGACAAGACAGCTATCAGGTCACAGAGAAGGGTGTGCACTCATTTGAGGGATTCTACTAGACTTTCCCAATGCAAATGCAAACAGGTGTGTGCCAGGCTAGGCATCTCCATCAGGTTACCTTGAAAGGAATAGATGTTTAAGGACCCACAAAACTTTGGGAAGGAGGGAGCTTGCTGGCATCCAGCCTGCTCTCACCTTCCTCCTTCCAAGAACACCCTTTTCACTCTTAGTTATGACCTTTAAGCCCCCATCCTCTCCATGACTGCTGTGGAGCGATGAGACTGGGGTTCACTCCAACTCTGCAGCTCTCCTTGCTGGTAGCCTTTCACACTACCTGGTTATAGTGTTATGTTTCCTCTCCAACTGCCATATCAGCATCCTATGGAAGCCTGGGATCTGCAGTTTAGGGAGGGGTACTTAGAATTTTGAGCCAGAGAGTTCCTCCAGTGCAACTACAAACTCCAGTATTCAATAGGATGCAGCCAAGGCAGTTAAAGTGGAATCAGAGTGCTACATTTGTATAGCATGAAAGAGCCCTAGGTTGTTGGGTCTACAACAATGGTGCAGCTTGAGCTGGACCTAAGAGCCATAGTCCATGGCCCCAGAGTACAAGTGGCTCCCCAATGACCACAAAGTGGAGGGGAGCAGCAGATGGTCCTCATATCAGAGCTTAGACTAGCATGGGGAGGCACTATTATGCCCATTGGGGCTCACAATGCCCTCTCTTCCCTTTCTTCTTATTTTGAAAACAAATTATAGTCAGGGTGAGTATTATAGTTTTATTATTTACTTTTCTTACAATGAAATGGTGCTTACTCTCATATAAACACGTTCAGCAGAAAAAAATAGCATTTTATTCCCCCAGTCACGATGGTGCTGTGATTCATGTGAATTTAAAACACAAAGCTGCACGCATTTAGAGTATGTCTTTTTAAAAACCAGAAAAACAAGTTGTTTTTGTTTTTCCCCTGAATATATCACAAATACAGAAGCATGCATGAAATGGTTTCAGGAAGAGAAGAGATAGAAGATGAATGTTATTTCTGTGCACTTTACAAGTAAAGTAATGTGTATGGCTGTCTCAAGCGGCCTCTCCATGAGACCATGACATCTAGTTGCATAGCCTTTATGGGTGCTACCAAAGACTATGGAGGGCACTCAGTATGAAAAATACTATTTGTAAAGTCCTTTGGCAGGAGGAAGAGAATTTAAGCAAGGTGTTTGCACAACGGGGAATAGGAGCAGAGCTGCAGTAGCCAAGGAGGAGAGGCACTGAGGGACTGGCATAAGGTATGTTTTGATATTGCTCTATTATGTTGTAAACATTTTATTTTATTTTATTTTACTTTATTTCTGTAACTATATGAAGGAATACTCAGTCCAGTGTGCTAGATTACGCTGCTTTGAGTAACAGGAAGCCTAGGAGAACTTCACAACTTCCACTACAAAATGGTGCATACCAAATGCAACATAACAACCCACTGGCATATTTTATATATTATTCTACCATAATAAATATATAGCTTAAGACACAAAAATGCTTTGTGATCAGAGAACACTTTTTTACTAATGAAGATATATCTATCCAGTCATGAACGGGCTCAACTAAACTATATCCTTGGAAGCTTCAGTGGTTAAAGAGAAGCCCTCATACTTTGCAGCCTCTTTTTGTTGCCTTCCTTTTGCTCCTTTACTTTTCCAATTATTTTTGTTCTGTATGATATCAAGCACCTAGATAGCAGAGGAAAAGAACAGTTTACATACCACAGAAGTGGACTATATAAAGTAGGGCTGGATAGATGAATCAGTCTGTTTTCATTCTCTCTCATTATCACATGTATTCATGTTACACTTTAATATATCATGTTTCTGCCATCCCATTTCAACATTAATCTGTGATTTTTTACATGTGTGAAATCTGCACAAGACTTTTTTAAAATTTCCTCTTAAATATATGGTTCTATACTATTTTATCTCAAAACAGGCATTTTAAAGATAATTTTTTTTAAAAAAAGAAAAACTATATTGCAACCTCCAGGAAGTTCAAAAACAACTGGAAAGCTTTGTTCTTATCTGCCCATTTGTCTGGGATGCATAAGCCATCTCAGTTTATATTGGGATTAGGAATTTAGAAAACATTTGCAAATGGTCTCATTTTCCACAGGAAAATTGTCAACAGCCAACAAATTTTTTCACTCATATGGGTAGAAAAAAACAAAGCAGGATCACTCTCCTTGATTGCTTTTTTGCACACACACATACAAAAAACCCCCACTAGTTTTGTGCAAAATATGGCTGGAATTCTGTATAAGCTTATGCTTAACTAAATTATTAACTAAGTACTGCCTCTTGGCCTAACTCCTCCAAAACTGACAGAAACATGATTCAATCATGCTCTGATCATCGGCAGAATGGACCTCCTTCTCTCCATGCAGCTGATGCCTAGTAGAGGAGTGAGTTATGATCATGGCAATAGTATCAAAATTGTGACTAAATAGTGATTGTGAATACAAAACAGTAACTACTGGACCACAGCTGCATGGGAAGAAGGAAGTCCTTTCTGTAGGTGATCAGAGCATGGTTGGGCCAGAAAAAGTTACTTACGGTATATACTTGTGCATAAGTCAACCTCACGTGTGAGTTGAGGGCAGATTTTGGGACCAAAACTATGGATTTTGTTAAGGCCTATGTTTAAGTCAAGGGTTATTCCACAGAATGCACCACCTAAGGGGGCCAGCTACCCCTGTCTACCACCACTACTATTTTCCCACCCAGACATTCAAAAATGCCTTTCACTCCTCCTCTCTCTCTCTCTCTATATATATATATGTCAGTTAAGGTACAATATTAACTTGTATCAAAAAAGGAACCATTCCCTTCTCTTAGTAGAATGGGAAAAGGCAAGAGCTTAGTCCATTTGGGGCGATCTTAAAAGAAGTACCAATCCCCCTCTGCTCTCTTGGTGCTCCTTTGAGGGGAAGCACCATTTTCCTACCTAGGCATTCAAATAAGGCCAGAAACAGTGCCAAGTAGAGAGAGTAAGAGGGTCTCTGCTTCTTTAGGTTCTCCCAGGACAGACTAAGCTCTCAACTTCCTCTATTCTACTCAGAGAAGCGGGTGGTTCCTTTTTTGGATAAGACTTAAGATACAGTACTTACATTGACCCGTAAATAAGTTGAACCAGGTTTTTTGGGTCCATTTTTTTACTGAAATGTTTAGACTTATACGTGAGTATATACAGTAGTTAAGTATAAGTTGATGCAGGATTCTGGCCATCGTTTTTCCAAACAAAAAGTTGTGTTTTGTACAATGTTTGCAGAGGAAGTAATAAAGCACAAGCAAAACATAAAAAATGTCTCAAAGTCTCACCCAGCGGGGAGAAAACTTTTGAAGTTTTTGATGTTTTCCATTCTCCCAACCAAGAACAAAATGAGTAAAAATTTACAGCCCACCCTGAAATGCCCAGAGACTGAATTTCTCAGCCTTCCATAATATAAAATGACTACTGAAATTATGGTGGGTTTATGGCAGGTGTGGCAGGAGAGCCTATAGATAGCCATGTTGTGTCAGTGGCCATCTCCAACATCCTGTGCAGAGAGATGCCATAGGAGCTTGCAGGTGCATCTATATCCATGGGATCTCTTTTGGTGAAGACTTGTTGACCCACTGTTGGAGACTGACAAATTTCTACTCTGCTGCTCTGCTGTACCTGACTTTATTTTCATTCATATGAATGAATGATAGCAATTCTCTTATATGGGAGAAAGAAAAGGGAGTATCTAGTATGTACATATACTGAGGTATATACAGAGCTTGGAAAAGTTACTTTTTGTACTATATCTCCCAAATGGTTGGGGGAATCTGGGAATTATAGTCCAAAAATGGATCATTCCAAGCACTTGGGGTACTAGCTAGGTCTTCTTCTTCTTTTGGACTATATCTGGAGTGACAGTCAGTCCCTGTGACAAATTTGTCTCTGACTTCAGCCCAGTTTCATTTCCCCATGGAACTCAATGGGACCCATCAAGAACAATTTTATATAACTCCCACACCTCAGAGACACAGCCATATTCTGGGCTTTGTTTCTTGAATTAATTATATGAAACAGAACACACATAAAAGTGCACAAGCATACAGAATTCTACTTGGCATGGCAGCTCATTTAAAGGACTCCCAAGCAACATGTTTTATGTGCTACTTGCATGTGATTAAGCACACTGTGGTCCGGCTGCAAACCCTGCTGGAAGAGGGAGCAGAAAATCAAGGACAGGGATCTCTTGACCCAACAGATGTTTTGAAGTATAAACCCTATAGTCCCTGACCATTGGCCATGTTGCTAAGGCCTCCAAAGCAAGACATCTGGAATGGCAAAGTTTTTGCATCCTTGCTTTACTTGAGACATTTAGCCTCTAGCACTTTGAATGAGTGAGTTCTTTTTGTGTGCCCTGCCTTGTATATAAATTGACCCTCAGTCATAAATAATTCTAGTAATAGCAGAGTATGACGCACACAAAATGTTAAGCTCCTAATGCAGTAAATAATGTAATGGTTATCTTTTAGTATCTTTAGGCTATGGCAGTTTTGAGAGAATATTTTCTCCCTGGATTGCTGGTAAAAGCTGAATTAAAGGAAAGATACTTATCATTGAGAAGATTTGGGATAATAGAAGATATTTCAATGACTGAGGTCCCATTTCCATTCCTTGTTTTTATTAATATGGGAAGAAAGCATTCATCACATGCCTGTTTTAGCATACATGAGGCTGTGATGTTAGCATTACAATCCACAATGGATGCCAATTTCCCCCATTAAGAAAACGTGACTCCTAAATGGTTGGGCTATTTTTGTTCCTCCGTGTGTGTGTGACCTGCTTACAAAAAATGTAATGGTTTCAGATGAGAAGTTTCCTTTCATAATACCTTGTAAATATTATTAAATCTCTTTCCTATACTCTGAGCAGTCGGACTGAAAGGAAACATAGCATGCGCACAGAAAGCTTGTGCTAAAGTTTTACAACTTCTATGGGACAGGGGTGGTTTTCTAGCACAGGCACAGCCTTTGCATTGCTATCTTGAATGATAAACAGCACACGCCAATGCAGATCATTTCAGAAGTAAGCTCCATAGAGTTTAAGCAAGCCTTAGTTCCAAGAAAATCTTACAAGACTGCAACCTCAAGTAGCAGGATTGAAGAGCAGCAGGAGGAGAGTGATATTAATAGTGGCTATAAAACAGCTTTTCAGAAAGCTTGCAAAAGCTTCTAATTTACAATACCTTATACCGGCACATATCCCTGTAGCCAACTAAGTTAGTCACCTGTGGTACTCAAAGCCAGCAAGAAAATAAAGAATCTGTTCTCTTTTAAGTAATGAAGGTTTCCTACCTTTGTCATCTGCTATAGGTGATAGCTTAGTTGCTAGTTAGAAGCTTGCTTCAAAATATTTTGTCAAAGTATTGGCCTATGTGGCTTGCACAAGACAGGCACCCAAAGAAATGCATCTGGCATCAACAAAAAGCATCTCTATAAAAACAGCTTGGCCTTTTCTGCACTACACTCTTATAGCGCAATTATTCCACTTTCAACCTCCTAGGGAATCCTGGGGTTTGCAGCTTCGAGGAAGCTGCAAACCCCAGGATTCCCTAGGAGGTTGAAAGTGGAATAATCGTGCTATAAGAGTGTTGTGCAGAAAAGGCCCTGGATTCTCCAAGGGACCCAGAAAACCACTCTCACACCAGGACAGCTTTAGAGTGTCCCAGCATGTCAGAAACATTTTCAGCCTGACCTTGTCCAAATGAAATTGAACTACAGCCATCACTTTCTGTGTCAGCATGATCAGTGACTATTTTGGGATATGGGAGTTGTAGTCCCAAATCTAGAAGGAGCCATGTTGGGGGAGGCTGCCTAAGAATTCTTCCCTTCCTTCTTTCCTATCTTTTCCCTTGAATATTTCACTTTATCCAATCTACAGAATTGCTATTTTAGTCTGGAGATTTGGAGAGTTCTAGTCCTCAGAAGGAAGTTTTCCAAAGTTTGATCCAAATTAGATAATTTGCAAGGGCAGTAGAATCCCACAGTGTTGTTTCTTTCCCCAGGCTACAACATTCAGAGTGAAGACCAAGGGCTGCATATTTAAATGCTTGCATATACAGAAATAAAAATGAATGGGAAAAGTCCTTGCATATGCTGGGTGATAATGGAAGCAGATTAGCATTTTCCTTGACATGCTGGTTTTTTATGTGCTGCTTTCACTTGGATGCATTTTATATACAGTCCAACTCATTTTTATGTGGCAATTGTCCAGGAAAAGCTACATCAGTCTTCACAGACCTGGGGCCCACTAGTTATTTTGGGCTCAAACTCCTACCATCCCAAACGTCTTGGGCTGCTGAGAGCTGTCAGTTAAAACAACTTGTTGAGGAAGGTTTGAACTGCATTATGATTTTGTTACATATGTAAATCAACTCTAACAGTTTGTGTGGAAGGAGGAAGAAGAATTTTTAGCAGAAACTGACAGTAGATGAATCTGCTCAGGAACTCACATAAGTATTGGCAGTTTTCTATTATCTTAGAGCACCTCTGCACAGTAAGTCTGAAGGGGCCAAAGAGGCATCCAATGCACATTCAATCCTTTTAGATCACCTTTGTTTGTTGTTTTTTGTTTCATTCTGCTTGCCCCCCCACCCGGCACTCCAGGCAGCAAACAATGTGGCATCATTAAAGGGCACCAAATCATCACAAATTAAATTCATGCTACCATAGGGAACCCAGTTTTGATATACTGCCTGTGGTGTGCCAAATATCTAGAGCTATCTGGTTTAATTTGCCTGTGGTGAATGGAAAATTTGTGGTGCTCCAAAATACGGTGAGTTTACCTTATCACAAAGCCTGGAAAGTTAGTTTTTCAAAAAGAAAATTGTTCCCATCACTCATTACAGTATTCGAAAAGTAATCTGTTGTCATTACTTGTTGAGTGACTGGGTATTTACTCACAGTATCACACACTGAATTGCTCCACCACTAAACTGGAAAAAAAATAACACTGGCATTGGGGTGGCTGGGGAATAATTGCTTTATAAATGGAAGCCATTTTCTGCCCTATGATTCAGCCATCTGTTATTCTTGCTCTTGCCCCTTCTATCTAATCAATGCTTGTAAACCATGTGGTTTTGTACATCATATTTGCAAGGACATATAACACAAATGTCTATGACAGACAGACGAACATGCATTTCTCCTTCCCCATGAGTGTTAGCTGAAGAGCCCTATTTCCTCATTCTCGCTTTATTGCATAAAATCACCCAACTCCCCATCACAAAAATGTACCCTAAAATATTTCTTTTCTGCAGAAGTTCATAGCATTAGGACACAGTTGATGTCTACATGAAGTCTATTTTAAATTTTGCATCTTAGGTACTAAATACAACATAAGCATATACACATATAATTGGGCATGCTGCTGAATTACAAGGACATAGATGTGAATTCTGCCTAATATCTAATATCTATATTCACACACTCAAACAGAGCCGTAAGACTAGGATTTTCATCTGTGAAAGACTGTTTTTTCCTAAGCAAATACTCTTTGAGCAGGAACTATATACCCTTGCATGTTTGCAGAGCACCAGCATGAGTCAGTGAACAATAAATAACAGTCAATGGTGATTATAAATAATATAATGGTGGAATTCAGTGCCATTTTTGTCCATTGGTGTAATAAAGCAGGAGAATGGTAGTTTTCATAAAATGTCTAGTGAACTATGCAAGGAACTTCTGGATTTGGATGGAGGTCCTACTTCTTCAGGACAGCCTTCTCCAACATGGCACCCTCTGATGGGTTGGACAACAGCTCCTATCAGTCCAAGCCAGCAAAGGGCAATGGTGGGAATTATGGGACTTGTCATCCAAAAAGACTTTGAATGCTCTGAGTTGGAAAGCATGTTGCAATTGTTCCTAGCACGCTAGATCATTGAATCCTTTGCCCAGTAAAAAAATTGGCCATAATTAATCAGGAGAGAATCTGTCACAGATATTTTAAGATCTTATATTTCTTGGAGAAGGACCTTTGCTCTTTACACTACAATATGAAAAACGTATGTAGAGTTCTTCTCCAGGGCCAGCGTTACTTCAAAGCAGCATTTCAGGCAACAGATTTCAGAGAGAGTACCATTTTTTTCCCCTGACTTCAGTTTCCATTCTTTAAAAAGGGAGCAGGGCTGACATTTAAAATGAAGAGAAGAGAACAGTGTTCAGTATTTTGCTTGAAAGTCAAAACAATTCACACTTTTGTGTTCTATATAAATGGGAAAGGAACAACACTTTTAAGGGGTAGAAAATGCTTCAGGATTATATTAACACAAGACCACAGAAAGCATAGCTCACTGGGTTTTTCTCTTTGGACCTACAAGTTAGTCCATGCCCTATTTAGCTTTAATAGTCTCATGTTCCAGGTTCTTCAGCCTGTCAGATAGTTGTCCAAATTGACAAGAATGCTTACCCCTGTCTAACTACATCAGAATGTAGTTAGACAAATATACAAGGAAATGGTATTGTGATATCTCCTGTCAGGATTAGTCCAGCCTTTCTTACCTGCAAACTGCATGACCCTTGTGATGAACTACATGAGGCTGTAAAGCAAAATGAAATTTGATTGCAGATTTACAGTTCCCTCAAAATTCTGTTGAGTACCATCCCAAGACAGGCTGTTTATCAGGGCTGGCCCTACCATTAGGAAGACTGGGGTATCTACTTCAAGCAGCAGATTTTTCATGTCTAAAAAGGCCAGCTAGTTACTTTATTTGTTATCACTGTATTTTGACAGCCAAGGATGGGAAAAGGTGCTTATGGGATTTTCTGCCTCATGTGCCAAGACAATTGTCTGGTGGGTAAGAGTCACCATTTGCATTTAAATTTGAGGCAACAAAATGTGTTGGGCCAGGTCTGCTATTCTCCCTAGCATGGCAATAAATGGCTAAAGGAACATAAAAGCTTCAACTTCACTTCTCTTTCTGTCTGCCACCAGATTGCTTGTTTGTTGCCTGCCATCATCATATACTGTAGCTTATGCCTTGTGAGCTCCTCTTCTGACTAGAGGTGAATTGCCATAATCTGGGTTGTTCGTTCTGCACAATGTCTTGAACTTCTAGCCAATGATTTCTGGACCTCACAGACAGTGACAGCTTCTCCCTCATCTTGCTAGGATCTTGCTTTTCCTGCCTGTGGCCCAGCACTGATGACTATTTACAGGCTGGCCTGATGCAGTACAATTTTAGTGAACTTGGCTTTGTGACTGGTGAATTCAGCATATAATATAGGCCAGATGTTACACTCCTAAAAAAGAGCAGAAACTGCAAATGATTTCACTGCTATGTGTGTGTATATGCTTCAGTTAAAAATAGACATGCCTGTGCATACAAATGAGGACCCAAAGAGAGCATTGGACTTACGTTGTGAAATATTTTTACACATGTACACAGCCCAATTCCTCCCACGCTTCTTCCATTTCTCCTCTCATTCTACTGCTGTTGCAACACCAATGAACTTAATCTGACATATGGAAATGGATTTGGCCCAGTGCAGGAAGCTCATGGTGACTAAGGGGAAACAGGCCCCCCGCCTCGGTTCAATCCCTGCTCTAGCTGAGCCTCCTCTGGGTTTGAGATAGCAGGTCTGTGTAAATTTTGGACCTCAGGAACCTGGGGTAAGAGTCTTTTTCCATAAGGCTGTGAATTTTCCCCTGGGCCTGGTCAAAGCATGATGGTGAAGGCTCTTGTATGTTCCTTCTTGTCACCTCTCGGGTCTGGAAGTCTATGTTCACCTGAAGAAAAATGAAAAGGAAAGTTGTTTATGAGGGGGTTGGAAATCTCCTTCTTCTCATCAAATATAGCAATTTTTGTCACATTTGTCCAAATCAATCAATTTCTTTTAAACTGAAAACTGAAGGAGGAGCACATTTGGCACAATGACATACAGTGCCTTGTAGAAGTATTAACATGCCTCTTTGACTTTTCCAGATTTTGTTGTGTTACAACTTGAAATTTAAATGGATTGAACTGGAATTATTACCACTTCATGTGCAGAAGAGATGCAACAGTACGAAGATGCAAAATGATTTAATAGGGCACAAAAGTTAAGTAAGCAAACAAGAATGCAAAGGCTATTGGCACTTATTTCTTAAGTATTTACCCCCTTTGCTGTGACACATCTAAATAGGCTCTGGTGTAACCCACTACCTCCAGAAGACACACTGTTGAATAGAACCTACCTGCATGCAGCTCCAATGTCATATGATCTGAAATTACTGTATTTGCTGGAGTATAAGACTCACTTTTTTTCCTGAAAAAATACTGTTTAAAAATTGGGTGCGTCTTATATGCTGGTGTGTCTTATATACCAGGAAATAGTATTTGCTGGCGTATAAATAGGGTGTGTCCTATATGCCGGCAAATACAGTAAATACACTTGTTTCTGGAATGCCCCAGAGATTGTTGGAGAATGTGTCTAAACAAATGGAATCAGGAAGACCAAGGAGCCATCAAAACAATTCTGGGAAAAAGTTGTCCAGAAGTACCAATCAGGGTGAATTAAAAATATCTCAAAGCATGATCACCCCTTGGAGTACCATTAAATCCATTCAACTGCAACTCTGCTTTGAGAAGGACATCCACCAAAACTCAGTGACCAGGTAAGGAAGACATTAGCCAGAAAAACAATTACGAGGCCAGTGAGGCCTCTGAAGGAGCCAAAGAGAGCTACAGCTGAGATGGGAGCAATTAGCCATCAGACAATCATTACCTTTATGCACTGATGTATTTAAGTCTTTTAAGTCTCAAGTCAAGTCTTAAGTCCCTACCTTCAAGTTAGAAGTCAAAGCTCAAGTCCTTGCAGCATAATTCAAGTCTCAAGTCTGGGAACCAACTTTAACAGAAAAAATGGAATCGGTGGTGGAGTGTGTGTGGCAGGAGTTAACTTCAGCCTTCTCCCCTGCTCCTTCTTCTCACTGGCAGCCTCCCACCATCCAGTGCCTCCCCTCACTTCTCTTCCCCCCACTCCTCACAGCCTCTCTCCAGTCCCAACAACAGCAACCCCTCACTTCTCTTCCTGCATACATTGGAAACTTCAAGCCTCTCCAGGTTCTCAGACCAGGAAAATTCAACTGGAAAACAGAGAAATGAGAAGTTCCTGTTGTTGGAACTAGAGAAAGATGTGAGTAATAGGAGAAAGAGAAGTGGGGGAGGCACTGGAAGATGGGAAGCTGCTGTTGGTATCTCTAAAACTGGGTGGTGTTTTGATGGTCTGAGTATCTGAGAAAGGAGTAGTGGTGTCAGCTAAAGAGAAGAGGTGGTAGATCTTCAAACTCTGAATAAGCAAATTTATGAAAGGCAAACTTGTAAATGTGAAGGGCTGGCTGTACTGTTTGCTCATGAGGAAGCCACTGGGAGAAGGACACTGACTCTGCCAGCCATGAGAAATTGGGGTGTAGCTTCCTCTCAGAGGTGACCTTCCTCAACTTCTTCTCAACCCCAATGCTGAGACCATTCCATGTCCACATGCACCCAAAAAAGCTGCAAACTCCTGCTTTCCCTGTCTTCAGTCTTCCTGTGATTTTGCTTTCCTCTAAATGTCTTCTCAAAAAACAGGGGAACAAGGGAGAGGCAGGGATAAGGAGCATGTGCCGCTCTCACTGAATCATCAACATAACTTTCCCTTAACTGCTGATTGGGAAAATACTGAGAGAAAAGTGAGACTGCCAAAGGCAGTAAGTCAGTCACTAAAATTAGACGAGTCACAAGTTAAATCAAGTCAATCCATCATTTATTGCCCAATCGAGTCGAAGCTGAGTCAGTGAAGTGACATGAGTCTGACTCAAGTTCAAGTCAATCGAACATGAGTCTACATCACTGCCTTTATGCTCCACAATGCTAAGCATTACGGAATTGTGGCAAGGAGAAAGCAATTATTGAAACAAACCTATATTGAAGCCCATTCAGAGTTTGTTTTAAAAAATGTGGAAGACACAGCAAACATCTAGGAAAAGTTTCTCTTGTATGATGCAACCAAAATAAAACTTTCTGACCTTGCCACAAAATGCTAATTATGGGAAAAGGATCTCATTTCCCTGACAATACTTTCTCCATAATGAAGCAAAATGGTAGCAGCATCGTGTTAGGGGGATGTGTTTCCTCAGCACAAAATGAATGGAACCAAATATGGAGCAGTTCCAGAGGAAACCTGTTTCAGATGATAAGGACTGAGGCAGAAGTTCACCTTCCAAAATGATAATAACCCTTAACACACAGCTAAAGTAACAATAGAATGGTTTTAAAACAAGAAATGACTTAGATTGGCCTAGTCAAGGCCCAGACCTCAATCCAATGGAGAATCTGTGAGAAGACCTGCAAGGGACTAATTCACCAACAGTGCCCATCCAACTTGACAAAGCGAGAGCAATTTTGCCAGGAATGGACAGAACTGCAGAAAGCCAGTACTGCAGCTTACAAGAGACTTGTCCAAGAAGAGTTGCTGCCAGATGTTCTTCTATTGAGTCTTGACTCAGAGATGTGAATATTTATGTAAGTAACTAATGACAGTTTGTTTTGGTTTACTCTGTCTATTTATTATTTAACCTTTGTGCTACAATAACATTATCTTGCACCTTCACATCCCTGCAGGATTATCAACAGCAGGAGAAGGAAGATTATACATAGTTTAACTGCTTAGGTAGACTTCGCGCAGGTGAATGTGATACCATGGAATGAATAATAGCATCCTGGATTATCATGGTCAAAGACTGAAGAATCACAAGTGTCCAGCAGACCTAATAAAAATGGTGAATGATAGATGTGGAGAACTCAACAATTCTCCACCAATCTTTTCTCCAAGATGACAGTGCGGAAAAGTTACTCATTTGGAGTACAACTCCCAGAATCCACCAGCTAGCATAGTTACTAGTCAAACTGAGTGGGGAATGCTGGAAGCTGTAATCCAAAAGAGCAGTATTTCCATGCTGTGGCCAAGACTCTGTTCAAGACTCATGCCTCCTATCTGCTAACCTCTCGTGGTGCTTGCACATCAATAAACTCTTCAAAAATCCGTTGGGCCTTAGAAGCCAGCTTAGCAGTAGACCTTGTCTTTTTGAATTCCTCACAAGCCAACCAGAATTCCAGGTTTTCCTCACTAAATTCTGTCTTCAGAAATGCACGAAAAGCAGCCACTCCATCTGAGAAGAGAAAGAAAGAAGGGAAAAGAATTTCATTCAGAGTTGAAATTTGTACCATTTTCTGTTTGGGCATTCTGTGCACCATTCACTGTTAATAATGCAGGGAAGGGACAGTCTTTGCAATGTTTTCTCAAAATGGTGTATTTGTTTTCTCAACATCTCACTGTATGCAATGTATTTTCAAAAAAAAAAAAATTTCACAGAAGAGCAAACCCTAGTACTTGGGCTCTCTGGGAAGAAAAACTCCAGTCCCCATCTGACTGGGCACTCCAGGCCCACAGACTCCACCACTGGCCAGATGTTTCATGGTGAGTCCTACTTCCTGTTAGGCCATGGGGCCTTCTCTTTTGCATGAAGTACAGCAGCCACCACACTTTTAAAGACAAGAGGAAAAGAGGAGCAGAAGCTGCCAAGCCAAGTGAAGCCAACCACTTCTCTTCAGGTTGCCAGAGGAAAGGCACGTATTTGAATGCTCCCCTGCTTATACTTTTCTTCTTGGAAATGAAAAATGAGCCTAGCAGGCAAACGGATAGGCAATAGATCAGACTGTGTTAGGTATTTGTCTCCAGCTAGTTAAGAAAGAAAGAAAGAAAGAAAGAAAGAAAGAAAGAAAGAAAGAAAGAAAGAAAGAAGAGCGAGCGAGCAGAGGACTACTCAGGTGACTACTCCCCTTGCTCCTGCAGTTGAATTTTGGTGGCACAGTGGCAAAACAAACCACACTTTTCCTTTAGAATAAGGCCTGCAGAATGGGCACACTTTTACAAGAACAATGATTGATTTTTTTTTAAATTTTTTTTTGGTTGAATGTCAGGTAGTACTTGGCTGCGTTCTGCATCTCATTTGTGATTTGGAACTCATAATTGCCATTTGTGTGTTAAGAATGATAATCCACATTTTAATTATTTCCATTTTAATACAGCTGGACAGAGAAGAGCACAAAGCATTGGCTGCTGGTTTTCAGCAAATAGTGAATATACCTTTATCTCTTTGGTGGTTAATAGCTGTTATATTGTACAGAATGTGCCAGATTATCATGGGTTACATGCCATATAAAAATGAAGAAAGGCCTTCAAGAATAGCATTTTCTTTTGCTGCTCCATAGACCATCAAGAATGACACCATCTTCAAGTATGATAGTTACTAAATTCAAAGGCCACAGTCCAATTAAAGTAACGTGTAACTCTACTCAGTTTCAAACAGGGGTTAAGCCTGTATTTGGGCTGTACAATGACTGATTGTAGGTGGCAGCTCACATTCCAGTCAATAAACAAACAAATTCTTTGTAGAAAACCAGCATGGCGGAAATAAATCTTCCAGCTCACCCTTTCCCTTTCATATGCTAATTTTCCATGTGCAAGAATTTTTGTGAAGGAACATTCATTCATGTTATCCTCTGAAATCATACCACTGAGAGACTATCTGCTTTGAGAAGTTCACTATCTGAGTGAAATATAAACCTAATCCTATCAAAACCAATGGAATAAGTAATTCACAATGAACAACATTCAGACTCACTTTGGGAACTGGAATAAGGTGAATAATGTTGAATAACTAGAACTGGTGATTCATTTCTAAGCTTAAGGCTGCAATAGGCATCTGTAGGATTGTACTGTAACTACATTATGTGATGATAACATGTAGGTCATTCATATATTATTGTAACATTACTTTGGGACTAAGTTTTGCCTCGTTCTAAATTTGTCTTTACACAATGGCTGTGGGGTATTTATTGCTTTGTTAGATCAAGAAAGATTGTTGCAGTGCATATTTACCAAGTGCCAAATATGTTTGAATCCACTACAGCAGTGGTTTTCAACCTGTGGGTCCCCAGATGTTTTTGGACTTCAGCTCCCAGAAGCCCTGAGCATTGACCATAGTGGCTGGGGCTTCTGGGAGCTGAAGTCCACAAACATCTGGGAACCCAGAGGTTGAGAACCACTGCACTACAGGCTGAAGTATGAGCCCCTATTATGGGGATTGGACTTGATGGCCATTGTGATTTCTTCCAACTCTATGTTTCTATGATTTCCCCACTCCTTCACAACCATGTTAAGTTCATGATTGGTGTGGGAATTTGTTAATGATGGTGGTAGACTAGCACCTATCCTTGCATGCGTAGGATGACATCAGAACTTTCATTGAAGTATTTCTCTCTTTTCTGTAAGTCATTTCCTCTCAAATCTGCATGTAGTAAGACTTTTTTTTTAATTCTTTGTAATAGATGTTACAGGCTTTGGACGTTTTCAGTATGTGAGCACTATTTGCCATTCAAATCTGTTGCCATTCAAATCTTTTTTTTTTTTCCTGACACCTAATCAGAGAACCATTTTCCATGTATTATGTCCAGGAAGCAGTTCAGTGCAAACCAATGCTACAACACTGAATTTTGGAAGAGTTGGTCAGGCAAATATCTGAGACTATGTGTACACATGCGCACGTTTCCAAAATCCCAGGCTGTGACAACCAAGAAAGTATAAAAGAGTAGAGAACAGAGCTCTGTTGCCAACAGGGAACTGGCAATTTAAGACACTGCCTTGTGAGCTAAGTTCACTAATTTACAGATTTTCCAACCCACGGCTAGTTACTGGCCGGCTTCTTAGGGAAATGTATTTTTATAAAACAAAATAATGTAAACAGCTTTCATCATGTGTTTCCTGATTGTACCCTTCCCATCTTCCTCATATCCTCACTACTTAATAGTGGGTTTTCCAAAAAGAGAAGGATCACAAGAGGACGTGAGGAAAAGAACGGAGACACTGATGAAGCAAGAGCACTTTCTCATGACTGATATGATGAGAAAGACCTTCATACCTCAGAAAACAGTCTAAAGAAGTCAAAGGGCAGAATCGCCAGCTGGAGTTAGGGGATCGGACACAGACCTCTAGCTAGCCTCCTGCTCTGAGGTTACTCAGTGAACTTGGGAATAAAATACAGAAAAGAAGATTGTGACTTATTATTTCTTTCCCTCTCCTTTATCTTATCCATCTCTTTTCTTTCCCCAGGCTTCAGACTCTGTCCTTGTTTAACCTATATATTTTGTATCTTCCAGAAAGACAACGAATATTAGGACAGGTGAAAGTAGATTGGAAGCAGCATTGCCATGTTGTCTGTTCACACACAGAAAGGCAGAATTGCTCTTGCCCTCTTGTCATCTCTAGTCAGACATATTTTGTAGGCTTTTAAGAGAATGGAAGCCCTCACCTCTTTTTTTCTAAGAGATTAAAACAGGAAGTATATATTGATTTCATTTGATGTGAGTTATACCCTGTCTTTGTCCCAAAGTATGCACTTAAGAAGGCTAACATTTCTTAAATAAGATAAAACATATCCTCTTGAAACAACAAAACAGATCAAAAACATAATTAAAACACATTAGTAAAAAGAAGAATGGCGCCTCTTGGTTAAAGCCCCTTCCAAAGCAATCCAGTTTTATTGCCAAAGGTACCTCTGCATGGAAACATCTTTGCTAACAGGACAACAGGGAAAAGGACAGCCTCACTTTCCTCAGAAGAGAGGTTCACAGCAAGGAAGAGAAACTGCCATCAGTTTTGGGGGTGCACTATGATCTGTCTGAGGCCTAAGGCTCATAGCAGATGTGTTATTGTTGTGTGACTTCAAGTTATTTCCAATTTATGGCAATCCTAAGGCAAAACTATCCAGGAATTTCCTTGGCAAGATTTGTTTGTGGAGGTGGGAGGGTGCCTTTGTCGTCCTCTGCAGCTGAGAGAATGTGAGTTGCAGTGGGTTTCCAGGGCTGGACAGGGATTCGAATGCTGGTCTCTAGCGCCACAGTCCACCACTCAAACATTACATCGCATTGGCTGGCATGTTTTTCCCTGTATGCCTGACAGTTTCAATCAGGGTGAGGACGTAAGGACATTCTGTCCTACTGGATGTTGGAGAAATGATGAGCTTTGTGTCCAACCCTATGAGGGATGCAGTGTGAGAGAGGGTGTTGTTTTCTGTCTCTTCCAGCATCCTGTCAAAAGGAATCTTCATCCGTTTGGCCAGACAATCACTCCTGGGCATGAAATCTACAGGGAGAGCAAGTTCTCTCTTGTTTTCCTCTCCCTCCCTGTCTCTCATTATGCCCCCCATCCCTCGATGAGTTTTACATCCAAGAAGTCTGACTTTGGCTTCAGAGGTATGAACTTAAGAAACATAACAAATTAGAGCAAAGGAGAGTAAAGTCTCAGATGGATGTTCATCTGATGACTGCAACTGGAAGTGATGCCATGTGTGAAACTGTCTTTACAAGTCAGTCCCATTAGAATCTTAGCTGAGACAGAGTTTTGTCATTTTTTCAAACTCAGTAGTATTACAAGTCATGCTATATGCAGCCATTTCAAGCAGAGAGAACACTTTCCTTTTAGGTACTCACTGACCCTCTCTGGGCTTGTCCTCTTCCGTTCAGCCTTGTTTTGCAAAGCATCCTGGTACTATTCACATTAGACCATGCCAACCTTTTGTTGTCAGTGTGGTCCTCCATTGTTTTGTGTGTGTGTGTTTTTTTCAGATTTAATCTGTATCAGTTTAAGGTAATAAAACATAATTACAATGTCAGCTAGCCCAGTTTGTACAGGTAAGGTACTACTGAGACTTTAAGAGCTTTGTTGCTGTTAATTAATTACTTTTTGTCTTCATGTAGAGCTCAGTTGTTCCTGTTAAGCAGGGATGGAACGTGAATGGTGTCTTTATTACCCTGATGATAGTTTCTGTTCCCATGGAAGGAATATAATTATGGGCTTCTTCTTCCTCACCCTTTCCCTTTGTTTATAACAGAACAATGTTATTTCTCTATAAGAGGGGAAAACAGAAGAAATGAATAACTACCATCAGCCCCCTCATGAGAGCAGAAACTGGCTTTGGGCAATTAAGAAAGAATTTAGGAAGAAATTATTAACCTTTCCCTTCTCATCAGTAAACAGTACAACAGGTTGAACCCACCAGGGGAAGGTATTTATTTTATTTACAACATTAGTATGCTGCCTAGTGCCAATGTTGTCTGATCACCTTACTTTAAACAAACCTAAAAGAGAAAGTCCTACAATTAAGTGCAACATAAAATACAACAAAGCTCACGGCATCAAAAAAAAATGTAAACGCACAGATTAACACACACACAGCTGGGAACCTTTGCAGAATGGGACTTAACTTGGAGAAGGGCACTGTTAGATAATACAGAGGTATGAGGAGTGGTTCTGTGGAATTTCAGTTGTATTCCACTTTCAGCTTCTTCTGGTAAAAACGAAAACAGTGGTACAGTGATGCTAAAGGATGACAGTGTGGAAACAAACCAGCCATGTGTTCTCCTTAACTCCATAACTGTCACTGATGGCCAATCAAGACGTCTAATGCTGAAGACATAGGCCTTTTCCGCACGACACTCTTATAGCGCGATTATTCCACTTTCAACCTCCTAGGGAATCCTGGGGTTTGCAGCTTCAAGAGGGGCCAGCCGGAGGTTGAAAGTGGAATAATCGCGCTATAAGAGTGTCGTGCGGAAAAGGTCATAATCTCTGAAAGGCAGTCACAGTAGATTGTTTATGCTCAATGTGAGCCCTACTTCACAGTTTGCATAACAGACCTACATACTGGCAAGTCTTTGTGATCCAGGAAGGTTGACTGTCTTTCTAACATTTAAACATGTGTGCTTTCTCTTTTTTTAAAATGCAAACATAAAAACAAGTTGCGAAACCACGTAAGAGTTTTGTATATTATGGGAAGCATAGTGGGGTGGGGAGCGAAATCTAATAAACACACAGGCAGTAACTAGTCTGGGACTATTGTAGCCAGGTTCTCATCCCCTTCAATCTGAATCACAGTTCAAACTTATGGGCCCCCTTTTTTTTTTTCAGAACTTGACCCATGAGTGGTAAATAAAGGCATATATAGAACATGATGAAGATACTTCCAAACCAGCCTCACAGCTCTAAAAATTGTTTACATCACTGTTCATTCTAAGCTAGCACCATTGCCACATTTTGTGAGGGTGAGTTATTGCAAGACCTATGTTGCCTCTGTCCCGAAAAGGTATGTAGTACTTACTCATACCAGTTTGCAGACAAGTACACTGACTTTTCTTAGACCCGGAGATTTAAAGCAACAACAAGAGAAATAGATGGACTGAACATATGAATTTATCTTTCTACTGCATAAGCTAATCAGAAAAATAAATGTGTACAAATGTGTAGTGGTTTGAGTGTTGGACCAGGACATGGGGAGACCAAGACTCGAATCCTCGTTGACCCATGGAAATCTACTAGATGACCTTGGGCAAGTCATAATGTCTCATCCCCAGAGGAAGGCAAGGACAAACCCTTCTGAACAAATTCTGCCAAGAAAACCTCACTTTAGGGTCACCATAAGTCAGCAATGACTCGAAGGCATGTAACAACAACAATATGGAGACAGCAGCAGTACTAAGTCCACAGACAACTCCCTGTCCAGCTGAAGCAAAATAAACTTGGTTAAAGCAGAGGTAGACAAGTTTTCATAATCCCTAACCATTGGCTATCCTGGTTAGGACTGATGGTAGTTATGGGCAAAAACATCCAAAGGGCACACCTGTGCACACTGAGTTTAAACAAAGATGGCTTAATTTAAATGCCCAGGTTTATCTTTAGATTTTTGTATCTGTCTCTTCTGTAACACTTTTTTCATAATTGGGCACTATCTCTGTTTTTCATTTCCCTTCCTTCCCACCTTAAATAGGGCTGTAGTTTGAAATACCAACTGAATCATATTAGGTTCCTAATTCCCTCGAATGTGCTCTCGTCTTATATGAATTCTTAAATGCTGTTTGAATCATAGTCGTCTCCAAGAGCTGTTTCCTAGACTTGGGGGCCCTTTAAATCAGTAGTGAGCCATCTCCAGAGGTCCAATGGCTATGCATGACACCTTATCTCTATTTTTTCCATTTTGCTCTAAAAGTTCCCTCATGTTCCCTAGTAATGCAGTGTCACTATGCTCCCCAAACTATTTTCAGCCCACAGAGGGTCTTTTTCCCTCCACAACCAGTTACTTCCTGGATTGAAATACCTACTCAGCCCATGACAGCTTAGGAGCAGAACAAAAACACAGCAAAATTGCCTCTATTATCACCCATGGGATTCAGGGGGCACTGCCAGCCCTTTTGAGAGTATAGGCCTGTTCTTCCCACCCATGGTCTTGCGGCCACGATCAAGCCACTCTTTCCCACCACTCCTTTAAATCCAGCCAGATGTCCATCTGTCCAGCAGATAGACCTCCACCATTCATCATTTTAGTTCTGGGCTGTGCACTGCCTACTCTTCAGCTACCAAAAAAGCAGAGGATGTTCATGTGCCCTGAGGTGAAAATGGGCTGCATGAGGTTTAATTAACTGAGACTTAATTCCAGGTGCTCCTGTTGAGGGAGCAAACTCTGTGTTGGGAATTCAGGCTCTTTTGGAATGGATGGTACTCACATGGAAGAACAGGAATTCACCCTGTTTCAGATGAGATCAGTGGAATAGCTAGCATAAACAGTGCCCAGGGCAAGCATGGACGTTGCACCTCTACCTTCTTAGCTCCACCCCTACATACACACCATTTTTGTGCCTCCTGGCATTGGTGCCTGGGGCATGCCCTACTTGCCCCACTCTAGATACTCCTCTGGATGAGATAGTTATTCTTTTTGAGGAATCAGGTATGCCATTTGGAGAGTACTTCTGGACTCACTTGGATACCCAGGTAGTAGCTGCTGACAGAAGTGCTTTTACCTAGCTGAGGCAGGTATACCAACTGTTTTACAAGATCAAGCCCGGCCATGGTGAACATTTCTTAATGATATTTAGACTTGATTAATGTAGTACATTCTATAAGGGGCTACATTTGAAGAATCTTTGGAAACTGCACTTGGTTGAAAATACAGAACAAGAATACTAGTGGGTACTCACTTACAGGGATCTTGTGATGTCCTGCAGGTCCTATACTGGTGGCCAATCTATTTCCAGGCACAATTCAAATTGTTAATAATGACTTTTAAACCTCTAAATGGCTTAGTTCTAACATATCTTATTTACTAACTCCTCCCATACCAATCTTCCCAAGGCCCTCAGGTCTGGAAAAGAGAGGACTTCTCTGTATCATAGCTTTGGCTGATATCATAAAGAAAAGTCTCTCCTGTGGCCACATTTGAATGTTGAACTCTTTGCCCAGGGAAGCTGAAAGAGGGCTCCTGTGGTATTTCATTATATGTCTTTCCTTTAATTAGGCTTGTTTTTCAGCTACAACTTCCTGGATTCGTTATACTGTAATTTTTTTAAAAAAAATTATTGTGTTTTAAAGGTTGGTTGGATTGTTATTTGTTATTCTAACTTGGTGCCTAAGGGCCTAAAGTGTTTTCATATAAATACTTCAAATAAGGGTTATACCTCTCATGTTTTAAACAGACTTCCCGACCATATCTGCTGCAGCAACTCCCATCACATTCTATGCATTGTGTGCATGTGTGTGTTTTGGTAAGGACTGTTGTTAGAAAGATAATACCTAAAATATACTTCAGATTGTAAAAAATCACACTACAGTTTGTTTCCAGCATCAGCAGAAATTTGGGTATTCCCAGTGTGAGATGTCAGTGGAACAGAATAACATTTTCATGACTAGCACTGGGATAATTGATCAGTTTTAAGTGACAAAAAGGAAGCTGATTATATGGTGTTGAAGATTTATATACAGTTTATGTCAAAATTGCAGATTGCGGGTTTTTCACTCCTAATGTAAATTATATTGTGTAACAACTGAAATAAGTAGCTTTTTTCTTACTCAACAGTGGTGTGGGTGGAAATCTGCAGTCTACCTTAGAAACTTGAATATCCAGTTCCTGTTCTTTTTAATTAACTTGTTAGGTAACTTGGAAAAATCACAAAACTCATCATTAAGGCTAGAATCTAAGGATAGCTGTGGAAACACATATAGGACGTGAGAAGGAAGGCCATCCCCCTCATCAAATATAAAAGACATGGCACTGTTGCTGAAAAACAGCCTTTCCATTTTGTCTAGAAAAAGTGACTACATGACATAATGTCATCATGCTGTGAATTTCCCCAACTCTGCCAAGTGCACACAACACCACCGAGGGCAGGCTGATAGTCATATCACACAGCAAAGTTCACCAAACACTATGGGTTAGCTTCAGACTTAGCATCACTTAAATAAACATGAGTCAGTTGTTGCTTTGAATTCAGTGAGTCTCCTTCAAGCATACCTTAATCTTATGAAAGGGAAAGGAAGATTATGTATAATAGGCAGCCACGTTAATTGCAAATGAGTCTTGCACTAATCTCATATAAATTAACGGAAAGCTAACCTTTCAAGTAAGTCTAAATGTCTTAATGGCACCAGATCCTGTCCGTTCTTGGAAGTTAAACTGGGCCAGCCCTGCTTAGTACCTGGATGGGAGACTGCCAACAAATATCAGCTGCTATAGGCTATGTTTCAGAGGAAGCAATTGGCAAAACCACCTCTGAGTATTCCTTGCCTAAGAAAACCATATAAATTTGATGGGGTTGCTATAAGTTGACAGGCAACTGAAGGGAATGTGCAAACACATAACCTTTTAAGGTGTCATGCTGATGAGAAGAGCTGAACTCTCTACCTACTTAGCAGTCATTATAAAATGCTGAGTATGAGCCAGTTTGAAGAGAAAAGTGCAGAGCATGGTGCAATGAAGCTGGGAAATATAGGATGGATCCACTACCTTTACCATATCAGGGTGACTTTGTAATGTAACACATGGAGGGGGGATTTATTTATTTACCCCCCCTCACTTAATAGGTGAACAGGGAATACACATGAGCACACAAATATGGTTGGCCTTTTATATATAGTTAGGCCTCTAGATTAGGGTTGCCAGGTCAGAACAATCCCAGGGCATGAGATTTGAAAGGCAAAACCTGAAACCTAGAAATTATCCCCTTGTGATGTCATGGAGGTGGCCCTAGTGACCTTATAAGTGGCAGTCCCTGCTGATGCCACTAAGCATGATACCTTAAACTTCAAACACATTTGCTTGGGTATGGCATTCAACTAAAAAAAAAATCCTGCTAAGTTTAACAAATGAAGATAATTTCTATACACCCTTATATCACACAGTGTGGTGCAATGGTCTGAGCATTGGACTACAGCTCTGGAGACCAGGGTTCAAATCCCCATTCGGCCATGGAAACCCACCGGGTGACCTTGAGCAAGTCACATTTTCTCGGCCTCAGAGCAAAGGCAAACTCCCTCTGAATGAATCTTACCAAGAAAACCTCATGATAGGTCCACTTCACAGTCATCATAATTCAGAAACAACTTGAAGGTACACAATAACAAAAACAACAACAAACTTTTCTAGGCAGAGCTCTTATCCTGTGATTCTTCCCCCCAGCCTGAGGACAAAAGAAGGTCCAAACCCTGAGACTTAGGGACAGGCCTTGTTTTCTGGAAACTCTATAGGATCTCTCTCTCTCTCTCTCTCTCTCTCTCACACACACACACACACACACACACACACACCCCTTCTGCTTTGCTTTTGGCTGATGAGGCTACGGCACAAGGGGTGTGGCCGCTATGCACAGGGGCATGGCTGCAGTGTATGGGGGCGTGGCCAGTGTGCACAGGGGTGTGGCTACAAGCCAGGATGCCCCCAAAACATTGCCGCCCAGGGTGAATCACCCCCCGGTCCCCACGTCCCTACGCAACTGGAGGGAAGAGGGACAACAAACTTCTTTCCTTTCCCAGAAGTTGCCCACTCCACTCTAAAAAAAAAGAACAGTCTATGCTATTCTCAGCATTGGAAAGAGAAAGATGGTCCAACTATAGAAGAATGGAAAATTAAAGTTATAGATATGAAGGAAATATAAAAACTCTCTAGTTTCTACTCAACAATTGGATAGAGAATGGCAATCAGTAACAGATCAGATTCAATGTAAAGAGAGATTAAGATTATTAGAGGTAATAGAACAAAGGAAGTGAGATATGTTTTGCCTAAAAATTGTAATTAATAGATGTTTATTTCTTTAATTGTTAAAATCAATATGTGTATAGAGGATAAGAAAAGGAGATTATATAAAAAGAGGATGTAATTAACAAAACGGAAAGAGGGTATAACTTGGGGAAAATGCTAAAAAATAGAATTGAGGGTTAGGGGGAAGAATGTAGATTGTATAATTGATTGATGTTGAAAGAAGATAAATTTTATAATGGTGGAAATTTTTTGTTCATAAAAAATTATTATACAAAAAATGATGTAAAGAATTGAAAAAAACCACTCAAGATGCTATTACACTACTTCCCCATTTGAGAATATTATTAATGTGGGATGTAACACAGAAGACAAATCAGATGTATTTTCTTTTCATGTAATTTTCACTTTGATAGACAGACTTGATTTAAGAGATGTCCGCTTGAGATTAGTAGGTGAAAAATCCCCAAGGCCTACATTCTGCTATATCTCTTAAGAGAGCTGGATCCTGCTCCTCTCCTGCTTGAGTCCTTTATAGAGCAATTAACTAATAAATGTTATCATTAAAAACCATTAGTGAATTGCTAAGGAGGGAGGGCAAAGGATATCCTAGAGAAGAAAGGCACTTGTACTCACATTTATGGGAGAGGAGGACATCAAAAGAGTCTGCCCATCTTGTAGCTTCTTCTGTTGATAATCTTCTATGAGAAAGAAAAAGACAATCAGGGACTATGATCATGGGCGAAAGTGTAAAAAAAAAGAAAAAAGAGGAAGATAGAGACTTCTGTATTAAGCCGAAGCTCAGGAACTTTAATCTTTTGGATTAAAAGTCTAGAATCATCCAGCTTGAGGATTCTGGAAACTGCAAACCCCACCCCAAACCTCAACTTTTGATTAAAATATGCCAGATTTGAGTGCCAGACAATAGTCTGTGATCAAAATAACTTTAACAAAGTTAGAAATCAATTAATATTTCATATCTTTATATTAGGAGTGAGCTGTAGATAGATCCAAATTTACAGATAGGACACTGGATTATGTCCACCAGATCCACAAGGATATTTAACTTCCACTTGTTGAACAACAAAAAAAGAGAAGGCATTCTCTCTGTCTCTTCACTCACCCCTCACTTTTGCTAAATTATGTTAATAAAAAAGGAAGCTTATGGGGTGAAAATAGGGGTGAATTTATGGGTGAAAGGGTTGTAAGCTCTGTGCTGGAACTGGAAACAAGTTCCTGGACTAAACATGTACACAGAAGCATCTTGTATTTAATACTAAGCATATGTCCATCGCTCAGTGTTTCACACCAGGCTTCAGCGTTCAACATCATTTTCCTGACTTTAAAATTGTTCTAAAGGAAAAAACATACATCTGTGGTATTAATAGTTGTAAATATCCCCCCACATACACACACACACAAAAAAAAACAAATAATGGCTGTGGGGAGATTTTAGTCATGCAAACAGAATGAGGAGTTATAATCACGCAAACAGGCACAGTGCTGATCAGCTTCAAGGTGGGCGGCTGGAATTAATTAAATTATTTTTAACATTGGGAGATCCTAGTGTTCAATTTCCCCTAGTTTGTCCCTTACAGGCGTCACTGAGGGCTCCTCCAGGCAGGCTAAATATGTTGGGAAGGAATGGAAATTGCTCCTGTTGGGCTAGGGTTCGGTTTTTTTTAAAAACATCTGAATAATGTTTCTGTTGCATCAAATTATTTACTGACATAGCTCAGCACCAGCTGCAACATTTTATTCCCACCCTCAAACGGGTTTCTTTTTAATTCCAAGATGTATTAAAGAAAAAGTATCCATTTTCTTTCTTTTTCTTTCTACTTTCTCTAAGAGTGCTGTAGTCATCAGTGAAATGGCACTTTTGTTCTATAACTATGGCCCGTTTCGCACAGCATTTTCCATGCAAAAGGGCACCTGGAGCGTCGTGTGATTGTGAGGAGCGATCTGCATGATGCACTCACAATCGCCTGACGCTCCAGTGGCTGGCAGGTGCCGATCGCGCACCTTTACATTTTCAGCTAGAAGCCAAAAATGGTGCGCGATCGCGCATTGCTCCTGGGCTCTGCGCTTGCTTACCTAGTGTGCGGAGCCTCTGGAGCTGCGCCGCTCGCGCTTACTGCCCCAATGCGGCCTGGGAAACTCCCAGGCTGCAAAGAGGTGGGGCTTTTGTGCAAGCAGGCAGCTCGTGCAGAGCCAAAGGACCCTGGACGCAAGAGCCTCTCGCCGGAGGCTATTCGCGCAATCCCCACACCCCAGAGCTGGAAGAAGGTAAGGTGCAGAAAGGGCCTATGTTTTAAGTAAAACTTTTGCATTTCAAACCATATTATCTCCTTAGCAAACCATGCCCTATTTTTTAAAAAATGTTTGGAAGCACTCCAGAAAAGATCCAAGAAATCTTTACACATGGCACAAAAAATGAAGGGAACAAGTTAGCACAGAGGCGACAACAACTGCCAATAGTCTATAAACTTCCAGAAGTTGTAACATGAAAACTCATACTTCTAGATCAATCTGAAAGAGCTCTAAGTTGCTGTTCCACGCTTCCTAACCATTCCTCTGCCTGTTTTCTGCTAGGGATTGCTTCTCCCCCTCCCTCACCTGTCCAGTCACATTGAAGCAATGCAGCTATGTTGAACCCATTCACTTAAAACCACAGTTCCTGATGCCCTGGTTCTGGCATTGTTCTATCACTGCCTCTCTCTCCTGCTTCTGAAACCTAACCAGGTACTCTGCTCTGACCAGTAGCAGCTGGTGGCTTCCATGTCAGTGGGGTACTGCATCCACTCTGGGTTTTAAAATGAATTTTAAACGACCTGTCCAAGGTTCTGTGCCACCCTACTGTGCCACTCTGTAAGGCCTCGCTTTGGGAGTCCCTGATATTAGTATGGTTTGGATGAGCACCATACCTAATTGGCACAATATTGGGTTGGCAATGGTATTAATTGGCTCTGATATCAAAATCAGACCTGAAAGGTGATGGAGAGGTCAAACAGAGCGAGGGAAGGAATTTGACTGTAAATGTGAGAAAGGATAGGTCAACTTGAAGCTTCGTCCGGGGTATGACTGAGTCATTTGTCAGGCAGATACACACTATTCCTGTGGATAATAGGCTTAAATAGAAGCTGGAATTTTCCAAGGAACCCAACCGTGAGAAGCCTACCAGGACAGTGATTGACAGATATCTGTCCCTTGTACACCCGGATTCCTTCCTCTTTCCTCACAGCACCCACAATAGACAGCTATTACAACACCCATCATGTCTTTGTCAATCAACCACTAAGCCCATCAACAGGCAAAAGACCCACTGTCCACAACAGGTTCCCCTTGTCTTGCAGCTGCAACCTTCACTGCTACAGGCTATTTTCAGGGTACAAATACCCCTGATTTGAGGTTCTTCTTCGTGGTCTCTGTGCCTTACACACTAGGAGCTTTTGCGCATGCGCAGTACCGTTCGGAAAATTCTAGAGCTTAGTAGCTTGGCGGGAGCCCCTCCCCCATGTATCCACTGAGCATGCTCAGCCCGCCGAGCAATGGTCTCTCCTCAGTTCTTTCTCGTCCGCAGTCGTGTACAGAGGTTCTGAGCTTAGAGCGTTTCTTCTTTGGCCTTTTCTTGCAAGTCTTTCTGGTTTTTTCGACTCGGTTTTGGATATTTCGACTACGCTTACGGATTTCGGACTGGTTTTGGTATTTCGGTGCTTGTTCCTCCTCTCTTGGATCTGACCCCGACTTGCTAACCCCCCCCATCTTCGTCGTTCGTCTCTTCGTTATCTTCAACCTGTCCTTGGACTTCTATGTCGACCCTTTTCAAACCTTGTAAAAAGTGTGGTCGCAAGGTCGCTACTTCTGACGGGCATAGCGAGTGTCTTCTTTGTTTGGGCGAGGCGCATAACATCAGAGCCTGCCCCATTTGCAAGGACTTCACCTCGCAGACTCTGAGGAACCGGCTGGCATGCCTCAAGTCTTTCTGTTGGGAGCAGTCTTTGTCTCCTCAGGACCCTGCCCCAGTAAGGAGCCCGTCGAAGATGGCAAAGACCCGACCCACGACCGCACTCCCGGGGACTTCGGCGTCTTCCGATCCCACCGCACCTACGGTACCAGGCTCGGTACCAGTGCATAAGCTACCAAGGATACCGAAGACCTCAGCGGCCTCCTCCTCGGTGACTCCTACAGAGGCCCCTGTGGGCTCGCAGGGTGCTAGGCCCTCCAAGACACTTACTGCCGCCCAGCGTAAGCGCCCGGCGACTTCGGAATCGGAGAAGGAAAGGGAGAAGAAGAAGAAGAAGGACAAGCGTGGTCTCCGGCTAGACCACCTGTCCTTACTCCTCCTTCCACTTCGACCCAGCCAACGGTCGACCCCGGTGAAGTCCCAGAACCTCAACTGATCTTTGAGGTATCTGATGTGGACGATCCAGTGGCCTCCCCGACTCTCTCGGAGCCACTGCTTTTGGAGGAAGAGACGTCCCCGACCGGACACCCTGTTCTGGCGGCCCGCTCGGAGGATAGTCCACCGGCTCCCCAGACCTCACAAACATCTCGAGGCTCTGCTGGTAGAAGCATTTCGCCGGAACGGCGTTCTTCCTCACATCACCAGCAGCTCTTTCCCGAGTATCGGGACCGCCCGGGCTATTCAGAGCATGGGACGGTGCATCCCTCCCCACACCATCGGGAATTTGAGCACCGCGCCCCTGACGACCGATGGGACTGTCGTGAATATAGACAACCCCCCCCCCAAGACATCGGGAGGACTATCCAGGATGGTCACAGCCACACCGAGATTCGCCTTATCCTCGGCCTCTTACGCCTTGAGGTACGGCTGGGAGCATGTCTGGAGGGAGTATCCTGGCTCGTACAGGTCATACTCCCTCTCTTACCAGGACCGTTACCACCCTGATGTCGGCCGCTGGTCCCCGTATCGCCGCTCCAGATCACCTTCCAGGGGAGCTGAACTTCGCCCGCGCCGCGAGTGTACTCCATCGCGCTCCCCGGGACGAGCGCCTCCACACCGCCGGTCCCGAGAGCTTTCCCCTCATCACCGGCCAATTTCTCCACCTCCACGGGTGACGTCTACAGTGTCCCGTCCGACGTCTGAGGCTGTCTTCGCCCAGCCTGCTCCTTCTGCGGTCGCTACTGCCACTCAGGCGCTTCCGCGCCCAGTGCCTTCGCTGGTTCCCCTGCCATCTGCGACACAACCACCTGTGGCTCCGAAGACGGTATCGCTGCCGGTACCATCTCGCGCCCAATCGTCTGAACAACGCTCGGACTGTTCTCCTGACAGGTCCTCCACGGCGTCCTCCCAGGATTACAATTCGGAGACGGACTCTAAGGACTCTACACTGGCCCCGCATGAGTCCCCTCCCTTGGTGTTCGGCGATCCAGTTCCTGAGTCAGCTCCTGAGGATGTCCGACAGTTCTTGGACATTCTCCTCCAGATGTCTAAGGCCCTGGGTCTGAAGGTGGGCAGATCCGGCCCCGGCGGTGCAGGATCTGGTTTTGCACTACGTGGATATCCACCCTCCTGCGGCAGCCCCACTACCATTCCTGCCTGCCCTGATGGAGGCTCTCAAACACCCCTGGCCTCAGCCGTCTTCAGCCCAGCCCATACCACACAGGCTGGAACACCTTTATTGCACCCAGAAGGAGGATGCTGAGTTTCTGTTTAATCATCCTCAGCCCAACTCAGTGGTGGTCGAATCGGCGCAAACCAAGAGCGGTTCCAGGCCCCACACGACACCGCTGGACAAGGAAGGGCGCCGTTTGGACACTTTTGGTAGCAGGTTCTATCTGTCTCCTCCCTGGTGGCGAGGGTGTCTAACACCCAAGCTTGCATGGCTGCCTACCTCCGCAGTCTCCTAGACAAGGTTGCCCCTATTCTCTCCACTGTTCCGGAGGAAAATAGGGCGAGCGCTAACCAATTCTACAATGAAGCAGTAGCGCTCGCAAACCAGCAGATCATCTCTTCGAGACACTCTGTGGAGGTGGCGTCCCGAGTCATGGTCGGCTCTGTTGCCCTCCGGAGATATGCCTGGCTACAATCCTCAGGCCTCCAGGAGGATACCCGGAAGCGCATCGAGGACCTCCCTTTCGACAGCAAGGGTCTCTTCAGTGCGTCGACAGATGAGGCGATGGACCACATCGTCAAGGCCTGTCTAACGCCAAAAAGATGGGGATCCGTCAGCCTCCGCAGACCCACCGTGGCCCGCGGCCTACGTGGCGCCGTTCGTCCTCTGCGAGCTTCCGACCTCGCTCGCCCAGGTCCGGGTCCTCTTGGACTCCCGCCACATCCTCCTCCAGAAGTCCTACACGGGGCCGACAGACGGCTTCCAAAAAATCTTCGTCAGGATCCAAATCCCGGTTTTGATGGGATCTGCAGGACCCTACCTCAGCCTACCTTCCGCCTACCATCAGCCCTCACCAACCATCCCATGCTGGCCAAACACCTCGACTCGTGGCGATCGATCACGTCGGACTCTTGGGTGCTCACCATTGTTCGGCTTGGTTACGCCATCGACTTCACAAGTATTCCACCTCGAGGCGTTTTCTACTCTACCCAGGCCAGCCCGGCTCTGCTGGAAGAGATCCAGTCCCTCTTCCAGAAGGGAGCGATCGAACCGGTCCCGCCCTCGGCCACTACCACCAGCTTCTACTCCCGGTACTTTACAGTACCGAAGTCGGATGGGACCCTCTGACCTATTTTGGACCTCCGAGGGGTAAATGAATACATCCGCCCCAGGAAGTTCAAGATGGTCACCTTGTCGACGATCCTACCCTTCCTCCTCCGGGGAGACTGGTTCGCTTCAATCGACCTGCGGGATGCTTATTTCCACATTTCCATCCGTCCGCAGCACAGATGATACCTTCGGTTCGCGATCAACGGCACCTCCTACCAGCACCGGGTGTTGCCGTTCGGCCTCTCCACCGCACCGAGGGTGTTCACGAAGTGGTTTCCCACTTGCGGACGAAGGGCATCACCGTCTTCCCCTACCTAGACAATTGGCTGCTGGTAGCGTCCTGCAAGACCAAACTGTACTCAGACATTCACCGAACGCTGTCCCTCCTGACCCACCTGGGTCTTCGGGTCAACCCGAAGAAGTCTCACCTCGAGCCGGCGAGAGTGTTGGACTTCATCGGAGCCACCCTGGACTCGGTCTTGGCCAGGGCCTACCCGCCCCTGGAGCGGGCTCGTACCCTCTGCCGATCTGCTGCAGCCGTCCTCGACGCCCCATCGGTATCGGCGAGGAGAATACAACAGCTTCTGGGCTACATGGCCTCCACCACGGCCGTTACGTACCTGTCGAGGCTGCGAGCGCGCCCCCTACAACACTGGTTTGTCAGAGCCTTCAATCCGCTCTGAGACGACCAGCGCCTACAACTTCGACTGCCGACACCTGTCCGTCGCTCTCTGCTGTGGTGGTTCTCGTACCGTCATCTCCTGTCCGGGATGCCGTTCACACGACTGACCCCTCGGCTCACAATCACGACTGATGCCTCCCTCTTCGGATGGGGAGCGCATTGCGACGACCTCAGAGTCCAAGGCCGATGGACTGGCGACGAGACCGCTCTCCACATAAACACACTTGAGCTCCTAGCCATCGGGAAAGCTCTGAGAGCGTTCCGCAATCTGGTTGTTGGACAGGCGGTGCTGATCCTGGCCGACAACACCACGGCGGTGTGTTATGTCAACAGACAAGGAGGGACCCATTCTACTACGCTCCTGACCATCGCTCTCCAGCTTTGGGACTGGTGCGTGTCCCTCCGAGTCCACCCTGTTGCCGTTCACCTGGCAGGGCAGGAGAATACGACAGCAGACGCCCTGAGCAGAGACACTTCTACCAACCACGAGTGGTCCCTCTCGGAGGAAGCGTTCCACTTGATACGGTCCCGATGGGGCGATCCCGACGTCAATCTCTTCACCACGATGTCGAACGCCAAGTGTCACCGGTACTGTTCGAGAGCCGGCCGGGGACCGAACTCCCTCGGCGACGCGTTCCAGTACCGATGAACAGAGGGTCTCCTGTACATCTTCCCACCGTTCCCCCTGCTGGGCAGGGTGATAGCCAAGATCCTGGCGGACCGAGCCGACGCCATCCTCGTTGCCCCGTACTGGCCCAGGCAGCATTGGTTCGTCCCGCTGCTCGAGGCCTCTTGGGGACGGCCGCTCAGGCTTCCAGCGGCGCCCAACCTGCTGTCTCATTCCGGCGGTCGCGTTGTCCATCCCGACCTGCCTGTCCTGGACCTCCACACGTGAATGATACAGCCCTAGACGATCCCGCTATCCAGGACGTCCTTACCGCAGCTAGAAAGGAATCGACCCGCCGCAACTATGCCTACAAGTGGCGGCGGTTCGTGACCTTTGCGGAGGAGCGTGGAGACACGGTATCGCCAGTTGCTCTCGGTACCGTGCTCCGCTTCCTGCTTCACTTGAAACAAGAGGGTCTCTCATTTTCCTCATTGAAAGTGTACCTGTCTGCCATTGAGGCCTACCAACCCCAAGGCTCTCCTTCGGCAGCGCTCTTCCGGGACGCCACGATGAAACAGTTCCTGAAGGGACTCCACCATCTATACCCGCTGGTATCGCCGCCTTTGCCTCCATGGTCCCTATCTCTGGTACTCTCTCAACTTACAAGACCACCCTTTGAGCCTATGGCCACTGCTGATGATAGGCTCTTGACTCTCAAGACCGCTTTCCTGGTGGCTGTCACCTCTGCCAGGCATGCCAGCGAACTGACAGCGCTACACGTTGACGACCCCTTCCTGGTTTTCCACCGGGACAAGGTGGTTCTCCGCCCGGACATTTCTTTCCTCTCGAAGGTCGTCTCTCATTTCCACCTTAACCAGGACATCATCCTTCCTACCTTCTATCCTAACCCGATGACCCCTCTGGAGAGGTCTTTGCACACCCTGGATGTTCGAAGGGCCCTGGCCTTCTACACTCAGAGGACTGCGGCCTTCAGGCAGACCCCTCACCTGTTTGTCTGCCACGGTCAGCGTCGCAGGGGCCGCAAGGTGTCCACCCAGAGATTCTCCAAGTGGGTGGCCCAGACAATTCTCCTTGCTTATGACATGGCCAAGCAGCCTCCTCCTGACTTGCTTCGGCCACACTCCACCAGAGCTGTGGCATCCTCAGCAGCCCTCTTGCGAGGTGTGGATCTTCATGAACTTTGTCGAGTGGCGACCTGGCCCAGGCCCTCGACTTTCATCTGCCACTATCGGCTGGACTGTCGGTCCAGGACGGATGCCCGGTTTGGACAAGCGGTGCTGGCCTCTGTACTTTAGGGATCTGACCCACTGTCCTTCTGGTAAGCTACAAAGTCTCCTAGTGTGTAAGGCACAGAGACCACGAGAAGAAGAACAGGTTGCTTACCTGTAACTGTGGTTCTTCGAGTGGTCATCTGTGCCCTTACACACACCCGCCCAACCGTCCCCTCACTCTCAGGTCCCCTTTTTCGGCGGACTTATAGAACTGAGAAGAGACCGTTGCTTGGCGGGCTGAGCATGCTCAGTGGATACATGGGGGGAGGGGTTCCCGCCAAGCTACTAAGCTCTAGAATTTTCCGAATGGTACCGCGCATGCGCGAAGCTCCTAGTGTGTAAGGCACAGATGACCACTCGAAGAACCACAATTACAGGTAAGCAACCTGTTCATGTCCAGAGCAATCTCTCGAAGGTCTACTCGTCACTCTGTCAGTCTGGCTCCTGAATGAGAACCGTCCTTAGGTCCTGCCTAAGCCAAAACACACTCTTCACTACTCTTCTGGACTAGTAATTATAAATCCTCCCAAACCCCTCAGCCTCCTATAATTTTTCCTCCCTTTCTCTTTCAGTTAGCTCTTGTGTGAAATGTGTGATTGTATGTATTTTGTGTACATGCATGAGTGAACTCCCCTCAATAAAACACTGTGATTGAACACTTTCCCTAGGTTTTCGTGTGGTCTGACTCAATAAAAACTGGGTAAAAGATCTCGCTGTGTTGCCCTGCCCTCAGTTCTGCCAAAGCTGGTGCTCTGCTAATTTCCCCAACCTTTGCATTTTGGAGCAATTAGGGTGTCCCCCCAGGGACCCCCAGAAATCAGGGTGACAACTCGACATTTGGTTCATTGGGCTGCACTTTTGAAATCCAGGCTGATATCTGGAATTGATTTACCACCGACATGGAAGCCATCAGCTGCCACTGGTTGTGACTGTTCAAGCATTTGTTACTGTGCACATGGCAGTGTTGTAAACAAAGAGCTGTTTGTGCATGCTTGGGCATAATGAAAAACAAATTGCGAACAGAGCTATTTGGATACATGTGAGAGAGAATCTAGACTCTAGAGTGATGCCGCAGCCACCATTTTCAGAGGGAAGCTTCCACGGCCTACTTCAAATTGAGCACTGCTCTGTTTGTCCTTCATTTATACTCTCTGTAATGGTATATACATTTCGGTAGAGGAAGAAGTTTTGACCAAGACATATGAGTGAAGTAATTACAAATTCACAAATTGTTGCAAGCTGCATAGATTAAGGTGTTGTGGCTGACAAAGTATTCTATAAAGATTTGGGCTTACTTAAATACTTGCTCACCAAAACTGTACAAATTATTATTTTTTCACTCCCCCCAAGAACAGAAATCAGGGGTGAATAAGTCATGTTACAGGCGAGGCAGAAAGGGAAATGACACTGAAAAGCAAAAGGGTATCTACTCACTTCAAAGCCCGGTTAGGTTTGTCGGGCAGGATGGCTGTGAAGTCGCTACATGAGTCTGATTTGTGAGACAGGCAGCCCAGGCGAGTCCTCATCCCTCTGTTTCTGAAGTCAGTCATATAAGGTAGGGGAGCAAATGACAGAGAACGAGGAGGATAATTAGCTGCATAGTTTAATTCAACCTCAGAACAATCTTGCTGGATCAAACCCTGGGGCTCTTTCTGACCCAGCACCCTCTACCGAACATCAGCCAGTCTCAGGTGCCACCAGGAAGGCCACAAGCTGGGCAGGGAAGTCGCTTCCCTACTCTTCCTACCATAGAAATTGATATTTATTGTTACACAGCTTCTGCACTGTGAGATCTCATAGCTACAAGGCTTTGGCACTCCCCCCACACCATGAATTTGCCTCACTGCCTTTCAAGGCACAGCATATGGTAGCAAATTCTGCAGTTTGGCTGTCACAGTGACTGAGGGCACAGTCCAAGGGTAACTGAAAGAAGTACTTGCCATAAAAGAAGAAGTGCTTTCTTTCTCCTTCTTGAAGCTACTGCCAAGTAGTTTCATTGAGTCCTCTATTCCATACCACAAGAGCTTGTGTTATAGGAGAGGGTTTTTAAAGAATCAGTCTTCTCCTTTTTTCCGTTATTTGGAGTACTTATGTCCGCCTTCAAAAAGTCCTGCTCTGCCATCTCACTGTGACATGGAGGTGATTCCAGGTTCTCAAAGGCTGTGTTAGCCAAGGAAAAGCTTTGGAAGGTTCTGCTGAACTGGTATGATTCTCAGTATGGCCCTCGAGGTGAGCCAAGCTAGTAAAGAGGTTTATCACCAGAAGACAGATCATCAGGTGGCAAATTGGTCACAGCAATTATGCAGAGAAACATTGCCATCTGCATGGACAGAAGGATCATCCACACCAGTGCAAACATATGTCTTCAAGGTATCTATATCCCCTCTTTCTTCTGTCATGTAACTCAAGATCCCTACCTCTGAGGCCATTTCCGCACGAGGGACTTAAAATGGCGCAGTGCGTCCTCTCACGGAGGTCATCTGCACCTTGGAGCGGACGAGGTCCGGACTACTTACCTCAGATCCGCACCTCAGTCCACTCCGAAACGCCCCCAACTCGTCCTCCAGCACATTTTTTAAAGAATGGTAGAAAACCGGTCTTTAATTTTTCGGAGCACATCATTGTGTACCTGCTCCCTTGTGCAGATTCGCACCAATGTGAACCTGCGATCTGCGGAGGGTGGGCTTTAGGCGTGGTGAGCTTCGCGGTTGGTCAGGACCCACGAACAACCAGAAGCCGCCATATTGGAAGCCGGAGCAGTGCGGATCTAAGACCTCGCACTGCTCCGTTTCACCCTGGAAGAGATGAGGGGCCCTGTGGAAGGGCTTAAGGGACAGTCTGAGTTGGACCATCCCCGGAAAGATCTGGTAAATACCAGCACAGAGCGATTCCTCATGCAGAAATGGCCTGATTTGACCAAATCCAGACTGGCTTAGTTTTAGCAAACAGGCACCATTATGTTGTCTCTGGTCATACTCTATCATTCTATTTATTTATATAACTATCATCAGCAGTGCAAAATTTTGCAAGCCTTAGGAGACAGAAGAGTTTCTAAGGAACTAATCTGAAAGGAGGGAGAAACAGAGACTTGCACAGGCATTCTGTTCTGTTAAGTTGCAGGAGGGTAGATTTATGTCAAATAGTAGGATACACTTCTGGACTGTAAAGGCAATTCATGGAACAAATTCCCCTGGGGTAGGAAGTGGGGAGGTGAAGAGCTCCACAAGCAGGGCTCCTCAAGACAAAGGAGGTTCTCAAGCAAAGAAGACTTGAAGGGCAGCAAAGGACAGCTGTTTGCTTGAAGATGCTCTAGCTCTTGGTCTCTGACATCAAGCATTGGATTGATTGCCTACAGGATCTTTTCCAAGTGTAGGATCCCTCTACATTTTCTCTTCTAGCCACTGCTACATGTATGTATATTTACACACTCCCTCCTCCCTCCTTATATGAAAAGACAAAGCAACAATAATATCACCTCCCATGAAGGCTTTCTGCATTGCAGCTCCATTTCCCTGGCCTGTTCTATAAAAGTGAATGAAATAAAGGAAGGCAGCTGCAGTTGGAAAAATGTGGGCAGGGATATCCATTTTTAGGGCTGTCTGCCTCAGAGGCATATCTAGTGTGGGGCAACGGGGGTATGTGCCCTGGGTGCCAATGCCACGAGGATGCAAAAAAGCCATGCCCCCCAACCCTGTTGCTCAGGACAGTTGGCCCAGCAGTGCACCCTGACAGCAGCAGTGTTCCCCACCATTGTCACCATCACTGGGGTCATTCTCAGCCTTGGGCAGTAGTAGCAGCAGGAGAGGCAGCCCCTCCACCAGGGCCTGGCTCACTGCCACCCTTGTGAGCATCATCCTCGGTCTGGGGTGGCTGTGGGAAGAAGGAGCACCTAGGGGCGCTACTTCCATGCTTACCCTAGGTGCTGTTGAAGCTAGATACACCACTGCCTGCCTTCATTAGGCAGAATGGGGCAGCAGCCATCAAGCAGCTGATTTTGAAAGGCCAGCAAATTTTAAGTTATACAATCTATCATTGTTATATCTTTGATCCCTAGGGAAGACTGTTGTGGCATTTGTATTGACTCAGATGCCCAAATAACTTGGTCAGCCTTGACTTAGGGTGGGAGGGGATGGATTTTCTCTTTTACCTCAGATAGGCTGTGCCCTCCCAGGAGCTTACTAGAATTATTAGCCTAGTACCATTGGAATTACGTTGACTCAGGGAGCCCTTCCAATGGCATGGGGATCTGGAGCTTTATCTCATTTTTAAACACAACAGTTGCATTTCGGTGTGGGGCTTAGAAATCCATATTCTGTGCCAGATGCTAACTCCTGCCTGAATTTCTGCTAATATAGAACTGTGGAAGCCTAACAATCCTTGGCTATGAAGGTGGGTGGATGCAGAGCTTACAGGAGGCAAGAGGTTTATATAATCTTACATCATGACTTAAAAACAAGGTCATGAGAATTTCAGTTTGAATGCATGTCTCTCCCTAATCCTTGTGACTGCAGAGAAAAGCTTGCAAGAGTTTAGTACAGGTTGACACAAAAAAGACACAGCACATGCACAAAAAAACCCTAAACTCAAACAGCTAAGTTAAATCTTTATTTTTAACTAAATAGAACTAATTAAAACAGTGTGCGTGTTTCTGTGTGTTTTAACTTCTCAAGACATGAAGGTGGCTTTTTAGGGGTGGGGGGAGGAAGGTCATTGTTGAAGCAGATGGAACTGGAAAAGTCCCTGCAGTCAAGATCAATTTCTCATTTACCCATGGCTAATCTGTGAAGAAAATTGCTTTGTTTTCCATGAAAAAAAAAATGTTTTTCCACTCACACTTTCCAATCCTCCTGCACCAGCCTATTGATTTAGGTGATATGAGCACCATGCTGGTCATGTTACAATTATTATGTAATGGTGACTTGGACAGCTTGGACATTCCTCCCAAAAGGGAAGGCAAAACGATGTCGAAAATCACATTTTGAAGGCAATGAGTATATTCTTTCGTTTTGTTAAGAAAGGAAAAAACTACATGTGCAGTGCAATCATATGCACATTTACTCAAAAGAAGGTCTCATTTAGTTCAATGAGCTTACAGTCCTCCCCCACATTTGCGAGTTTGACCGTCACAAATTTGATTATTTGCAAGCCACAAATGTGCCTCCCATCCATTCTCCTCCCATCCACTTGCCTTTTGCCTAGGCGCGTATGCCCGCTTTCACCATGCCTGGGCAAAAAGCAAGGGAATGCGAGGGGGAGTATCATGCATGGGCAAGGAAGTCACATTCCTCCTTCCTCTCCTTCCCTTGCCTTTTTCCCAGGAACAGGGAAGGAACAAAAAGCAAGGGAATGGAAGGGAGCCCTGGAAGGGAATGGGAGGGGGAATGTGGAGAGTGATTCATAGTTTTCCACTTTCGCAAGGGTTTTGCACCCCAAACCCTCACGAAAGGGGCCACTGTATTTCTAACTTAGGCTCTATTAGATTGTAGGCTGAAGTCTTATATACCTTCAATGCAATTTTTTTAAACTACAGGCCTATGGAAAATGTCTTCATTGCATCTAAAATATTACGATTTCCATTCAATGATCCCTTTCACCCATAAGACAGAGGCAAGGAGCTCTGGCTTCCTACTAAGAACCAAGCTAGCCACATGTGTGGTTATTAAACGTACATGCATCATGGAGGGTTCTACTTTTTCTATAGTTCAGCAAGTTATTTTTAAGGAAGAATTACTACAACGATCAAGTGAAGCTGTCCATAACTAAGCAGTGATAAGATAATGCTCTGGGACTCAGATCATCATCCTCACACTAATCTATTACAGCTTCAGTGCATCATTATATATGTGCTTTCCAAGCATTGACTTTTTATAATCGAAACAACTGTGCACAGGAGGAGGAGATGAAATTAGTTCCTCCTTTACCTTATCTTGTCATGCTCAGATGCCTTCCCCACTTCCCCCAGCTCATTTGAAGACCCGCAAGTGAACCGGGTTGGGAGAAGATGGCTGAAAGCAGGTGAACATGGCTAGAGAAGACGAAGAAGAATTTTGCTCCCTTTCCCTCACCCTATCTTGCTTTATTAAGCACACACACTTGCCTATTTGGCTGCAAACACAGAGATGTCTACTTTGGTCCCAAGAGAGCTGAGGCTAATCACAGCCTTTTGGCAAGTATACCTGAAGTATACCTCTTTATCTTGGTCTGTAATTGAATAACAGAGTAACTGGGGCTGTTCAGGTTTTCATTCTTGTTCATTATGATTTTAGCATTCCCTTTATTGTTGTTCTTGGGAGGTTTTATTCCAAAGGGGACTTATACATCATTTAAATAAATAAACATCCAGTTTAATAACATGTGTGTGCTGCATTCACAGTTGGCTTGTGAATCTAGAAATTAGAGGTTCGTCCATTTTCCATATTAACATCTTTGACTCTTTCTGCACATCTGCCAGTGTCAGAGGGGACTTCACACTCTTGTTCTCGTTCCCTCACGAAGTCCGTCAGCCCTTTGGCTATCACAGGAATTACTGACCAGACCAAATTTGTTACACAAGTCAGCCAGGTACACTTCTCCATTTTCCCTTTATCAGTTGAGAGTATGCTCAACTCCAGCACATCTTCACATTACATATCCTTTCTCACATTCCAGGACAGGTATTTTGGAAGGGCTGATTGTCTCTTTTTCTTATCACTCTCTGAAGTATCCCCCAAAATATAGCTTGAAAATCACTCCACCAGACTCACAGTACTGGCACTCAGAATCCAAAACCTATGACAGCTCAACTCACTCTGAAGTCACAAGCCTGAGCCTCAAAGGACTTTCTACTCTTAACTTCACTGTGAAACAGCCTGCAAGATCTTTTCATCACTGCACAGTTAAATATAAAATGACATTTCTCAAGACCATATGGGAAGCTTTGCAGAAAGCTTTGGCAACTGTCTCCGAGATACTTTCACTGTGCCCACTTCTCCCTTCTGTTATTATCGCTCATGGATAGTTTCTATTTATTGAATATTTTAAATATAATTTTAGAGCTAATCTAAGTGTTAATATGATGATCATCTCCCTAGCACCATGCAACCTGCCCCATATTATTTTGCTCTTGCAGAAAACAAAAACAAAAACAAATAGGAGGACTTTTAGCATACTCCAAACAGCATCTGATGACAGAAAACAAGAGCCTGTTTTACCAAATGTGCACAAGGCATTTCTAGTAGCTGATGGGGAAGATAACTATGCAGAACAATCTGATCTTATTTCAACAATTTCAAAAGGGTACAAAAAAAAATCCCAATAAGTTAATCTGCAACTGTTAAGCAAGTAAAGAATGTTCCGTTTATTCATCACCTGCCTTCTACTCAAATTCAAATATCTTTACATATTGTTTATGTATTTGTATGGGCACTCTTTATTGATATGGAGGAAAATTTAGGTTCATCAAATGACTTATAATAAACAAAAGCCACCACTCCTTGACAGAGAGAAGGACAAATGAGTCTTCATTGAATTCATTGGTACTGTAACACACTAGAACCCAAAGAGATTCAAAAGATGACCAAGAACACCCTTGATCTGCCGCAGCACTGGCTGAATCTTCCTGCGGCAATGAAAACTAGGTCCCCAATCAACCACACTTTTAGTGGAGTTCTCAGCCAAATGACCTGATTGAAGTGTGCTAATATTTTCCGCACATACAGATATCATAAGTCTGCCCTTTTCTTCCTGATCATGCTGTAGAATGACACAAACATTTTACAGAAGGTTAACATAAGGTAAAATTCATGAGTCAGAGGATCCAGTTCTAAAACAAGGCAGAATATATTTACCAGGCAAATTTTATCAGGTAAAATGAGGTATTACTGTCGACAATTTAGGGTGACCTGTTCACTTGGCAAGGAAAAAAACCCTCACAATATCAGGTAAATTTTTACGAATGTGGAATTCTATTCCACCTTTTCTCTGATAAGCTCATTCCTTCCCTATTTTATCTTCAGAACAATTCTGCAAGGTAAGCTAGACTAACATAATGATTGACCAAAAGCCCCGCAAAGAGTCAGGATTTGAACTTGGTTTTGCCAGTCCTGGTCCAACATACTAATGATTAGGGTCTCACCACTATACCACTTAAAGGAAGAATAGCCATGCAGTACCCTAATAAAGCTATATCAACTTAGAACAAAGGGCAAAATTCTACCAAAGCCTCATTTCTGATACAAACCCACTGATTACAAAATATTATGTTCCTGTTGTGGGAAAAAAACTGAAAACCTAACAGAGTTACTTCAGTACTTTGGGGTTTAGACGCTTTTGATATCTTCTACCAAACTCTACAACCACCACTATTGCTCACAAGGCCTATTCTAGCAAACACTGTGGAAAAACTCCCAATATATTTCTTTTCTTTCCAGTGTTGCGCATATGTCAACCTTGCCACAGTTATTAAATATAATAATATCTTCTGATGACTTCTTATTTCCCTTTGTTGCCCTAGCATATTTAACAGATAAGGCTCCGGTTTCATTTCAAAATTCAGCTTACAAATTCTTTGAATTTCATCATGTACCCCCTTGCAAATTTTTTTTGCTATCTTACATGTCCACCACATATGAAAAAAAGACTCCGTCTTTTCATCACATTTCCAACAATTTGAATTCCCTTTTTTTGTTATTTTTTGTAATCTTTCTGAGGTCATGTACCATCTGTAAAACATTTTATAAGAGTTTTCTCTTAGGTTTAGATTTAATAGAAATTTTATATCTATTTTCCATACTCTTTCCCAAGTTTCTAGTTCTGGATATGATAGAGATGGAAAAATTAGCATTTTCTTTGAAGAATAAATCTATCCAGAACTTTGAGAAAGAATGGAAAGTATTGGAATGGGTAAGGATATAAACGTATAAGAAATCAAAGAAGAAATAATGTGATTGTTCTTCTCTCGGTAAGAAGGAAATTATGTTTGTATGGAATGGAAAAAAGCAATTTCAACTGGAAGATTTAAGCATGGAAATGTGTGGGAGGGTTATTTTCAAGATTAAACTTTTAATAAAAATTACTACAACAAAAAAAGAAAAAAGAAAAGAAAAACTCCCAAATCTCTCATTTGAGACACATGACACCATAATACTGCTTAAACTTTTCTTGTGCCTGAAAGTGAAGGACTGAAGGAAGGAATAACAGTCCACAGAAGGTAGAGAGATTGTGACAAAACAGAACAGATGTGGACCTTCATCTTGGTTGGAACACTGCCAGTAATGTCCACAATGGGAAAACAGAACAGAAAAGGGAAACCACGGTGTAAAGGAAGAAAAAGAATTTTACAGTGAGCCTGACATTTTTTAGTTTAGATTCATATTATTTGAAAATAAGGGTGCAACTACAATATCTATATGATAAATCCTGAGGTGGTAGAATGGGCTGGTGTTGTTCACATTTTTAAAGCTCCCTGCATAATATTAATTAGCATATCAAGGAGTGGGCTGATCTACAACATTTTTTCAAGATGGGGTTATGAAGAGAAAAACCTGAAACGCTAATGTCAATGGAAGATTAAAAAGTTACTTTTTGCACTACAGCTCCCCTTGGGCATGCTAGCTGGTAGGCTCTGGGAGCTGTACTCCCCCCTCAAAAAACAAACAAACAAACCCTTTTCCAAGCTCCGTCTCCTGCCCACACTGTGAAGTAGTACTATTTACTTTGTCATCTCGCTCTGATGTATGTGTTGATATTCTGGCCAACATCCCATTGAAATCAACAGGATTTGGTTCCAAGTTGATGGATGAAGGCTAGCAGATTCAAAATCTTCCCAAAGAAATGGACAGAAGGGGGGAAATGGAGAAGAAGGGAGGAACACGTTTGAGAGAGGAGCTATTTCTTAACAGTTACCTGTTAAGCATCAGCAATGTTGCCATGCAGGCATCCCGGTTACTTAACGCGTTCACTAACTGTCTTGTTGGGGTGTACAGTAGTTTCCAGGAGTCAAGACTTCAGGGAAGAAAGAGCAGCAGTGTCGTATTCTCTTACGTAAAATCAAAGAATCCTTTGCAAATGCTGATAACTGTCCTCAACCCAGTTAATTCTCTTGCCTCCTGGAAGCAACAGCTGAATTTCCTTGTACGTGGCTTGGAACATAAGATCAGTCCTAGCAGCAAATGCAATTGTCGTTATCACTTCCTCTGCATTGAGGATCCAGTTTTCAAGTTGCCAATGGAAAAGCAGTTGAGAGGCTGCAGTAGCACAACGTCATTCAGCAAAAGAGGGTGTCTTAGCTCTGGACCAAACTGGACAGGGAGGACAAGCTACCCTTGTGCCCCTGAGATCCATTCATGTCAAGGTTGAGGTTCCTGGGCAGGTGCCATGGGAAAAGTTGCATTGAAATTGGTCTGTAAACAAAATAACAGGAGGGCTTCACATAGCTGTTGATGGATGCTTTTTAAAAACAGGTTCTAATAGCCACATAATACACATGCACACTATGATTGCATGTCAGAATAAGCCATGATCCAGTTTGTTAAAAACCTAGCTTTTCATGATTAACCTCTGTGATGAACTCTTGGCTTTTTAATCAGACACAACCCACTACCTAAAGTTTTGGTTTGTTCTTGGCTTACAAGCTTTGTCTTGTTTAAAGCATGGTTTTGAAGATTTGAACCCACAACCATGAAACAAGCAATGGCAAAAGGGGCTGGAGATAAATAAAAGTGAAATGGGGAAGAAAGGCTCCTATTTAAATACCTGAAGGGATATGAAGTAGAAGCTGGAGCAAGCTTGTTTTCTCCTACTCCAGAGACAAGAACACAAGCTGGTGGATTCAAATTACAAGAAAAGAGATTCCACTTAAACATTCAGAAGAACTTTGTGACCCTAAGAGCTGCTTGACAGTGGAACTGATGGCCTTGGAAGGTAGCGGACTCTCCTTCTTTGGAGGTTTTTAAATAGAGGTTGGATGGGTATCTCTCAGGAGTGCTTTAGCTGTGGATTTCTGCGTGCTTGGAGATTGGATTAGATAGCCCTTTATATCCCTTCCAACTTTGTGGTTCTGTGATTCAATGATTTCTTGGGGCATCTGCTGTGCATTTTACAGCTTAAGTCAACAAACCATGGTTAGCATAAACCATTGCTTGTCATGATGCAAAATTTATGTGCAAATGCCCATGAGCAGGACCTAGCAGAGCAGGCAGAATGACAAGCAGAGAGAAAAAGGGGCAAAAATAGCAATGAGGACTTTGGCCAGCTAGAACCTGATACCAATTTGGCAAGAGAAATTAGCTGTGAACCACATGGCCAGAAGCTCAGTTAAGCAAGACAGTAAGGAGAACTGTTCCAGTGTTAACAACTAAGGACCCAGCTACACATTACATTTCTAAATGTCACTTCCCAAACAGAGGCACAGAAGAATCATAAGCAGCATCCTAAAACTTCCCTTTCTGCTGTCTCCTCTACAAATGTTCCCAAGGATGCTTTTAAGCTCATCCCCCGCCCATTGGGATAAGAAACCAGCACCGCTGGGGAGGGTGGAGATAAATGGCTGAAGGGGGCCATTTTCAGGGAAGGGTAATCAGGTGGGAAGTGCTTAATCTTCACACCCATCAGTCCTCAACTTCAAATTTCATTTTTAAGGCCACTTTCCCCTCCTCCAGCCCAGCTTGCTGCTGGAAGACATTCCAGTTTATTCCAGTTTATGATAATCCTATGAAAGGGTTTTCTTGGTGAGATTTAATCAGAGGAGGTTTGCCACGGCCTTCCTCTGAGGTTGAAAGACTGTGACTGACTTAAGGTCACCCAATGAGATTTGAACACTGGCCTCCCAGAATATTTAGTCAAACACTCAAACCACTACAATGCATTGGCTCAGTCTTCCTGGCAAAATGTATTCAAAGGAGGTTTGGCATTGGCTTCCTTTTAGGATGAGAGAATGTGACTTCTCCAAGATCACTTGCAACAGTGAGTGTCCTTGGCTGAGCCAAGATTTGGATCCTGGTCTCCCAGAGTCAGAGGCCATTTCCATACTAGCCTGTTATAGTGCTATTATTCCACTTTCAACATTCTATGGAATCCTTTGAGGCCCCTCTCTAAACTATAAACTCCAGGATTCCATAGGATGTTGAAAGTGGAATAATAGCACTGTAAGAGGCTAGTGTGGAAATGGCCTTCGTCCAGCACTGTCTCATTCTGTCTCATTATGCAGGTCTACTAAATTTTTAAAAACCTAACTACTTTAGAATATATACTTTTGGGGGGTAATGCAACAGACTCTTTAAACCTAATATAACTTAGGTTCTCAGCATACCTTAACTTTCTCCTGGCTATGGGGCATTTGTAGGGGAAATAGCAGTTGGGAAAGACTAAATATTTTCTGGCTACCAGTTATCATGAGACCCAGTGTGGTGTTAGTGGTTTGAGCACTTGACTATGACCCTGGTGACCAGGGTTGGAGTCCCTGCTTGGACATGGAAACCCACATTCTCATATCCCCAGAAAACCCCTTGATAGGTTTGCCTTTAGGGTTGCCATAAGTTGGAAACGACTTAAAGGCACAGAATAACAACAACAACCAGTTACCATGACTTGAAGATACACCTATTCGCTTCAATTTCTTTATTACCAATGCTACAGGCCTTCCTTTGAACCTCTGTAGCCTTATGGGTTGAGCTTTTATGATCCCCATTCAGATCTTGCTTTGCCCTTCAACTGTTAGGTCAGGATGAGAACCTAGATCCATTAAAAAAAAAGAAGAAGAAGACTATTCTGCACCTTATGTTCTTCCAGTGCTGGGGTGCGGGGATCATGCGAGCAGCCTCCGGCAAGAGGCTCTCACATCCAGGGTCCTTTAGCTCTGCACGAGCTGCCTGCTCATGCAAGAGCCCCATCTCTTTCTTCCGCAGCGCAGCCTGGGAGTTTCCCAGGCTGCACTGGGGCAGGAAGCATGACCGGCATGGCTCTGGAGGTTCCGATGCCAAGTAAATGTGCATGGGGCTGGGAGCAATGTGTGATCGCGCACCATTTTTAGATTTTAGCCAAAAATGAAAAGGTGCGCGATTGGTGCCTGCCAGCCCCTGGAGCATCATGCAATTGTGAGTGCATCGTGCGGATCACTCCTCACAATCCTGCAACGCTCCAGGCAAATGCCGTGCAGAAAGGGCCTAAACATCCCAAAAATCTGCCAGCCAGCATGGCCACTGAGAGATTGTGGGAGTTGTATAGGTCCCCATAAGTAACCTTTCCCAGCTCTGCTCAGGACTGACCGAAATAGATGGAGTGGCTCCACACTGATTTTTTTTTTTCAAGGAAAAGGGTAACAGTGGAAAGAAGCTGAGATTGAACTGGCAAACCTCCTTCACATTTTATAACTCTGTAGGAGAGCCAATTTCAATAGTTTGGGGGTTCTCTCATCCTTGGATCTCAAGCAGTGTCTGTGAAAATTCCCCTTCTTAAAGGACTCTGAAGGTACAGAACCCTCATTTTCTTTGTGTGTGTTTACCACAGTGCTCAGCAAGAAGGGGGTGGCTGGGCATACACACTTTTAAAGAATCAAGAAGGAAGAGTTGAGGTTATGCCATAAAACGGACGTCAAGATGAGCCCTGACTGAAAAAGTAGCAGAGCGAGCACATCTACAACTATCATTACCGGTCTTAGGCAAAGCTTCACTGTTTGTCAGTCTCTCAGGTACTCATATCTGCAGTATCAGGATAATAGTAATTAGAGATGAGGAAGTAGCCAATTCAAAGATTACCTCTACATCAAAGTGTAGTTGGCATTACGTGTATTGCTACTCTCTCCTGCATCTGCAATAGGGATTTTAAAATAGTGGCCTACCTTGCCAGGCTGTGGTAGCAAGCAGGAGCACAATAGATAAAGGAAACAGAAAAGGCTTGCAGTCTAGAGGCAGAGAGTTGGCTCTGAAGGCCCTCGCAGTTTCAGAATGGACTACCAGTAGTCAATCCTGACATTCATTTAAAAATCTGATTATGTCAACACACACACACTTATTTTCTAACTAATGAAGTAGGGATTGCATTACATGCCACCAAGTACATTTCTTCTAATCCCTCCATCTGAACCGTCTGCCTTGTGTGTGTTATTTCAACTGAAATCAATCCCTGTAATTCTCTAAGCCCCTTCAAATTTCCTCATTAACATGGTCTCATGGCCCCCCACCCACCCAGCCGCATGTGAGCCTGGAGCACATGACCACCTTCCACAGATTCTGTTAACCAGAATCTTCAGTGGTCAAAACGGGCTTCTCTCCAGCTTGCCCCATCTCCACATTGCTCATGTTGCTGCTGCTCAAGTTGTGTGGCTATGGAGACATGCAGGAATGGGAAGGGGCAGAGGGGAGGGCAGCTCGGCTCCTTGTTGCAGTCATAAAGGTGCAAGTGTTCCAAAACTGAGCTCAGATGCCACTTGACCTCATTTGGAAGGCACCTGAACTTCCCCCAGTCCGTGCATATGCACCTTCCCCAGTCTCCAGCCTTCTGCCCCTCCACCCTCCCCTTTCTCTATTTCATCCCTTCCTGGATTCCCAAAGGATTTTCAGTCTGTTCATGCTCTTACAGCTAACATGCAACAACAACAACAACAAGAACAACAAATGGGCAAATTCTCCTTTTGCTCCAAGTGCCTCATGTAACCTTGCCCTTAGAACAATACGGATGGGACCATGAAAAGGATTTTTGTGAATGAGAGATCTGTAACTTTGTATGGCATAATGTTCAGCTAGTCCCATCTGCCTCTGACACTTACTTTGCAAAGGAATCTACTTTTCTTTTTGTAATAAATAGAACAGGTGCAAAGAGGATGCTCAGGTACAAATTTCTGAGGCAGTGGGGGGAGGGGAAGAAGGAGGAGAGTCTGCCCATATCATGGCATACAACTTGAGCAAAGCATTACGCACCATCAGCTCTAACATCATCTAATACATTTGGATGATGCTCTTTCATGGAGGAAATAACAATAAAGGGTAAAATGGAAGAACATTTCAGGGGAAAAGATTTTTTTTCAGCTTTGTTTTCAAGAGACAGGCAGAATGGCCATCAGATGCAGACACAGAGAGGGCAGAATAATTAAACATATCTCACACAGACAGACAGACAGACAGATGGAGAGACCAAGAAAAGATACTCACTGCCTTTGACCTGTCCTCGTGCTCTGGAGGTCTTTGCCAAGTGTGTGATCACAGAGGCTCTATGGAGAGAATAGAGCAATTGCTTAAGGGGGGGCATACGCCACACAAAGACACACCTCCCTCCCTCCCTCTCTCTCTCTCTCTCTCTCTCTCTTGTCTGTCTCCCCTCTCCCTCTGCTTTCCACAAAGCAACAGCTCAGCTGAAAGCTCTCTTCTGCAAATCACATCCAGTAAATACTACAGCAGACTAAACTGAGCAGGCTTGATGCTGGGCTAACACTGCAGAACCAGCTCACACACATTTCCATTGGTGGGATTTCAGAGGCGGCCCACCTGATCGGAGCATCTGGGAGCATCTTCCTTCATCTTTTCCTTCCTCCTTGCTGACCTGACGGCAAAACCTCCTCTGGCTTCTATAAAACTGAAGTAACCCACCACTCAAAGCAGACAGTGAGCAGGGAAAATATGCACTGCCAAGTGTCCCCCGGTATTCCTCCCCTGTAAAACACCCCATGCGGTTGCCAGTCACAGGAGTCTGAAGAGAACACCAAACCACACTGTTTTAAATAAGTCCTTGGTGAGTTTAGAATAGGATGGTAAATCCATGGAGATTTATATTCAAGCAACTCCTGGAGCAGAGGGGTTGTTGGGGATGGGGGAGAATAGCATCAGCAAGTTTAATTAAGGACCACCAATGCCAGCAAAGTCAAATTGCATTTATTAAATGGCAAGGCAGGTTTCTAATTGGGTGGAATTGTGTGATCAACACACAGCCAATTTTGCTTAAAAGGTAGACAGAAGCAACTAAAAAGAGAAGTGTGAATTCCTCCCTTCATCAACTCATCCGACCTTGGTGTCTTCTCACATTTTCTCATGCTTCCTCTCACCTGACTGCCACCAGCAGTCTCGCTCTCCTGCCAGCTCAAGCACGCCTCCTCACTCTTCTTTTCTTTTGATTCTAGAATTGGGAGTGGGGATGGGGGTGGGGATTTCAAAGGAGTCTCATTCTTAGTCTTTTACAATAAAGGGCTTTTTTCCCCAGGTTTAACCCATGCCCAACATTTGGGGGAGCTTCAGAAAGAGAGTTCCTACTGTTCAAAATTAAAAGACATTGTGCACCTCTTCCATCTCTCCCTCTGTAATTGAGTTGCTCTGGTAACAACAACAAAATAGCAGCAATAAAGGGAAAATGCTGGAGAGTTACAATTCAGTGATATTGTAGTCTGGACCTCCCATGAACTTCCATGAATGAGAAATCATCCCTCTTATCCAAGGCCATCCCACTTTCTCAGCTTAATGCCTCGGGACCAAAGTGTGTGTGTGTATGTATGTGCCTTATCAGACAATAAACAGGGACAAAGTGAGTTCAAGGAATAGCCATACCTAGAACCAGACCTATAGCAGATGTTGTTTGCGAGACCTGACCCAGGGTTCAATTAGCTGGGCACTTGTCTGACACACTTTTGCCGCATATGTTAACTGCAACAACAGCAGTGATTCTCAGCCTTGCCCCTCCCTGAACATCAGCTCCCAGAAGCCCCAGCCAGTATGAGATGCTGAGGGTCCAATATCTAGTGATGCAACTTCGAGAATCATTGGTCTACAGCAAGCCAGGGTGCAAAAGAAAAAAAGGCGGCATCTTTCACCTTTTTAAAAATGTTTTACTGGTTATTTCTACTGTGCTAGTTTCAGTTTCTTGTTTGAATTCATTTGCTGTACATCAAAATCACCAGAATCTGGCTTCCCTTCATCAAGTTTTCTATCTTGTTCCAGCTGTACAGTTTAGGCAACACTGTTAACTTGATTACGATGCTTCCAGCCCAGGGCACTTTTTATCCTAATGTGTCTCTTAGCCAATGTTCCTGTTATAAGTTGCTAAAACATGGATGCAGAGTCTGTAGCCCTGATGGTATTTTTGGACTGTATTTCCCATGATCCCTCACTGTCAACTCTGTTAACTAGGCATGATGAGAACTGAAGATCTGTAGGAAGGCAGTTTTTTCCCCATTTCTGTGCCAGAACTCGAGCTGGAGCCAAAGGCCAAGGCTCTCCATGTTAGACTTTGTTGTCCTTAACTGCCATCAAGTCAACTTTGACTTATGGTGACTCTATGAATGAGATATCACCAAATCATCCAGTCATGAACAGCGCTGCTCAGGTCTTGCAAACTCAGAGACATGGCTTCCTTGACTGAGTCTATCCATCTGTGATGTGGTCTTCCTCTTTTTCTACTGCCTTTCACACTGTCAAGCATTGTCTTTTCTAGTAAATCGTGTCTTCTCATGATATGTCCAAAATACAACAGTCTCAGTTTAGTCATCTTGGCATCCAGGGAGAGCTCAGGCCTGATTTGCTCTAGGACTCTCCTCCAGCACCACATCTTAGATGAATAGATTCTCTTCCCATCAGCCTTCTCCACTGTCTAGCTTTCACAACCATACATAGAAATCGGAAATACAACAGCATGGACAATCCTGACTTTGGTATTCAATGATATACAGTATCATTACCCTTGAAGATCTTGTCTAGTTCCTTCATAGGTGCCCTTCCAAGTCTCAAGTCTTCTGATTTCTTGACTACAGTCTTCATGTTGGTTACACTTAGCACAGCATAAATAGACAGTGCATAGGGCTCACTTCCCCCGCCCCCATGCTATTTAACACATGCATGAAACAACTGGAAGAGGTTGTCCATAGATTTGGGATTGTGTCTCACCAGTATGCCAATCACGCTCAACAATATCTCTCCTTTCCATCTAATTCCAAGGAAACTGTTTCAGTACTAAACAAGTGTCTGTTGTCAGCAATGGCCTGGATGAGAGCAAACAAATCAAAGCTAATCCAGCCCAGATAGAAATATTCCTGGCCAACTGGAAGGTAGATCAGGGAACAGTGATTCCACTCGTGCGGGTAGAATTACACTCCCCCTGAGATCTCGGGTTCCTATCTTGATTGTACTTGGAGTCACCCCTGAGTCTGGAGGCCCAGATTTCAGGAGTGGCCAGGATATTTTGATTTTATCCCTTTTGGGTTACAGTAACACATGCTACATTGGGCTGCCTTTGGACACTGTTCAGAAATTTCAGCAGGTCCAAAATGCTGTGGCCAGGTTGCTGACAGGGGCTGGTTATAGGCATCATAGAAATCTTCACTGGCTAGCACACCATTTCAAAGTGCTTATTATGTCCTACAAAGCTCTCAATGGGTTAAGTATCTGAAATCTTTTATCTCACTATATGAGCCTCTCTGAACCTTAGTCTTCAGGAGAGGGATCCCTCTCTGCCCCACCACTCTTCCAGGCTCATTTGCTGAGAGAGCATCTTGGTGGATGCTCCCAGGTTTTGGAACTCTTCCTGAGGGAAACTTGATTGGTCCCTTTCTTCCCACCATCAAGCAAAAACCTTCTAATTTAAACAGGTCTTCAGCCTTTAACTGGTTGGGGTGGAAGGATGTGCAACTGATGTGTTATTTTTAAAGTTGTAATGCCTTTTTTCATCATTTTAAATTACAGTGGGCCCTGAGTATCTGCTCGGGTTTGGTTCCAAGACCCCCTGTAGATATCAAAATGGGTGGATGCTCAAGCCTCGTTATATTCAGTGGTGTCATAAAATGGTGCCTCTTATATAAAATGGCAAAATCAAAGTTTGCTTTCTGGAATTTTATTTCTTTGAAATATTTTCAAGCTGTGGCTGTTAGAATCAATGGAGAAATGGGGACTGAAGTGACTACAAAACAAGATAAAATATTGATGGTCGGGATTTAGGCACCAAACGGAGCTAAAGGTGAATTTTTCCCCACAATACATAAAGAAATACAGAAATATTTACACGAAACAGGAAATTCAAATATTAGTATAGTTGGAGACTTTAATAGAGTCATAAACCCAAGATTTGACAGAATGACGCAAAAATTAGTACTGCGAAACAACAGAAAATTACCTAAGAGTTTCTTCAATATGCTTGGAGATATAAAAATGCACAATTAGATGGTCATACATTTTACTTGGACCAACATAAATCAATGTCAAGAACAGATATGATGTTGACAACCAAAGAATTATTGACTAAGACTACCAAAATAGACATTCTTCCCAACTTCTGTTCTGATCATAATCCATTACAATGTGTATTAAATATTAAAGACAGGGAAAGATCTTAGAGATTGAATGAAGAGATATTGCATAAAGAGAGGTACATTGAAGAAGCAAGAAAGGAGATAAACAATTATTTCAAGGAAAATCAAACACCAGATTTACCTATGAAAATTATCTGGGACGCAAGTAAAGCCGTGATGCGTGGGAACTTTATCAGATGGTCCGCTGAAATAAAAAAAGGAAAGAGACATCTTGGAGCAAAAAAAATTAGAAAAAATGATTGAAAAACAGATGAGGAAAAACCCATCGGACAATATGATTAGACTACAGATGAAGGTATATCAAGCTGAGTTAAATCAATTAAATCTGTATGAAATTGAGCAACAGATACGGAGAACGAAGTGTAATTTTTTTGAACAGGCTAATAAACCTTCTAAGTTATTGGCTAACATATTGCATAAAAAAGAAGGACAAGAAATATCATAATGGAGCTAAAAATTGGAGAAGAAAGGATTACAAAACAGGAAGAGATAAAACAAGCATTTTATAAATACTATAGAAAGCTGTTGGGCTCAGAACTCCTAAGCGACAATAAGAGTACATAAAAATATTTTGAGGAGAGTTCTGGGCTAAGCTCTCATTGCTGGATGCAAGGTGGAAGGCTGGATTTGGATCCCTTGAGAGGTTTTGGATATAAACTGGAGACAGAGGAGGAAATTGGTTCACAGCTTTATTTCCCCCCATCCAGATGGGTGAATCGGCCTGAACTCTTAAGCGACGATAAGCGACGGAGAAATAACAAATAATGGGTTTGGCCAGGGGATCCCATGCGGAGGGAGAAGAGGAGGTAAGATGTGTGGTCCTGATTGAAATGAAGTAGAAGGTATTTTAATAGAATGTATTATAAAATAAAATTAAAAAAATCTTTGTTAAATAAATTAGAATATGATAAAGATAAGGATAGAAAAAGTGAGGAAGAGGTAAACAGTAAATCAGCTCAGATTGTGGGTAATATAGTATTTTATTGTAAAGGTAAATAGGAGAGGAAGAAGGAAGGCCAGAATCGGGTACTAACTAGGAATCTGTCAGTGGACCGGACTCATAAAGGAGTGATGAATGTCAATTACGTAACATTTATCTATCAGGGAAAGGCGTGTGAGAAGATAGCTCTGGCAGGGGAACAACAATGTAATGTGGTACGGGAACGATACTGTGTGGGCTTCGGGGGGTGGGGACCGAGACAGGAATGGAAGAGCATAAACAATTCATGTTAAAATTCAATTTGAAACTGTGTTTTTATATTTGGAAATTTAATAAAATTATTATTTAAAAAAAAGAAAGCTGTTGGGTAAGAGTTCAACACTGAAAAAAGAACATGAAATAAACGACTCTTTGGAAAAAATGTGCAAAATTAGATTTTCAGAAGAGCATAGAACAGCTTTAAATAAACCAACTTCAGTGATGGAGATATCTGAAGCCATCAGGAATTTAAAGAATGATAAAGCTCCTGGACCAGACGGCTTTACGGCGAGATATTACAAAATGTTTGAGCATGAATTATCAATAGCTTTACAAAATACAATAAATGAAATATTAAATGTTGGCATACCAGATACCTGGAAAGAAGCTAATGTGGTTTTGATCCCAAAAGAAGGCAGAGACTTAACTGATGTTAAGAATTATAGGCCAATTTCACTTTTAAATACAGACTACAAAATTTTTGCTGCAATTTTAAGCTGAGAGGCTTAAAAGGGCTCTTCAAGATATCATACATGAAGATCAAAATGGCTTTCTCCTGAAGAGATTTTTGAAAGACAATATTAGAATGGTGCTTAATATAATTGAACATTATGAAAAACAACGAACGTAAATTGGCAATGATATTAGTGGACACGGAGAAAGCCTTTGATACGATTAATTGAGCCTTTTTGAAAAAAACAGAAGCCGGAAATAAATTTACCTCAATTGAATAAATTGAAGCGATATACAATCAGCAACAAGCTCGTTTAGTGGTTAACGGAGAAAAAACAAAATGGATTGAGTTACAAAGAGGGACAAGACAGGGATGTCTTCTTTCTCCTTTATTATTCATCATGACGCTGGAAATACTTAATAATACAATTAAAGGAGACAAAGCTATCAGAGGAGTCCAGGTTAAAAAATACCAATACAAACTTAAAGCTTTCGCTGATGATCTGGTAGTATAAAATATCTGATTGAAACAATACAGCTATATAGCAAATTCTCCGGTTTTAAGATTAACAAGGAAAAAACAGTTTTGCTAACAAAGAACATGAGCAACAAAGAAGAAAAGGAATTAACACATATAACAGAATTTAATAAAGGACAGAAGGCAAAATATCTAGGTGTCTGGATTGCCAAGAGAAACAATGAACTATTTCAAAATAATTATGAAAAAAAAAATGAAAGAAATAACAAAGGACTTGGAAAACTGGTCATGTATGCGGATGTCATCAATGGGCAGAATAGCAGCTGTAAAAATGAATGTACTTCTGAAAATGAACTTTCTTTTTCAAAATCTCCCTATCATTATGAATAGTAAGCCTTTTATACAATGGAAGAGAGGGTTATCTAAATTTATATGGCAAGGAAACAAACCCAGGATAAAATGGAATATTATGACTGATGTAACATTAAGAGGAGGATTGGGACTACCAGACTTTTATATATTTTACAAAGTAGCAGCAATGACTTGGATAAAAGAATGGGTGAATTTACAAAAAATGAGAATGCTTGCACTTGAAGAAGCGAACTTAAGAATGGGGTGGCATGCCTATATGTTTTATAATAAAGCAGAGATTGACAAAGAATTTTCACACCGCTTTTTAAGAAAATCATTATTGAAAATATGGAATGAATATAAGGCTATAAACATTAGACAGCTCCCATCATGGGTGTCCCCTCAAGAGGCTTTTTTTGGAAGATGGAAGGAAACAGAAAAATGGCTTAGATATGAGGACATAATAGAAAAATCAGCTGGAAATATAACTAAGATTAAAACAAGAAAAAAATTGAAAGAAGAAGGAGTAATCTTAAATTGGTTCCCCTACAGACAACTAACTGAAAGATTCCAGATGGATGTAAAAACTTACGGAATTGAACAAAAAGAGAAGGAAGAACTGATAAAATGGCTATTTGAAAACCCCCCACATTTATTATCTCGTATATATCAGGAATTGTTACATCAAGAGAGGGAAACACAGAAACACAGAAACAGAATCATAGAGCTGGAAGAGACCACAGGGGCCATCCAGTCCAATCCCTGCCATGCAGGAACCCACATCAAAACACTCCTGACAGATGGCCATGCAGCCTCTGTTTAAAAGCCTCCAAAGAAGGAGACTCCATCAGACTCCAAGGCAGCATATTCCACTGCCAGATAGCTCTGACCATCGGAAGTTCTTCCTGAGGTTCAGGTGAAATCTCCTTTCCTACAGCTTGAATTCATTGCTCCCTGCCCTAGTCTCTGGAGCAGTGGAAAACAAGCCCACTCCCTCCTTGACATGACATCCCTTCAAATATTTAAACATGGCTATCACGTCCCCACTTAACCTTCTCTTCTGCTAACTATTGCAGCAGATGCATGTAAGAATACACATAGCAAATATAAGATGTTGACGTTGAGCAAATATAAGGTGTTGGTGTTGATCTTACGTCCACTGCATAATTGTCTGGGGAACCTCAACTTATGTACTGAAACCCGTGGTTCGAGACCTCAGGCTAAGGACTTCATGGTCACTATGTCAACCATGGAATTCTCCCAATGTTTCATTGGCCCAAGACATATAGCATGAGATCCTGAATGAGTCTTCTCAGCAAAGTAGAGGGATGATGAACAAAAGCTGATGAATTTCATATCAGTTCTCTTGGCAACCCCCTGGTGTGGCTTAGACTTTCAGCAAATTCCCCTCTCAAGATATGATTGTATGAGTTGAAGGTAACTGGGCCTGTGGTTTACTGGATTTCAATACCCTGATCGAAATTGTTTCGTTCACTTGGCACCGGCCTATGAGATTCAGATAATCAGGACTGACAATGAAAGAGGTCAATGGTTAACTGCAATTGACTTTCATACATCCTATCGCAATTTGAAGATACAAAGAAAGATATCCATTTGACCAAGCTGTGATTACATGTCTACTCAAGGCTATTCGCTCAAGGATGTAGCAAGCAGTACCATTAAGTACTCAGGAGCTATCTTGTGTCAATGGAACAATCCAAAATGCAAAGGTGTCCCCAAACCTAGGGACATTAACAAGCCCAGCACATTTGTACACCATATACCTAAAAAATAACAAGAATTTCACTCACATCCCCATCCAATCCCATCATGACTTATTTCCTTCACCTGCTCCTCTGCTTTCTCTTCAGTTACTCTTCCTACATCCAACCTATCCTAATTCCCACTCATTATCTTATTAGACTTCTCCATTTCCTTCACCTGCTCCTCTGCTTTTTTAATTTCCTCCCCTTCATTTACTGTTGTATTTCTGAGCTGGAGTGTATTGTGCCATTAGTCTTTACTTTACTTTATTATGTTAACATCTCAGAAGCTCAAGATAGTGTATATCACAGGTAGGGAAAGTACGGCCTATGGATTACATGTGGCTCCAGGACCCAATTTGTGGCCTCAAGCCCCCAGTTTTCACTAAACTGTCCCAAGAATGTAATGTTTGCTTCTCTTTGTCCTCCATTATCCTCACAAGGCAGAACCAGAAGTGATGTGAGGGTACTTCTGGTAATGCCTGAAGCGATGGTATAGCCTGGTGGGTGTCATTGGCACATATCCCCCCCATGCAGCTGCTCATGGTTCCTTCTCACTCTCATCCTCACAACAACCTGATGAAGTAGGTTAGGTGGAAATAACAACTGACCTAAGGTCACCCAATGAATTTTATGCTCAAGTGGCTTTTGCGTTGGACCCTTCTGCTCTCACATCTATGATGACCAGAATCACTCTGTGCTTCCCTCCAGCACCCTCAGTCTCTCCTCTGACTTCTCTCTCTCATACAAAATCTTCAGCCCCTCTGCTGTTTCTAACATTGTAGCAGCTCACCAGCTCATTACAGGCAACAGCTGGTTTGTGTTTGCCTGAAGTTTTAATTTTTAAAGCAGGTTATGCATGAGAACCTGAGGCTATTGATGGACACCAGCTATCTTCAGTCCCAGCCATCATGGATAATGGTCAGGATGATAGGAATTGCAACCCAACATCCACAGAATCATAGAGTTCAAAGGGGCCCCATAGGCCATCGAATCCAACCCTCTGCTTAACGCAGGGAATCCAGCTACAGCATTGTCAGCAGGTAGCTATGTAGGCTTTTTCTGAAGATGCTCAGAGAAAGCAATAGCAATAGCATGTGCACTTCTACACCGCTTATCAGCTAAGTGCTCTCCAAGCAGCTTACAATGTGCTAGCTAATTGCCCCCAACAAGCTGGGCACTCACCCCACCAACCTGCGGAAGGATGGAAGGCCGAGCCAACCCGGAGCCCAGCAAGATCGAACCCACAACCCTGTGGCGAACAAGTCTACAATGATTACATGGGCTCAAAATGTAGGACATTCAATTCAGTTAGAGTCTTGGGAACAGAGTTGGAAAAGAACACAGAAATATACAGTTGCCCAAAATTTAAAAGAAAATTATTATAAAATGTTTCATAGATGGTACATGACACCAGAAAAACTCATGAGATTTTACAAAACAGGAACAGGACAGTGTTGGAAATGTCAAAAGGAGGTCAGTACAATGTTTCATATGTGGTGGTCATGTCCCAAAGCAAAGAAATATTGGGGAGAAATACATAATAAGATTTGTTCAATATTGAAGGTACAATTTGATAAAACACCAGAAATGTATTTGTTGAATATGACACATATGATTGATGTTACTGTTCAAACGAAATATTGGCGGATAATATTGTATATGATTGCAACAGCATGAATTGAGTTTGCAAGACTTTGGACAGGTCAGCAAATTCCCACAATTGACCAATGGCGGACAACTTTTATTGAAACAGAAATGCAGATATAGGCTCTCAGAGGTTAAAGGGGAAATCAGACGAAGAGATAAAGGAAGAATGGCAAATAGTGTCGGGTAATTGCTGGGGATTATCAGATGATAATGCTTAATGTAAAATAGTATAGACTGTATATTAAGAAGAGGCAACTGGGTGGAAAGATAAATTTTATGTTATAATATACTGTGTCTGATGTATTGTAGGATCTAGCATGAAATATTATTGTTTGATAATGTGGTACATTTAATTTTAACATGTTGATTATATAGAAAAAACTGAAATCTAGTGAGGGATGGAAGATAAGCAGAAATAATTCAATGATATGTACAATTATATATGTTTATTTTATATGATGGAATTTTAATAAAATTATTTAAAAAAAAGAATCAATGGAGAAACAATCTGTGGATACGGAGGGCCAAATGTAATGCTTTAATTGGATGGATTGTTTAACGCTCCTTTAACTTTTGTACCACTTATTATTTAAACAATTTTGTTTTACATGGTAAACCACTTCAGATCTTACACTGGGGGAAAGGTGAGATATATATCAAATTAATATTGGTTATGCATACAAGTTAGTTATGAATACTAGTTCCATTACAGGTGCTCCTGCCTTGAGTTCAGCTGTTTTGTACAACAACCAGTTAGCTCCCCAACCACAAAGTCATGGATGATAGAGGGTAGTGTAGTGTACCTGCAAAATTATTGGCTATAGTAGATACTGGTCTTAGCCTTGAGAAGGCACAATCACCTGTGCAAGTAGTTTCACATTAGTGTAGCATCCCACCCAAGGTCATGACTTGGAGCTAGGTCTGGCCATTTAAAAAGCAGAAAGGGCAGAAGGCCTGGCTCCTATCATTCGTAACGAAAAGAGGAGCAAGGTCTGGTGCTGTGAATATATATATATCTAGAGAGAGAGAGAGGGAGAGAGAGGGAAAGAGAGAAAGAGAAAGAGAAAGAAAAAGAAAGGGACTGAGTTTTCAATAATACAGTGAATGCCTTGGCATGCTGTATGGAAACAATTCTCTTCTTCAGAAGCAACAAAAGAGTGATTTTATCTTTTGGTAGTGTTCATAAAGTTTCAGTAGCTATCTGGGAATCTGTCTATCTGCCATTGCTTCTGAATTGTAATAAAAGTCTGTTTTGCCCTTACCTATGCATTTTATTATAATGCTAAATATTTAAAAATATAAATAAAATATCAAATATATAAATATACATATATTAAAGATAAATATAAAAATATAAATTTACACACACACACATATAAATATATATAAAATATATCCTCTAAATCCTTCTTTTAATACACTTCTCTGATACTACGTATGTATAATACAGTGTAATCTATTGGATTTTTCTTTCTCTTTTTTTAATACTAAAAGTGAACAGTTTTTGTGAAAAGTGAAAGAGACTTTAAAAATTATTTTGAAGAAAAACTGAACAAAGAGACTGATATCAGAGTGGTCTGGTATATGAACAAAGGTGTGCTGAGAGGTTTTTTTAAGCAACAAAACACAGGACTGAAAAAGAAAAGACAAAGACAACAAGAGGAAATTGTGATTAAAATTTAAGAAAAAAGAGGATGAATTGTGAAGAACCCAACAAGTTCAACACAATTGAAAGACCTGAAAATATTCCAGAAACAGGCTTCAATATGTGTGGTATATGGAACAGAGAGGAAGATGGAATATTTACATCAAAAACATTACAAGTTTGCTAACAAGCCAGAAAGATGGCTGGCCTATAAACTGTGGAAGGAGAAGGAAAGGAAGATAATTCTGGAGATTAAAGATGGGAAATATTTAATCTCAGATAAATGTAAGATGAAGAAAATTTTTATAATTTTTTTCTTTGTAAGGAGAAAAGAGTGCTGCCTGAGAAAGTGCAGTCTTATTTGGATTCCCCAAAACTACCAATAACTTCAAAAGAACAATGGCATAGTTTAAATGCAGGAATAATGGCTGCAGAGGTGATGGAGGCATTTAAGAATATAAAAGTTGGGAAAGCTCCAGGACCAGACGGATTATCAACCTGTTACTACAGGACACCAGAAGATCAATTATGTTTGCCATTGCAATATTTACTGAATTCTATTTTTCACTCTGGTAAGGTTCCTGAGAGCTAGAGCAGTGGAAATAAAACTTTGACTCCTAAAGAGGATAGAGATGCAGCTGATCCTAAGATCTATAGGTGAATATCTCTGTTGGATAATGATTACAGGATTTTTTTAAAACTTGGATTCTAGTTGAGAGGCTGAAAAGAATTTTAAATGCAATGATACATGAAGACTAATGTGGATTTTTACCTGAAAGACAGCTGAGAGACATCTACGAGATGTTTAACTGATATTTGCTCAAAAGAAATAATGATTAAGGAAAAATGGATAATATATGATATAATTAAGGTGGAGGGTGACCAAGTGCAATTGAAGATGATGAGCTGAACGCAGATGGCTTGAATATAAGTTGTTTGCTTTTAGACAACTTTCACTAAGATTTAAAATGGATAAAATGTTTGATTTTGACACTGGAAAAAATGGATTTTGAAAATCAGTTATGTAAAGATGATGAGCACTTGATAGCAAAAATTTATAAGGTGTTGTTGAAATTTTAATCAGAAAAAGAACAGCTAAAAGAATGTATGATTAAATTGACTCAAAATGTGAGTTATCCAATCCAAATGCATCAATGCGAAAGGATGTGGACAAAAGATTTGAGGTTTAACTTAAATTGTAATTTGGGGGGAAAAAATAAGATCATGTATATATTGTATTTAAAACCAGAAGGATTTTCTAAAACATATAAAGATTCTTCAAATAGATATTGGAAATGTAATCAAGTTGAAGGGATTTTTTAATATATATGTGGTAGATTTGCAACAAAGTTAAGAAGTATTAGGTTATTTTACACCAGATGATAGAGAATACATTAAAGATAAAAAATCAGGTGACACCAGAATGGTTTCTGCTGGGACTGATAAATGGCCAGATAAGCAAGGACTGCATTAGAATCACACAGTATATGACTGTCGCAGCAAGAATAATGTGTGCACAGAAGTGGAAAGATCCTTCAACCCATTGCAAGAAGACAGTATGTTGAAGCTATTGGACATGGCTGAGATGGACAAACTGATGATACTTTTAAGAGATCTCTGTATTACAGAATGTAAAAAGCAACAAGAGAGGGTTACATTGTTCTTAAGGCTGACTGAGGGTAGACAGGCAGTAAGAAGATTTGATTAAACAGCAAAGTTAAATTAATTCTCATAGAACTGCTTTGTCTTACATGTTCTTGAGTTTAAATAGTCACAATTATTTAAAATACTGTTACTTGCTATAAACAAAATCTTAGATTTATGAGCTTTGAGGAACTAGACCAAAGGATAAGTGACAACCGTTTCCAGAGGGGGAAGTCAATATCATGTGTGCGGTTCATTGTTTTGTTTTGTTTAGTAGTTTAGGTGATTGTATGTACCTTTTTTATTCTTTTGTTTGTAGTGTGTAGTTTTATTGTATTAAAAATAAAATAAAAATATTATTTAAAAATAATGTGTAATATATTGTATCCACAGGTTTATATGTGATATTCACATGCTTATTATGTATTATCTTGCTTCTGTTTTGTCTTTTGTAGCTCCAGAAGAAAGGAATTACATTCCAAAAACATGCTGAGATATTCATTATATCAATAAAAATATCTTTTTCTCGCAGCACTAGACTGTGGTATTCCTTTTTGTACTTGTTATAGGTCTTTTACCTCTTGCACTTGACTTTCCCCAGTTTTTACTCCCAGTTTGGAAAAGTTACTTTTTCCTTGCCTCCTTCCAGGAATCAAAAAATAACTTTCTGAGCTCTGCCAATATTTACAGCAGATCAGTTCGCCTCATCCAGGAGGCACTCACGTCCCCTCTGCTTCCCCTCCGCACCAGCTCTGTGCTGGCTGGAAGGAAGCATGAGCACTCTGCCCCTTCTTTCTGCAGCACAGCCAGGTACTTTCCCAGGCTGCGCTGGGTGAGAAAGCACGATGGCTGGGCATCCGGAGCCTCCACATGAAAGGTAAGTACGTGTGGGGCACAGGAGCAACGCACAATTGTGCATCATTTTCGGCAAGAAGATGGAAATGATATAATGTGCAATCACCTCCTAATGGCCTCGGGAGCATCGTGCAATTGCGAGGATGTCATGTGGAATGGTCCTCACAATCGCGCAACGCTCCTGAGGCCATTTCACAACAGGACTGGCATGCGGAAAGGGCCTCAGTCTTTGTAGTGAATCTATTCAGGTTTGCAGAGTGAAAGACCATAGAGGTACGACTACATGGCTATTGAACAGAGGTGGGAATCATTTAGTCCACCAGATGTTGTTGGACTGCAACTCTCAGTGCTCTTTAACACTGGGTCCTACAGTCCAACAACATTTAAGGGCCATGTGATTCCCACTCTCTTCTCTAGAACAGTGCTACTCACATTGGTAGTCTGTGGACCTAGTCCCTAGGAGGTTTCTGGGAAAGAAAGAAACAATTATAGCCAATGGGTACTGATTTAGTGCTGTTCCCTGGCAGACTGGAAAAAAAATTATAATAGCCAGTTCCCTACAGAAAATCCGAGAAGCAGTGCTGTAAAACATCTCAACTTCGAGGTCCTCCTGCCATGTCTTGGGTATAAATGTTGCCAACCTGGTCAGGCCTGGGCAGAAGTCAAGCCCACTGGCCTCTTTCTGTCTGCTGATCACAAGGGCCTCCATTCCACATCACTGTGATTCTGCATCCTGGAAAGTGCTTTGAGGCCTGAGTACCCCTGAGTAGATCCTTACATTAGGTCCATAGGAATCTCTAGGGATTCCCCATAAAAGTCACTGGTAATGAGAGACTTGCAAACTGGTATAGTATGAATTCCAGCTAAAGTTATTTGCTTGATTACCCACTTAACTCAAATGCAGTCTGTTACTGCAGCTTAGGCCTACCTGGAGATAGCATTAGATATCACTTTGATATCATAATTCAGCCTTACCATACCACCCCACTCCACATGTTTGTGAGGCCCCCGGACAAGCACAGAACTAGGCTTGGCCATCAAACGCTGCAATATCCCAAGACAATACAGGCAGGCCTGAAATAGCCAGATCACTGCTTTAGGAGACCCTTCTGCAAACACCCTTATTATGTATGCACGCTGTTTACAAAGGACTCCCTGCCCCGAGCAGGTAACTTGGCAAGCTAGAAACTTAAAGGCCAAGCACTGAGTATTTGCATACAGTCCATCTCTTTGTCAATTCGGACTTAACTCAATCAGGCTAAATTGTGACCTTTCGGAGACATTAGCCCTTTCCACACGGGGGGCATGAAACGCAGGGAAACAGGGCGGTGCACGCGGGAACGGAACTTACCTTAATCTGGGTGGCTCCGTCCCCGCAGGGAGCAGCGCACGTTCACCGCTCTACATGCCGCTGCCGTCTGGTGGTGTCCAGCGGCACCCGAAATGGCATCCGGCGGCTTCCGGTGGTGCTCTGCCAATTGGGGCAGTGCACCAGCTGGAAGCCCGCTCCCGGGTAGCTCTGCAGGGACGTGCTTGCGTGCCCCTGCAGTTCTTCACGGGGTGCTGCAACGGGCTAGCGCAATCTTGTTTAAAAAGACCACTTGAAAGGTGGTCTTTATAAAACATGCGGTGCCACCCCCACGGCCGCGTGAGGGCGCTTTGAGGTGTAGAACCTCACCTTTTCAAGCCGCCCGAGAGCACCCTGCGGTGTAGACGACCTCCTGGTGAGGTTGTCCCAGCGCGGGCTATATCCCCATGTGGAAATGGCCATTGTCTCACACCCAAAACTCATTGTTGTCCCCAAGTAAGGCATAGCCTGCAGTCACACGTCTCCCTATAAAAAACCCTGATTCTGAGACCTTCCTTGGATCGCTCCAGACTTCCATCCAGCGTTGCTGCCGCTTTGTTTGGCAAGCTGTCCCCTCAGTCCCACGTACTGAGACTCCAGACCAATGAACTCAAGCTTCAGAACAGGTGTCGTATCACCCAATTCAACAATCACTCTCAAAATCCCTCTATACCACTCCAACCTTTATTTTCCTTAGCTACTTGTGTGAGTGTGTTGTATACACTGTTTGTCTGTACTTAATAAAATCTCAATTATTCTTAAACTTGGTGTGCTCCTTGGCTTAGCCTGACCCCGTAAACACTGGGTTACAAGATCCTGCTAAGTTAGCCTGCCCCTCGTAACACTAAAGCAGTGCTCTGAGTTAATTTTCCCCACCTATAGTTGAGCACATTTTGGTGTCCCTCCCGGGACCCCCAGTAAACAGGGTAACAAGTCTGTGACAATCGATTAGCATGGGTGAATGATCAAATAAATCTGATGCCATTTCCAGCAGAGATTCAAAATTCATACAGGTTGAGCCTCCCTTATCTGGAAATCCAAAATCTAAAAACTTTCAAAAACCAAAACTTTTTGCTACATGCTTCCACCTTTGAGGTGGCAGCTGCAGCACTCCTGCCCATTTGTCTCTCAGATCCTCACTCTCTCTCTTTATGCCACCAGTTGCCTGCTTCTGTCTTCTCTTCAAGAGAGCAGCTGCAGAGCTCCTGCTTGTTCATCTCTCAGATCTAAGGAGTGCCACAGCTGCTGCCTCAAAGGCCGAAGCAGGCAGCTGGCAACAAAAGAGAGAGAGAAAGGATCCGAGAGGTGAAAAAGCAGAAGCAACACAAGTAGTAAACAAATGAGATGTGAGGCTGTTCCAAAAAGGTACTGTATTCCAAAATTTTAAAAAAAAATCCAATTTACAGAATGCTTCTGGTCTCAAGCATTCTAGATAAGGGAGGCTCTACCTTTATTAAAGTTACTCATATTCAGGCATGGGAGTGGGCCCATCAAGGTTTTACTGGGCATTCTAGATGTGATTTGAAGCCTGAAACACACTAAAAACTTTCCTGTGGTGACCATGCAATTAGCTACTAGACAGTCCAATTAGTTGTAGCTGGATTCTTGATTGCAATGTCTCATTGTTCCTTTACCATTATGTTGTGAACATAAGCCATTCATGTCAGCCCCTCCCAAAGTACATACTCATAGAAAATGCTTCTGGGATTTATTTACTTATTTGATTCCAAAATGTTGAGCTCAAATTTGTCCACACAAAATTCTAAACTAACTAGGAAGGTAGGCTGGTATAGGTAGGAAGGAATTAATCTTTCTGAGGCTTGGGATGGAAGAGGAGTGATGGCATAACAGGCATCAGCCAAGTGGTAATTATTTGTTTGTTTGTTTTATTTAAAAGTTTTCCTACTATCCTTTGCCTACCACAATCCATAAGGATAAAATAATATATCAATGATAAGTCATCAGACCACAAAGTGAGATGGCTAAAACAGTAATTTCACAAGAGGGCAGAAACCATACAACAGATTAAAATGTCTGTGCAAGCAAAAACATTTTAACCTGCTACCTGAAAGGAAAGAGCACCAGCCCCAGTGCTGGCCCTAGTCAAAACTCCCTCAGAGTGGGAGAGCATTCCAAAGGTGGAGTGCAGCCTCAGAAAAGTTCCTCTTTTATGCCTTTACAATTCACTTCTCTTCCTGAAGGTACCCAAAGAAGGACTAATAAGCAGATAAACTTAATGCACGGGCACATTGGTATGGAAGATGCTGCTGCTAAGACTATTTAAGTCCTCATCTATTTAGGGTTTCAGAGATAAACACCAACACTTGAATTGGATCCAGAAGCAAATAGATGAACAATCTAGTTCTTTCAGATATGGTTCATGGGCAAAGCAGAATGAAAGAAGGTGATTGTTAGACTATTTGGGTCCTGATCTAATTAAGGTTTTAGAGAAAGGCACAAAGACTTGTTGAACTGGACTCAGAAGCAACCAGGCAAATAATTTAATTCCTTCAGATTTGATGCAATGTGGTTTGATCTAGAATCTAGGACCTGGATGAACAATTCTAGTTGCCCACTAGCTACAGTTTCTGGACCATCTTTGAGGGCAGTTTGTGGAAGTGACAACTTAGATCACAACTCCCATAGTCCCTCCTCCAGTATGGCCACTGACCATGGTAAACTGATGGATTATGGGAGTTGTAGTCCAAAAAGCAACTGTCCATGCTGCCAGAGGGATTATGGGAGCTGTAATCCAAAAGCGTAGGCTGTTATTTCAGAGGAAGCAACTGGCAAAACCACCTCTGAGTGTTCCTTGCCTAAGAAAACCCTATGAGATTCATAGGCACATATGCACATATAGTCCAGAAGTAACTTTCCTGAGCTCTGTTTATGGGCAGCCTTATCCATAATGCATTACAGCAACCCAGTGCAGAGACGACCAGTGCATGAATCACCATAGTCAAGCTATCCTTGTCCAGGAAAAGATGCAACTGCCAAACCAGTCAAAGCTGGTGAAAGTTTTTCTGGGTCACTGAAACCATTTGAGCCTTCTGGACAATGCTGGATCCAAGTGTGTGGACTTCCTCTTTCATGAGGAGTGTGACCCCACTGAGTCCCAGTTATACACCAGCTTCTTGGATTCTGGAATACAGTGCATCACCATCTTCTCAGGATTCATCCTGAGCTTCTTAGCTTTCATCCACCTCATTACTGAATCTAGTCCAAACAGGGAGTCAGCGCTTCCCCATTCTTAACTATATAAGATGACATGGAGAAACTGTGCTGGACACCATCAATAGGTACCAATCACAACTGTAACATAGCAACAAAATTTTTTTCCTGGGTCACACTGAAAACCTGTAGAACTGGTTTGTCAGTGGCTATCCCAGGAACAGAAAAAGAAGCACGTGTTGTAGGAATAGTGATGGCACTATCAAACAGTCTTTGGCACTCTAAGAATCTAATGCCAGTTTTCACCCCAAGTTAAAGCTGCTTTTGCTGCAAAACAAAGCAGTTGCTTCTTTCACATCCATTAATGACACCAGTTTTTTTTTTTAAATCTGCTTTCTCTATCCTAGGGGAAATAAGAGCCTTAACTTTGCCTTTTCCATTTCTAATTGATGAAGGATCTTTAAACAGTTTGTGTCATATGCTCAATCCAACTCAAGAGAGCCCGACAAAAGACATCATCACAACCTTCTTTGCCTCCAGTACAATAAACATTGTCAAGTAGCACTGTTTGTCTCAGCTTTAAGTAGCTGTTTCTGCAGTAACTCAACATTATTCAAGGAAATGCATTCAATATTTCTCAGCTCAACGACTTATGGTACTCCTAGCCATTTATACGCCTAGCAATTTGAAGCTGAAAACTGAAAAAAATATAATCAGTCTTTATATATCCTCTTTCAAAACAGGGTAAGAAGATATGACAAGGACCTGTTTTGTCCTTCTGCTGAACTCTTTCATGGATTATATGGCTGAGCTTCAGCTTGTAGTCAGTTGTTTCACCAAGTGCATTAAAACAATAGGACCATCCTCAGCATGTACGAAATGTCCTTGCCCTTGATCAGCACATCCTTCACCTTTCCTAGATCTAGGCTTTATGTTATGCTGCCGTTTTATTAGGTGTACAGAGTCTCTTCTTTCAGACATACTCATCATCCCACTCCCCCATGACATTGGTTCACTCTGCCAGTTCCTTTCACTCCACGCAACCCCATTCCCAACTTATTCCCAATGGAATAAGCTGTGAAAACTTGGTGGTTGTGACTAGAATCTTGTATTCAATTGTGTGTCTGCATGTGCTTTCAAGTTGCCTGTCAACTTAAGGCAACCTCACGAATTTCACGAGGTTTTCTTAGGCCCTTTCTGCATGATGGGGCACAGCGACGTCCAGCCTCAGCAGGAGGGAAAGCGTGCCAGGAACGCTCCCCTCTGCACCTCGCCCAGTTGCTGTGGAGGGGAGTGCTCTGGCCCCACCTCTTCCCTTTCACAGTGCGGCTGGGCAGTTGTCATTGCTGCACTGGGGAGGGAAGTGTAGCCAGCGCATTTCCACTCTTCCGCATGGCCAGGAAAGGTAGCAGTGCAACACGATGGTAAGTGTAAAATGGATTTTTTCCATTTTAAAAATACTGCACTTGCATGACATGTGGGGACAAGATGGCAGTGGGACTGTGATGATGTGCGAATCACAACCCACAGAGTGCTGCAATCATGTCCTTACAGTGGGGCAGCCACGTGGTGCGGAAAGGGCCTTAGGCAAGGAAACCAGAGGTGGTTTTGCTAGTTCCTTCCTCTGAAACACAGTCAATATACATTGCATTCAGTGATGGTCTCCCATCCAGGTGCTAACCAGGGACAATCTTTCTAGACTTCCAAGATCAGAAGAGATCAGCTGCCTTCAGGGCACTTAGGCCCAAGAGGCTTCTTTGCAAGTCAGCTATCTTTTCGTCTCTCCAAGCTACAAAAGAAATGTGGGGGGCAAGGGAGGGCAGATGTGTGGAAAAGACTGGTGTAGTTTGGGTGAAGGAAATCCTTTCTGCTTACCTCGCTTCCTTTAACATTGTCATCAAAATGAAATGGGCCTTTTTCTTCTGTCACAAAAATACCATATCTGCTGGTTCTTTTGTTTCAGAAGAGCAAAAAACGGGTGAAAATGTTTAGGAACGGTGAACAAAGAAGAAATCAAGTGGAGAGGTTGACAAAATAATTGAAAATCCTGCCTAGCCATGTGCTCCCATGCCTCAGTGCACTGCTTCACTTTATTGTTGTTGCTGTTGTTGCTGTTGATGATGATGATGATGATGATGATGTGCCAGTGTAGTGTAGTAGCTTGAGCACTGAACTATGATCCTGGAGACCAGGGTTTGATTCCCTGTCTGGCCATGGGAGGTCCAAGAATGATTATGGAAAAGTATTTCCCCTTCTTTGTTTTCCCGGCCCATGCATTAAGCCCGGAACGAAATGAAGCATATGTGTTGACACAAGCACTGGCACAAATGTAATTAAATGGACAATAAAGAGAATTGGATTTCAGAAGGTCCAATATTTTAGAAAGCTTCTTTTGAGGGAGGAGGAGAAGAGGTTTATGGAAAATTCCTGCTCACAGAGCCCCAGTGCTTACTGGGGGTTGTTTGGTTTGTTTTTCCAGCAGTTTCTGTGAAGCCAGCTTCTATTTGATGGCTTTTATTAAAACAATCATTTTAATATTAGGCTTGAACGCCATCCAACAAAAATGTTAAATCTCTTTAAGAAATCATTTTAAAGTAATTTCCTCATGACCTAGTAACAACCAAATGCGCAAATCATAAATACATGCTGCACTGGAATGAAACTGTCAGTTAGATTCAAAAGAGAGCTGCTAGCGGGGAGGGTGGTGGATTTGGGACACAGCAATCTGCTTTCCTCCGCATCTATCCCAGTCCTGGCTGTTTTGAGAGCCTTCTTCCCCAGCCTCTAAAAGTGAAGTGGGGTTTCTCCCATTCCAGTTCTTTCTCTCTCTGTTCTGCTCTCCCTCTCCTTAGTCTGAATTCCCCTTTGTTTGCCACACCTCTTCTTCTTTCTTAGAACACAGGCAATCCTGACATGGTGCCTGGAAAGCCCCTAATGTCAGAACTACAACCCACAGGAACACCTGAAGTGAAGCTCTGATGGAAATTCAGCCCAGTCACTGCCATCACTGAGCTCTGCCTGAAGGAGCCTTCAAGCCTCCAGGCATCTCCAGGCCATACCATGTAAGATGGAGTACCATCTTATGTGGTACACCTGTCTTCTAAAAACTGTCTTGATTTCCCTTGCCCTGATCTGACCCTTACCCAAATAGGTTTTTCAGAACAGATCTAGGCTGCCTGAGGTAAAGGGCAAGATGATTCCCGTTCCCAAGTCCATGTGCAGAAGCCAAGGAGCTGTTGATGTGTATCTTCAAGTTATTTCTAACTTATAGCAACCCTAAAGTGACCTTATCATGGGGTTTTCTTCGCAGCATTTGTTCAGAGGGGGTTTATACTTGCCTTCCTCTGGAGCTGAGACAGTGTGACTTATTGGAAAGTTAAATCGGTAACAGGATAATGTCCTCCATCATATCTGAGGCAGCAGGTTGGTTTACCCACTCCTTGAAGTTTTTGCTTTGTTTTTTTGTTTTTTTTGGCATACACAGCTCTGTCCTCCAGCAGAGTGAAATAGTTGGGGATTTCAGGAACAACCAAGAGGCTGCCACTGCTGGCCCCAACCATGTGCTACCTGAGGCAGACACTTCAATATATCTAATGGTAGCGTGAACCTTGTCCCTAGAAGGTGTATTTTGTCCCTCATCCTGTTCTCAGTAGGGATGAAGGGGTTGTATAAAGGTCAGGTGCTGTCAGAAAAGGAACTCATCAGTAGTCCATCAGGGAAGAGAAAGTTACTTCCTTGTCTTGTCATCCTTGATGTCCTCCTCCAAACCACAAGGAGAATCTTCTCATAAGGAATCTATTTCAGCTACCCTAGGTTGGATGAGGCTACAAGTGCTCAAACAGTAGCAGAGTATACATAGCCCTGAGCAGATGCATGTTCCAGAGGGCACGAATACAGTCTGCTATTTTTAATTCTTCCTGTCTTTCAATGTTAAGTCATGTCTCCTGGTGACACTTCTGAATTCTGAGCTATGCGCTCTTGAGCACTGCAGCAGAACCAATCCCCAAAGTCGCTAAAGGGCTCCTCCTGGTTTTTCTGTTTGCACACTCCGAGTTCCTGCAGTTTCCATACACAGCAAAATCAGACGCTTTAAAATCCCTGCCTCCCCCAGATAGCAGAGGCAGTGCAGACAGATGACAAATTGAAATGCTAAAAATTGTGCTCTGCTCTTTGAGGATATTTAGCTTTGATAATTACTCTTTGGGAAGATCCCATTCAGGAAGAATCACAAAGCTTCACGGGGATAAGTGTATTGATGTTTGGCAATGGAGTACGAGCAGAACAGAGAGATTGTAGTGTAAAGATTGAGACTGATGAGCTGTTGAGTACAATATTGGCCTCTCCCTGCAGCTTTCAGACACATTGTTGTTACTGCTGCTGCTGCCACCAATTCATCAGTGTCTGAAACACAATCTCCTTGGGAGAAGAAAGTGAGCTTGTTGTGAAACATCTGAAGGTCTTAGATTGAAGGTTGTATAGCCAGAGAACAAAAGTATGTTAAGCCTATACCCTACTGGAAAGTCTGCAAGCTGACTGAAAAACAAACAAACAATCAAATGGGAGATGTTGATACTATCATAGACAGGATGGCTAGAAAGAAATAGCAAGCTACCAAGTCATTCCCCTTTCTGCCTTTTTTTAAAAAATAAAACTGTGTTCTTTGCATGAAGAGGAAGACATTGAAAAACAATATACTGAAGTTCAAGAAGAAATTGATCACGCACCAAAACAGGATATGTTGCTAGATACATAAGTGATTAAAATACAAAGGTAGAAAATAGCAGAACCAAACTTTATAGGACAATTTAGCCTAAGATGAAGAAATAAAACAAGAGAACAACTGATTCAATTTTGTGAAGCCAACACTTTGGTTAACACAAACACATTCTTCAGGCAGCTAAAAATGTGACGATATACATGGATGTCATTTGATGGCCAATTTTTTAAAAAATCAGATAGACTACATAATTGGAAGCAGAAGATGGAGAAGCTCCACAATCTCTGCAAAAGCAAGACCAGGAGCAGATTGTGACACAGACCACAAACTGCTAATGTCAAAAATTAGAGTAAAGTCAAAGAAGAACAGTAAAGCCATCATTGTGCCAAAATGCAATCTGAAGAACACCTCTGTAGAATTTAAAGATAAAGTGAAAAACAGATTTGCATTATTAAGCCCAGCTGACCAGGAGCCAGAAGAACTCTGGACTGAAGCCAAGGACACTGTGAGGGAAGAATGCAAAGAGACATTGGTCCTTTCCACACACGGTTATTAAGGCGGGCCAATGCATCTTGCCATGGAGGTCTTCTGCACCTTGGAGCGGGCTAGGTTCGGTTTATTTACCTTCATTCTGCACGTAATTCTGACTAAATGCTCCCCTGTGTGGTGGTAAAGCACACTATTTGAAAACCAGAAGAAATCAGTTTTCCAATTTTCCAGATCAATCTGATTCATACTTTCACAGTGGTGCAGACACGTACATTCATGCCAATGTGAATTGGTGGTCAGGGGAGGGCTCATGGGAGGGACCGGGGGTAGTATGGACTTACACTTCTATGCACGTACGCAATGACGTACTAAAAAAAAAAGCCAATCACAGCCGACAGGGCGGGATGAGGGGAATAGCGGGAGCGCCCACAGTGGAGGGAGTGTGGATTCATGAACTCGCACTCCTCCGAATCAGAATGGAACATACGCAATAGCTGTGCAGAAGAAAATGAGGGAAAGTCCGCCTTGTTTCAAGCCCAGAAAATCCGGTAAGAAATGGCAAGAACTGACTCACCAGCCTCATGCGGAAAGGGCCATCTGCAGCCAATTAGAAAAAAGGCCTTTCTGGATGATAGATGAAAGTTTTCAAGCATAAGGACAGACAAGAAGCAAAAGTAAATGGGGGCAGAAATAGGATCAGAACCTTGAAAGCAACTGCTCAATGACTTCTGCACGAGGACAAAAAGAACTACAATTGACCCTCCACGTTGTGAGTTAAGAATTTGCAGATTTGATTTTTTTGTGGATTGTGTCACTGGGAGGAAATCAAACTGATGGGGCAATAGAACCCAGTCATGCATTCTTTCCCTTGCTCACTCCTATGGGTGGGGGAGAGGGGAGGAGACAGGAGAAAGGGCATGCATGCACTTCCTGAGTCATGTAGGTGGGAGAGAGGAAGAAGATGGGAGGGGAGGAGGGAGAGTGCATGCATTTGCTCACTTACACATTCAGGTGGGAGGGGAAGGGCATGAGATAGGAGGGGGCACGCACTCATGTTTGCTTAATTCCTCACTCTTGTGGGAGCAAGGGAGGGAGAGGGTGGGAGAGGAAGAGGGAAGCACCCACATTCACTAACTCACTTGTGTGGGAGGGAAAGGTGAAGGGGATGGGATGGGAGAAAAGAGAGAGGGCATACATGTTCACTCACTCATGCAAGCAGGAGGGGGAAGGGGATGGGATGGGAGGAGGGTGTGCATATGCATTTGTTCACTCATTTACTTGCATGGGTGGGAGGGGGAAAGGAGGGAAGGTGCATGCATGTGTTCACTCATTCGCTTGCATGGGTGGGAAGGAGAGGAAAGGGGATTCCCTCCTCCCACTCCACCCCCATCCCATCCCCTTCCCTCCTCCCACCTACCCACACAAGTGAGCGAACAAGCAAAGGAATATATATGCACCCGAGCCCAGCCACCCTGCCAGTTCAAGTATGTTTTTGTGTTTATTAAATATGGTTTGGGGGGGCTTAGAACATTCACTGTCTTTCCATTTTTGTGGGGGTCCTGCACCTCTAATCCCTGCAAAAGTGGAAGGCCAGCTGCAGAGAAATAGAGAATGACAACAAAAAAGTTTGAACAAGACCCCTTCCACAAGATCCAAGAAATCAAAGAGAAGTTTAAACCAAGAGTGGGACACTCTGTGACCAGGAAGGAACACACTGTATGATCAAGAAAGAATAAAAAGACAGTGGAAACAATACACTGAAAACTATATAAAAGAGATGAAAAAAACAACCAATTCATCCCAGAAAGACCCATCTGAATCTTGCCAAGAAAACCCCTTTGATAGTTTCACGTTAGAGTCGCCATAAGTCAGTTTTCAAAGGGGAGAGACATGATGGCTAGAAAGAACCTCCCCTGCCAGGGGCACTTTGTTGTCATGTGCCTCCAGGTCATTTCTGACATATGGTAGAGGGGGGTTGCCTTTGCCTTCCTCTGAGGATGAGAGAATATGATTTGCCCAAGGTCACCTAGTGTCTGAGTAGGGATTTGAATCCTACTTTCCAGAAGCCTTTGATAAATAAATAAATATTTGAATATTTAAATCTAAATTTAAGTATTTAAATCTTAAGTCTTAAGGGGCCTAGCAACAAATTATATTTACAGGAGGTCCAGTAAAGAAAAGATTAAGAACCACTAGGTTAGAGCAAAGCCGTTGATTGTATAGATCATGAAAAACTGTGGATTGTTCTTAAAGAAATGGGTGTATCGCAAAATTTGATCATGCTAATGTGTAATCTGTACTCAGGACAAGAGGCCACCGCTAGAAATAAATATGGAGAAATAGAATGGTTTGCCATTGGTAAAGGGGCCAGACAAGGCTACATTTTATCATTCTATCTATTTAACTTTACATACCATATGTAAAGCAGGATTAGACTCTGAGGAAAGAGGTGTAAAAACTGGAGGAAGGAACATTAACAATTTAAGATATGCTGATGATACCACACTACTAGTGGAAATTAGCAAAGATTTGTAACAATTACTGAAGAAAGTCAAGGAAAAAAGTGCAAAGGCAAGTTTACAGTTGAACTTTAAAAAAACAAAAATCATGATCACGGATGATTTACATCACTTTAAAGTAAACAATGAAGACATTGAGATGCCCTGTACCTTGGCTCAGTCATTAATCAAAATGGAGATTGCAGGCAAGAAATCACAAGAAGATCAGGACTTGGAAGGGCAGATATGAAAGAACTAGACAAGATCCTCAAGTGTAAAGATGTATCAATGAATACCAAAGTGAGAATTAGGATTGCCCATGCCTTTGTGTTTTCACTTTCTGTGTATGGCTATGAAAACTGTACAGAGAAGAAAACTGATAGGAAAAGACTCAACTCATTTGAAATATGGTACTGGAGGAGACTTCTGCAGATATCCTGGACTGCCAAAAAGATAAATAAAGTGGTCCCAGAAGAAATCAAGCCTGAGTGCTCCCTAGAAGCCAGATTGACTAAACTGAGGCTGTCACACTTTGGACATACCATGAGATGACTCACTAGAAAAGACAAGGGCCATTTCCACACTAGACTGTAATAGTGCTATGATTCCACTTTCAACATCCTATGGAATCCTGGGGTTTGCAGTTTCGGGAGGGGCCACGCGGCCCCTCCCAAAACTGCAAACCCCAGGATTCCATAGGATGTTGAAAGTGGAATCATCACGCTATTACAGTCTAGTGTGGAAATGGCTAAGAATGTATAGCAAGGGAGAAGGCAATAGGAAAAGAGGAAGATCACGTTGCAGGTAGATAGATTCAGTCAAGGAAGCTACAGTCCTGAGTTTGCAGGACCTGAGCCAATTGGTTGTTGTTGAGAGGGTGATTTGAATGTCTCTCATTTACGGAGCTGCCATAAGTCAAAGTCAACTTGACAGCAGTTAGCAACAACAAAAACAGTCCCAGACCAGGAGGTTCAGTTGTTAGATCCACCATAAATTGCCTTCCCCAGAAGATTTCATTAATGTTCATTAATATTCTAATGAACTGCACGTCTTCTTTTAAGTCACTGCAAAATGCACATGTAGATCTTACTTAGAAAGTAGTTAGCAATTTACACAGAGCTTTTGAGTAGTCAAAGGACTACACAGACTTCATCTCAATCATCTTTGCAACAATGCTGCAGTGCAGGCTAGTGGTTCTTAACCTTTTCTTTACCAGAAACCCCCTGCAAAAGTAATTTGTCACCAGGGCCCCCCCCCCCCCGCACACAAAACTTAACTCAAGATTTAAATATTCAAATATTTATTTAAGGCTTCTGAAAACTAGGATTCAAATCTGCTCAGACACAGGGTGACCATGGGCAAGTCATGTTCTCTCAGCCTCAGAGGAAGGCAAAGGCAACCCTCCCCCAAAACACATCTTGGGGGGAAAAACTTGTGAGAGGTTCATTTTAGGGTTGCCATAAGTCAGAAGTGACTTGAAAGTACACAATAACAAAATGCTACTCTCAGGAAGAGCTTCTTTCTAGCCATTGTGTCTCTCCCCTTTGAAAACTGACTTATGGCAACCCTAAGGTGATCCTATCAGGGGGGGTTTCTTGACAAAATTGTTGCCTTTGCCTTTCTCTGAGGCTGAGATAATGTGACTTAGGTTACCCAGTGGATTTCCATGGCTAAGTGGGGATTCAAACCCTGGTCTCCAAAGCCATAGGCCATTTCTGCCCTACACTGTTAAAATGCTATTGTTCCACTTTCAACGTCCTATGGAATTCTGGGCTTTGTAGTTGACTGAGGGCAAAGAGCTCTCTGGCTGATAATTCTAAAGGCCCCTCCCTAAACTGTAAAGCCCAGGATTCCATAGGATATTGAAAATGGAATAATAGCACTATAACAGCGTAGTGCAGAAATGGCCATAATTTTGGTGCGTACACATGCCTGCCGCTGTGTCGTTTTCATCAAGGACATGGCAGTGGGAGAGGGGCAGCAAAACTGGCCCAGTGTCCCTTCATTTCCAAGGGAACCAAGAGAGGGGAGGTGCAGGCAGTGGCTTTTTTCTCGTGAGAGAAGACAGGATTCCAACATGGTATGCGCAGGATGACATTGCCATGGAGGCGCAGAAGCTGAGACTCCTCGCAATGGTAGCACTGTCACCTTCTTCTGTTTGCCCTCCACCACCCCTTAAAAGTTCCTCTGGCAAGCGCTCACTCTTGTGGGCGTTCACGGTCCTCTTCCCACCCTCCTTTTTCTTTCCAGGGTCTTTTTAGATTGTAAGCCTGACTGCAGGACTTGCTTCTCCTGTTGGCATTGCTATGCAGGCCTTGTCTGCAAATGTGGGAGTAGTTTCGGTGCCCACATACACACCCGCTGCCACATCCCTGTTGCTGCCTCTACTGGTGATGTTCAGCAGCAAAGCCTCATGGACCCTCTGTAAGGGCTCTCCTAGGTTAAGAATTGGGGCATAGTCCAATAAGCGGAGGTGGAATGTGCCAGTAGAGCTGCTTGCCTAAACCCCATCTAAATTCATATCTGACAATATTCAGATGACCTGAGCACGGCAAGTGTAGAAAATGTGCTTAAAATCCTGTGTACAGATATTCCAGCCTGTTGTATGACAGACATGTACGTTCATCCCACAGAGATGTTTTAAGGCTTCATTAGTCAGAAAATGTCTCATACATAGATGGAAGAGTACTAGAAGTGTTTGGCCCATAATAGCCCTGATCAGCTAAATCTGGTCACTTGAACTGTGACCATTTTTCTCCAACAGGACTAAAAGTATCTTTCATCCTGTAAAGTCCTCCATTTTGTCTGTCCTGAGTTTTGCTTTGCTTTCTGTGCCTGGTATGTGTAAGAGGCAGGATAGTTAGTTTTCCTATTTTTCCTGAATGGATATATTGCAGAATGGTTCTCTCTATATATTTTTTATTGCCTTTACTTCCGTACCTTATGAATCAATCTGCCTCTATCGAATTGTGTTGTGTGTGTATGCATTATTAGAGGGTAAAGGGACTTGCCTCTTATTGTCAAGCCTCAAAGATATAATGTAATATCTGAGTTTCCCTGGACTCAGACCAAGGGCTTCTCCAAACCTTAAACTGTCTTGCTGTCTCCTATTATCTCGATTTGGTTTCTCCTTACTATATGTTTGGGCAGTCCCACCAATGAGATTTCAAATAGAGGTGTGAGCTTCTCCACAGAGATAAAATGCTGAGTGTATTTCCTAACTAGTTTTCTGATTATTAGATTGAAAACTTCTTTTCCGCCCTTCTTCTTACTGTTACAATGTTAAAGTGCTATAGTTAGCATATAAGTATACAAAAAAATTTTTAACAATGCGGAAGTCTCCAGTGTTATTTACACATCTTATCCACAGCCGCTTTAACACTGCCAGGTATGAAAGTACCATCAATGTCCAATTTGGAACTGCGTTTGAGAAACATAAGCCATTTCCATACTAGCCTGTTACAGCGCTACTATTCCACTTTCAATATCCTAGGGAATCTTGCGGCCTCTCCCTAAATCCTTTGAGGCCCTCCCTAAACTGCAAACCCCAAGATTCCATAAGATGTTGAAAGTGGAATAATAGTGCTATTACAGTCTGGTGCGGAAATGGCCATAATTTTAGGAAAATACTGTAGCTTGGTGGGCTGAGCTGAGACGAGACATGATCACCATCAATATGAACAAGAAGGGTAAGAACTCAACACAGCCATAGCAGAATTTGGGACACAGATGTTTTAAAGACCACTTATACCTACATGGATCTGCTCAACTTCTGAGGTCAACTTCTGGGGCCGTTTCACAGTGCAGCCACTGACAGTGTGAAGCAGAAGGGCTTTTTCAGGGGGTGGCACTGTATTTATGGAATCCCTCCACCCTCGAGAGGCATTCTCAGTGCCAAAGCTTTTATGCTTTCTGGGTTAGACTACGAGCTTTTTAAAAATGACCCAGACCCTTTACTCTTTCATCTTCCTTAACTGTTAAATTGTTACCCTGTTCTCCTGTTAATCTGTTGTTATTTTCGCATGTTGTCCTAGTTGTTTTTTTTTAATTGTTCTGTAGTGAGTTGTACTGAGACATGTTGTGTCAGTGGGTAGGTTATTAATATTTGTAAACAAATCTGAAAGAAGAAAGAAATCATTATCCTATCTACCCCAACAACGCAGGGTTTGTGAAAGTGAGGCCTTTTCATCTGTCAGTCTTAGGGCGGCTTCAGCTGTTCACCCAAAGCAGCAACAGAGGAAGAGTTTGCAGCCCATTTCCTTTGTCTGCTGGAACTCATTAGGAGCCATTAAGAAACCAGCCAACCAAGAGGTTTAAAGCCTCATCCCTTATAGCACTGCCTTGGATTGGATTTTTTGGTCACTCTTTACCCAGGATTCAGGTGTTGTTTGACTGCAACTTCTAGGATGCTGTTGCCCAGAGCTGATGGGAGCTGCACTCCAACAATATAGGGAGGAAGACCGCACTATTCTCACCCTTGCTCTATCCCAGTGGTGTGGAATATTTTTAAACTCAAGGGCCAAATTCAATTTCAGACAAGCTCTTCAGTCTTCACATTCGAGTGGTCAGTGAGGCCAAAGGTGAAAGAGTGAGAATTAAAATATCAGCTAAAGCTTTTGCTGCCCTTGATGAACCCTTGAGACAAAGCGGACAATTTGCTTAGTATGTATTTGTTGCCGGAAATATGCATTTTCCTTAATATCTAGTCTGACTCTCTGGAGAGTCAATTCAACTTTTTAGTTGAATTTTTCTCTGTACAAACCTGGGAAACTTCCAAAACAATGGTGTAATGGAAAAGGAAGCAAAGCCATCTGGGGAAGTCCACAGAACATGACTGGAACTCCTGGAGGGACACCTTTGGCCCCAGGGCTTCAAATTTCCCACTTGTGCTCTTTACTGCATAGTATCTATAAACTTTCTTTTGTGCTGTAGCGGTTTGACTGTTGGACTATGACCCCAGAGACCAGGATTTGATTTCCTGATCAGCTATGGAAACCCACTGGGTGACTTTGGCTGCAGCAACACACTCCCAGCCCCAGAAAAGGTTTGCCTTAGGATTGCCATAAGTCAAAAACAACTTAAAGGCACACAACAACAAATTTTCTTTCCCAAAAGAGTTTGTTTTTGTTGTTGTTTTCAGAGCAAGAGTCAGAAAAGAACTGGGATCCTGTGTATGGAAGCTAGGAGGATTGCTAACTTTTTGTTTTTCCAATAAGACACCTATGGATTTAACAGCTGTGCAACAAGCAGAAATTCACCAGGTGAAGCTTTTCCGCATGTCTAGAGGATGGTGATGAAAATGGCTTGCCCAGCTGAAATTCTGCTTATAGCCCACAGTTAAAAGCATGCACAGGGACCATGCAAAAGGAAAAAGGAAGTGGAAACAGTGACTGAGGTACACAAGGGATTATAAAATGAGGAGCATATCCTGTCTGTTTTAGCCAATCTCTCCCTGACCACTCATTTTGGGGGAAGATGTGTACCATATTTCTTTTGTCTTTGCATGTGCTTGCCACGTCTGTTGACTGATAAAGGCACTTCAAAAAGAAGTGGGTTCTGCTGGGCACTTCTAGCCAACACCCTTCAGTCAGCTTGCATTTTCTCTGCTTTATTTGCAAGCTTTCCCACTGTCCCCTGGAGAAGTTCTATGGATTCAGGAATCCAGTCTCCTCTCATTCCAGTTTAAATGGAGAAGTAAAAGCCAAGCCTATAATGGTGAACTAATCAGTGCTGTTTATCACAGTGCTGTGAACAACCAGAATGCCAAACACAAAAATAATAAACCTCAAGAACCTTCTTTCCAAAGAAATACAAACAAAAATTACTACAAGAAAGGCCGCCTTGAGACTAGCAGAGCACATTGTCACAATTCTCCTATTTGTTGTTGCTATTAGTGTCATCGTCTCATCATCATCAAGCATTCATTTCATCTCACTGCAACACATACCTCCTGCAAATGTCATATAATTTGACTTTGTGCTGGCTGTCAGCTCTGAAGAGGTGTGAGAGGATTTGTGTGTGAACAGAAATGAGCGCAGCACTGTCTTGTTTGGAAGCAAGTCTCTCTCTCTCTTTTTTGTTCAGTCGTGCCGGAGAGGTTATAGACCAATTAACATATTAAGGGGAAATCACAAGAGTGATATTAATGGAGGTGACAGCTGAAGAAGGACTATACACCCCCCTCTTCCCACTCACCCATTCAAGACCACTCCCCAAACCCCAGGGCCACTCCTGAAGAGATTATGTTTGATCAGAGAATGAGGGGCCTGTCACTTCATCACAAAGGTCATGCTAAACATATTCCTTGTCATAACCACAAGTACCCAGCCCTTACCTGTCTCTTAGTGGTCCGCACAGCTGGCTCTGTTTGGGTTTGGCTGGCGCTGGATGGGCACATCTCACTGAGGCCCTGCTGAAGAACAGAATCTGTGGCCTCTTGGTACATCGGAGAGCTTGAAGGGTAGCCAGCCTGACCACTGTATTCAATCTATAATAGCCTTAGTAGCATGCTGCTGAGCCAGGCTTCTTAGCTCTGCAGCTCATGAAAGAAGAAAAGGAGGGAGGGGGGAATGAAGGAGAGAGACCAGGGAGAAGCGACAGAGTGAGGATGCTCCCTCAGATGTGTGTGTGCACAGAGAATTGAAATGCACAAAGGACAGGGCAAGATAGCACAGGCTCACAGCCTGACTTGCTCTCATTATTCCAGCACACTGACTTTTGCCTGAGGCTCACTCCCTCAGATTCAGCTGTTTCAAGTGTAAAATCGTAAGAAGCGGGGGGGGGACGGTTTGATCCCATTGGGATCATGGAATTATAAGAACTGTGGAAGGGAAGAAATGAGCTGAGATTCACCTTTCTGTTTGGTGGGGTTTGTTTTCAGCTTCACCACAAAAGCAAAATGGTAAACAAGCAAACAGAGGTGATTTCATCCATATCTCTAGAGCAATTTGCCCATGGCTGTTAGGTTACATTTTGATGGGTAAAAGGATGGATGGCTCTTCTGATCGCTTCCAACTCTGTGATTCTATGACTAAAATGTAAAGGGGAATTAATACAAGATGCATTGGGCTCCAGGCAAGTGTGTGCAGTTAGAAGTAGATTTGGATACCTTATTATAATGGTATTTTGTGCAAATCTGCCTTGTAATGAACCCTAAATTTGGAAAAACTACTTTAGGGGGATTGTAGTGCTTAGAATCCTCCAGCTAGCCTGACCAAGGACCATTCTAGAAGCAGTAGCCCAAAAAAGTAACTTTTCTAACTGGTAATTGAATGGGAAGGGACTTGATCTATCTGTTCCAATTGGCAGCAGCTGTTCAAGAATTCCAGCAGGGGCCTTTTAAGCCCTGGTTGCCACCTGAGATCCTTGTCATTAGAAATGAACTTGAGACCTTCTGTATGCAGAACATATGCTCTCTTTCTCTCTGAACAATTAGCTCTCTCCAATCAGCATACTGGTCATTCATTGGCTCTTGGGCATTCCTCATGCCGCTGGCCCTTCCTCACTACTTTTTGTGGCCCTGCAGGTTTTGTATACCTGTCACCTTATGAAAAATCTTGGAGGGGAATGTGCCTCTTAGGTATGAGCTTCCTAACAGCTTATACATAACAGAGCTGTCAGGGTTAAAACTGGGGACCTTGGGGTCTCCACATGGCTGTTCAGTGTGTTGAGTCACAGCTTGAGGCATGTGCTCAAGACCTACACTGACTCTGCCTACTTCAGCTTGTGTCACTGGATGCTCCTGAAGTAACATGGCCTGTGTGTCCTTTGGTTGCAGTTTGGTCCTTACTGGCTTGCTCCTTGTCCTGTCTCTGAGTTCATCCATCTCTCCTAACTCAGCTTGTTCTCTTGTCCTCGCTTCTGGCTTGTTCCTCCATCTGGCCTCGTAGTTTGTCCTTCTGTCCTGACTTACTCATCAATTCTGGCTTTGTCCCATGGCTCTGATCCCAGCTGCTCCTTGATTTTGGCTTCTGCTTGTCTCTGGACACTGATTCCTGGCTTGTTTGCCAGCTCTGTCATGCTGGCATGTTATCTTGTTTCTGGATTTCAGCTCATTTGATTCTGCTGCATACATCTCAGTTTTCACACTACTTAAAAAGATTAATTGTGTTTGTTTTACAAAGAAATGAAGGTCTTGTATTTTGTTTCAATCTAGCAGGCCAGGTTCTGCAATTCTTGCTTCAACTGAGGAGCAAAATTGCTCCACAGGCTGAACAAAGTATTTGGACAGCTTACTTAAATTACCAGTGTTATATTTTAGGACAGGAAACATCAACAAAGAAAGAGAGTACTGAGAAAAAAAGTCAGGCTATCACATATAGCATGGAGACAAAGAAGTCAAATTGAGTATCCTATCTGAGAGTGGCTAGTCACATCTTGATAGGGCTTATTTTCTACCTCTTCCAGCTTTCACAAGAATATGCTGTAAAACAGCACAGTTTGGTGGTATATCTTTCTTAGAAGTAAGGAGAATACTAGACAGAATAGCCTGTATTGGACATCAGTGACATCTTTTGATAAATTCTCTCCATATAGACCAGAGGTGGGATACTGCAAATGGGGTAGGGGCCATTTTCCTTTCCTGCACCTGCCAAAAGGGCCACAGCAGTACATTCCAGGGCACCCAAAGTGACATGATATCACCTCTGGATATCATTTTGGCCAATTTTCAGCTGGCATTTTTTTTCTTTGTGTGTATCTGTTTTGAGGAGATTTCTCAGGGAGGGGGAAGGGGGCAAACTGCTGCCTTTTTAGTGTGTTTAAGGAGATTTGGGGTGGTTGTGGGGGGAATCATCCCAAATGAACCAAAAACAAATTGAAGAGATCTTGGGGCTTTGAGGAGCTTTGAAGGAGTCCCAAGGACTGCACTCAGGGGTCCCAAGGACCACATGCAGCCCATGGGCCACACATTGCCCACTTCAATACAGATGTTCCTTTCCCCAGGATCTCAAACACCAGGAATTCTGAATCTGATGAAGAGGGGGGAAAATTGACGAAGAGAAAAAATTTGATGAAGAGGAAAAAAATTGATGAAAAGAAGAAAAAAAAAGGTGCTCTTTACTTCCAGACACCACTCCAGATGCCTTTACTTTTCATTTCCCATAGAAGGACTTGGTTACAATTCAAGGAATATACAGAAGCCAATAAGGGAATTGCGTATTTTTTGCTCTATAGCAGAAGTGACAGCTTGCTAATCAAAAATTAATCATCACTGACCAACAACAGTGTAAAAAAATATTAATAGATTGGCATTTATAAATTTTAAAAACAGTTGTGACTTTAGGCCAATATCTGTCACTGCAGAGATTGCACCGCAGTGACTTTGGCCATTTCTGCCCTACACTGTTATGGTGCTATTATTCCACTTTCAACATCCTATGGAATCCTGGGGTCTGCAGTTTAGGGAGGGACATTTAGAATTCTCAGCCAGAGAGCTCTTTGGCCTCAGTAAACTACAAATGCCAGAATGCCACAGGATTTTTAAAGCGGAATAATGGCACTATAACAGTGTAGTGCAGAGACAGCCTTTATCACACGCTGATAATTCTGGACAGTGTTTTGCACAGGATGGGAGATCCCTGAGTCATATTCTTTTGGGTCACCTCTTAGTTTATTATTACCCCGTCTATCATGGAGCTCTCATTCATAGCAAATGCATTTCACAGTTGTGAAACAGCCTCCCTTTTATGGCCTGACTGATGCTAATGCTGGAGTCATTCCAGAGCCAAGTAAAAATATGGATTTTTATTAAAATTTTGGGGGGCTAATTGATTTTACCCAAATCTGTACATACAGTATGATTTTAAACAGTTTTAACTGACTTAAATTGCCTTATTTCTAACTTGTCAAATTGTTTAATATGACTTTACTCTGTTTAATTTTTTTTAACTCTTTTATGTTGGACAAATTGGTTAAATTGATTTTATTGTATGCCATCCTGAGATCCCATGATACAGGACTGGATATAAATGTGGGGGGCAGATTCTTTCAAGTAGGCAATAGAGGCCCTTTCCCCACCTTATTGGCATCCCACAATGTCCCAGAGTCATCCCAGCAGTGCCTTTACCAAGATGGGAGCCTGTCCTGAATACTCCCTTCTGCACCCACCTGGCAGCCAGTGGATGGTAGCATTCAGGACACGCTCCTTCCTTCTACAATGCAGCCAGCCTTTTCCTCTGCTGCACTGAGGAAGGAAGTGTCTTGATAGTACTTCCACTCTTTCTGCACTGCCCCAGATGATGTAATTGCTGCGTGAAAGGGGCCTACTACCAAATTTTTCCCCAGTAATAGTGTAATGGGCAATGATGACAGCTGGGGACATGACAGGAGCAGGACCGCAATGATAGCATGCAATAGCACGCACTGCAAACTGGCTTAAATACATTGCCGTGCCAGGCTGGGGCCGTAGTGCGGAAACAGTCAGAGAGTGAAAGTAGAACATGGAAAAACTGTGGGACATTTGGACTGCAGTTCCCAGAGACCCCAGCCATTGGTCATGCTGACTGGGTGATTCTGGAAGTTGTAGTCCAAGAAAACAGGTTCCTCAAGCTCTACATGAGGAAAACCTAGGCTCAGCAACTGCAAGATGGGGCTTTGGACAAGGTTTTATGCAGCAGCTTGAAAAGTGCCAGAAATTTTTCCTCATGCTGTCTGTCCAGGAGAGCAGGCGGCATTTCTTTCCTCCTTGTTCCTTTCACCCTTGGTTTTGCAGGACCCCAGAGAACACAGAGACCACAGAGCAAGAAAAAGAGTAATTTATTACGCGCGGGCTTTTGGCTAGATGTCTCCAAAAGACCAAAAGCCCTGAATTCAAGTTTCACAGCTCTTTTATAGACAAGGTTCACAGCATACACAAAGATCACAGGCAAAGATCACAGGAATGTCTTGGTCCGCCCCTCCGGGGTCACAAATACCACATACTGTTACTAGCTAATTACCCCCGCACTCAGACCCCGGAAAGTGCTTATCTACAATCTGCAATTACCGCAGCCAGTCAATAAACAACACCCTGGCTACGTGATCAACATCCTAGCTACGTGATACATTGGCTCTCGTGACCTTTTTACCCTTCTTAAATCTTTCTCCGTTCCTCTGACCTAAGCCCCCAGCTTCTACTTTATTTCTACTTTATTATTTCTAATTCATATCTATATCATTTCCCCCCTTAAATGCATAATTTCTAAACAATTATAGCATTTCGTGACGTTATATCATAAAACAGCGTGTTTTGCTTGCTCTTGAATCGCCTTGCCGGGCGGGGGGCTTGGCACACGAGCCCCACGTTGGGCCCACCGGCTACCTCCTTTTGCCGGAACGGGGGAGCCTGCGCTAGGGGCGCCCAAACGGCAAGCGCTGAACCGAGGGAACCTTCCTCCTGAAAGCAGAGTATAGAAACTGAGCCCTGCCTCCACTGAAAATTTCCTCTGTGTTCTCTGGGCTCCTGCAACATAGGGAAGGCTATTGCTGCTAAGCATCATGGGATGGGGAAAAGAACATGGCCAAGTAGATATACTACATCGACTGTACCCAACGCTAGATGCTGGGAATGGAGAAAGATGTTTCCCATGCTTCTCAGTAGTGAGAATAAGCCCTTACTACATGCTTAGGGACACTCAGTCCCATCTTGAGTAGCTGTGTACAAGAGAGAGTTTGCATATTCTTTCTCCTGTTCAAACTTCTTCTTCTCAATAACTTTGAAAGGTTTGGCAGCCTAGTTCTCTTTTACCTCTGCCCTTCATTGCCCTTCTGAAAGTTAAACATAATTAGCTATTTTAAACGACAGATTTGTAACTTCGTTGCTCTGAGATTCAAAGTGGCATTGAAGTGCTCCTATAAATATTAAGCAGTGTAGCCTCAGTTTATGAACGATTGTCATTCTCCCCATGTTTCTGCCTAGACTTATTTTTTGCTGCAAATTAAGATAACTGAGCCATTAATACAAACTCAGTAGGACTGCTGTTTAGTCTGTTTGTATATGGATAAGTTTTCTGAATGCTGCTTCCATTTAATGGAAGGGGCTGTGAAAATGTGGTGGCTGTGACTGGCATCTTCTATTCAATTGCGTGTGTGCAAATTTGCCTTCCAGTCGCCTGTCGACTTATGGCAACCCCATGAATTCCATAGGGGTTTTTTAGGCAAGGAATGGCTACGGCCAGTTACCTCCTCTGAAATATAGCCTACAGTAGCAGCTGTTCTTAACCTGAACCCCTGGGAGGCCATGATGTCCTCAAAGGGAATCTGTGAAGGCTTGAAGAAATGTTATGAACTTTTACAGTAAAAACAGAAGGAAAGAATTAATGAATGCATGAGTGAAAGGAAGGAAACAAAACAAGACAGATGGACAGTCATACAATGATCTCAAAGAGCAGGGCTCTTTTGCGAGTGACAGATATTATTTGTATTCATTTTCATTACAATCTCTCAAACCAGTCAAAAGTTATGAAACTGCTTGATAGCAAAAATGTACTCAGCACTTGCTACTTCTACATGCTGCGAGAACATGCAAGTGAATAATACTGAGTAGCTGAGAGAAAGCGCGTGACATTATTTGCACACACCATGCATACAGGCAGAAGCTGGATAGAGTTAAGTCTTGATGGTCTATGTGGCAACAAAAGATATTTAAAGGGGGTCCATGGTAAAGAAAAGGTTAAGAACTGCTACTCCACAGCATCCGATATTCATTGGTAGTATCCCATCCAGGTACTAACCAGGGCTGACCCTGCTTAGCTTCCAAGATCATACAGGATCTTGTACCTTTAGGATATTTATGTCTATATTAAATTACTGGATATAATTCTCAATTCCCTTTCAGAGACATACATGAAGTCAGCTAACTATAAGACATGAATAATGAAGTAGAAAAGCCAGTACTCGCATCTTCTACCTGCTAGAAACTTAGCAGATTACCTTATATCACCTTCTGTTTTCAGCCTCCAACCTCATGTATAATCTCAACATCCCACCTTACAGGGCTGTTGTCAACAAAGGAAAGTGTAAACCACTTTGAACACATGAAAGTGTTAATTACTGTACTACCATTATTAGTATGGTGACTAATTAAAACATAAACTAAAACTGTGCACAGGGTTCAAATGGAATATGCATATATTTGAGAAGAGTTAAGTTGATAGATAGTGGTATTCTGCCACACAACAGAGAGACAACTGATTTTAAGGAACAGTATCTGGTAGCAGTGAAAGGAAAAAATCTAGAAGGCATAGAACCCTGCCCTCTATGGATGATGTTATTGGTAAATGAAATCTGCAGGTCACTCAAATCTATCATCCCTAATTAGGCAGATCTTGCAGAATTGACTACCTTTATACTAATGTGGGTAGAATTATTGACTAATAATTCCATGCAGAGAAAGTAGGGACTGAAACCAATCAAGTGCAATGAAAGTAGAAAGCAATCTTGTTCACCTGTTAGCCCAGGGGCCCCTTTCTTCTCAAATCCTATTCACAGCCCATCTTTTTCAAACGCACTTTCTTCTGTGAGAGTGAAAAATTCCACTTTGTCAGTTTATTTTATGTGTGAAGACATAATCTTATAGCAAGATGTTAATTCAGGAAGATTTTAAAAAGAGGTTCATGATGCTTATATAACTGTGAAAAGTCACAGCAAAGCTGCATCACTATGAAGAGAGAAATGTGTCCTGCTTGAGAAAAACTAACTTTGAGTTTTTGAAAGCAATACTGTGCATATCTCACAATCCTGTGCAAGCACACAGAACACAGACATTGATAGCAGGTGAAAAGGTGAATACCCCTGAGAACTCAACTTTTTCTTCTTCTTCTTTTTGTTTTAATCAAGTTTTTAGTCCTAATGAAGACTCAGGAGGTATGGCTGAGTAAAACTTGCAATGCCCTGGGCTGGTGTTTCATTGCCATAAAGCAGTGGTTCTCAACCTGTGGGTCCCCAGATGTTTGTGGACTTCAGCTCCCAGAAGCCGCAGCCACTATGGTCAATGCTCAGGGCTTCTGGGAGCTGAAGTCCTAAAACATCTGGGGACCCACAGGTTGAGAACCACTGCCATACAGTGTCATCTTTATATTTTCATTCAAAAGTTCCTGCCTGATTTCTGTTTATTTTTGAAAACCCTCTGTGGTGCTAGGATTAAGGCAGCAGCCAAAATGCTGAAATTCTCTTGCTAGTCAGTGCAGTAATCCTTTGGACTGAAGTATCACTGCTTCAGCGTGTGTTCACACACTCCCACTCTGCTCATACAGACACCATCAGTTCATCTTCCTTATGGTTCTACTTTAAGAAAAACTCCCCTTCATCCCCATCATAGGATGTTCTCTTTCATTCATTCTGATGCATTTCCGGAAGATCTTTGAAAAATTGTTATCTATGCTACAGTTTCCAGAATCTCCCAGTCACCATGACCAGTAGCTATGCTGTCTAGAAAATTCTGGGAGCTGTAGTCTCCCGCTACATATTGTTTTCACTTTAACTGTCATGGTTCCATCCTATGTAATCCCGAGATTGCAGTTTAGACAGGATTTTTAGAACTCTCAACCACAGAGTACTTGTGCCTCACCAAACTACAAATGCCAGGATTCCACAGCATATTACCATGGCAGTTAAACTGGAAATACAGCACTGTAACTGTATAGTATGAAAAAAACACAGTAAAATAGTTTTTTCCTCCCCTCTTTCTCCTTCTAGGGCTCAAACTACAGAATACTGTCAGTAATGGAGCCACTAGTAAAATTGGAGAAAAACCCATTCTCTGATATCTGACCAAACAAATACTATCATCATGGAAAACAGGTAATTATTTGTTGTTGTTGAGATAGAGACCCACGGTTTAGGAAAAAGATTTATTGTGCACAATGTCTCAGTGAGATAATTCTCAAAAGTCTGAGCCCCGCCCCTTTACATTCGCAGAAATTTATAGTACAAGACATCACATGTCCAAGAAAGGAAATTGACACATACAATTGTTTCCACCATTCTCCAGTGTAATCTTACAATTGTTGCAAAGTAAAGGAAGCATTTCATCCTCCCTAACATTCTATTTCACAGTGTCCTATTGTTCTTCTTTCAAACACAGAGTCACTTCAATTGCAGGGAAAATTAACTGCTTTTCTCAACTGCTTTTCCCTCACACCCAGAGGTCATCTGGGCTGACCCGAAACTGCACGTCCACTATAATTGTTGTGGTGTGCCTTCAAGCTGTTCCTGACTCATGGCAACCCTAAGGCTGCTCAAGGTTGACCTTGAGCACATCACACACTTTCAGCCCCAACAAAACCCGTAATAGGTTCACTTTAGGGTTGCCATTAAGTCAGAACAACTCAAAGGCACACAACAAGAACAACAACGGCCCTATTACAGGGTTTTTTTGGAAAGATTTGTTCAGAGGGGTTTGCCTTTCCTTTCCTTTCCTTAGAGACTGAAAGAGAGTGACATGCCTCAGTTCACTCAGAAGCTTTCCTTGACCAAGCAGGGATTTGAACTCTGGTCTCCAGAGTTGTAGTTCAACCTCAAAAACTACACCATGCTGGCTCCATGCAGGTCATCATTGCCCATGTCTGTATCAAGTGGACAGCAGTACAGTTTACAGACTTCCTGGTATTGCTATCAGCTAAGGGGCTGAAAGCAACTGTCAGCGAAATCACCTTTGAGTAAGAGAATTTGCTTCCCTTTCATTTCCATAAAAGTGACCCACAAATAAGTTCTTTCTCTTTCTTTTCTGTAACACCCAAGTGGGTGCTTGCGACCCTTTTTTTCCCTAATGTAAATTCAACTTCTATTAAATCTCTTCTTTTTGTTGATTGAAACAAAGTTTGTAATTATGAATTTAGAGAGGATTCCTGGGTTTCACCTTGTTTGCGAATCCAAGAAAAATAGACCAATAAGCCATACACCATTGTTTTCCTATTTCTTTGAAACCTAGGGTATAGTTGGAGATGTTTTGTTCAGTTTTGTTTTTGGCTGGATTTCCCACCATACTCCAAGGGCCCCATATGTTATGTCAGCCTACAGTAGGTCCTCTGTGCAACTGCAACACACTGCTCTTAATATGTTCTCCCCAATGTCGTACTTTCATCTCATCCAGTCAGGGGAACTGAAGATAAAACCATGCCTTCTGGGTAATGGCAATACTCCTGGGAACCCCCAGTGGCTGTCAGATTATACTGTGAACTGCATCGATGAATCTCAAGAGCATTTCTAGAGGGAGAGGCATACTAGCAGTTAGAAAGCACCATGTGGTTATTCTGCCCCCACTCTGCACAACAGATTTTCTGTAGTAAGGAAAAAGATAGAAGCAGTGAAGTTAAAAAAACAAGCTACAAATGGAGGATGACATTTTCTGAAGCTCCTGTAAAATTAAGTGAGTGGCATGGTAAAATCCTTTGCTGAAACTGCCCTGAGTGAAATGTTAATCCCTCTTGTGGGTTATTGTCACTATCCATGCATCTGTGCAAATAACAGTGATCAATACTGCATGAGAGGTAGTCATGTGGAAAGATGCAGAATGATGGATATGTCTGACCAGACCTGCCCAGCCAGTGTAGTCTGTCAAGGTACGTGTCAACCCCCTCAAATCAACTTTATGCATGCATAAAACTGTTACAGCGCTATGATTCCACTTTCAGCATCCTATGGAATCCTGGGGTTTGCAGTTTAGGGAGGGGCCAGCTGGCTCCTCCGAAACTGCAAACCCCAGGACTCCATAGGATGTTGAAAGTGGAATCATAGTGCTGTAACAGTCTTGTGCGGAAATGGTCTAAATCTAATGAGGCAGGTGACTGATTGATCAGCAGCATTTGACCTGAAAGCATGTAGATCTGAGTGGTGGGAAAAGGCACTGGGTACAATGCCTGAGCCTCAGACCTGGTGTGGATGATGTGTGACCATCCAGCTGTTGTTGGACTGCATCTCCCATCAGACCTAGCCACCATGCCCAATGAAGAGGAATTATGGGAGATGCAGAAGATTATATGTTCCCTGCTTGTTTGGACACCTTTGTATTGGATGCGGGGAGAGTGAAATAACAGACACACTTGTGAGCAGAAACACATTCTTCTGGTAGATGGCAACTGATAATGTAAAAACAAACATGTGGGCAGGGGCATGAAGGGAGGCATATTTAAAGATATCCATGGGGCTTAATAACTGTCAGTTATAAAGATTCCATTAAATATGTGCTTAATATGGTTTGTTCCTAGGGCCTTTTCATACCACACAATTAAAGCACTAAAATTTCATTTGAACTGCCATGGCTGCATCCTGTGGTGCCTGGAGTTTTCAATTTAGGGAGGTACTAGACCTCTCCTATGGAACTCTGCAGATCCCAAGATTCCATTGGATGGTCCGTGGCAATTAAAGTAGAATCATAACACTGTAATTGTTGCTGTGTACCTTCAAGACATTTGCAATTTATGGTGACCCTAAGGCAAACCTATCATGAGATATTTTGGCTAAGATTTTACGTAGCGTCCAAGTGCCCTTAGAATTTACAACCTATCTACAGGAGATCCCTGTCTGCCATTCAGACATGCCAGCCCCTAGAACATTCTATTCACAATCTCACAACTGCCATGCCTTTAACCAGCAGTCCCTATTACCAGTCCCTTGCCATGCATGAACAGTACCAAATATTTTTGGTAAAAAGGCCCTCTTCTTCCATTCCTCTCTGTTTTCCCATTACTCATGCAGCATTAAAGTGTTCATATATTCAGTTAAGTCAGGAAAATGATATGTGAAATACAGATATAGTTTGTACCTATCTGGCTTTGCATGTGGTTCAACAAGAAAAGCAATTTAGGGATGAAACCCTGCACTTTCTGAGAGTGAACCTTCCTGAACTCAGTAGGACTTACTTTTGAGGAAATGTGCCTAAGATTGTGCTAGCTATTGAATATGTTTTGAGAAGACTGTAAACAGATAGGAAAAAAATTAAGAGAAAGCAATGAAGAAATGGTGAACTAATGACTACAAATGTATAAGGTGGGGCTGGGAATTTTAAATGGTTCACAACATTGGTTGCATTGAGTGAGCACTGAGCACTGACCAGCTGAATTATCAGCAGTTCTTGGGAAAGCCAACCTGAAAGTGTTTCAAATGAACCTGGTTTCATATTGTAAATGATGGCATTTATGATAAATATCTCCACAGATTATTTCCCTAAATCACAAGTCTTCTGATGCAGCTTCGTTCTGGGAAATGCCTTCTGGGCAAAACGCCTTCTCGTTACAGAGCCTCTTGGGGAAACATACTTGGCAGGCTTTGCAGGCTTTTCCTATTTGAGAAAAGCTGCTTGTAATGTTGGCCTCTTTTTCATCTTTTTTAAAATTCATAGTATTAATTCGTTGAATGATCAGGCCTTGATATCTCTTGCTTCCTGAAACATTTGTTATGGTTCTGTGCAGATCTGGATTCAGGCTCTTTTAGAGTCAAAGCTGACTGCCTTTCTAAGATTACAGACTAGAGAAGGGTGTGGATAGAAATTCCCTTTTTGATATGACCCTTGTCGTCAGGCATTTTTGCATTACAAATGTACATGCATTGCATCCAGACGGAGAAGGGCTTTTATACATTGATGAAAAATGAAGGCACAGAGTGACTTAGCACTGGCATGCAAATGCAAGTAGGGAAAAAGCATGGATGTCCAGCCAACCCAAAAGTCCATCTGACTTCCCATCCCAGAACAGGAACAGACTGGTCATTACTTTCAAGGAGCTGGGCTTGCCCTGCCTGTTTGTATATTCCCTTCCTGGTGATGAATGTGGAGTCTGCTTAATAATGCATTTACAAGTATCACGCCTCACTTGCTCTTCATTTAACTATGCTGGCCATCCACATTAGACTGAGCTCTAGGCTTAGAATGTTTAAACATCTTTAAACACCAGACATTACTGTGTGTGCATGCACACTTGCACACACATATGTATGCCTCCACTTCACCTGTTAACTTATGGTGACCCCCAGGTTTTTCTTAGGCAAGGAGTTCTCAGAGGTGGTTTTGCTAGTTCCTTCCTCTGAAATATAATCTACAGCATTTGACATTTGTCGGTGGTTTCCTATCCAAGTACTAACCAGGGCTGAGTGTGCTTAGCTTCCAAGATCAGACATGAGCTCGTGCCTTTTAGGTATTTAGGCAGCTCTTCAAACAGCATCTTTTCCTCTGTTAACTTAAAACTTGTGGCTAACCTACCCCTAAGTAGTGAAGAAGGTATCGTTTAGTGGCAGAAGCAGTCTGATAGCAAACTGTTGTTATGCACCTTCAAATCATTTCTGACTTATGATGACCCTAAAGTGAACCTATCATAAGGTTTTCTGGATCTACTAGGCAAATATGTCTGTGCCAGAGTTTGCAAAAGTTACAAATTTGGATTGTTTTCTGGGGCTGAGAGTGCATGATGTGCCCAAGTAGGGAATCAAACCCTGGTCTCCAGAGTTGCAGTCCAACACTCAAACCATTACCATACTGGCTCTCTGACAGCAAACTACCACTTTGTAAATCAAAATGTCTCTCTCTATATATATATTCCTCATGATTCTATAATTTTTTAAATGTTTCTTCTTCATTACTCCCTTATTTTTTCAAAAAAAAACCCAATCCTCACAAATTAACCCTTTGCCTGAGGATCAAAAGCAGCAGCATTCATTAAGTTTATTTACTTATCCAATTGATACCTTGCTTTCTTGTAATATGGAGCCTTAAGTGATTTAAAATAATTTAATATAAATGTTTAGCTAAAATCTTATCTTACGAAAGTTTAAAAATCAATTGAACAACAATTCCTTTAAAAAGTATATGGATTAAAACTTGTTTGAAATATGATTAAAACAAACAAGAACAGATTACTTCACCCAGTGTGAAGCATGGTTGTTTGTTAAATCACTTCCACAATCACAACCTGCACTGCTATTAGGCCATTTCCACACTAGACTGTTATGGTGCTATTATTCCACTTTCAACACCCTATGGAATCCTGGGGTTTGCAGTTGAGGGAGGGGCTTCTAGAATTCTCAGCCAGAGAGCTCTTTGGCCTCAGTAAACTACAAACCCCAGAATTCCACAGGACATTGAAAGTGGAATAATAGCACTATAACAGTGTAGTATGGAAATGGCCTCAGTCTTCAGCTGACAGAAGGCCTTTCTGAGCATAATTACACCACAGAGTGCAATGCGGAGGCAGTCACATCTGGAGAAGGAAGGGTTAACTTTCCCCTCCCCATGTGCTGTGGCAGCCTTCCAAAAATCCCTCCCTTTGCTCTAATTAAATTGCTTAAAATATCAACTGTTACTCAGCTATGTTATTACTTGATTGTTGGAAGGTGCTAGAGCTACAAGGAGGAAGCACCAGCTCTGCGGGGGGGGGGGTCATTAATCATGAAAGAGTGCTGGGTGGTCCAATTCATTTTGGATAAAACACCATCAAGGATTAGGTGTATAAATCCCTAATTAGACTCATCCTTAAATCCCTAATTAGAAGCATCTTTTTTGTGTGTGAGAGAGAAAAATGGAAAATATTTCACTTTGCTACAAGACTATGAAACCTCCCTATCGGGAAAACGTGCACATTTGTTGTCTTGTATGTTTTGGAATATTTAATAAAATACCCAGTATTGGGAAATAAAATAACTGTTGTTTTTTTGGCTGAACAAATTACATAGATAGCAATGGGTGTAATTTGTATAGATTGTGTCCTGGGGACATCCTGTACAAAACAACAACAACAACATTGATTTCAAAGAAAGTTGCTTGTTCTTTTTTCAATGGCCAAGAGGTTTGTGAAAAATATATTTATAATTTTCAGAAATTATAGAAACAAGTTAGAAAAAAGCACTTCTGCATTCTAGAATTTCTGTGCAATCAAGTACAGAAGGAATTTGTTCCAGAGCCAGCAAAGTAACTTTTTGGACTACTGTTCCCAGAATCCCCCAGACAGCTTGGCCAATGGCTGGAGATCCTGGCCATTGCAAACTAAAAAAGTAATGTTTATTTCTTTATAGTAAATTCTATCTGTTGAGGTTCTCTCAATTTGCCTCATGTATAAAAGGAACTGTTTTCTCTGTGGGTGTTTTTCCAATTCCACAACCACAGAAAATGTATCACAACAATACTCAGTAACTAAGAAGAAAGAAAGAAAGACTCCCTGCTGTGAAGCACATGGTATTGTTGGAAGACTTGTGAGGATGTCACAATACATAGAATTTTTAAGAATTATGCTAGGAAGAGGTTGAAGGATTTGGGGCCATGTCCTCTGTCAGTGGGTGAAAGAGAGCCCGTGTGTTGTAGTGGTTTGAGCTTTGGACTAGAACTCTGGAAGAGAAGGGTTTGGATCCCTGCTCAGCCGTGGAAACCTACTGGGTGACTTTGGGTACATCACCAGTGATGTAGACTCAAGTTGATTGACTTGGACTCAAGTCAGACTTAAGTCGCTTCAGTGACTTGACTTGGACTTGATTTGACAAAAATTACACACTGACTCAACTCGACTTGAGACTTGCATATTTTTAGTGATTGACTTGGTTCAATAACAACACATTCATCCAGAAACCTTACAAATTACTGGTCACATGACGATCTGTCTCAAGCCCAAAGTGTAGACACATTTCTTAGAAGGAACAGCAATCAGCAGCTTGTCCCTGCTACATATAGGAGGAGCTTTCTAAAACTTTTCCTAAGAGCAGGAGGCAAGACTCATGCCTAGAGTGCAGGATGCGTATCTTAGAAGGGAACAGCAAATGCGTTAGGCAATGGACTTGAGGAGGAAGGATCTGGAAGCTCCAGCAATGGGGAATAAAAAGGAGCCTATTCCCAACTTCTGAAAAAGCCTCCAGCTTTGCAAATGGAAACTAAGAAGGATCCTATTCCCCACATTCAAAGCTGCAGATGGCAAAATCACAAAAGTGGAGGGCTGACTTTACTTAAATTGTTAAAACTGACTTCATTCGACTCTGTCCAGAAATTCTGGAATATAGGTTGGGGTATAAAGTTGGCTCCTAGACTTGAGACATGACTTGAGATTTGACTTGAAAGTACCTTCCAAGGACTTGAGACTTGATTTTAGACTTGAAGGTAGAGACTCGAGACTTGACTTGAGACTTGAAGAAAAAGACTTAAATACAGCAGGGCACATCACACACTCTCAGCCTCACAGGAATGCAAAGGCATTCCCCCAAACAAATCTTGCCAAGAAAACCCCATGATAGGCCCTTCTTAGGGCTGCGTCAGTCAGAAACTATGTATTTGAAAACACATAACAACAATACAACAATCTTTGCAAAAGCCGCCTTTCCTACTAAACAGCTCTGGGAACTAGTTTGCATTCAATCATCCTTCTGCATTGGTGGAAACATACTAGACTAATCTATTCCTAATCAACTCTAACGTGTTTAAAACTGAGCTGCCTAACATCACAGGAACAATACTTTCTCTTTTCTACTTTCCATATCCTTCCATATCATTCAACTTTTTGTCTTTTCATCCCCCAGATGGGTGGGGAATCTGGGGTGGTGCATCTACTAGACAAATATATCCATGCCAGAGTTTGCAAAAGTTACAGATTGGGACTGCAACTCCCATACCCCTCCTAGCCTGCATAGGTAATTCTTAGAGGTCTACTCCAAAAAAAGTAATATACCACAAAATCCAGAAAACAGTGATACCAGTGATACAGGGACAAAGGGCAGTAAAACACAGGCAATAAAATTTCAAATTAATTAGCAGCAACAAAGTAATTTCCACTGAGATCTACGCAAACCATCCTATGCAAGGCTAACTGCCTTGCTTAGGCAGAGAACATTGTATTTCTCAAGAAGACTCTATGCTGTAAGCTTCAAAAGCTTGCATGATATATTCTGTGCTTTGTAGCTTGCCCAATAAAGGTATCATTGGTTTTGTGGATTTTGGATTTTCTTGTATTTTGCTGCATGGCCAGCAGCACTAACCCTGAATATGTTTTCAAAAAAGTAATGTTTAGAGGCTTTACACTGGACCTTTAAATGCATTTTTATAAACAAGGATTTGGTATTCCAGGAAGCATGGTGAATAACTGCAAAGAAGAGAGGTGAGAAGAGGCCATAGCAGTAAAGCACACTCTCTCAAGGATGAGTTGCAACAGAAGGTGTCAAACTGGAGGTTGGAATGGCAGTGCTTTAGGCAGTTGAGTGCAATTTGCAGATCTAGTAGTGAGTGTAGGGCTGCGCTTTGCAATAAGCAACACTGGCAGCTTTTTTTGGAATGAGACCACAACTTGACTGGTTACTACTAAAGAGACTTGGCCCAGCATGGGTCCAGATTTTGCTAGCCAGTGGAAGCCAACTTATCCAGCTTACCTGCCAGCTGGCTTGGGAATGACAGGTATGGGACTCCACTTCTGCAGAAACCACAATGTTGTTCCCCTGCCACCTGGGTCTGAGAGAGAGCCCCAAACTGAGCACAACTGTGGTTGCCTGTCCCCAAGGTCCACAGGCCCCATCCTCCACCAAACTGGATCTGGACCCCATGCCAAAAATGTCCAAAATTGTGGCAAAACAAATGTCAGTATAGTCTAAACCTTCTGACTTTGTCAACAGCCTGCTCAGTACCTGGAGAAATGGGGCAGGAAAACAATATCCAAGAGCTGACTCATTGCTGGCACTCTGAGAGGCCAGTTTACATGGCCAGGAAGCCACACAGGCTTCTGGAAAGGAGAAGCAGAGGTGCCCAGAAACATGGTGCTAACTATCATGGGTAACAAACTGTGCTCTCCATTAATGTTCCCACATCAGGAGCATCCTAGTCTTTAAACTTTCACAGTCAAAACACAAAAATTGGGGACAGAGGCACATGATGTCATAAGGTGGGAGCACAGTGATGTCATTAGATGTGATACATCCATCAAGCATCAATCACCAGTTGCTCATACTTGCTGTTCAGATAGAAAACACAAAGTCTGACAAATGAGAAAATATTTCCCTGACTAGGAGTTAAGTTTTCCAAGCTCTGCACTGAATAGAAACCAACACAAACATTTCTCAACTCTTGTTTTTCACATCTCAACAGATTGCTGTTCTAATCCAACTGAAAATTTCCAGCTGTAGCTTTGAATGGAAAACCTCATTCCACCGCTGGTTTTTTTTAACATTTTTTTAAAAAATACATGGGAGGTTTAGCGCAATCAAAGAAACTTTTCCAAGCACAAAGACAGTATTCCAAACCTCCTTTGAATGGATTGCTCCCATTAGCCAGTGACTTTCTGTGCCCATATTTTTTCTTTCTTTTCTTTTTAAACAGTCTGGTTGTGGAATCCTCTCTCAACCCCAAAATAGCATTCACAATAATGATACTAACGATTGCCAAATATTTTGTGTAGGGAAAGGAGATGATATTCTTAATTCAGATCCAAAAGGGCAGTCTTTTCTATACATGTCTATTCGGAAGCAAGCACTATTGAATTTAATTGGTTTTACAACTTTAATATGCTAAGAATCTAACATATCCTGGTCATAGGCCATTTCTGCACAATGTCGCTATAACGCTATAGCAGCAGGTTGTTACCTGTCCAGGAGCCATGGCTTCTGCACAACGTTCTTCACTATCCAGCTGCTATCCCATCCCCAAGCGTTGCTAAATCACCATATTCTATTTCCAGAAAAAATCCACTAAAAGCCTCCTATAGCGCTTCAATCTCATCAACAGAACTGTTATAGCGCTTAATAGTGCTTCCTGTTATGGCAGATCCAGCAATGGGCAGGGTCAGCTCATCCCTCCCTCAGCGACTCTCATGGCGTGGTAATTTCCTATCACCTCTCCCTCTTTATTTTAAATGTCTCTTTTGAGTAAAAACTTTTTTAAAACACATTTTTAAATAGCACAGGGCAAAAGTGCAATAGTGTATTCCCATGTCATGCTGTTTACAACCTTGCTGTGTTAGTACAGCTTCCAAAATAAAATAAAAAAAAATAACTGCCCCATCAGGAGCAGTAGGGCAGGGTGAAGGCAGAGCATGGAAGTGGCCAAGGGCGCTGTAACATGGAAGGAACACCAGTGGCAATACCGCTACCCATCCACTTAAGGAGGAAGGGTGCAGAAAAAGGTGTCCATAACCTGATGGCATTGTGTGAATGGCGATGAGGCCATTATAATGGTATAATGCGCTAATGGCCTCTGGTGTGGAAATGGTCATAGTATCCAAGGTTTGCTTTGTGGATGTAAACAAAGGAGAAAATATTGGAGAGACAGAGGAGGAAGAGGAGGAGGCAGATGAGTGTAGCTAGGAGACTTAGGACCAGTAAGAGGATGAAAGTGAGAAATAAGGGGATAGTGAATAAAAAAGAAGGAAGATAAATAGAAAAGGAATTGAAGAAGTAGAAAGAGGATGAGAGGAGGGAATGGGGATTAGTTACAGACTAGGAAATGAATGCAGTTAGGAGATACAGGGAGGGGGAAAGTGAAAGAGAGAAGGGAAGGAGAAAATATTTATTTAGCGATTAGGGAAAGAAAGAGGCTGGAAAGGAAGGAGGGAAGAGATTATCAGCCAGGAGCTGGCAGAGGAGAAAAAGAAACTAGGGAATGAGAGACTAGAGAATGACAGAGAAGATGAGTGTATGCAGGAGTTGTGAGGGGTGGAAAGGAAAAAGAGGGTGGAGGGAGGAAGGGAAGATTACTTTTAGCCATAGGGAGCAGGTTGGGAAGAGAAAAGGGAACAAAAGAAGATAGAAAGAGAAGAATGAAGTAGAATTCAAAGAGAAAGGAATAAAGTGCCTAAACAGAACTGAAGAAGAAACTCTGCTGAACCATGTTTTCTGGTAACAATGGTGCAACCCGTGTGTGCCTCACACGAAGAAAGGAAATTGTTCTGCACATTCAACCATTTTGGGCAGGATGAAGAAGGTGGGAATAGAACTGGGAAAAACAGAAAAATCCACAAAGCAGCAATTCTGTTGTACCCTATTTAGCTACTCCTGAGATAGCAAGTATTGAGCCAGCTTAGTATTACCCCACACTAACTGTTTCCTTCTGCTGAACACTGATGTAGGACACAGTTTAAAAAATTTTGAGAGGGGAGGAGTGAGGGGAGAAGGTGTCCAGGCAGATGGCCTGGAGAGTCTATAGCAGCAGCTTTGAAGCAGCCCACAACAGTGAGGTCCAGCAATACACAGTTGTTGTTGTTGTTGTTTCTTTTTAAGGCAGCACCCTCACTGCAGATTCCCCCCACTATCAGCCTGAGGATTAGAGAAGAGGGTCCAGGCCTGAGTTCAAGGAAGCCTGAGTTTAGGAACTTCCTCTTCTGGCTTACATAATCCCTCAGATATATAGGTGCTGTTTACAAATATAAGACTGGAAAGTCATTCTTCTTTACCAACACACTTTGGAAAGAATGTGCTAGCCTAGTTTATGTTGCCAAAAGCTGGTAGGATGAACCAGGAGATTGCAGTTACAATAGCAGTAAACACAACTTGAGAGATGGGGAGAAATAATCTTATCCACAAGAGTTCCATCTGCCCTGCATATCAATCTTCTGATAAGATAGTGATTTTGACACCTGAAAGAGGTGGTCTTGAGGGTGACATTGAAGACCCTAAGGCTGATGGTTTTGAGGGACATAAATATCACATTGCCTGTGTCTGCTTTACATTGCATGGCCTCTATGACAACTTATATTGGGCTGTAAGTTGCAAGACCAGCAGCAGTCATTCTTCGACTTCAGTAGAAGAGTGTTAGCTTGCCATGATCATTGCTGGGAATGGAGGGTTAAGCAGTCCATTTGTATAACATTTGACCAACTCAGAGATGATACAGCTCTTTAGTATTTTAATGAGCTGAAAACCATTGAACAACTATAGCACAAGTGGTGCAAAGCCCATAGTGAGACCAAACAGAAGAGAGAACCCAACTTTACTTCTTATTCTGACTTCTTTGCCATTATTATATGTACACAGTGTTGGTAAGGTGTGCTATTTAAGTGCTGAAAGGCCTGCTTACTCTAGATCTCGGTATGCAGAGAACAGAATCTGCAAAGACTTGCTGGGACCATTTTGTGCTGAATTTGTAGATAAAAGCACTTGCTTCCATATCATCCCAGATGCTACATTTGACAGAACCAAAGATAGACGTAGCTAGGATACAGTCTGGTCCTGTTGTTACAGATAATTTTCGGCTTGTGAAACCTGACAATGTTGATAAGATTCTTGAAGGACTGAGGACTACCACCTGTTTTCTGACATTTAAAACTCTGCAGGGCAGGAGTTCTGGATTACTCAATTTCAGAAGTGATAAAGGGCATCTTTTAGGAAAGGAATGATGCCACCTGCCCTTAAGGAAGTGGTGGTACCTGACCTTAATCCAGATAACTACTGCACTGTATCTATACCTTCATTTTTAGCCAGATTTTGGAGCAGGTGGGGGCTTCTCAAATTCAAGTAGTCTTGAGCGATACTGATCATCTAAATTTGGACTGATTTGGGGAGAGAAACAGCCTTTTTTTTCTTTTTCTTTTGGCAGATGAGTCATGCCAGAGAGTAGACAGGGGAAGTGTGACCTTGTTAGTTGTCTTGGATCACTCAGTAGCTTTCAATTTCATAAACCACCTTTTGGGCTTGCCTAACTGTGTTGGATTTAGGGGATTATAATGTTACAGTGGTTGTGAGCCTACTGGCAGGTGGGTCTCAGAGGTGCAGCTGTGGGGGATTCTGCTCTATCCTGTGCCCTTTGGCCTGTGAGCAGGGCTTGGTATGTTCTCCACACTAGTCAGAACCTATATGAGACCACTGCAGGAAGTCATCTGGAAGTTTGGGCTGCAGTCACTAATATACAGATGTCACTGCTTCTGTTTTCTACACGGAAATCCTAGGTAGGTGGTGGAGCTCTTGGAAAGGTATGCCCTTTCCACAGGATGGTGGCGTCCCAGCATGGGGACAGGAGAAGACTGGGACCACAACAATGCTTCAGCATGATGTTGTCACAGTCCCACCCTTCTTGAATCCCCAGCCGACATGATTGTGGGGTATATCATTGAAGGAAAAACTTCATCAGTGGCCCCCAATCACGCAAACTTTCCATTGCAGCTGGCTATACAGAAGGGCTGGAAGTGCAATCATGCACTTCCTTCCCCACTGCAGCATGGAAAGAAGGCCATCTGCAGTCTGGAAGGAAGGAGCATGTCCCTTGTGGTCCCTTCCACAGGAGCTGGCCAGGTGTGGTGACGAGTGCCAGGGACGCACTCCCATCAAGCTCCAGGAAAGGAGATTCCACTTGAACCTCAGGAAGAACTTCCTCACAGTCAGAGCTGTCCGGTAGTGGAATGTGCTGCCTCAGAGTGTGTCCTTCTTTGGAGGTTTTTAACCAGAGGCTGGATGGCTGTCTGTTGGGAAGGCTTTGATGTGTGTTCCTGCATAGCAGGGGGTTGGACTCAATGGCCCCTGGGGTCTCTTCCAACTCTATGATTCTATGATTCTATGATCCTGGCAGAAGCACTGCTGGAATTGCAACGGGACAACACAGGAGAGCATTGTTGTGCGGAAATGGCCATAGTTAGATGCAGTTTGGGGATAGACAAACGAACTGAACCTTAATCCAAATGACACAAGAAGCGTGGGGAAACCTAGATAGAGAGATTCCACTGATGCTGGTTTTGGCTGCACTTTGTTCTCAGAGACGGAGTAAAATCTGAAAGTGTGGGCCAGACACAAGGGACACAAGCTATTCTTTTGCCTTTCTTGAAAGCTGTTCCTTTTTATATGCCCCCATGTTAATTATCTCAGAGGAAGGCAAAGACACCCCCCCCCCCAAAAAAAGTGTTGCCCAGAAACCCTGTGATAGGTTTGCCTAAGGGTTGCCATAAGTTGGAAATTACTTTAAAGTGCACAACACACAAACATGTAAATTATGGAGAGGTCAGTGTAAAACAGGCAGCACCCCTGAGATATCAGGCAGAGCCAGGAAACTTAACCCCAGAAGATGCTTCTTTCTGCTTTCTTCCCTCAGTCCTATAAGAAGCCTTCTTCTTGCCTCACTCTCCTTTTTTCCTCACCACCTTGCACCCTCTGATCTGCCAGATTCCACTATTTCACTTTCAGACCCCATCCCCCAACAGAACAAGGAAATAAATAATAAACAAAAGATACATTACAAATAACAGCTTTAGCTAGAATGCATTACGTTTCAGGATACAACAATATTTTGAAATATAATAACTCATAATATAATTACTTTTGGGCAATCAATTTCAAAGTAATTTGCAGGGGCATTTCTGTGTCTCTCCCTCACTAAATGTAACCCACAACTAACATGTTACCAATGTGATGCTCTAAATAACCTGTGATGAGTTATTCTTTTTAAAAGAGACAGTGAAATAAATCTTTAATTACTTTATACTCTTGTTTTATATTGTGGTGGGCAAATCCACCAAGGATAAGGACCTGGTTTTGTCTGCACTGGTATGCATTGGCCACATTGGTGTATTTTTGGCAAACCAGGATCTAACCAGATGTCAATTCCAGTTTTGATTCACTTTTGGCAAAGATGTTGTTGTTTTTTTAAGCTAGAGGGCATGGGTTATAAATTACACCAAATGGTTACATTTTGGGGTGCTCTGGCGGCATGTTAGTGATTTTAGGTGAGTTTTCATCCCATTTTTTTTAAAAAAAAAATTGGAGTGCAGTACAGTAGTTTGAAGACTGTCCTGGCAGGAGCTTTGTTATTGTTGCTGTTGTTCAGTGGTTCTCAACCTGTGGGTCCCCAGATGTTTGTGGACTTCAGCTCCCAGAAGCCCTGAGCATTGACCATAGTGGCTGGGGCTCCTGGGAGCTGAAGTCCACAAACATCTGGGGACCCACAGGTTGAGAACCACTGCTGTTGTTCTTATTGTTGAATGTTTCCCACTTGTGGCAACATTAAGGTGAACCTGTTGGCAAGCTTTGGTTAGAGGTAATTTGCCTTTTCCTTCCTCTGAAGCTGAGAGAGTGTGCCTTGCCCAAGGTCACCTCATGGGTTTCTATTGCTGAGTGGAAATTCGAACTCTGTTCTCCAGAATCATAAACCAACACTCAAACCACAACACCACCCTGAATCTCTAAGAAGAGGCTTGGGGGGGCTACAAGAAGGGGAGTGGGCTCACATGCCACCCACGTGGTGCACCTTGTTCTCCACATCTTAACCTCTTTTGAAAAAAAAATCATTACCTTCTCGGACCTTTTACATTTATAGATGTATTTCCTCCATTTTGGCTTTGCCTTTTCTCTTATGTTCTTTGTTCCTTCTCTGTGAGTCACTGATCAAAGCTGCAGAGTGAGCCATTTCCTCAAGGCAGTTTTCAGCTCATCCTCAGTGCTGTGGCACCATTGGAAATACAGTTACCTGGCAACAACAGTGCTTATTTTTGCTACAAACATCCACCACCACTACCCCGCATCAGAGCCCCAAAGGCCTATTAATAGCAACTCTAGAAGAGATTTATCTGAAGGAAAACAGCTTTCAGATTCTTGTGCCATTTGCCGGACCCTTCTAGAAATGGTATTTAAAAACACAGCTGTGTCCACTTCCCCAGGGGGGAAATGACCCCTGCTGGCTTACAAGGAGGGCTCTTAGCTTTGTAGTGGCTTTAGAAGAGAAATGACTCACTTGGATGACAGCAACAATGGCAGACTTCTAAATATGCTCCATCAATTCCTTTGCAGCTGTGTGTATGATATGCCTTGAAATTTGCCCTGTGCCCCTAAAGTATCTTACAGCAATCAGGTATGGCGGACAACTCTATCCTATTTACATTACCAAAGTAAGATTCTATTGCGGTATTGACTGGAAGTATTGCAGGTTGGACAAGCTATGTAAGAACAGCACATTAAGTGTGCAGTCCAGTCCACTGTTAATACTGCAAGTCAGGCTGAATCCTGAACATGTCTTTAGACTCTCTAAGTCAGGGCTGAGAATCATGTGGAATTTCATATATTATCGAACATCAAGTCTCAGAATACATAGACAGCGATAAAGAATACTGTGAGGTGAATCCAACAGCACCTGGACAGCCACATGATTCCCACTCTGTCGCAAGGAGAGTCTAAAATTGCAGTTGTGTTTCTTTCCTATCAACAAACTCATTCCATTGGCTTTCATCTCTTCCAAGAACAAGGTCTTTTGTGAAGCTAGTGGGCCAATTACACTTTTAGGAATGGGAGTGTTAGCCTGTGATTGGCGGTCCCGGGAGGGGCACCCAAACAACCAAAACAAACACAACCAAGATGGGGAAATTAGCTGGAGCACTCTCTTGGCTAGCGAGACACAGGGTAACTTAGCGGAGATCTTTTACCCTGTGTATACAGGTTCAGGTCAGTGAGTAGTCAGACAATTTTAAACTAAGCAATAATATTTATTAGCAATTATTAAAGAAAACACAATCTCACAGCTAACTAGAAATGGAAGTAGAGTTTGGGGAATGGGTGATACGTCACCTGTCTCGCAGTCCTGGAGAAATCCAATGGAGGGCAGGAAACTCAGCACAGTGGCCGAGGGGAGCTCGCAGAACGAAGAGGTAGCAAGGCAGGATGACGATCCGAGCAGTCCGAACGCAAGTCCGAAGAGCTCTCGGAGCTGGGGGGTTTTATTAGGGGAAGGCATGACCATAGGCTAGTCTGGCCTTGGGCGAAAACAATGAGTTTTGGGCTGGAGACAATGTCTCCGAAAGGTCAGAATTTACATGATTGAGTTATGGACCGAATTGACAATAGTATGGCCAGTATGTAGACGCGGCTAGCTTGGCAGTTAAGCACTCAGCTCACCAGGGTGCCCTCTCCGGGCAGAGGGTCTCTTTGTTTAACATGCATTTGTAATGAAGGTGCTTGTTTCGGGAGGTCCCCTAAAGCAGATCTGGCAGTTTCTGGCTTGCCTTGGTGTAAACAAATATGACTCAGCAGATAATAGCCATGCCTCGCTTCGCGCTTGTTCGGTGGCTTCACAAACACTTGGCTGGTGGCCGAGCAGGGCCAAATTATGATATCAAAATGATATCTAAAGGTTACTAAAGGCCAGGCCAGTTCACGGTGATAACAGGTCTTCAAATAATTCACAGGATAGTAGGCTATCATGCGAATTATATTTATATATATTATGGCTAGGAAAATGTCTCTCTCTCTCTCTTTCACATACACATGTGCATACACACACAGAGACATGCACGCACAAACACAAACAAACCACTTCAGCTACTGTGAAGATTGCAGTTAAGATGCGAAGGAACGCTGATTCCTGAAGGAGAATGGCAGATGAAGTCATAGGCCATTTCTGCCCTACACTGTTATAGTGCTATTATTCCACATTCAACATCCTATGGAATCCTGGGGTTTGTAGTTTAGGGAGGGCCATTTAGAATTCTTAGCCAGATTGCTCCTCAGCCTCAGCAAACTGCAAACCCCAGAATTCCACAGGAGGTTGAAAGTGGAGTAATAGCACTATAACAGTGTAGTGCAGAAATGGCCTTTGTTTCATTCATGAGCTTTTGTTTTAACCACAACATGATTCATTGTGTGTGTGTGTGTGTGTGTTTTAAAGAAAGCTTTCTGTTTGGCTGTGCAGAACTCTGGAACAGCTCAACTACAAACCTCTGCTTCAGAGTTGAGTATACTGTGCTTTTAAAGTTTTTTTTCCCCATCTGTAGGCCTTTCTCCAAATGTTTAACCTTTCAGCCTCTCTAAACTTCAGTCACACATATCAACTGTGTCTTGACATATTTTTAAACTTTTCACACTGGCATTTCAACCTTTTTGGTCTGGGTTCCATTACATAACATCTGCCCATCCTTTGAGTCATGAAAAACAACGGGCAGGTCAGGCAAGTGATGCTTTAGCTTTTGTTTTCTTCAGATGGCTCTCAGCACCTTCCTCTCCCTATCTAGAAAACCTCTTGTCTTTTAGCTAGTTTGCTGAGGCTTAGCTGGTTCCAGGTTTTCATTAGAGAACCAGTTTAGCTCACCATTTGCAGCTAAATCATCCCCTCCTTATTCCAGCACCAGAACATTCCACACTTATAAGATCATAAATGTGATCAGGAATGGCACAAGAAAACTGTAGTAAAACTTGTTTTGCGTACAAGTAGCAGATAAGCCACAGAAAAGGGAAATTGGTGGAACAATTTAAAAAAGACTGGGAACCTTTATTGAATACTTTAAAGGAAAAAGAAGGAATTAGGGAGTTGGGGGGACTTTTGTTTTGAAGTTTATGGGACCAGAAAATAGTTAAGATATTATAATAACTGTTACATTATTTATTTTAGAGATAAATTCAAGGAAGGAGAAGAAAATATTGGTAGTATGTGATTTCAGTTAAGAGAGGAGGAGATCAATAAATTATAAGTAACATAGGAGGAAATTGGGAGAAAATTGTAGAAGAGAAATGTAACAACACATTAGTTAATGACAGAGATTGATTTAATTTATATATGTTCAAAGAATGTGGTTTTTCTTTGTTTTCTTTATCTTGATTTGTATATTTGTAGTTGATTATACAAAAAATTAATAAAAATTATGTCAAATAAAATGTTCAGTGTATGCAAAGAGCTTTTCTTAGCACAGCAGCCTTAAGCCATTTCCACACTAGAGTGGAGGGGCGTTTCACCGTGTGTCATGAGCAGTGTTTTTTACTCTGACTTACCCCAATTCCTATCTGCATGCCCTCTGGTTTCTATTGAAGCAAACCAGAGAAAATCGTTTGTAGCTTTCTTATTGTTAATTCTTATGGAACTCCTATTCCCCTCCCTCGCTCCACCCTGCCTCCACTGATTGGTGAATTTAAAAAAAAAGTTGTAGAAACCGTTGCTACATTTTAGCGCAAGTGTGTGAATTGATGTAATGCTTCTGCATATAGGAAAAAATGCAGCAGAAACGGTTTAGGTAGTTTACATCGGAGTTTTTCCATTTTTACAATACATCAGTTTAACGTTGATGTTAACCACGCTAAGACCTCAACTTGTGTGGAACCACGGAGGACAGAATGACGTCAAACTGGTTTAATGTGCAGATGTCAAACCGACAATACAACTCTACTGTGTTGTATCAGCCTTGTGCGAAAAGGACCTTAGTCTGGTTTGGAGAACCCATATGGGATAAATCATATACAAATAGATCACTGGACGATCTCTAATTTGACCATGACCCTCACTCTACATCACAGAACCAACACTCATTCAATCATTCTACCAAGGCCATACAGGTGATTATCATTGATTATAACAATTTGGTTTTATAAATGAAAAAGGAAGCACAGAGGGATTGAATCTTACCAGTCCAATGCTTTGAAAGAGTTGTCAGAGTCAGCCATCTTTCTACACATGAAAGAATACATGTTTGTCAAGTTTGTGTCTTTCCTCATTGCTTACTTGAAGTGTCTGGCAATTCCTTTTTGCAGTTATTTCAAAGGATAAAGCTAGACACATTTTGTAGAACCTGTCTTCCTTTAATATATTGTAAGATAGACTTCTTTGCCACTGGCCATACTAGCTGGGAATTATGAGAGTTGTCTAACACATCCGGAGGAAATCAAATTGAGCTGTGAAGCATTGAGATTTTTACTATTGCATTTCCAAACTTGGGGCTCGGTGTTATTACTCTGCTTGTTCATTGTGATTTGCACCAGTCAAGGTTGTGAGAGAGAGTCCTGATCTGGATATAGCAGATAAGGATTAGAAAGTTGTCATGAACAAGACTGATGTCAAGTGCTAGACCATACAGACAAAGAGCAAAAAACAAGCGGCCAGTGCAGGGTCAAATTTCAAAGCAGCAAATACTGTGTTGGAGAAACAACTGCAACTCCAAAAGAAGACTCAAGTTTATTCTGGCTTAGCAATGCAAAATAGAAGGCAGGAGACAGGATACATTCTTCTGATTGACAAGTTGGAAGCATTTTTTCTGACTGATGAGTTGGGTTAGCAGCAATGTTTTTATACAGACTGGTCTGTCCCAATTGGGATGGAGAAGAATTTTGTTCAGTCTGCACTTTGATAAGAACTTACTGAGTTTGCACGTTCCATATCAAGCTATGAACCACAACACAGATATCTTTCCATGTAACACAGTTCTCTGACTTGTCTACAACCAAAATGCATATGTTAGGGAAATGCATTTATTAAGTGACGAATGCATATATTCCATTTTTAAAAAAACTGCACAAAGCAGCACTACAGAAACACATGTTACACAAAGTCTCTACTCATTTTTTATTGAAGTGTAGCCCTATTTAGAAGTCCAAAACAAGTTAAAGCAGGGTTTTCCAAATGGTGTGTCGCAACACATTAGCGTGTCACCTAAAGTACGTAGTGTGTCACCTATAATCTTGGAAATGTTTGATCATATATTTTTAAAAATATATGAAAGGTTTTCATGAGATATGTTGTGTCCCCATACATTTTGTTATTACAATGTATGTATGTGCCTGCATCCCTTGTAAGGAGTTAGTTTAACTTCCAGTTTGCTAGTAAAACTGAATTACTGTTTTACTAGCGAAATGATGCATGTTTAAAAAAGTGTGTCACCAACATGAAAAGTTTGGAAAGCTCCGAGTTAAAGTGAATGTGTGGTGAGAAACTACTCCTCTCCTCATCCATCATTCTTTTCAGATGTACAGTGCCAATCTGAAAAAGAACTTTTGCTATTCATGAAGACTGTCCACATGATTGGAAATCCTGGTTTTCTGAGGTTCTGGCTCATATGGTAAGCATCTGCAGATTCTTTTTTCCTTCCAGACTACCAGTATTTTCTGTTCTGATTGGGAGGTGGTACTACCTATAGATTCTCCAGGGTCTCCAAGTTCTCCAAGGATTCAACCAGAGAAGGATCTTTCTCATTACTTATAATCCAATCCATTTTAACTGGAGAGGGCAGAGGTTTACAACTGGTTGGCTTCTGTATACCAAATAGGTCTTCTGTCTATTATTCCTTGCTCCCCACCTCCAGAATCATCATATAAAATAGGTGACATTTCTCTATATCACTATCATCCACTACACAAGATGAATCCTTGGGTATTACTGGTTCACCCAGTGGAAACAGCCAATATGTGAAAGTATATAAACAGCAGTAGAAAAATTGGAAGGAATCTTATGCAGTCTATATCCTGCTCCTTCAACAGGATTCTTATCAGCTGAGATCACCATATGATTTTTATTTTCATGCCATCGCAGAAAAATACAGTTACTGGAATAAGACTGTGGGGTCAACAGTTTTGAAACTGACAAAACCCTGAATGGTCTTAAACTTCCTTGTTTTATTCATAATAAGGATGGTCCAAGAAGGGCTCTTGCACTCGCATTCTGCTTGTATCTCTAGAATTATACAAGTTATTGGATTGATAAAACTACAGGGATGGGAAGCCACAGATGCACTTGTATGTTGATGAATAGGGTAGTTTTTGATGGATATTTGAGTTCTTAATTGTGTATGTAATTTATGTATTTTAACATTGTTTTAATTCTTCCAATTGTTAATTATGTTTCAACTTTTGTATTTTATGAGTTTTTAACTATGCCTTTTAATTGTAAGCCGCTTTGAGTCCCAACATAGAAATAGTGGGGTATAAATAAAGAGGAGGAGGAGGAGAATGCTTACTGTTGAAAAGACATTGTTTCCAACATTCAGGCTAGGAGTGCTTGAATGTCAAGAGCCAAAATAAAACTTTGGTCCAGAGCTGGAATGAAACTTTATTGTTAACTGCCATCAAGGCAAGTCTGACTTATGGAGATTCTATAAGTGAGAAACCTGCAAGTCACCCTGTCATCAACAGTCCTGCTCAGGCCTTGTGGTCACAGGGCTGTGGCTTCCTTGATTGAGCCTATCCATCAGTAATGTGGTCTTTCTTTTTTCCTACCACTTTCTAACTTACCAAGCATTTTGTCTTTTCTAGTGAGTCATGTCTTCTCATGATATGTCCAAGGAACAACAGTCTCAACTTAATCATCTTGGCTTTTAGTTGGAATTCAGGCCTGATTTGATCTATTTCTTTTTAGCAGTCCATGGTATCCACAGAACTCTTAGAATCATAGAATCATAGAATCATAGTAATGTAGAGTTGGAAGAGACCACACGGGCCATCAAGTCCAACCCCCTGCTATGCAGGAACACCCTCAAAGCACTCCCAACAGATGGCCATCCAGCCTCTGCTTAAAAACCTCCAAAGAAGGAGATTCCACCACACTCCGAGGCAGCATATTCCACTGCCAGACAGCCCTGACCATCAAGAACTTCTTCCTGAGGTTCAGGTGGAATCCCCTTTCCTGCAGCTTGAATCCATTGCTCCTTGTCTTGGTCTCTGGAGCAGCTGTAAACAAGCCCTCTCCCTCCTCTATATGGCATCCTTTCAGACATTTAAACATGGCTATCATGTCCCCTCCTAACCTTCTCTTCTGCAGACTAAACATACCCAAGTCTGTCCTCATAGGGCATGGCTTCCAGGCCCCTCACCATTTTGGTTGCCCTCCTCTGGACTTGCTCCAGCTTGACCAGGTCCTTCTTGAATTGGGGTGCCCAGAACTGGACACAGTATTCAAGATGAGGTCTAACCAAAACAGAGTAGAGTGGTACCAGTACCTCCCTCGATCTAGACACCATACTACTATTAATGCAGCCAAGAATTGCATTGGCTTTCTTGGCTGCCACATCACACTGCTGACTCATGTTCAGCTTGTGATCTATTAAGACTCCTAGATCCCTTTCGCACATACTGCTATCAAGCCACGTGTCCCCCATCCTATATTTCTGTATTCCACTTTTTCTACCTAAGTGTAGGACTTTACACTTCTTTCTGTTGAATTTCATTTTGTTAGCCTTGGCCCAGCTCTCCAATCTGTCCAGGTCATTTTGAAATTTCAATCTCCAGCGTCACATCACCAAATGAGTTGGTTTTCTTCCTATCAGCTTTATTTACTGTTCAGCTTTCACATCATATATAGAAATTGGAAATATTATGGCATGGACAATCCTAATTTTAGTATTTAATGATATATCTTTACATTTGAGAATTATGTCCAGTTCCTTCATAGTTGCTCCTCCAATTTCTACCCTTCTTTGATTTCTCGACTGCAGTTTCCCTTTTGATTAATGACCGAGCCAAAGTATGGAAAACTATTAACTATTTCAATGTCTTCATCATCTACTTTAAAGTTAAGTAAATCATCTGTGGTCATTTTTGTGTTCTTAATGTTCAACTGTAAACCTGCCTTTCCACTTTCTTCCTTGATGTTCTTCAGTAGTTGTTCCAAACCTTTGCTATTTTATGCTAATATTATGGTGTCATCTGCATATCTTAAATTGTTGATGTTCCTTCCTCCAGTTTTTAGACCTTGTTCCTCCAAGTCTAATTCTGCTTTACGCACAGTATGATCAGTGTACAGATTAAACATATAGGATGATAAGATGCAGCCTTACTTGGCCTCCTTGCCAATTAGAAACCATTCCATTTTTTTGTATTCTGTCTTGACAATTAGTTTCTTGTCCTGAGTACAGATTACATATCAGGACAATCAAATATTGTGGCACATCCATTTCTTTAAAAACAATCCATAGTTTTTCATGATCTACACAATCAAAGGCTTTGCTATAATCTATAAAGCATAGGCTGATTTTCTTTTGAAATTCTTTGGTGACACTACTTGTGTTCAAAAGGGAGACATCAGCAGATTTGCAGGGTTGGGAATCTCAAGGTTTGCAGAAATATTTTTGGACAATCTTTTGATATAAAACATCAAAAGTGTAGGGTTCCCACAACACTGAGTACATCCAGCAGCTACAGAATCCTTGGTTAGAAGGCAGTCTAAAAGTGCAGTGAATAAAATGAAATGGGGTTCAAGTCCTGATGGAAAATGGAGAGGGAATGAAATTAAGTGGCTTGAATCCTGAATGGCAGCAGTCCACCTGCACTGCAACATTCTGTTACAGCAATCCAGTTACAGGACTTTTGCCCCCATATCAGAAAGTGACAGGAGTAGTTATTGTGAAGGAAAAGGAACTGGCAGGAGGTTGTTGAGCCACCTGAAGACAAGGAGGACAGTCCTCTTGGCATTAAGGAGCCTTTCCTTGGCTTCCTCAAGTGCATTCTGAGGTATCAGTGAGGGTGGTCTCAGCTCACAACTCCTTGTGGAGAGCCTGCCCTAGATTATTCCACCTCCTCAGGCTGCTCTCCTTCAGGTTGAGCAGGCAACGCAGACTGAAGTTCAAGCACAGGCTGGTCCTCTGCTTGGGATGAAGACTGACCCCCACTCAGTCTGCAGGTAATCATGGAGTGCCATCTGGACTCTTTCAAGGCCTGACTGGCATGGAAGACAAGATCAAAAATTCTTGACTGAAGCATCTCAAAGCTTCTTACCTCTTCTCCTATTTGGTCTTGCTGACTGGGCAATTGACTCTCATAATCCCTGATGCTGACCCCCAATAAATGTAACCTAAATCTAACACCTCATTAACCCCTTGGTTACCTGGAGAGAGAACTATCTCCCTTCAGCTCTGTTGCTTGGATAATGGGAATCCGCATTATCACAGTTACACACTGAAAGTTAGTTCAGATTAGTTTCCATAAAACATTGAGGAGATGGCTAGTAATTCATTGGCTAGGACACAGGCTTTCCATGGAGAATCTCCAGCAGATGGTAACTGGTGGCTTTCTGAGATGGGAACAAATGTCAGATGCAAAGGCACATTTAACAGATAAACATTTTCTCCCACCATAGGATTGCCAGGTCCAGACTAACCCAAGGCCAAAACCTGAGATCTCAGGATGATGCCTTGTGATGTCAAAGGAGGCTGGCCCTGATGATATTACAAGGGGCAGCCAGTGGTGATGTTATTAAGCATGATAGGGCCTTTCTACACTATACTGTTATAGTGCTATTATTCCATTTTCAACATCCTATGGAATCCTGGGATTTGCAGTTTAGGGAGGGGCCAGAGAGCTCTTGGGCCTCAGTAAACTACAAACTCCAGAACTCCCCAGGAAATTGAAAGTGGAATAATAGCAATATAATTGTCTAGTGCAGAAAGGCCCATATATTAAGCATCTGCCACAGTTGTGCAGAGTATGCCATTCTAATATAAAGTACGAAGAATAACAAATTAGGAATACATGAACATACATATACATGTGCATACTTTTCAAGGCAGTGCTCTTGCCCTCAGATTCCTCCCCTTGGCCTGAAGTCTGGAGCAGAGGAGCCCGGTCCTGAGATCTGATAACCATTTACCTGTTGAACTCAGAACTCCCTCTTTTAATTTTCATTGGCCCTGATTTAGATCTGGAAAAAACAAAATAGATGCTGCTAATGTTTTCCTTCTAGACTCTGTGATTTAGAATTTGCTATCCTGTTTTAAGCAAAACGTAACTTTAAAGAGATTCAAGATTTCAAAGTTTGGACAGGGAAGGGACACCCAGGAAGATATAAAGAATTTCAGCACTTTTGGAGACATTTTGATAATCATGAAATTCAGGGCAGGTCCATCCTATGTTGTTTTTCTGAAAGGGCGAGGGGCCCCCTTACCTAATTATTATTATTTTGTGGTCTCTTCAATCCATATGCCAGGAAGGTCATGCTTGAAATAAATGAGTGCTTTTAATGATAACAGTCTGTATAAGGTAACTTGGCTGAAATTTTTACCTTCTCCCATCAGTGCTGCCTTTCAAGGGTCGGACTGGGGCTAGAAGGGTGGAAAAACAAATGGAGGTACAAAGTCTTGATTCAAAGAGGGATTCATTTTGGGAAAGCCTGTTATTCTTTTGGACTCTTCCTACACTGAAGGGAATTTGAAACTTTGATCCCAGCTAGTTACTAGCTACTTTCCTTAAGTGCAAGCCTCAGTGACTAGTGGTTTAACTGACAAGTTTACACAGCATGAAGTTCATCTCATTGACAAGGTGTTGTACAACATGTTTTGTTGCCAGAAAATGTGAGAAAATCTTAAGGAGACCCAAGATAGACCACAAAAAACACGTGCCTGTTGTCTTCTGAAAATAATCATAAGCAAATTTGACTAACTGAATTCATGAGAGATTCTTTAGATATGTAACAGTACACTCATCTTTTATTTGGGCATGATTCCAGATGCTAAGTGTCTCCACATCTCCACCAGGAGTTAGTTGCCCATATGTCTGGGAATAGTGCAAGAATTACTGACAGCAATCAGAACTCATTCACTAGGAAAAGCAAGATTGGTCTGCATAATAATAATGAATCATAAAATCATCAGGCTAGAAGACCAAATAAGGTTTTGGTTGAACTGCTCTTACCATCAAGATGGTCTTCCTAATGTGTAGACGGAATCCCTTTTCCTGTAGTTTGAATCCATTGCCCATGAGTCTCTGGTGCAGCAATAAACATCCACTTCCATAGCAAACAACCAAATCCATGGGGAAAATGGAGTAGATCAGTGGTTCTTAACCTGGGGTCTGTGAAGCCCTTGCTGCATACCAACAGCAGTGGCAGCAACAGGGGCATAGCGGTGCCAGGGGATTATGGGTGCTGAAACTGCTCCCATGTTTGTAAACGAGGGAGCACTTGGGGCATGCACACACACCTGCTGCAATGTCCCTCAGCACCTACATCCGCTGCTGCCATGTCCCTAATGAAAGGGAGATAGTGATAAGCATGTGCATGCACCCAAATTGCTCCCTCATTTGCAAACAAGGGTGCAGTTTTGGCATCTGCACCCCCACCCCCAACCCCACTGCTGCATCTCTGTTGCTGCCATTGCTGTTGGTGTCCAGCAGCAAGGCTTCTCAGACTCCTTGTGAGGGCTCTGCAGATCCTCGGCTAAGAACCTCTGACTTACTCCATTTTCCTCAGGTCAAGCACTGTTTTCTTTTAGGGAGAAGACTGAAGCAAAAAAAGTGTTGAGTAATTCTGGCTTTTCTCTGTCCCTCTTAGCATTTTGCTCAGTTGAAAGTTTTTTAGATATACATCCCAGATTCTTTGGACATCTCTAATTTTTCCTCCTCACTGGAATTATTTGAAATGGTGCCTTTAGTGTCTCAATTTTAAGAAACTCTCATCTGCCATGAACTCCCTTCTCTTTTAGTATCCCTTACCATGGGATCACACCCAGTATTTTCCTAAGTTTACTGAAATCAGCTTTCTTAAAGTCTAGAATGCATTTCTAACTATGCTTGGCTTCTCCTTTCTGCTGTATTATGAACTCCAAAAAAACATAGTCACTCCTGCCTATTCTACCACTTCTTCCCCATTAACCAGGTCACCCCTGTAGGTTAGGAACAGATCTAAAATAGCAGATCCCCTTGTTGCCTTTTCTACCTTCTGGACAATGAAATTGTCTACAAGGCAAATGAGGAATTTGTGGGAATTATATTCCTGGCAAAGTTTGACTTCCGACAAATATCAGGATAGTTGAAATCTCTCAGGATAGTTGAAATTTACTACATCTCTCCTTTCTGATTGCTTGGTCATTTTTTCCAGGAAGGCATCATCCAAGATCTCAGTCTGGCTTGGGAGTCTGTAGTAGACCCCCCACAATGATGTCATTGTTGTTTTTCTCCTCCTTAATTTTTACCCAGTTTCTCTCAACCTGGCTTCCAAGATTTAGGTCATGGATCTCTTCACAGATGTAAATGTCCTTGACATATATTGCTACTCCTTCTCCTTTCTTGTTTGGTCTATTTCTCTGAAATAGGTTATCCTTCTCTATTGCTATATTCCAGTCATGAGATTCACCCCACCAGATTTCAGTGATGCCTATTATATCGTATTTGCTGTGCTGTGTTAAGAATCCAAGTTCATCTTGTTTATTTCCCATGCTCTGTGCATTAGTGTAGAGACGTCTAAGACCATGGGTCATTTACCCCAGCAGCTTATTTATGGGATTTTTCTTCCCACTCTTGGGTTCTTGTAGTATCACCCAGTTCTGCCTATAACATTCAGGCTATTCCTGCACTTGATGAACTCCATCCTCAAGAATACTGTCTCCCCCCTGCCCTACACCTCAACAACTCAGTTTAAAGCTCTCCTGATCAGGTTTGTGAGACGCTTAGCAAAAACATTCCTGCCAACTGCTGTGAGGTGCAGACCATCACTAATATATTGTATGACAAGCAACTGTGACAAAACAATTAATGCACAGCTAAACTGAACTCTCAGTGAGATAGATATAGCCTATTATGAATACAGTTTCTAGCCTGTTGTTGTACACTTTTTTTCAACCAGAAAATTTAAAAAGTAAACATTATTCACTTCACGAGGCATGAGTGGGGCATTTGAGGATAGGGTGACTGGAGGTCTCCCACTGATAGGATTGTCAGAAGTTGAAGTCAACTCGACAGCAGTTAACAACAACAAAAGCTCTCCACAATAGAGTCTTCCACAAACTCTTTAACTACTCTCCTATTTTTGGTTTATCTTAATTTTACTTTCTCCTGGTAGGCTGCAGCTTCGCCACTTTGTCTTACTACATATACACCCTTTCTTCCTGGAATAATTTTCCCATCTGAATTTTCTTTAATCAGTCTTCCCCTGAGTCATCAAAAACTTACCTCTTGGAAAAGAAGTCTTTTGTCCAGAATCTTCAGGCTGAACTGCTAAGCCACTGGAAACACTGCAAGATTTTATCAGAGGTAAAGGTAATGTTTTATAAAGAGCTAATTGTGGCTAATTTGGATGTTATCAATCTTGTAGGTAAGAGTCATCAATTTCATCTAATTCAGGTTATCCTTTATTATATTATATTGTATTTTCTTTGAAAGTAATTGACGTCACAGAGTTAAAATTTTCAGTAAAAATGCTTCTAAAAAGTTTTTAAATTATATTTATATTGAAAAGGAACGAGTAAGGTTAATAAATAGGCAGATGAAAAATGCAGGAAACAAAAAACTTGACATATAAATAAAAACTGCAAGCTAAACACTCTCCCCTTTCGCCTTCATGAACATGGCTCAGACCATCATTCTCCAGTACCCTCTGTCTCCACCCTCCCTCCCTAAGGGTTCCACTTTCTTCCTTCTCTGTGTGTCTTTTTCTCTAAGCACTCTGATTTAGCTTTCCCCTCTTCTGTGTAGCCCTCCACACTTCTGTACATCTCTAGTTGTTCCATCCCTCTGCTCTCTTCTCATGTCTGCTTCTTCTTCCAGTTTGCTATTTCTTCTCTCCTCTCTTCTTTCCACCCTTTTTAACTCTCTCTCACTCTGTAGTTTTATCACACAGGCTTCCCCTTCCTGTTCTTCCTTCCTGTCCTCCCTCCTGTTTCTTGCTGCCTGTCATGCCTGCTATTTACCTGCTGGAGCCGCCTCCATCCACAAAATGAAAAATTCAGATGGGGAGGCAGCAATGTAGGAAGACAACATAGTAAACAAACTGCCACCCAATACACATTTTGCCTCCATAAGTGCCCTCAAAACTGCATTAGATTTTGTTAAGATGAAATGTATTCTAGTTTATTTTTTTCTTCAAACTCTTAATTTAACTTAATTAGTATTAACATATGAACTATAGTGTAAGGTCCCGCTTTGGGGGTCCCTGATATTAGTGTGGTTTGGACGGGCATTATACCTAATTGGCATGATATTGGATTGGCAATGGTATTAATTGGATCTGATATCCAAATCAGACCTGAAAGGTGACAGAGATGTCAAACCAAGCAAGGGAGGAATTTGACTGTAAAGGTGAGAAAGGATAAGTCAACTCGAAACTTCCTCCAAGTAAGACTGAGTCATTTGTCAGGCAAATACACACCATTTCCGTGGATAATAGGCTGGAATTTTCCAGGGAACCCAATTGTGCGAAGCCCACCAGGATACTGACTGACAGATATCCACCCTTGTACACCCAAATTCCTTCCTCTTTCCTCACAGCACCCACAATAGACAGCTATTACAACACCCATCATGTCTTTGTCAATCAAGCACTAAGACCATCAACAGGCGAAAGACCCACTGTCCACAACAGGTTCCCTTTGTCTTGCATCTGGAGTCTTCACTGCCACAGGCTATTTTCAGGGTACAAATACCCCTGATTTCAGGGTGCCCAGTGCAGTTTCTCGAAGGTCTACCCGTCGCTCTGGCCATTTCCACACTACAGTGGAGGAGCATTTCTCTGTATTTTATAAGTGGTGTTTTTTGCTCCAATGTCCTCCAGTTTCTATCGAAGAAAAGCAGAGAAAATCATTTGTAGCTTCCGCATGTCAGTTCCCCTGGAACTCTTATTCCCCTCCCTCGGTCCACTCTGCCACCACTGATTGGTCAATTTAATACCCACCTCTGTGGTGTGAATCAATGTAGCGCTTCCACATGTAGGAAAAAACGCAGTGAACCATTTTGGCTGATTTGCTTCGAAGTTTTCCCCTTTTCACATTATGCCTGTTTCACAACGATGTGAATCTTTTTAAGAGCTAAACACATGCAGAACGAACTATGACAGAACGACATCAAACCAGTTTGACATGCGGAAGTATTCGAGACACAACAAAGCCACAGTGATGTATTTCCCTTGTGCGGAAAGGGCCTCTGTCCATCTGGCTCCTGAATGAGAACCGTCCTTAGGTCATACCTAAGCCAAAACATATTTCTGCTCTTCAGTAGTCTTTTGGATTGATGATTATAAATCCCTCAAAACCCTTGTTACCCTGTGAATTGGGGGTCCCGGGAGGGGCGCCCAAACAACAAACCAAACAAAGCAAAGATGGGGAAATTAGCTGGAGCACTCTCTTGACTAATGAGAGGCAGGGCAATTCAGCAGGGATCTTTTACCCTGTGTCTACAGCGTCAGGTCAGTGAGCAGTCAAGTAGTTCAAAATAGCAATAAGATTTATTTAACAATATCAAGAACACAACCACACTCCTAACTAGAAAAGGAAAATAGAGTTCAAGGGGGAATAAGTGATACACCACCTTTCCTGCAGTCCTGGGGAAGCCGATTGTAGAAGAGGAAACCTGGCATGGCGGCCGAGGGGAATTCGCCGAACCGAGTGGCAGCAAGGCAGAGTAGAAGTCCAAGGCGATCCGGCGAGAGTTCCAAAGGGCTCTCGGAATTGGGAGTTTTTATCAGGAAAAGAATGACCATAGGCTAGTCTGGTCTTGGACGAAAATAATAAGTTTTGGGTTGGAGACAATGCCTCCGAAAGGTCAGAATTTACATGATTGAGTTGTGTTCCGAATTGACAATAGTATGGCTGGTATGTAAATGCGGCTAGCTCGGCAGTTAAGCACTTAGCTCGCCAGGGTGCCCTCTCAGGGCAGAGAGTCTCTTTGTTTATAATGAGGGTGTTTGTTTCGGGAGGTCCCCTAAAACAGATCTGGCAATCTCTGGCTTGGTTTGGTGTGAGCAGCAAATAGTAGCCATACCTAGCTTCGCGCTTGTTCGATGGCCTCACAAACACTTGGCTGGTGGCAGAGCAGGGCCGAATTGTGATATCAAAATGATATCTTTGGTTCACCAAAGGCCAGGCCAGTACATGGTGGTAGCACCCTCAGCCTCTAAAGACACTAGATTCCCTCTGATCTTGGAAGCTAAGTGAGGTCGGCCTTGTTAGTACTTGGATTGGAGACCACCAATGAACGCCAGGTGCTGTTTGCTATATTTCAGAGGGGAGAATTAGCAACTCCCCTCCACCGACAATTCCTTGCCCAACAAAACTCTATGAAATCCATCGGGCCACCGTAAGTCACCATAAGTCAACAGTTAACTTGAAGGCACATACACATATCAGTATCAGTTATTTTACATCCTGTAATCTTTGCTGCCTGCAAATTTACTTCACAACCCCACTGCCTTATTCATGAACATTTAAAGGAACTCCAAGTATCATTAACTCTGATTTGCAGCCCTTGTTTATTTTCTATTTGCTTCTTTTCTGGGTTTTTCTCCATAGAGAAAAATCTGTTCAGGAAAAAGATGGAACAGCTTCACAATGCCTTTTAACTATGCACAGCAGGAACACTTATGGATTCACTTACTTTGGAGTTCTTTAAAGTCTAGATTTTTCAAAGGTGGCGGGGAGGTATGCTGGCCTGAACTGGCACCTTTTTGTTTCTTTGCAAGATTTATACCACACATCAAATGGTTCTATAGTAGGTGCCATCTTCTTCCTCCTATCTATGTCTGGGCTTTAACTCCCCCAGCCATATAGAATTGGTATAAGCACATAGGGGAAATAAGATAGGATCCCAGATCAGAGCAATCTGGAAGCATGTTTAATAAATAAATAAATTAATAAATCAATCAATCCTGGTGTTGAGCTCTAGCTGGTGGGCCCTGATATTTGTCTGATCATCTGGAATGCTGACAGAAACCCTGAGAGTGTGTAAAAGAGTCATATGCAAAGAGAAGTGGGAGCAGAGATATATGACTAATAGATCTTTTCCATCAGTAAATTCTTGCTCTGTGAATCAAGCAGCCAGATACACAGGAACACATATTTTTAGCTGCAAATTGGTATTCCTTGGCTAGATTTAGAATGATCAGAGCAAAGCAGGACAAAGGAGAGAGTAAAACAGTCTGTGTTTTGTTGTGCTAAGGTAAGAGAAAAAGCAGGGGTTATTTGCCTATTTGCAGGCGGCACAGAGACAAGTTCAATGGCACAGGGGAGGGGCAACTACCAGAGATGTGGAAACCACTACCCCTTGCCAGCCCTCCTCAACACAACTAGCCTTCTCTTATTATTATTTTTTACTGTGAAGGGGCCCTCATATCCTCTAGAACAGGGCTACTGAAAAGCAAATGTCCATGGACTGGTGCGGGTCCATGAGCCATCGTCTTGCCTGTCCCTGGAAAGGTTCCATGAAAGAAAAAAATAATTGTTGTCAATGGCCACAGATATGGTTCCAGTCCCTGGCCCATGCAGAGTGGGGATTGCCAGTCTCCAACGTCACATAGCTTGAGATTCTCTACTCTAAGAGGCTTGGGAGACATTTAAGACATTTTGGGTAGGGACTAAACTCATTTAGGTCCTGTGGGGCCTTCATTTGAAACTGGAAATGACCAGAAGGCACTTCTGGTGAGCAGATTCTTAAAATAGTACATGGGAGGCACCTGTACCTCCTAGAAAGCATGAGGGTGCCATTCTAAGTGTTAAGGATGTACTGGGGGACTTGGGGGGCTGTATGCAGCCTATGAGTTGCACCTTGCCCCCCCAATATAGGCAGACTCTTAGAGGAGCAAAAACCAAGGTACATATGTGAGTTTGGATTCTGATGCTACTTCTGGACAAACTGAGAGGGCATCCCAGAACCTTCCTGATCTGCACACTTTCCTCTTTATCTGGGGTGGCTAAAAAATTTGAACCCATGTGTCAGGAGGATGGTTCCTTAGGTAGAATGAGAAGACACCCTAAGGCTGTATAGCCTGATAACCCTCTTTTGACAGAAAAACAGGCCTGCTGTGAGATGGTCAGGACCAGAACACAGAAGAGGCAGGCAAGCAATGTTTTTTAACCCTTACATATATGTGTCTTCAAGATACCTTTCAACTTTTGGTGACCCCATGAATTTCATGGGGTTTTCTTAGGCAAGGAATACTCCGAGGTAGTTTTGTTGCTTCCTTCCTCTGAAATATAGCCTACAGCACCTGACTTTTGTTGGTGGTTTCCCATCCAATACTAACTAGAGCTCGCCCTACTCTTTCAAAATTCATTTTCTTTTTATAAACCTACTTAGAACAGTGGTTCTTAACCTGGGTGTTTGAGGACCACTAGGGGTCCTTGGAGGCATCACAGGGGGTCTGTGAAGCCTTGCTACTGGACATGACCAGCAGTGGCAGCAACAGGGATGCAACAGTGGGAGGGGGTGCGGGTGCCAAAACTGCAAATGAGAAAACAGTTTGGCTGTATGCACATGCCTGCTGCTTTGTGCCTTTCATCAGGAACATGGCAACAGAGGATGTGAGCACCAACGGACACAGTGGCAGGCATGGGCGTGCACCCAAACTGTTCCCTCATTTGCGAACAAGGGAGCAATTTTGGTGCCAGTGCACACACACACTGCCATGTTGTTACCCTGTTCTCTGAGGGTCCCGGAAGGGATACCTAAATAACCAAATAATATATCACAACCTAGCGAGAGGCAGGGTAACTTAGCAGGATCTTGCAACCCAGCGTCTACAGGGTCAGGTCAGTCAAGCAGCCAGACGGGTTTAAAGTAATATAAATGATATTTTATTGAATACAGACAAATGTTAATGACACCACAGGCACACAGATAACTAAGGAATCAGAAATTGCGTAAGAGAGAGGGGTTTTTAGAGGGAAATGGGTGATACGACACCTGCCTCGTAGTTCTGGACCTTAGGAGAGAAGCCGGGGATGCAGAGAAGAAGCTCAGCTCAATCAGCTGAGGGGAGCTCGAAACGGTAGCTCTGGAGCGGGTCAAGCGATCTGAGGAAGGTCTCGGAATCAGTGGTTTTTATAGGGTGAATTGTGACTGCAGGCTATGCCTTACTCGGGGAACAGCAATGAGTTTTGGGTGCGAGACAATGTCTCGGAAAGGTCACAACTTTGCATGATGGAATCACAGCCGAATTAACAATAGTGTGGCCAGTATGCAAATGTGCAGCGCTTACCAGTGGACGACACAACCTTCGTCCAGTAGCCTGCTCGGGGCAGGAAGCTTGTGTTAGTATCGCACATATGTAATGAGGTGTTTGCCGGAGAGGTCCCTGCAGCGATGAACCGACTGTATCTGGCCTGCCTGGGTGGAGAATGAAATGTCCAGCAATTATCGGCCATGCCTGTTTGCGTGCTTGTTCGGTGGCCTCACAAACACATGGAGTGGGGTGCTGGAAGAAAGCCGAATGGTTTGATATCAAAATGATATCTAGGGGTGTCCCCAAGGAGGTCTAAACTGCAGTAACAATGTCCCTGACAAAAGGGACATGGCGGCAGGTGCACATGCCCAGACTATGACTCTGTTTTAATCACCACTTGGCCATGGAAATCCACTGGGTAACCTCAAGCAAGTCACATTCTCTCAGTCTCAGAGAAAGACAAAGGCAACCAGTCTTACCAAGAGAACCTCCATAAGTTTACCGTAGAGTCACCATAAGTCAATTTTCAAAAGGGAGAGACACGATGGCTAGAAAGAACTTTCCTTTGTCAGCAACATTTTGTTATTGTGTGCCTCCAAGTCACTTCTGAGTTATGGCAACCCTAAGATGAACCTATCACAGGTTTTTTGGGGGGCAAGATTTGTTCAGAGGGAGTTTGCTTTTGCCTTTCTCTAAGGCTGAGAGAATGTGACTTGGCCATTTAAATGGGGATTTAAATCCTAGTCTCCAGAAGCATGAATTAGATAAATATTAGAATGTTTACATCTAAATTTGAATATTTAAATCTTGAGTTAGATCTTGTGGGTTCCCAGTAACCAATTATATTTACAGGAATCCCTAGAAAAGAAAAATTTCAGAACTACTGACTTAGAATATAAAAATGCCCCACAAAAGCTCAAATGAACACCCACAAATTTAGAATTTAAAGAGTAAACATTATTCACTGCACAAAATAAAAGAAACCATACTACCAACTGTTTTCAAAAATGATTTTGTTGTCCCCTCAAATTAGTATGTTACAGATAATGTTATTACTTGGAAAACCTGATTTTCCAGGCTCAGCAGCACATCTGCAAAGAACAGAAGGAGAACATTCCAATAGGATTTAAGGCTGAATCAACACAAATATAATGTTCAAACTGAGGGAAATAATAGTACTACTCTATTCTGCTGTAGAGCCAGCATGTTGTAACCCATTTCCACACTACACTCTTATAACGCGATTATTCCACTTTCAACATCCTATGGAATTCTGGGGTTTGCAGTTTCGGGAGAGGCCGGCTGGCCCCTCCCAAAACTGCAAACCCCAGAATTCCATAGGATGTTGAAAGTGGAATAATTGCGCTATAGAATGTAGTGTGGAAATGACCGTAGTGGTTTGAGTGTTGGATTATGTCCCTGGAGATCAGAGTTCAGTTCTACACTTAGCCATGGAAACCTACTGGGTTACCTTAGGCAAGTCACACTTTCCCTGCCCCAGAAAACTCTGTAATAGGTTTGCCTTACAGTCACCATAAGTTGGAAACAACTTAAAGGCACACAAGAATAACAACAGCAGCAGCAGCAGCAGTTCTGCTCTGATCAGACTTCACTTGGAAAACTCATGCCCTCTAATATTTCATAGATGAAAAACAGGACACTTGTGGCCAAGCAACAAACAAGATGGCAAATTTGTTAATGATTAAGAACACACAAGCTGGCAGAAGCTGCAGCAGTTTGCTTTTGCCTGAGCCTACTGGGAAGAGCAAGATTCTGACATTTTAAAAGCCTCTGAAAATGTTGAATAACAGAGGATTAACTAGGAGGATATGTATATTGTGTCCAGGTCTGGGCACCACAGGTCAAAAATGATATTAATAAAGTACGTGTTCAGAGGAGAGCAATCAAGATGTTGAAAGGTCCAAAAACCATTCTCTGTATAGCAGGGATGGATGATTGTGGAAAGCTAAGGGGTTGTATTATCTCCTGCAAAAAACAAACAAATGCTCCCAAAAACCTCTAGTGGGGTATGGGCTATTTTCAGCATGTTTTGGCTTTCAAAAAAGGCCATTCCTGGGCCTAAACTAGGGCCCACAAAATATTGTGAACATGCACTCCGTGTCCCCAGTGTACATTTCAGAGCATTTCAAGGCCAAAAAAAATTTTTTTGTAAAAAATTCTGCCCAAGTTGTTTTTGATCTTTGGGTAGCCCATGGGGTCTCTAAACAAGGCAGAAATACTCTCCACACCCTAAAGTGCATTTGGGGGCATTCTGAAGCAAATCATCATCATCACCATCATCATCATCACTGTGGAGGCGGGGGGGCACAAAATGACCCTGGGGGCTGCATGTGGCCCACAGGCTACACTTTATCCACTCCTGTTCTATGAAGAACAACTTGGAATGCTGGGTATGTTTAGCATGGAAAAGAAAAGACTGAGAGGTGACATAGTAGCCATTTTAAAAGTAGCTGGGAAAGTGGAATGGCAGAGGATTAGTTGTGACTGTCCTTTCCAAATTGGGACAGTTGGAGGGTATGCTTCTGAGGGAAGATTTTGTGATTGGGGTCAAAACAAGAGAAATGAAGGATTACTATTTCCAGCTTTAGCCCCTCCCTCCCCAATACAAGAACACACAGCTATTTCTTCTTGTGTGTCTCCACATAGTTTCTGACTTATGGCGCCCTAAGGCAAAACTATCACGGGATTTTCTCTGCAAGATTTGTTTTATTTGCTGTTGTTGTTGTGAACCTTCAAGTTGTTTCCAACTTATAACAACTATAAGGTGAAACTATCACGGGTTTCTGGGTCTGACAGCATGTTCCATGCCAAAAGTCACCAAGTGGGTTTCTATGGCTGAGTGAGAAATCCAGTCCTGGTCTCCAGGGTTGCAGTCCAGCACTCAGACCACTACAATACACTGGCTCTCATTTGTTCTAGTACACCTTTTTTAAAAGCTTCTACTGGTGTCAAGGGATAGAGAAACTGATTTCAGCAGTGGGGTGTTACCCTGATTTCTGGGGTCCCATGAGGGACGCCTTAATGTGCTCCACGTGATGGGGAATGGAAACTAGCCAGAGCATGAGCAATAGCAATGTGAGAGGCAGGGTAACCTAGCGGGGTCTTTTTACTCAGTTTTTACAGGGTCAGGCCAAGCCAAAAACCAAGTGAAGATGTCCAATAAAATGATTTTATTGAATGAAAGTCTCATGCACCAACGCAGTCACTCACACACTCACTCAAGACCTATCGAGAAGCAAAAGAGAGGAAACTGGATAGGGGAATATTGAAGGGGTTGTAGCTGGGGTAATACTGCACCTTTTCCTGAAGTCCTTAGTCTGGGAAATACAGCGGAGAAGTGGGGCTCAGCACAGAGAGGGCTGAAGGGATTACTCAATGGATGGAGAAACGGTCTACTGGGATGACTGGGAGTGATCCAAAGAACTGCTCAAAAACTGAGACTATTTGTAGGGGGAAAAAGTACCTGGAGGGCTAATCCTTTCCCAGGGAGAACAATGTGTGTTGCAACAAGAAAGAAGCTCCACAATGGTAACTTCCTTTGCGTGATGAGATTACAAGCCGTTGCCAAAGTCTCAGGATCTTCGGCGGCATTGGGTTGTGGTGTGACTTCATGTAGATGGTCCTTGCCTGATAGGATTTTGCTTAACTTGGGGCAAACATGCTAATCCCCTCAAGTTGGCTTCTCAGGGGCTGAGGACCCTTTGTTCACTGTGGGTTTGCACAGCTTGAGGTTTCCTAGGGCTACGTGACAGGGGATTTTACTGGCCTGACCTGGTTTTCGATCGTTCGACCATTGCTGCCTACGTGCCCATCCAGGTGACCTCTCCGGCACATGGAATCATATTTTCATATCAAAATTGTAGACCCCAGGACAGGGTTTTCCAGTGGGGTAACAGGGGTCATGTTGTATGAGAAGGATAGAGTTAAGTCTTCTCTAGCTTTGATCCCTCCCCTCTAATAATCACCCATAGCCAGTGCAGATTGCACTGGATGCTATTCATTTGCATCACAGTTCCACTTCTTTAAAAAGGCATAATTACTGCACAGGAAAGTGACAAAGTTGAGGAAGCTAGGCCACGGGTTGATGGGGAGGCCCTTGTGGAGTATAGGAGGCCAGTGGCTTCACTAGTTCATCACCCCATGCTTTAAGCCTGAAGGCATGGGTTAAAAAATAACCAAGGAGTGATCAAAACTGCAAGGTCAAGGTGCTATAGCTCACACTCTGGAATTCAAGGAAACTGATGCAGAGGAGTTTCTAGCTCTAGAAGACTGTCTTCCCAAATCTGAGAAGCTGATAGCTGAAGCAGTGGAGGGGCTTCTTCCTCCGCAGGACATGACAGATGGTGAAGATCCCTTCCCCTTTGAGGTCCAGCAATGAGAGAAGGAGGAAATTCATAAGGACCATCTGATTAATAGAAGATGCTGACTCAACTAATACCCAGCATCTAGAGGCAGCCACCTATACACCTCCCAACAGCTACTGGGAGTCCTAATGGTTTATCACCTTTCAAACCACTTTGATTGGCTGTGCTTTTGGTATTCCTGTGTTTCCTGTAATTCCTGATCCCTGGACTGGCCATGTTTAATGACTCCTTGTCTCATCCCTTTTTGGCTTTCGCTATCTGGATTACTGGCTTTGTAGAATGATGTTGGGATTAGTTGAAACCTTGCCCCTGTGCCTTCCTACATCTTCTTGGATTACCCATGCATGACCTACACTGGATTGACTTCCCTGTAGCTGCCTCCCTTAGGAGAACTTGTCTCTTCGGATACTTGCTGCCTATAGGCAGCAACTAAGGCCGCTCACAAGGCTTCTGCATAGGATTTCCTCCAGTTGTTGTTGTTGTCGTGTGCCTTCAAGTCGTTTCTCATTCATGTTGACCCTAAGGCAAACCTATCACAGGGTTTTCTTGATAAGATTTGTTCACTGAGGGTATGCAACTTGTTTTCCTCTGAGGCTGAGAGAGTGTGACTTGCCCAAGGTCATCCGTGGGTTTCCACTGTGCCTGTCCCAATTTGTAGGAGAACTATGCAGATCTTCAGATGTGTATGAATAAGACAGATTTCTGATTCCCATTAGGCTTGGAGCATAATTTAGTCTCAGTTTTCAAGGAGAATGTATATACATCCCTGCAGCCAAGGTCAATATGGACCAGTCCTACCATTAGGCAGAGTAAGGGAACCATCTCAGGCAGCAGATCTAGGGTACCATAAAAAGTCAGCAAATGATTAATAATTAATTGATTATTATTTTGTGGCAGCTTGTGGGATTTTCCACCTCAGATGCCAAAATAACATCATTGCTTTGGGTATTTTGTACCATAATTTCAGAAAAGGAGCACTGTTTTTTGCTCTGCCTCAGGCAAAATAATGTCTTGAGCTATCCCTGGAAGGAAGGCCCAAACACTAGGAAATATTGAGATTCTAGGACGGTCTGTCTCATATTTTATGCAGCTTTCTGCTGCTCAAGCAAGGGAGTTTGTGCCAGCCTTTTGCATATCCAAATGATGTTTTAATTCCATTAGCAGCAGTGACATCCCATAATTACTAGCAATTTGGGAGAGGTCTGCCATGTTCTCAGTGTTACTTGTTAAAAATATAAATGCCAGTTATTTTGCAATGTGTTGTAAACAAGAAGCCAACTCTACTTGGGTTGAAAACAGTAACATGTCAAAGTGACAGCCACAGAGTGACAGAAACATGTTGTTTAGTGAAAAAGGAAGAGCGGGAAAGTTTTCCAAATGAACATCTTTATATGCAGGATTAATTACCTCTGTGTATTTGTTATTTTGGAAACCAGGGCAGCAGCTACCCAGTGGGGATGACCAAAATTAACAGTGGAGAAATGAAGGATGAAATGTTCCAAGAAAATAGGGACACAAGTGGCAAAAAAGATGTATCCAAAGAGCACCATCACTGAGGCAGCACTCCCATGTAGTCTTACATGGTGGCCTCTTCACATGTAGGGTTTAAACCAGCAGGGCTTGAAAGGAACTAAAGTTGAGCAAACCTCATGGGTGGGTGTGGGGTAGTGGACGTTCTTTTCAGGACAGGAAGATGTTCCCAGGATATGTTGCTGAGTAGCAATAGTGATGTTCTTGCTTCCCATTTTAAAACTAAAAAAGGTGACAGGAGCATGATTACAAGAGTCTTACATCCAAAACTGTGCTATTTCCCCCAACATTTACTTGTTCTTCCCCATCCACCCATTCAAAACTGGCAGGATCTGGCCACACACTCTGATTTATCTAGGAATCCTCTGGGTGCATCTTCAGTTTTCTTGGCTGCGATCTCATACTGGTTTGTATCACAAAGATACAGGTGGCCTGGTGGCTGAGCTACAGATTCTCGTCTAACACCAAGGAGTTATTTTCTGTGGCATTGTGAAGAAGAATAGATGACTGCCTCAAAAATGCCCAAGAAAACTGTGCAATGTGGTCTTCCTCTTTTTCCCAATGGGAAGGGTCAAAAAAGGGAAAAATCTCAGAAACTTCTCCAGAAAAAGTGTCCTGTGAGACTTTCCCTTTTTTGGCTTTACTGTAGTTGTTGTTGCTATATTTATTTTTATCCTGTCTTTTTCCCAGCTTTGGGACTCAAGGCAGCTTACAACAGACTAAAAAGCATAGTCAAAAATATACCAAAACACGGATAAAAAAGTCATTAAACTATAAGAACATTTTTAGCCAGTTAAAACCACAAACCATAAAAAGGACAACAGCTCGTCAAAAATGACAAATAAAAAATGCAGCAGATTGTATAATGTTACCCTGCTTAACTAATCAGTCCTCAAAGGCCTGTCAAAACAGAAAGATCTTCACCTGTTTGCAGAAAGAGTGTAGCAAGGATGCCACTCTAACTTTGCTGGAAAGAGAGTTCCAGAGCCTGGGGGCAGCCGCTGAGAAGTCCCTCTCTGGTATTCCCACCAAATGTACCTGTGAGGTTGGTGGCATAGAGAGAGAATTTCAAAACATGGGCAAGTTTTTAAAGGAGAATATGGTTCTTCAAATAACCTGGACCTGAACCATAAAGGGCTTAATGGGTCAAATGCAGCACTTTGAATTGTGTCCAAAACCAGGCCAGCAGCCAGTGTTGCTGTTGCAACAAACAGACTGTGTACTCCAGAGCTGTTATACTCCGCATATCAGCCCAGAACTCATACTATGTTTGCTCTAACTAGTGAGTTACAACCTAACTCCAAGCGGCTTGAGTTAGGGCTGTTTTACTGCCACCATTTTACTTATTCTTTCCTGTACATCCTATCCACGGCATGTGGTGCCCATGAAGTTGCCAATGTGCCTTTTCCAAAGTTGTGGGTGTGTCTAGTCTGCATGTGTGACTTGCAACTGAGCAAAGGAACCAATGCATGTTTTCATAGATGCAGTGCACTAGTCGATCTGAATGAAAATGTTTAGGATTTTAAAAAAGGTGAACCAGTCCTGTCATCTGCATTGATGATTGAACCAATATATTAAATACTAGGCAATCCCAGGCTCAGAAAGTACTCCAATCCTCAGATATTTTTTACGAAAAAACTTCTGTTAAAGTACTTAAGAGATTTTTCTTCTCAAAACTGAATTGAATTCATTTTAGAGAGTCCCTACAGAGACAGAAAAGACTTGGCTGAGAAATAGACATGACCGTTCTCTGCAAATATAGAAACTCTAATCACTCTTCTAAATAATGAGGTCAGAGGATTGTTACTGGTATCACCCTCTGCAAAGGGAAGAAATGCTGATGTCATTTACATCTGTGTGTGACAACTCAGAATCTCGAAACAGAGTGCATCGTTTACAGGGAGGTGTCAGTGTGAGACTTTTCTCAGCTGACAGCTATTTTAACAGACTCTTTTGCTCCAGCCCAGAGGCATCTGGCTCACTTAGCAAGTGTGATGGGATTGGAAAGGGAAGCAGCTTTTGCTTTAAAACATGTGGTTCCTGAAAGGTAGATGTCATTTTGCAGCAGACTTTCCCAACATGGTGCCCACCAGCTGTTTTGGGTTATTACTTCCATTAACACTGGCCATTAGCTAGTCTGGCTGAGGATAATAGGAGCTGAAGTCCAAAGGACCTTGAGACATTTAGGTTGGAGACAGTAGGAAATAAGGATGGGACAAATCCAGAATTTTCCAAATCTGAATCCAGATCCGAATCCCTGGAAGGTTCTGGGAATCCACAAATCTCTCGAATTTTTCAAATTCTTTTTTTAAAAAGGGCTTTAAAAGCAAGGGGAAGAAAGCGCTTCTACCGAAAAGCGTTTTTGAAGCAGAATTTGACATCTTTGTTTAATGAAAAACAAATTAAATAATAGTTTTCACTTTCAGGAAAACATATCTTTATACTTATTATTATTATACTGAGGTAGTTTCAAGTTAAGGAACTATAATTTTTAATTTTTTCATTTAAACAATCTGTATCTGAACTCCCCCCTTTTATGAATTGAACATCAGCATAAACAAGTATAGAATCGTGAAATGCATTAAAATACAATGCAGAAAACAATAATTGCCATCTGTGTAAGAACACAAATTCTTGTGGGTGATAATGTAAGTACAGAAGTTGATGACTCTTGTTTGATCAGGATCAGACCTTGGAATAGTTTTTTTTGGGGGGGCAGGGGAATCACAGCTCTGAGAAGCACCCAGCCAAGATGGCCTGGCCATGCTGGTTGTGAAATTATGGGAGTTGCATTCCCACTTGCTCAAATCCAGGATTTACTTGTTCAAAAGACTGCTGTTACATATGTAGTTTTTAGCACTGGGGATCTGCAGCCACTGCTCAAGTGTATGTGTGTGCATGCATTGTATGCATGTGTGTGTAATTTCCAAAATGCACTGAAAAATTCCCATTTAAGTATGAGAAGAGATTGTCAGTGCTCTTCAATCTTGTCAGTACTCAAATGTTAAATCAAATGTTAGGTCTCTGAATAGATTAGAATGACTGAATCAATAGCGCATATAGCTGTTGCCTTACCATGTTATCATTTAATCAAAGGCTCTAAAAACTTCCATACAGGCTAATTAGTGGTGCTATGGAGGGAAATCCAGCCCTCAGACCTAAAGGGTTTGAGATGCTGAAATGACTACGGCTGCCTGATGGCCTTCTGCCAAAGCAACAAACCATCTCTCCACTATTTCTTTCCTCCATTTCAGGAAAGGAGTCTCTATTTCTCTTTTTATTCATTTTCTTCCTTTTAAAATCCAGAAGTTGACAAGAAGAACAAGATAGGCAAAAACAGAGCTGAATGATGCATTTCCTCCAATCTTAATCCTTCTTATTGGTCCTCCTCTATTATTTTAACAATTCAAATCAAAACACTTCATTAATTAATAATTAATTAATAATCTGGAGATATTAATTATTAAGGATTAATCAGGACCACCCATGCCAAATTGAGATACCTAGAATGCATGCACTTCCACTCTATTTTAAAAAGGAATTTTAGGGCCAAAAAAAAAGATCCCTAAAATGGCATCTAATAGACAAATCATACTTCAAGAGGCTTCTGGGGTGTAATAATATTGGGGCAAGCTGGAGGGATTGGAGACTTGTGGGGTTGTGCCCTGTCTGCAGGCCATAGCTTTTCAGAACTGAGATAACTCAGGAAGAAGAGATTTCAGCAGCTATTTTTAACCTGAATTCTGAAGCCCCACGAGAGAATAAGGCAAAGGATCCGGCTGTCCCAGGCAGGATCCAGCCGGAAGCAGTCAGGAGGACAGCATAAGGCGCAGGATCGCACTCCTCGCTGCTGCCTCTCACTCGCCCTATGTAGGATCTGGCCAGCGGTGGCCAGGAGGACAACAGAAGGCATGGGATTGCGCTCCTCGCTGCTGCCTCCTGCTCGCCCCATGCAGGATCCATGGGAGGATGGTGGGGAGCGGATTCGAAAGATTCTGTTTGACTATTTTGGTGGTAGGATTCGGATTCAAGGATTCGAGGATTCGGTTGGCCCACCCTAGTAAGAAATATATTTAAAAGAATCCCACTATAAGTTACACTGTTGCCTTATTTTTAATTGCCTTCAGTTTGGCAATCTTATGAATGAAAAACCTCAAGGGACCCTGGTCATCAACAGTCCTGCTCAGATCTTGCAAACTAAGGGCTGTGGCTTCCTTGATTTAGTCAATCCACCTGTAATGAAGTCTTCTTCTGTTCCTACTTCCTTAAACTTTGGCCATTTCTGCACTAGCCTGTTATAGTGCTATGATTTCACTTTCAACATCCTATGGAATCCTGGGGTTTGCAGTTTCAGGAAGGGCCATCCATCCATAGGATGTTGAAAGTGGAATCATAGTGCTATAACAGGCTAGTGCGGAAATGGTCTTTACTATCATCTTTTCCAATAAGTTATGTTGTCTTGTGATATGTCCAAAGTACAGTAGCCACAGAGTAGTCACTTTGGCTACAAGTTCAGGTTTGATTTTTTTCTTGGACCCATTAATTTGTCTTTTTGGCAATCTATGGTATCCACAGAACTTTCTTCCAGCACCACATTTCAAATGAGTTGATTTTCTTATCAACTTTTTTACTGTTCAACTGTCACAATGGTACACAGAAGCTGGAAATATTGTAGCATGGATTATCCTGAGTTTTGTATTCAATTATAAATGTTTACAATTGAGGAGCTTATCTAGTTCCCTCAAGCTGCCCTTCCAAATCCAAGGCTGGCATCTTGTTACATGTTTACATTATGTGAACTGACATATGATCATGGAAAAGTGAACTGCAATGTTGCACAATGCTCATATTCTCAGGAGAGGAACAGAGATGTAGCCACATCTCTGGGACCATTGCACCAACAGAGCCAACAGCATGGGTGTTGCACTAGGGGCCTCATTGTACAATAGGCATCAGAGCGATATGGGATCTGTTGCACAAAGGGTACTAGAATGCTATGGGCCTCACTGCAAAATGAGAACTCTGATTGTACAACAGGATACATCACAGAACTCCCTGATACACATCATTGCAACTCACTAGAAGGGTTGCTTGTCCTATCAGGGATGTAGCTACAACATCATAAAGCAGTGGTTCTCAACCTGTGGGTCCCCAGATGTTTGTGGACTTCAGCTCCCAGAAGCCCTGAGCATTGACCATAGTGGCTGGGGCTTCTGGGAGCTGAAGTCCACAAACATCTGGGGACCCACAGGTTGAGAACCACTGTCATAAAGTAACAAATTGTAGCTTCTGATACAGGATCTTGCCCCTAGTCTTCCTCTGATTTCCTGACGACCATTGGTTTTTCTTGACACTGGGTATCTTTCTCCAAAGAAAATTAGTAGAATAAATAATCTGGGCCACATACAGAGTTGGAGTGGGCATGAGAAGTTAATCCTCTTTCATATGAGGTAGACTTGGTAAAAGATCAAAGAGTGTAGGTGAAAAGTTATTCAAACCATTAAATAACTTTGTGGATCAGGTACAACTATTGTATCCTTCTCAAGTACATTTAAAAATCACATTAAAAAGACTGCCTGTTCCCCATTCCTGATTAATAAATTGTGAAGTGCTGCAAAATTTGTCACTCTAATGTAACTTTTTAAATATTAAGTTAATTCTAGTAAGAAATAACATTTTTAATCTATTGATTATCTTTTAGTATCTTTTAGATACCGGGTATGTTAACATAAATATAAGTGGCTTTAAGATGCAATTGTTCTAGATTTTACATAGATATGTGGATATTTGTATTTAGCTGTGAACAGATGTTCCACACAATAAAAATTCAATAATCCATCACCACTCCCCTCTTCCCACAAATCCCCACACTGTTAGGCACGTCTCATTTGAGACCAACTGTGAAAGATGCTTTTGAGTTAGAAGGAAGCTGGTAATGCCTTCCCTCTGTTACCCTGATTTCTGGTGGTCCTGGAAGGGACACCTCAATGTGCTCAAAATATGAGGAATTAGCTCAGAGCACTGGCTGGCAATGCGAAAGGCAGGGTAACTTAGCAGGATCTTGGAACCCTATATATATGGGGTCGGGCCACGTCAAGAACTAGGCAAGTTGTTCAATTTAAAAGATTTTATTGTAATGTCCACAATTCAGCACACACAGACACACGCACTCACACACTCATCCAAGAACTATAGAACCAGAAAGTGAGGAAAATTGATAGGAGTTTCGAGAGGATTTCTGGGGTGATACTCCACCTGATCCTACAGTCCGAGAACAGAGAGATAGAGAGCAATGCTGGGGTTCGTAGTAGCTCAGCACGTGGGGGCTGAGGGGAGGCTCACCAGACAGAGCGGCAGCAGTTTGGGATGCAAGGCACGAGCATTCCGACAAGAAGCTCAAACTTGGGGTTTTTATAGGGAAGATTGTACCTGGAGGCTAGCCCTCTCCCGAGGAGAACAATAGGGATTTGAGTGGAGACAAAGCCTCTGAAAGGTCAAAATCAGAATTGATGAGATTTAGCCAGCACCGCCAATTGTTAGAACAGTATGCAGATGAGGAGTGCTTAGCGTTTGTATAGAGCAAGCAGTTTGGCGCTGAGAGCCCTTGCATTTGCTCAATGGTCGGCTGTGTCTGGAGGGCACTACTCACTGTGCGACAAAAAGTTGTTTACTGGCCTAGACCTAGCTTGCATAATTAAGGCCATGCAGCCGTGCCTGCCTACACAGGTTCTCCGTGACCCTTTCAGACACGTGGAGTTCATCTTATGGAGTGCCACGTGGAAATACTAAGCATAACCAATATGAAATTGTGGACCTTGGGCTCAGGCTAGACAATCGCAGTAACACATCATCTTGATAATGCTGATGTCACAAAATCTATACATGGAATGTACTATCTAGGCTGGCTAGAGAGCAGGATATGCCCTATTCCTTGGAGAAACACTGGCTCCTGAAGGAGTAATAAGATTAACTTTAATGTAGCATAATTAAACAGAAGCTAGTAGCTAGTTTGATGTATCCATGGCCCCGTTTTCTGACAGGCCCTTGGAGACAAAATCAAAGGATGGATTTACAAGGCTTTTGCAAGGGGGGAATTACTTTGGATCCACAAGGAGCTCATGAAAGAGATCCAGTATGTACTTATTTCCCAAAGCATGAAAAGAAGAGCATTTGTCATAAGGTTCCTGCTGTGAATAGAGCTAGTCCAAAAAAAATGTATCTGCTGGCCTAATAAATCTGACAAACACTTTTAGACCCGACATGTTTGAGTCCTTCTTCACCGGGCCTGGGCAGTCCAGGCAGTGAAATTGAACCTATAGCATCCAGGGTTTGGGTGCCACAATTAGGCATCAGGCATACTGAAGGCACCTGATAATCACATTTTCCTCTCCCCTGCTGTAGGAGATGGTAACCTCCTCTACTTTCATGTAGATGTAGATGTAGATATAGATATAGATATAGATATAGATATAGATATAGATATAGATATGTATATGACTTTCTTAAAGATAAGACTCAAGGTCACTTACAAGATAAGAACAAATATATGTCAAAAAGCACAAACAGGTAGTGACACACAGAAAATTATACTTAAAAATAGCATCCAGCTGTTGACTTGAAATCACTGAAAACATCCATTTCCAAGCAAAGGATATAAGTAGCCCAACACAACATGAAAAGCTCTTTTCATGGAAAGGAGCCTGTTGGAATAAGAACTTTACCTGCTGATAAAAAGACAGCAAAGAAGGGGCCAGCCTAGCCTTCACGGGAAGGAGGTTCCACAACCACTGAGAAGGCCCTTTCTCACATGCCCACCAAACCTCTCTGTGGGATTGGTGGGACCAAGAGCCTACCCCAAATACCTCAGAGCTCATACATGCTCATTGGGAAGTTTGGTCCTTCAAACAGCCTGGACCAGGGCTGACTCACACTACACGATTTTAGTGGTATGTTTCTGCTTGAACTGCTACAGTTTTGTTCCATGGAATCCTGGATTTGCAGTTTAGATGTTAAGAATTACAGTCATCCCTCCACATTCGCTAGGATTAGGGGCACAGGACCCCACAAAAGTGGAACAATTGTGAATAACTTTAGGCCCTCCCAAATCATATTTAACACCATGTGATCACCATATTTAACCCACCATGGATTCCTTTGAGGCATCAGGGTCCCTTCACAAAGCAGAAGATAGGGGGCTAGTGGGGCTTACTGCCACCTCCACTGCTGCCCCACATCATTTGTTTGCAGTTTCTCAGTCTCAGGAGACTTGCAGTCCCTTTTAAAAACAGCATAAGGAGGCAGCAGAGGTGACAGCAAATAATCCGTGAATCATCAAATCCACAAAAGTGAAACCTGCAAATGTGGAGGGCTGACTGTATATGCAAGAGAGCTCTAGTGCTTCTCTGAAATACAAGCCCCAGGATTCCATAAGGTTCAAGTAGAATACTGTAGAGCACTATAGGGTAATTTCAGACCAATTAGTACCTTAAGTGTTTCAGAAGTGAAGATTGACAGAGATAACTGCCTTCTGTCTTACCTTGGGAATTTTTATCTTTGATCGCAGGGTTGTAATTCTTCTGAACCCCTTTCCTTCCCCTTGAGGAAGGGATAATTTAAATCAACTGAAGTGTTGAGTGTTCATCAGACATTGAAGCGTCTTTGAATTCTCTGACCATAACCGGGAGAACAGATGCAGGTTTACCCCCGTTGAACTATTGAATCGAATTCTGGCTGTTTAAAATAATTAATTTAAAAACAAAGAGGGCCAGGTCTTGGACTCTTGTAAGAGCCTTTGACATTACATCCCTGAGGCAGCTATTCTCCCAAAAAAAGAGAAAACTTTCCCAAAATAAGAGACATTCCACAGCCTCCCTTTTATGTGCAGCTTTCCAAATGAGTCATCATTTAATCCTGAGGAGCCCTTGGAACTAAATCTTCTCTATCATTTCAGAACCAGAATTTCAAGGAGAAAATAAAATTACAGCTTGTCACTTTTCATTCCGTCAGGGAGCACTGACAGATAAAAGGGGCGAGCAGGCAGGGGAGAGAAAAGAAAACAGTGATTAAAGATGTTGCGGGAGAGGGAGGCTTTAAATTATACATTGTTACTTGAGAGAAGATCATTGAAATGCATGCAATATGCCATCTTTTTGGCTCAGGACAAGAACTCTGATTTTTCTAAAAATATGAGTTCATCAAGGCAATCATATCCAATGCTTTATGATGTCTGCTAAAATTGAATTATATAACATAACGTTTTTTTTTCATAAGCACTAACAAAATCCTATCTGTGGATGACAAGGGGGGAATTTTAATACTGTAACTATTTTTCCACCCCCCAACACACAACTTAAATAAAGAGCAAGCATATGAACAAGAATAGCTGTGCTAAATCAGGCCAACAGTCTCTTTGTTGCCATCAGAAGCCCACTAGCCAGAGGTGAGTGCAATTACTCTACAAACGTGTACTGCCTCTGCTAAATGGTTATGATATTATATAAACATTGCAAGCTTTAATTCTCAGGGCCAGCCAAAGATTGTTTATTGTTGCAGGAAGAGCTGGACCTAGTTCCCCACCTACCTCAGGAGGCCCAGTACCTAAAGCCACCCATGTTATCTGGGCACATGAAGCAGAAACCCCCATTCCTGGCATTAAAAATACAGTCACTGCAGGTTCCTATCACACTACACTGTCATAACACTATTATTTCACTTTAACTGCCCTGGCTGCACCCTGTGGAATTCTAGGCTTTGTAGTTTGGTGAGGCACTGTAGCTCTCTGGCTGAGAATTCTAAATGCCGCTGTTACTATTTACGGGGGGTCCCGCGAGGGACTCCAAACATGCTCAACCATAGGTGGGGAAATTAACACAGAGCACTGCTTTAGCGTTACGAGAGGCAGGGTAACTTAACAGGATCTTGCAACCCAGTGTCTACGGGGTCAGGCCAAGTCAAGGAGCAGATCGGTTTGAAAATAATGAATGATCTTTATTAAATACAGGCACACAATGTAAGCAACACACGCACACAGATAACTAAGGAAAATAAAGGTGTGAGAAAGATAGCGGGATTTTCAGAAGGATAGTAGATTCGGGTGATACGAAACCTGTTCCTGAAGCCTGGAAGAAGATAGAGAGCAATGCTGGGGTTCGGTGTGGCTCAGCACGTGGAGCTGAGGGGAAGCTCACCAAGCAACGTGGCAGCAAGGCGGTTGGAACTCGGGAGCAATCCGAGGAAGGTCTCGGAATCAGGGGTTTTTATAGGGAGAAGTGTGGCTACAGGCTATGCCTTACTCGGGGACAACAATGAGTTTTGGGTGCAAGACAAAGTCTCTGAAAGGTCACAATTTAGTATGATGGAATCAGAGCTGAATTAACAATGGTGTAGCCAGTATGTAAATGCGCAATGCTTGACAGTGGATGGTTCAGCCTTTGTCAAGTTGCCTGCTCGGGGCAGGGAGCCTTTTGTAGGTAGCGCGCATACATAATGTGGTGTTTGCCGGGGAGGTTCCTGAAGCTGCGATCTGGCTATTTCTGGCTTGCCTGTATTGTTTGAGAATATTTGGCAGTTAAGTGCCGAGCCTAGTTTCGTGCTTGTCCAGAGGCCTCACAAACACATGGAGAGGAGTGGTAGAATAAAGCTGAATTATGATATCAAAGTGATATCGGGTGCCATCGCCAGGTAGACCTAAACTGCAGTAACACCTTTCCCTAAACTGCAAATCCCATGATTCCATGTGATATTGCTATAGCAGTTAAAGTGCAATAATAGTGCTGTAACAGTGTAGTGCAGGGCTTTCCAAATGGTGTGTCGTGGCATGTTAGTGTGTCGCTTGAAGAGTATAGGTGTGTCACCTCCTTAGACAAAGAATGAGCCCCCAACCTGAGCCTTGGAAATGTATATTATATGTTATAAATAAATCATCTATTTTTAAAAATATAAATGAAAGGTTTTCATGAGATATGCTGTGTCCCCATACATTTCGTTATTACAATTTATGTATGCGTCTGTATCTCTTATAACGGGTTAGTTTAACCTCTCATTTGCTAGTAAAGCTGAATTACTGTATCACAAAATGATGCATGTCTAAAAAGTGTGCAACCAACATGAAAATTTGGAAAGCTCTCGTATAGCGTGATAAGGCCCTAAGTAAATAACTTACAGTTTGCTGTCCTTAACAGCAACCAATAGTTTCCACCTCAGTGCCGTCCCAGTTTGTGCTTCATGGATTTGTCTAATTCTTTTTTGAAAGCCATCTAGGCTGGCCACTTTCAGTGCGTCTTGTGGTAGCAAACCGTGTATTAACTAAAGCCATATATACACTGCTGGGATCTGAGCTGCTAAGGAATAACCAAGAAAGGGATCATGGAGTTGTGGTAGATAGTTTGATTAAAAAAAAAAAAGACCCAGTGTTGACTGCCTGTTCGTTGTTGCTGTTGTTGTTATTGTTGTTGTTGTTGTTGTTTTAAGGCAAATTCCATGTTGGATATAATTATAAAAAAAAATTGAAACTAAAACTGGCAACATCATACTATCCTTATACATTTCCATGATGCAATCACATCTGGAATGTTCTGGTCAATAAGATATTGTGGAACTGGAAAATAAAATAAAAAGAGATATTGTAAAGCTGGAAAATGACAACAAAAACTGTCACATGCCCACAACAACTCTCCTATAAAGAAAAGCTTAGGAAAAAGATGAGTAAAAGGAAACATAAGAGTTGTACAAAATAATACACACTGTGGAGAAGGTCTCGTATAATACTACAGCCCACTGTCATCTGCTAGGGCTAAGTAGTGGGAAATTCAGAGCTAATAACAGGAAATACTTCTCCACACAGCCTATAGTTAAGACTGTAGAATTCCCTGCTACAAGATATAGTGAACCTGGGACAGCTCCAAGAAGATAATAGATTGCTGTTATGCGCCTTCAGGTAGTCTCCTGATGGTGACCCAGAGGCAAACCTATCACAGGATTTTCTTGGCAAGATTTGCTCAGAGCAGGTTGCCACTGTCCTCTTCTGAAGCTGAGAGAGTTTGATTTGCTCAAGGTCACCCACTGGCTTTCCATGGCTTGAATCTTAGAGCTATTCTGTACAAGATGGTAGAAATGCCTAATGGCATCATAGGAGTGGAGTTTATGGCTGTGTTTCTTCATCATTTCTGCGACATGGCAATCCGCACTGTCCTCCGCTTGAGGCGGCAAAGACTGCTTTCTCATTCTGCACTACAGCGTTCGTCACCACTCCCCTGCTCCGCCTATGGCCCACCCCAGCCCATTTCATTGGATTCCTTTTTCTTTTAAATCTTGGGAAGGATGTCCTTACGCAGACACGACGTCATGTGTGCTGAGCTGGGCCTGCCCTGAACCAGCCCATTCCTGCGAGAATGTGCTTCAACAGTTCCACATGTAGTTGTAGAAACGTAGTAGAAGTGGTCTCAGGGAGTGAAAACGCATTTTTTCCATTGCTCAAATGCGACACTTTAGCAACATGCAAAGGTGCGCCAGCAACTTAACATCAACTTAATAGCGACGATGTCATGCGGATGCACGCCTCCTTAAACCATCGCAGCTACGCAGTGACTACACCGTGCAGAAAGGGCCTTAGTCTCCCAGAGTCCCAGTTCAACACTCAAGCCACTATACCATGTTGGCTCTCCTAGAGAACAGATGCCTCCCCACAAATAAGAGGAGTTTAGGGCCAATATTTACTAGTCAGGTTGTCAATATATCAGCTCCAGTATCAGAGACAGTGGATCTCTGTATAGTAGTTCCTGAGGAAAATGCCATTTACACTGATATCCAGCTGGTGAGTTCTTATAGGCTATTGGCTGAGTATTGTGTGAACAGAATGCTAGACTAGATAGGTCTTTGGCATTGTTTAGTAGGACATTTCTTCTTTTCATATGTTCTTAAAATCCAGACTCCTTATTTCCACAATAAGGACATACATTGTATGTGGGCTGACCTTTTCTGTTGAGCATCTTCAACAGCTTCCAGTTGGCCAAAGAGCCAAATGCATACAGAAAATACTACTTGATCTAATGACATTTCCACTACTGGGGTGTCAAAAAGACTTTTTGCAATTCTTGCATCTTTAATCCAAATGAACTGTTACCACCCCTTACACATCCCATCCTGTGGGATAGCAAAATTGGCAAGAAATATCATTTTCATATAAACCTGGACACTTATGACTGGGAAACACGCAGTAAACAGGACATTGGCCATAAGCCTGGCCTTGGTCAGGATGGCCTCAGCATGGCCAGGTCATAAGATCAAGAAGAATTAGACAGGAAAGCCTGGTGTTAATGGGCTCCCAGTAATCCTATCAATAGAATCATAGAAATGTAGAGTTGGAAGAGACCACACGGGCCATCCAGTCCAACCCCCTGCCATGCAGGAACACCCTCAAAGCACTATCAACAGATGGCCATCTAGCCTCTGCTTAAAAACCTCCAAAGAAGGAGACTCCACTACACTCCAAGGCAGCGTATTCCACTGCCGGACAGCCCTGACTGTCAGGAAGTTCTTCCTGAGGTTCAGGTGGAATCTCCTTTCCTGCAGCTTGAATCCATTGCTCCTTGTCCTGGTCTCTGGAGCAGCAGAAAACAAGCCCTCTCCTTCCTCTACATGGCATCCCTTCAAATATTTAAACATGGCTATCATGTCCCCTCTTAACCTTCTCTTCTGCAGAATAAACATACCCAGCTCTCTAGTCTATCCTCCTAGGGCATGGCTTCCAGGCCCCTCACCATTTTGGTCGCCCTCCTCTGGACTTGCTCCAGCTTGACCAGGTCCTTCTTGAATTGGGGTGCCCAGAACTGGACACGGTATTCAAGATGAGGTCTAGCCAAAGCAGAGTAGAGTGGTACCAATACCTCCCTCGATCTAGACACCATACTCCTATTGATGCAGCCGAGAATTGCATTGGCTTTCTTGGCTGCCACATCACACTGCTGATTCATGTTCAGCTTGTGGTCTATGAAGACTCCTAGATCCCTTTCGCACATACTGCTATCCAGCCACGTGTCCCCCATCTTATATTTCTGTATTCCATTTTTTCTACCTAAGTGTAGGACCTTACACTTCTCTTTGTGAGTTTCATTTTGTTAGCTTTGGCCCAGCTCTCCAATCTATTCAGGTCATTTTGAATTTTGATCCTGTCCTCTGGCGTATTAGCAACTCCTCCCAATTTGGTATCATCTGCAGATTTGAGGAGCATGCCCACTATTCCTTCATCCAAATTGTTGATAAAGATATTGAACAACACTGGGCCCAGGACAGAATCCTGTGGCAGCCCGCTAGTCACTTCTCTCCAGGATGAAAAGCAGCCATTCGTGATCACCCTTTGGGTTCGGTCAGTCAACCAATTACAAATCCAACTAATAGTAGTCCTGTCCAGTAATTCGCCATCTTCTCTGCGCAGCGACTCTATCGTCTCCTTCTTTTTCCTTTTGCTGAGAACATATTTTAAAAAGCCCTTTTTATTGTTTTTAATGTCTCTGGCCAGCCTAAGTTCGTTCTGTCCTTTAGCCTTTCTGACCTCCTCCCTACATCTCCCGGCTACTTGCTTAAATTCTTCTTTGATGGCTTCCCCTTCTTCCATTTCCTGTACATGTTTCTCTTAACACTTAGCTCAGCTGAGAGTTCTTTAGTCAACCATTCTGGTTTCTTCAGATGCTTTCCATTTTTCCTCATTATTGGCACAGTTTTAGACTGTGCCTTCAGTATCTCCCTTTAAGGAACTCCCATGCCTTCTGAACTCCTTTCCCTTTCACTATTCTTGACCACAGAATTCCAGCCAGCAGCTCCCTAAGTTTACAGAGGTCCGCTTTTTTAAAATCTAAGATGAGTGTCTGGCTACACTTATCTTCTCCTTCCCACTGAATGCCAAATTCCAATAGGGCATGGTCACTCCCCCCTAAAGATCCAACCACTTCTACCTCATTAGCAAGATCATCCCGGTTGGTCAGGATCGGATCTAGAATATTTGATCCCCTTGTGGCCTCTTCCACCTTCTGGACCATGAAGTTGTCTGCAAGACAAGCAAGAAACTTGCTGGACCTTGCTGTCTTGGCAGAGTTTGACTGCCAGCATATATCTGGGTAATCGAAATCTCCTATTATTACTGTACCTCTCCTTTTTGAATGTGCAGTCATTTGGTTGAGAAAGGCATCATCGAAATCCTCAGTCTGGGTTGGAGGTCTGTAGTAAACCCCACCAGAATATCCCTATTGTTTCTCGCTCCCTTAATTCTTACCCAGATGCTCTCGACCTGGCTTTCTGGGTTTAAGTCATGGATCTCTTCACAAGTGAAAATATCCTTGACATTCAAGGCTACTCCTCCTCCTTTCTTGTTTGGTCTATTTTTACAAAATAGGTTATACCCCTCTATTCCTATATTCCAATCATGAGACTCATCCCACCAGGTCTCAGTGATGCCTATCAAATCGTACGTATTTTGTTGTACTAGGAGTTCAAGTTCATCTTGCTTGTTTTCCATACTCCGTGCGTTAGTATATAGGCACTTAAGTTCCCGGGCCCTTCCTGCAAGTCCTGTACTGTAGTTTCTACTCCTCCCACCACTGGACACTTGTACTACTTGGCCAATTTCATCTGGGCCTTTTCCCCCGAGCTCTCCAAGTCCTTGCCCTACATAATATTGTCTCCCTCCACAGCGGAACTTAGTTTAAAGACTTCTTAATCCTCCTTGCCAGACTGTTTGCAAAAACAAGTTTCGTGAGGTGCAGCCCATCCCTTGCCAGAAGCCCATGTTCATGGAAATTCAGACCATGTTCCAAAAACCCAAACCATTGCCAGTGGTACCATGTGCGGAGCCAGTTGTTGACTTTGCTATTGCCCTTTCCCTACGTGCGCCATATCCTTGAACAGGGAGGAGAGACGAAATGACCACCTGTGCACCAAGGTCCTTAAGCTTCATCCCCATAAGCTCGTAGTCAATGACCCAACATCCAAATACAATAGTAAATGAAACTACTCAGCTATGGCAGGCAAGTACCCTTGTTCTGCACATTTCCTACAGAGACCTTCCCCATCCACCTTACCCAACCAAGACATTAAGAGGCTGTCAGGACTCCCATCAATGTTTTGTCACCCAAAATGAGACATTCAGTCCATTCCAAACCCCCTTTTGTTTACTCTGTCAGAGAACCATTAACACTCGCCACTTCAGGGTAGGAAAAGGGGTATTTAATCCTTAGCTCCAACCCCAGCAATTTGTAATACTTTGGACGCATGCTGATATGTTATTCTGCATGTTGGCCACCAGATTCCTGTGCTCTTTGCTACCCACAGACTGCAATCTGAGCCACTCCACTTCAACCTTCTTCTGGACCAGCAAATATCACCCTCTACACCTGACATCTCTCTCTGTCCAACCTTTCCTGCTTCTCCCTTTGCAAGCCTTGTATGGTTCATGAAACTACTTGATTTCTGGTGTGTGTCTGTTAATTTCCAATAAAATACCCTAACTGGAGTCCTACAGTTAGTACTGATATACACAGGTGAAAGATCCTGCCATTACCCTCCTCTTGCAGGCCTCTTTTGAACAGTAATTCCCCCAATTTCTAAGGATACTCTAGCACTGCTGGTGGATCTCAATGTCCTCCACCTTTATCTTTTCAGTTGAATCTGCATGTGAACTCTGATATTTATTTTTGTGTTCCTGATTACATATACTTGACACCACAATGTTTGCTCATTTCACCCCGTTAGGAAGCCCCAACTAATAATTAACACATACCTTATTAGAATGTAAGAACAGCAATTAATCCATCTGTGTCACAGTGAGCAGCAAGCAAGGTATCTATTTAAAATGTGATTCACTTTCCCAGTGCCCAGTGTGTCTGCAAACTTCAGTGTATGCCTACCGTCAGGCGCCCAATTAAATGATTTCTGTACAATGCCAGTTAGGTAAACTAATTGGAGCTGGCATCTCCTGGTACTCATCACTAAACAGCACCAAAGAATATGGAAAGAAGACTATTCACAGGAAAGGGAGGCTGGGGCAAAAATTATGCATATGCCTTTCACTGTTCATATTGCTTTGTGGCCTTGATCTTTATAACCGAGCTCGCTGAAACATTACTTTTTAGACTGCAGCTCCCAGAATGCTGCAGACCACTGGATGTGCTAACTGAGGGACCTGGGAATTTGTAATCACAAAATGAACTTTTTGAATGGAGGTTAAGGGGGAAGAGAGATCAAGCACTATGTAGGAGAACAGCAAGTCTTGTTTTATCTTATCAATCCAATGTAATCTACAGTAGAGGAGGCTTTGACATGATGACATTGAGAAGCTACTTTCTATATAAGGGGATGGGATGGGATTTATGGATGCATCGAATAAGGGGCTGCCTTTCCATGGTATTTTATATAATTATGAACTTTGCAGTTGGTTTTCTCAGTGTAAAGCTTTACCATCATTAATATACTGGGCTTCTCCATTCCACAGCTCTGCAAGGCAGCTTGATGATGTTGAGACTCACCCCTCCAGCCAATAAGTGGAGAAGGGGATGTTGGGCAGCTGAGAAAAAGGAAGAACTATTGTCCCCTGTATGTCTGGTGTTGAGTGATAGAATGGTGTAGTGGTTTGAGCATTGAACTGCATCCCTGGAGACCAGGGTTCAATTCCTCACTTGGCCATGGAAACTTACTGCATGACCTTGGGTGTGTCACACACTTGCAGCCCCAGAAAACCCCATGATACAGTGACCTTAGGGTCACTGTAAATTGGAAACGACTTGAAGGCACACAACAACACTAGTATCTGGTTTTACAGTGCCTATGCCTATATGCCACCAATGGAATCCTAGCCTTTGTTTGCAGATGTTGGATGAGATATAAGCCATTTCCTCACTAGACTGTTATAGCGCTATGATTCCACTTTCAACATCCTGTGGAATCCTGGCGTTTGCAGTTTCAGGAGGGGCTGCATTTAACAATGGGTATCTGAGCTGCTTGTTTTTCTAATGCCTTACTTCCTACACATCCTCTGCACCTGCAGTCTTTTTATTTTTGCTGCCACTGCCTACTCTGGCCTAGTCACACTGGCAATGGGTTGTGCAGATGTTCTCTTGCAAGTGCACCAATAGGATTGTAACCACACAACGCTCTGTGACTGCCCTACACCAGTGTTATTTTCCAGATTACTAGAGTATTGGGGGTTGTTTTTCAAAAGAATGCAGTGAGGATGTAAACTGACTGTTGCAGCAACACTGGGTTTTTTGTATAAATGTGTGTTTACAATTAAAGTGGGATGCCAACCCTCTCTTCCCACATTTCATTGTAAGATTCCGACCATGCATATTTCATAACTTCAGCCTCAAGTCAGCTTCTCCAGTCACCCACTGTTTGTAACCTCTTCTCTGATGAAGAGATTTGGCAAGTTTTAAAAAAACTTTTTGTAATCTCTAACAAATGTAATTGCCCTAATATAGATTTGGGATTTTGTTTTGGAGTAATTAATTTTGCTTTTATTGTGAATTTATTGAAGTCTTCTGTGTTTATTGCCCAGCCAGCTAAACCAAGAGCAGACTGAAAAACTGAGCAATTAAGCTCCTTTGTCTATTAATTTATGAGAGAAGGAGATGGGAGAAGGAAAGAAAGGAACAAAGGAAGATAGGGAGACAGATGAGGGCAAGCTGAGATTTTGATTGCAGATAGAAAAACATCTCCTCAGTAGATGGCAGATACTGATTACAGATTTCAGGGTCTGCGTGTCTTGGGAGACCCCATGTTACACTGCCAGATCTACAAAAACTGGTAGACTTTTCTCTGAATCCATCAAGGCTTTTCTTGTACACAAAATGTGCACTTGCAAGAGAACATCTGCACAATTCAAAATTCAAATAAGGCATACCTTGTAAAAGTTTGCTAATGTAAAAAGTGGCTGATAAAATGTGAAAAGTAAACTGAATAGCTGAGGCTCCTTTAGAAGCCATAGTTGTGATCACTTGTAATAATTTCCCCTCCCCTCTGCCAAAGATACCACCTCCCAGCACTTCTACTCTGTACAGTATATTCTGCAGTTTTTGCAAGATGAAGGAAATAATTCAAAAACATGTGGTCCATTTTCTGACAAAGACATTTGTCAATAGTTAGGGTCACGATGCTATAAAATATCAAAAATATACTTCAGAAAAATATTCTTAGGACTGCCGCACTGGATATGTTTATTTGTTTCCCCCATGCTTTGTTTTTTGTTTTGTTTTTTAATATCCCTTGCTCCACATCAACTTTTGCTAGATTTCATTATGCCTCTTGAATTGTGCATTAATACTATTAGATTCCAAGTTCTGAGGTTTTTCTTCAGCTGTATGTAGATTTTTAAATATTAGTGAACATGATGCTGAGGAGCAAAGCATCTTTGTACACAAGTAAGGAAAATGCACAACTGTGTTGCAATGGTGCATGCTATGTGCATGAATTATGATCACATACTACTATGAAGCCTTGTGAGACTGCTCCACAACCATGAGAAAAACGCCTAAGCAAGGAGTAAGTAACTATGAGGGGGGTAGAGGTCATTCCTCCCCCAAATCTTCCCCCATGGCTGTAGCATGGCATCAATTCTATTTTTGACTTTTAGCCCCAAAGTGTTGTTCTTCTGCTTGGGGAGGTTGGTGGTAATAGTAGAAAACAATGTGATGCAAACCACCACACTTTTGTGGCAGTTTGAGTGTTTTTGTGGCATATTCTGATTTTTAAAAAATTGGCTAATATTTCAAAAGAATATTTGTGGGTCTTCACAGGCTAGAAAACAGGGACCCAGTGATTTCATGCACTCCATGGGCTACAGTTTCCCTACCCTGATCTAACTCCTTCCAGGACATTTTTCTACATATGGATGAATAGCAAATGGTGTCTCTCAACCCACTCAAGTCAAGGTGCATTGTACTCAAGGCCAGCCATGTTATTTAGGCGTAAGAGGCACAAAGGCCTTTCAAGCACCTTTTCCCATCCTTAGCAGTGCAGTACAAATACAATGGTAATGAATAAAATTACTAACAGTTTCCTGAACCAAAAATGTGTTGCTTAAGGTGGCTGCCACACTAGGCCTGCTGCCAGGGATGACTAGAGGAAATTTATACTGGATTATAGCCTAGAGAGGTTAAAAGGAGTCCTCCAACGTGCTGACCTCTGCCGCCTAAATAATTTCAGCTCCTTGGACAGCTCCTATAAAGATCAGACTAAAATTCAGAGCTGACCCACTGTTCTTCTAACTTGGGAGTCACCAGCCACTACTACTGGTTAGAAGGGCTGGCCTTGATTTCTTCCATTGTTCTGTGGTAGAAGAGGTTAGGCCTAGGACAAATGAGAAAAGCTTCAGGAAGCTAGGTGGCAATGGTATAGTGGCTCCGGGGTTCACATGCTCAAAGACCAGGGACTTTTTGATGAGCAAGGACGATGACAGTGTCTGCCTTCCCCATGGATTCCTCTGTTCACAGAACAGATCCTCAGCAGTCTCATAAGGCAGCCTGTCATGGAACTCCAGTCTTTCTGAGACTGTGCATATCAAGTAGACACTTGATATGCACAGTCTCAGCCTTGCTCTGACCTACTCCATTTGTAAAACAAAGTATTCTGGGGTGGCTTGGTCTGCCATGGACAGGACCCATTAGCTTTACAAAAAAACTATTCCAGGTAGACAGTTGCTTGTATTTTTGGCTGTTCTTGGGACTGATGCAATGGGAATTACCACAATGGGGGCCTGCACTTGAAAATTTACCACTACACTACTACTAGGCAGAACTAGAATAGTGGTGGTATTATTTTTTTACAGTCCAGTTATGAGGTACTCCAACTTCACTTGTTTTTTTACCTTCCTTCATATAATAACAGATTCCCCAGAGTTTTTAAATCCTGACAATGCTATTAAGGAAAATGTATATCCCTAGAAAGATTAAGCAGAATAAGTATACTCAAGCTTAATGTCCTCAGTCTAAACCACTGACTTAGGCAATAAGAGTGCCTACTTGATATGCACAGTCTCAGAAAGATTAGAGTTTCATGACAGGCTGCCTTATGAGACGGCAGGGGCTCAGACAGGCCAGGTCCTCAACTGTGGCACATTTCATACTTGTTGCTATCTCTGAAACAGGCATCAATTTACAGTTTTTGCAGAATGCAGCAAGCAATACCACAGCCAAACTAATGCCTTCCCATTTTTTTTCCTGTGACATTCTCCCATCATTTTTTTAAAAAAATTCCTTCCAGATCAGGCTTCAATTGTATCTGCCTTATTCATAGGATGTTGTGGGGGAATCATAGTCTCTCACCTGTACCCCTCTGTATTTTATCATCATTTCTTCTGTATTTTTGTTTGTCACATCAAAACAAAAACAGAAACACCTGTTAAGGAGGGAAAAAGGGAACAGTAACAAGTGCCATTTCAACTGGTAGTGCCGGCAGACCTTCATATTTGGGTTTTGGTGATTCTTCTGACTTTGAATGGAATTGTAGAACCACTATGCAGTGGTTCTACAGAACAGAACAAATAATCCATGAAACAATTAGTGATATTTTGATTTTTTTTTTCTTGTATTGTTTGCTCGGTATTTCCTGGTTTTACTGCTATTACCACATCCTGTTGCTTGGCCAGTGCCACCATAGCTAACATCAGCTGCCATTCAGTTCAGATGAAAGCACATGCACTTATGAATGGAAGTGAGGAGGTACACCTGGGGTCTTTTATAAAGGGGTTGCTTCAGCTCCCCTTTTTTGCCTTCAACCCCTCCCCATTTTTATTTTTTATTTTTTATTTTTATTTTTTTTATTTTTATTTTTTGGCCTTTTTTCCCCTCCCTCTTTCCCTTGCCCATCTCAGCCTCATCTCCTCCCCATGAAAAAAGCAAAAAAAGAGTGTGTTTGAGCATTTCTGATAGTACACTGGACTGCTCTCTGCTGGAAAGAAGGGAAGAGGGAGGGAGAGGAAGAGAGAGGGAGGGGAACAGAAGAGAGGGAGAGAGAAGAAGAAGAAAGGCAAACACTGGCTGGCTGGCTGGCTGGCTGTCAGCATTACTGTCATTAAACTGTTGACCCAGCCTCCTCCCTGCAATGGAGCAGCCATGTGACAAGCAAGGTGCAAGCTCATCCAGCCTGCTTCCTTTTGCCTTAGTTCCTCTCATGTCACCACTCTATCGTGGGGAAGAGACAGGCTGAGCAGCCTTTGAGTCTTTCACAGAGACCCTGTGAGGGCAACTCAGACCCCTGGGGGTTCCTGGACCCCCAGTTAAGAACCACTGGTTTAGAGCACTTATACAGCATATCACCTTTCATAGCTATATGTATGTATGTGTCTCCATCCCCAGGTAGCATATACAAGTATACCTCATTTAATGAAACAAAAGCTTTTCTTGTCATTATTTCTTTAACAGAAAATTTGGTACCAAAGGCAGGTGTAATAAGGAATAGAAAGGCAGCTAAAGAGGTTTCAGCGAATTATTTATTCAAAACTAACAATATGCATGTGTGAAATGAAGCAACCTGGTCAGGTAAGCAAGTAAACAAAAATATTTTGAACCTTCTAGAGACCATAATGATTGCTTGAAAATGAACCCAGGGATGACTTGTTCTTTCACCACCTGCCATTCTTCTTATAGCTGCCATTTTGGTGGTTAAACTTTTAGATCCTTTTTTTTTTTTAACATATCAGGGAAAGCTTATCGGCCAGCCCCTTGTTTTCCTATTCCTTGCATGTTCCAAGGGGATTCTGAAGTTAAACACACATGTAAAATTGGCTACAGCAGAATCCTGCTCTTTCTCAACTTGAGCTTTGCTTATTACATTGTTTGCTTCGTTTACTGTAGACTGCCTGTGTTTATCCAGCCCTCCTTCACCAGCTTCATCTTCCAGTACTGCTAAGAAACTTCCAACTAGACAGAGGACAAGAGAGAAAAGTGGGAACTGGGCTGACACAGAAGGCTTGAAGCTTTGTGAGACTGCTAATGCCTTTATAAGAAAAGGAGCTCTGCTAACAGAGGCTTTGTTAACTGAGTTCTCCCTGTACTTTTACCATTAGGGCTAAAACACATGCAGTCCAATCTACCTTAAATTAGACTACTCTCACTAGATTCCCACTAAAAAGAAACAGGAGAAAGGCTCATTTGCCCACAAATGTCCTTTACATGTAGCCCTCAGTCAATAGCTATGCTGGGCCATTACAATTCCATGAGTTGTAGTCCAAAAGAAATAACATTCCCAATCTCTGCATCCCAAGAGCTTCTCCGTATTATTTGCTTCCATCCTTCTTTGGGCAAATGACAGACTATACGTATTTAGCATTGTTCAGGCATTTTTCTGGGCATAGAAATACCTCATGCACACTGGCACCACATCTGCTTCACGGCTTGGAAGTAATATATTACAAATGATACAGTTAGCTGTAACTAGTTACTTTTGGGAGGTAATAAAAGTATAATGATGCCAGATTTTGAGAGGCAACGTAATGAGTAAAAGCAAAGCTACTTTACTGGTGGTGTGAATGATGGCTTCTAGATACTTTCAATAGTTACTTTTTAAAAAGTGTTTTGTAGGCATTTTTACAGGAATTTAAAAAGTTTTATGCAATTCTTTCAACAGTCCTAACAGTTCTCTCTCTCTCTCTCTCTCTCTCTCATAAATAAATAAATAAATAAAATAGGAAAATAAAAAATGATGGGAAAACAATGTATAGTGCAACAAATAATTTAACAAGCTACTTGTTTTCATCTTTATAATGACTAATAGCTTACTTTTTACACTGTAATGAGTAATGGCATGAGCTATATGAAAAAAATTACTTCTCCAAGTTCTGACCAACTCCAGTCTGATCTCTGGTTTTGCTGTTTTGGACACAAAATTTGAAGAGGAGCAGCCTACTTGCCTTCACTTCAACAAATATGGTAGACAGGAAAACAATGGGACGGTCATATCTAGTGCAAGGTGTGGCCCTCCATTTGCTAAGTTTGAATGGCTTCTTTAATAACTATATGATGGGCATAATATTCTGTCATATGGTTAATTTCACTTGTCAGTTTTAGTCGACCATATTCACCTACCTTTTCAGCAATCCCTTTTTTGCGGGTGTGTCCTCTTGAATGTACTATTTGTTCTGAAGACTAAGACTGAAAATGATGGTTAGTATACATATCCAGGATTATGCATGAACTTGAACTTTACACCCCGTCTTAAAGAGGGATGGGAGTGATGTAAAACTACTTGCTCTCTCTGAACTAGCTTTAAGGGAAACGCAAGGATATAAAACATGAATTTATTGTTGTGTGCCTTCAAGTTGTTTCTGACTTACAGTGATCCTATCACAGGGATTTCTGGGGCTGAGAGTGTGTCATGTGCCCAAGGTCACCCAGTAAGTTTCCACTGTGAAACAGGGAATCAAACCCTGGTCTCCACAGGGTCATATCCAAAGCTCCAATCACTACACCACGCTGGGGCTCTCAAAACATAAACAGATGTAGCAATGTTTCTGAAATGTTTTGAATTACTAGCTACACTTAGCCGTCTCTTGTAGTTCAAGACTTTCCATTGGGCTTAAAATGTGTGTTTGTTGGAGAAAACATTTCTTTAAAAGAAAGGCAAAAATACTCTTTAGTGTGCAAGATTTATTGCCAAAGTACATAATGCTGGAGTCTGTAGGACTGGAATGTCTTATGTAATTTCCATCTTTAAAAAGTGCTGGGGGGGGATTTGCATAGGAGCTGTAGCAAGAGGAGAGAGTTCAACACTTTTCCCATGCTGATTCATCAACATAAACTGTACTGCTGAAGGTGCTGGGGGGGGCAGACAGAGGGGTGTTAGCTCAGAGAATCAGTGCAACTGGAAAGACTTAAGATGCCCTCTTGGCTTCTGAGACCTTTATCTCTGTCATTTCTGCCTCTCCAGATAAACTTTTTGAAAATAGATAGACAGACCAGAGCCGTTAGAGAAATGGTACGAACTGTGTGGCTTCCAGATGTTATTCTAACTGCAACTGCTGTGAACCCTCACCAAGGCCTATGCTGTCTGGCGCTGCTGGGAGTTGCAATACAACAACTGAAGGGCCATACAAATACCAGTCCTGTCCTGGAGCCAAATTACACAATACACCTAACAATGAGTTCAATTATACTTGGGCTTAGGTATGTGTTTGTCCTAACAAAATGCTGTCACAACTCAGACCTAAGTCAGGGGATGGAAGAGAAGAGGTTAGCCCTTTCTCTTCATACTGTTTCTCTACCAAAGGACACCACCAGAATCTGTTGTTCACCCCAGTCCTAAGCATGCTGTTATATTTCCAGGGTCTTAGTCGAATCACTATATCATGCTGGCTCTCTGTTATACATGCTATTAAAAGCAGCGTGTATTTTATTCTTTAGCCATCTTTATTTTTCTGTTGAATCAGCGCCTCCTAGTGTCAGAACTATGCTTCTGCAAACAATCAGTGCATCCAAAATCCAGCATTTACCTTTTTTGGGCCAACTTTTTAACTCAATGAATTGTTGTATTGTTTGATATATATTAGAGGGATTCTAGGTTTCTCCCCAACCCAACCACAATAGATTCCCACTACTCAGAAACGAAGTATTTCGCCATGAAGAAAATCCACATCTTCTCTCAGCTCTTGAAATAGTTGCAGACTATCTGGTTGTGAGGGCTGCAGTCATTCTACCAGGTAATGTGGTGACATTGTAAGTGACTGTAGGTCTTCTACCTATCTCAACTACCATTTTGTGACTTTAGTTTAAGAGTTAATTTGCAATCCATTCCCCCAAAAAATGTTGATGGAGATTTTTTCAGAGAACGCTAAGAATCAGCATCCCTTGTGCTTCATAAATTTTGTGTCTGAACAAGTTCTCATCTTTTAAAAAGAATGTACATAGAATTTGTACATTATGTGACCCCTCCCATTTTTTAATATGGCGAACACGCCATTTTCAAAACAGTCGTGTTCTCTTGCACTACACATGGTGTAGGCAAGATATACAACTGGCTGCTGGGTCAAGCCCTATTAGTTTATTGTTTTTAAATAATCTCATTTCCAGAGCCAGTGTGGTTTTGTGGTTTGAATGTTGGACTACAACTGTGGAGACCAGAGTTTGTATCCCTGCTCAGCCATGGAGACACACTTGGACAAGTCATACGGCCTCGGCCTCAGAGACAAAGGCAAACTCCCTTTGAACAAATCTTAACAAGAAAACCCTGTGATAGGGTTTCCTTAGGGTCACCATAAGTTGGATTTCACTTGAAGGTACACAACAGCAATAACAACAACATCTTCATGAGCCCTCAACCTGCTTGTTTGTTGTCAGTTGTATAAGTCTAAGAGCTTGTATTCACAATGAAACAAGATTCTGCATTCACACCAACCCCCAGCTGCTCAGCATGCATTATATATTAGATTCAGATTTAGCCCATCTTCCACATAAAGCTCATGTGGCCACCTTGAGGAAATCACAATCTTTCAGTCTAACATAGTTCACAGGATTGTTAAGATAAAAAATGGGAGTGGGAGTGGAGAAAAATCATGTGCAACATCTTCAGCTCTAGGAACTAAATAGAATTACTTCAAATGCATACAGCTGAAAAAAAAACCACAGTTATAAAGAATCTGATGCATTCTAATTGCCTGTTTGGATTTTATATGGTTTACAATCTTGTAGACTTGGGAGTAAGTTCCACGGACTCTTACTTCTTCATCATCATCATCTGCCTTTATTACGATTTATAAATCATCAGGCTATTAAAAACATTAGACATAAGCAATAGTGTTCCTACAATGTTATATGTACAATGTTTCACATACATAAGAGTACAGAGTTGTATATGCATAAATTATATTAAAACAATTTTTTAAAATGATAAAATATAATTAAGTACAATTAATCCAGTAGCTACTCTACCCAACAATATGTCCTTTCCATGATACACTCACCACACTATGGGTCTCTCAGGCTACTAAATTTTACATATTCTAAACAACTGCAACTTTCTGGATTGATTTTCAACCATCCTAGCCTATGTGGCCTATAGTGTTTAAATTTTGTAAAACACCTTTATGAGTATTTATTGCAGAGACAAGGAATTTGGCTACAACCTTGGTAACCTTTTTATCTTTATCCTTGAGAAGAAATTTTAGCCATGTGTTTCAGGATCTTCCAGGCAAATTCCTTAATAAGGGGTATATTAATCTTTCTCTCTGATCTTTATAAAAGAACATTAAAAGATGTGGTGTACAGTTTCCACCCTTCCCTTTCCACAGGGGCACATCCATTCGTTATGTACCTGTCTTTTATATCACCCCTCCAGGGCCACTGATGGGAGGACATTGAATCTTGCCTGACTAAAAGCATGTCGAAATTTGGGAATATTTAGATTTTTAAGATATTTAGCCTCTTCTTTTATATTAAACCCCAGTCCTAAGTAAATAGGGGAACAGGCGGATCATGCCACTGCTATCACATGTTGGTAATCTATATCTGTTATACGTTGTTTCAAAATCTGATTTGCTCTTGTCATGCTCACTGATCGTAAAAAAATTTCTGAGTGGCCCCATTTAAGTATTTTATCAAGGATCATTTTATTTAGATGCGAGGTATAAATGTCTTTTTGTATTAGATACATGTATCCTGCCTCTTTCTCAAGGAAAGTCCACCTTAACCAGTTCCCCATCGCCTATTTCCAGGCTGTACATTCTAGTGACATTATTCTCACTTCAAGCCTCAGGACTGCTGTGGGCACGCAGTTTGGAACTGCAAATAGTTTTCTCAGGGAGAATGACAATACTTTTTCCATCTGGGACAAGAATCCTAGTATCCATACTGAGATAGCATAGAGTAATTGTGGGATAACCTTAGCTTTAAAAATCTTAACTGCTGCTGGAATTAACTGCCCTCCTTTCGTATAATAGAATCGGGTTATTGCCTTTACTATATTTACGGCCTGCATAACTGCAAGCTTGCGGTGATAAGCCCAGGATCCTGAGGAGTGAAATGATACTCTGAGATATTTGAAATAGTTTACTTGTTCTATTTTATGTCCATTAATATTCCAGACTCCTCTTGCACTTTTCTTTGAAAAAAACATTACTTTAGATTTATTATAATTTATACTAAGGAAATTGTTATCACAATATTCCGCAACCTCTTAACAGTCATTTAATGCCCACTTTGGTTTGCAATAGGAGGAGTGCGTTATCTGCATACAGAAGGAGTGGTACCTTTGCTATTGCCAGTTTTGGAGGAGTGTCCTTTCTGAGAATTTAATACTGGTGCTAGATCATTTAAATATAGGTTGAACATAGTGGGGGCAAGGATACATCCTTGGCGGACCCCCCCTTTTTAAGGGGACATGACTGAGAGACTACCTTGAGGGCCACATCTTATCTGTGTAGTAATGTCGGTGTAAATCCTCCTAATTATGGTAAGGAGTCTTTTGTCCATAGAGGACACACTCAGTTTTTTGCACAGTTTTCCTCTATGTATTGAGTCAAAAGCCCCTTTTAAGTCCATAAAGGCAGCGTATAATTTCTTTGGATATTTACTTAAGTATTTTTCCAACAGATGGTTTAGTATCAAGCAATTATCTATCGTGGATTTTCTAAAACCCGTCTGTTCATCTCCCAAGATATTTTCTTGCTCTGTCCAATCTTGGAGACAGTTATTTAGGTACTGGGCATAAACTTTCCCAACTATATAATAAACTAATTGAGCAATTAGTTTCTGGGGCTCATTTTTATCACCTTTCTTGTATATTGGTATCGTAATGGCATGAGACCAGCTGAGCGGTATGTTGGCAGTTTGATTTACATGAGTAAACAAATTTGCTAGCATTGGTGACCATCATGATATATTTGTTTTTAATAATTCTGGCATTATAACATCTGGCCCAGGGGCTTTTCTAGGTTTGATTGAATGTATTAATGCCTTAACTTATTGAACTGTTACAGGCGGTCAGTTTGGAATATCTAAAGAACCAGTAAGACCAAGTATTGATTCATTTGAGGATGTGATCTCTAATGCCTCACAATCGCTATAGAGGTTGGTAAAGTAGGCTTTCCAAATGTGTGGAGGGAGGTTGCATTGCGGTGATCCCTTGCCATTCCCCAATGCTCTTGTTATCAACTCTCAAAATTGTTTGGAGTGATTGCATAGCACCAAATCTAACAGGGCAGACCAATATCTGCAGCACCTCTCTTATTTCTTCATTGCTATGTTCTTTTTACATTGTTTTTTGATTTCAAAATAGCAGTTGGGAAGTGTCCTGAAGTAATCGTGCCTATATTTGTGATATATTTGGCTTAATTGTTTTCTGTTATCCTGGCATTGTTTGTCTAATGCTGTAATCGCTTCTTTTCTTCTATAATTCCGCTTTCTTCTCTCCAAATTCCCTACTTCTGATGCTATTAAGGTACAGATTTGGGAGTACTTCTGTACTGCTTCCTGTGGGTTTTTTGTCTTTATGATATCCTTCTTAAATTCCTCAACGGAGGCAGATTTTAAAAGACTTGTCAGCTCACAACCCAAGTTTGCCGTCCATTTGAGTCTCCCTTTTCTAATCTTCATGCCCTGATCTCCTAACTAGGTTTGGGCCTCTAGGTGATTCCCTTTTGGGACACTGAATTTTAGAGCTATTGGGAGATGGTCACTCTCTGTTCTAGTTGTTACTTTGAAATTCCTTACATAGATGGAGTCATAGATGGAGTTAGATACTAAAACATAGTCCATCAGGCCGCTCCCTTGGACCAATATATATGTATATTCTCCTTTTGGCTCAAACTTATGGTCTCTGTTTATTATTCTAAGGCCAGCTACCCCTGTTTAGACAGTCTTCCAGCTGTTTATACTGCCAGTGATGTGAAGCAAACAACTTTTCATTATTTGTCTCCTCTTGATATCTCATATGGGGCATATATACATTAATCAACAGTAATTTCATTCCTCTCAGTTCAAGCACACAAGCTAGGGCTATGTTACCAAGCGGGGGGATACATTTAACAGAGGCTTTTAGCACTGTAGAAACTAAGGCCATTTCCGCACGAGGGTAAAACCCTGCAGTGCAACGACCGGACACAGAGGTCGTCCTCACCGCAGATGCGCTAGTGCGGTTGGAAAAAGTGAGGCTCTACACCTCAAACCGCTGTAGCTCAGCCACAGGGGTGACGCTGTGAGTTTTATAAAAACCACCTTCCCAAGTGGTTTTTATGAAACTCGCCCGTGCTGCTCCATGGCAGCTCCCAGTGAAGAACTGCAGAAACACAGTAACGCGTCTCTACAGATCTGCCCGGGGGCAGGTTTCCGGCTGGCGTGCTGCCCTGATTGGCGGAGCGCCCCGGAAGCCGCCGGCCGCCATTTTGGGCACCGCCGAACGCCACCAAACACCGCCAAAATTCGACAGCGTGTAGAGCAACAAAACCGTGCTCCCCACAGGGACGGAGCAACACACTACCAGGTAATCTCCGCCCCTGCGTGCGCTGCCCCATTTCGGGGGACCCCCCGTGAGGAAAGGGCCTAATATACCCAAGCCTGCCATTGGTCTCCCTTTTCTCATATTCACTTTAGCTCAGTGGTTCTCAACCTGTGGGTCCCCAGATGTTTGTGGACTTCAGCTCCCAGAAGCCCTGAGCATTGACCATAGTGGCTGGGGCTTCTGGGAGCTGAAGTCCATGAACCTCTGGGGACCCACAGGTTGAGAACCACTACTTTAGCTGGTATTTCTAGGGAATAAAATCCATTTAAGTCCAGTTTTGGATCACATCATGTCTCTTGTAGACGAAGTATGTCATACTTTCTTAGAAAATCTCCAACCTTGTCATTATAAATTTTAGACTTCCAGCCTGCAATATTCCAGGATAAACAGTTTAGGACAGGTGTTTCTCACCTCAAATTTATTTCCAACTTAGCTCCTGGAGGGTTCACCTTCTGTGCCAGGTCCAGAGGTTGTTTATTAATAGGCCTTCTATCTCTAATTAATCAATGGGAATTGTACCCTTTCCCCAAAAAACTATTATCCTTCATATCTAGTCTGCTTTTATTTACCTTATTCCTGCTTTGACATGCCTCCTTAACCTCCCTACTTAGAATCATAGAATCATAGAATCATAGAAATGTAGAGTTGGAAGAGACCACAAGGGCCATCCAGTCCAACCCCCTGCCATGCAGGAAAACCCTCAAAGCACTCCCGACAAGTGGCCATCCAGCCTCCGCTTAAAAACCTCCAAAGAAGGCGACTCCACCACACTCTGTGGCAGCACATTCCACTGCCGGACAGCCCTGACTGTCAGGAAATTCCTCCTGAGGTTCAAGCGAAATCTCCCCTCCTGCAGCTTGCATCCATTGCTCCTTGTCCTGGTCTCAAGAGCAGGAGAAAACAAGCCCACTCCCTCCTCGACATGACATCCCTTCAAATATTTAAACATGGCTATCATGTCCCCTCTCAACCTTCTCTTCTGCAGACTAAACATACCCAGCTCTCTAAGTCTGTCCTCATAGGGCATGGCTTCCAGACCCCTCACCATTTTGGTTGCCCTCCTCTGGACCTGCTCCAGCTTATCCATATCCTTCTTGAATTGGGGTGCCCAGAACTGGACACAGTATTCAAGATGAGGTCTAACCAATGCAGAATAGAGTGGTACCAATACCTCCCTCGATCTAGACACCATACTCCTATTGATGCAACCAAGAATTGCGTTGGCCTTCTTGGCTGCCGCATCACACTGCTGACTCATATTCAGCTTGTGGTCTATGAAGACTCCTAGAACCCTTTCACACGTACTGTTAGCCAGCCACGTGTCCCCCATCCTATATTTCTGCATACCATTTTTTCTGCCTAAGTGTAGGACCTTACATTTCTCTCTGTTGAAATTCATTTTGTTAGCCTTGGCCCAGCTCTCCAATCTGTCCAGGTCCTTTTGAATTTTGATCCTGTCATCAGGCGTATTAGCAACCCCACCCAATTTGGTGTCATCTGCAAATTTGATCAGCGTGCTCTCTATTCCTTCATCCAAGTCATTAATGAAGATATTGAACAGCACCGGGCCCAGGACAGAACCTTGTGGCACCCCACTAGTCACTTCTCTCCAGGATGAGAATCTGCCATTGGTGACCACCCTTTGGGTACGGTCAGTCAACCAGCTACAAATCCACCTGACAGTAGCCCTGTCCAGCCCACATCTTACTAGCTTCTTTGCAAGAATGTCATGGGGAACTTTGTCAAAGGCCTTACTGAAATCAAGATATACTACGTCCACAGCATTCCCTTCATCTATCAAGCAAGTAACTCTATCATAAAAAGAGATAAGATTAGTCTGGCATGACCTATTTTTGAGAAATCCATGTTGACTTTTCGTAATTACGGCATTGTTTTCTAAGTAATTAGAAACTGACTGTTTGATGATCCGCTCCAGGATCTTTCCAGGTACTGATGTCAGGCTGACTGGGCGATAATTATTTGGGTCCTCTTTTTTTCCCTTCTTGAAGATGGGGACAACATTTGCCCTCCTCCAGTCTTAAATCATTACCACTCCAGTCTTGAAAACTTGCCTCTAGCTCTTGTTGGCTCACCGGTGCTGCCCTCTTTGTTACCAAAATATAATCAGGTATAAAATATGTTTCACTACCTACTTCCTTCCTCTGCTAGTTAACCAATTCCCTGCATAATACAGATATTCTCTTTATTATGTCCATTTGTGTTGTTGGTGGGAGGAGCTGGAAAGTTTGGATTAAAGATTCCTCTTCCTCAATGACCATTTTTTGAAATTGAGTGTTAGGAGGTTCAGTTACCAGGGCTCTTTTAAGTAGATGACTTTTAGGTGGTAGTGACTGTGGTGGTGGACTGTCATCATCTAATATTATAAGGTTTTCCTCCTTGCATTGGCTCTTCACTTTTGGATTCGCTCTCTGCTCTGTGCTTGCACATAATGGTATGGGAGGAATATTGTTAACAAAAAAATGAGAAATAGCTATGCCCTCCCTCTTAAGTTTAGTTTGTACTAAATATATTTTTCTCAAACTACGTTCATCAACAAATTCAATTACTGCCCAGGCATTAAAATAGTTATAGAAGAGATATTCTACCCAGACTATTTCTGAGGAGGAAAGACATCTTACCCCTAGCCCCAGTATTTGTAACAAATGCTCCTTACGCACAGCTTTAGATAACCAACCTCTTGGCTTGGGATAATTGATGAAAACCAGTTTATTTCTTGTAAGTGTTAAGTTCTGAGTGCTTTCAACAATGTTGCTCTTATTCTTTCTGCTTTGGAGCTCTTCTCCATAAATGGAGGGTTGTCTATTCATTGAGTTACCTCTAAGGACACTTTCCCATGGATCTTGTGGATTCAGCTCTCCTGTTATTTCCTGTTTTATATGGGATTGAGTGTCAGCACATTCAGGTTCTGATAGGTTACTGCAGTTTGTCTGATTCTGTTTAAGTTTATAGTTAGGCATAGTTGGGCTTTTGTATTTCCTTTTCTGCTCTTTACTGTAGTTTCAAGGTTGCAATCACTTTCCATACTTTTAAAAAGTTTTTGGTAGTTCATCTTAAACTTCTTCCTGGGAAAGGTATGCGTTTTCCTTAGGCTGGTAATATTTTTACTTTTGCGTAGAGTTCTTTGTAGAGTTGCTCTTCTCTTTACATGGTCTTTGTATAACCCTTTTTTCTGGCACTTTGTCATTCCTTCCAGCCTCTCCCTGCTGCTTTGCCCTCTTTTCTGGTCTTATTTCTTCATCCTTGGGGTTGTGTCTGCTTGCTAATCTTACTAAGGCTTCAGCAATTGTAGTTAACAGTCCATTAGATTCAGAAAGGTACTGCTTAATTGCTTGAATATCCTTATACAAGCAAATGGTCTCTCTTCTTATTCCGTCTAAGGGGTCATGGTTCTTTGCCATCTGTAGTGGATTCACTTGTCTACATTCCATATCCTCGAAAGTTGCCCCCTCCTTGTCCTGATTCAATAGCCTAGAAAAACAGCTTATTTCATCCTGACCTGGGAAACTGTTCATAGTTTTCCCAGCTAATGCAATTTCCTCCGTGAGATTTATTTCTGAGGTCTCATAGGGGTTAAAGAGGATTTGTTTATGATCTAAAGTCCATTATAATTGCTGTTTAGAAGGAAGTTCCGGTCCTGGGCTCTGTATTTCAGTCACCAGAGAGAAATATTCAAGTGTTTCAGTTTGTTTCTTTCCACATTCTTTTCTTTTCTTTTCAATCAGTGATGACACTCTGGGGAAGGAGATGTTACTCTGATTTCTGCAGCTTTGCCTAGTTTGAACCACCATGTTACCTTGTGCTCTTAAAGATTAATGCTGCTAAGATGTTAGAGGCGCTACCTATTTTAGCTTACTTCTAGGCCCCACTGTTGTACCTATCTCAGTTTATTTTAATTTGATATTGTATCACATTCTCTGCATCCGAGAGGGGTTTATGACTGTCCCTTTAAGAGCAATAGATGTTAAAGTGCTCAAATGCTCTTCCAAGTCCACTCTCTAAGCAAAGTTTTTGTTTACTCACTGTGTTAACTAAAATGTTTCTGTATTCCTTTTCCTCTTTATCTTTGTTGTGTAAACAGAAGCTGATAACTCTCAGCATCCGCTTCCCAAGACTACCAGGTGGGGAAAGGTTTCAGAGACTCAGGGATTAAATTACTGAAGACTGCTATCCAAAGCAATAAGACTCACTGGGACGTTCAGCAGAATAAACTGTTTCCAAGTTTTGGATGCAAAATCCTCAACACCTGGCATCCCTATCCTTTGTGCTGGCATTCAAGGGGGTTCTTTGAAGTAACTAATCCTCCATTGACAAAGTCACAGCCAAGGATGAGCTCCTCAATATTGTCAAGGAAACTGCAGCAGATCCTGATCATAATCTCCTGTGTCCTGTTGTGCCCAGTTTTGACCCTAAGGCATAACTTTCCATTTAGGACATTGCAGAGGCTGATATAGGTTTTGAACTATTGAGAACCAAATACTGTAGGACGCTAACATTTTTCTAGCATATCATTAAGCAAAAGAACAAACACTCTGCCAGATTTTATGCTGTTAGAGGTCCAGCTATGTATTTGAACTCTTACTTACTTCTCAGCAAATATGAGTATGATTGCACTGTTAACATAAATAGGTTGCCATGCTATAAAGGATGCTCTGATCTTCTCTGTCTCCCTCTCACATACTCACACACAACTCCCCTCACAAAGATACACTCCCTCTCACATAACTCACTTTCAGTTGTGACACTCACACATGGATAAACACACATCCTGGTATTTTCTAAAGACATGCACGAGCTGGCCAAAAAACCCCAAAAAAACAAAATACCCCCAAATACCTTTGAAGTGCTCCTTGCCTGCTGCTGCTGCTCTCCTCAATTATCCTTTCCTTTTTGTGCAGTCAGCTCTGCAACAGGATATAGAGAGCCTGCCCACCTGCCCTCACCCACTTATGATTAGTTGCTAGGGAATCCCTCCTCCCCCTTATTGCATTCCTTCCATTTTTTGTTTGATTGATTTATGGATTGCTCTTGGGATAATATGTATTAGTTTTAATGCTGGTGGTGGGGAAGAGTCATACTGGAGTTTGGATCCAGGATCCTGTCCAAGCAGGCAGTATACTGGGACTCCACTAGGTTTACAGAGATTTTTGAGGCCCTTGGAGGGTGTATTTGTGAGGAGAGAAAACACATCAGTCCTACCTCTCCTCAGCTGTTTCCTCACATGGAGGCTGACATGGTGAACAATAATCTCCTCTATCTGCAGATGCTCTTCAAACCCTAATTTTCCAGGGTTTAAAATTGCAGAAAGAGCCCCCACAGAGAGAATGAGCACTCTTGTTCCGAAAGTTTTTGTTGTTATTTACTGTCAAGTCAACCTCAATTTATGGCAATGGTGTGAATTAGAGATCTCCAAGTCACCCTACCATCAACAGCCCTCTTCAGGCTTACAGACTCATGGTCATGGCTTCTTTGATTGAGTCATTTGAGGAAATTGTCTAGTTCCTTCCAAGGCAGGTTTATAGCTGAACATTCGGAAAACAAAAATAATTTTTATAAATGATTTGCATAACTTTAAATTACACAGTGTGAAGATATTGAAGTAGTGATCTTCCATACCTTGGCTCAGTCATTAATCTGAATGGAGACTGCAATCAAGAAATCAGAAGAAGGCTAGGACATGGAAGGGCAATTATGAAGGAACTAGGTAAGATCTCAAAGTGTCAAGATACATCACTGAATACTAAAGTTAAGGTGGTCTGTGCCATCGTATTTCCAAATTCTGTGTATTGTGAAAACTGGACAATGAAAAAGCTGATAGGAAAAGAATCAACTGATCTGGAATGTGGTGCTGGGGAAGAGCTCTACAGATACCCTGGATTGCTAAAAAGACAAATAAATGGATCCCAGAGCAAATCATGGCTAAACACTCCCTAGAAGCTAAGATGACTAAACCTGGACTGTTGTACGTTGACGTAACATGAGAGGACATAATTCACTAGAAAAGACAACAGTGCTTTGAGAGGTAGAAAGGGGTAGGAAAAGACAAAGACTCAGTCAAAGAAGACATGCCTCTGAGGCCATTTCCACACTACACTATCATAGTGCTATTATTCCACTTTCAACATTCTGTGGAATTCTAGAGTTTGCAGTTTAGGGAGAGGCCTTTAGAACGCTCAGCCACGAGGTCTTTGGCCTCAGTAAACCACAAATCCCAGAACTCCACAGGATGTTGAAAGTGGAATAATAGCACTATGACAATGTAGTATGGAAATGATCTGCAAGACCTGAGCAGGGCTGTTAATGACAGAGTGACTTAGAGGTCTCTCATTCAGAGAGTTGCCATAAGCCAAACTTGACTTGATGACAGTTAACAACAACAACGCCCAATTTTTCTACACTCTTTGATTTTGCTGTTTCCTACTTTTGCATTCCTACCACCTGTGATTATCAAGTCCTGTTTGGGCATGTGGTTAATTTTCCTCCGGGACTCCAGCACAGAATCTTTGTTTCTTCCTCCTCTGCCTCTGTAGTTGGAGCATAAGCTTGGTTATGGTTAAATTGATGGGTTTTCCCTGAAGTCTTATTGATATGATTTGTTTATACTTTGAATTATATCCTTTTGCTGTTTTTGCAACATCTCTCCTTGCTATTAATGCCACCTCCTTTTTTCTTACAGTTTCATTTCCTGAGTAAAACACTGTATCATTATCTGACTCAAAATGTCCCATTCCTGTCCATTTTAACATGCTTAAAACATTTAACATTTAACATACCCAAAGTATTGCAATGTTTGTACATTCCATTTCTTGTTTTACCATGTCTGGCTTCCTGCAATTCATACTTCTTACATTCCATGTTCCTATAATAGGTGTTGTGCAGCTTTGGACTTTCCTTTCACCTCTGACCATGTCTGCAGCTAAGCATCCTTTTGGCTTGAATCCAGTTGTGTCATTAGCCACAGTGGTACTTGTAGTTGTCATCTGCTGTACCCCAATAGCTCACTGAGTGCCTTCCAACCTGGGAGTATCATATTTTGGCACTATCAGAAAGTTACCTTTCGTTTAGGGAAGGTGACAGAAAAGCACAAGGAAGCAGTAGTGCTAGAATCTTCCATCTTCTTGAACATCTTTATTGAACACAGAAAGAGATCATCTGTCCAGGGTGAAAAAATAACTTTAAAATTACTTCAGCAGTTATGCAGCAAGTGGTCCAGAATTTCATGGTTGCTTTAACAACTGTGATGTCCCAGCATGCCATTGTCTTCATAATTGGCTTTGTCACACTTTGATTAAAATTCAGTTGTTAATCCCAAATACAGCAGGCCCATTGATGCTGCGGAAATTTTGTAAATCAACACATGTAAGTTCCACTGATTTAATAAGTCTTCTTCAGTTGGGACTAACAACTGGATTTCAGGCATAGCAATTACATTTTTAACAACCCCACTTCATACGTTGAGTGTGTCGGCGGGGAGACGAATCTTCAAATGATTGGATTCTCCCCTCTTTGCTTATTATTTAAATTTCTGGAATACTTTCCAGCCAAGCTTCTCTGGGTCAAAGCTGCCTTTAACCAATGAAAGGGATAATTTTCTACATGTGACTAAGAGTTTTTGTTAAGACTTCAATCACATACTCACCAGAAAGCAAGTGAAGCTTACTGCTTACTACTGAATAGACATATATAAGATTGCACAGGTACACCTCCTATTCGCCCTGGTTTCATGGATTGGGGAGGATTTATCTACACTGCTATCTACACTTTTTTTTTAAAGTTGCTCAGATCGAAAGGACGCCCGCCTCATAAAACTGGTTAAACATTCCGTCGTCTCTGCGCAAGTAAATATACTGCATCGTGATTTTCCTCTGCTGAGAATCCCTGATCCGACCATTTCCGCACTAGACTGTTACAGCGCTATGATTCCACTTTCAACATCCTATGGAATCCTGGGGTTTGCAGTTTCGGGAGGGGCCGGCCGGCCCCTAACGAAACTGCAAACCCCAGGATTCCATAGGATGTTGAAAGTGGAATCAAGGCGCTGTAACAGTCTAGTGCGGAAACGCGATGCGGCTTCCTAGACCAGCTCACCGCTCGAAGTCCGCTGACCGGCCCGAGTCCCAGGCAAAGTGGAGTCACGTGTCTGTTCCGAGCATGCTCAGATCTGTCTGGCTTGCTGGGTGATTCATTGAAACGGAAGAAGCAGCGATCGCGCCCAGCAGAGAAGGGATTGGAGCCTGCGGGTAGGTGAGAGATAAACTGCGCCGTGTCTTTTGCGTGTTGTACAGGGATGTGGGCAAACTGTGAAAGGTGAAAGATTCATTGGTAAATGGAGGCGCTGGGGCAATGCATTCTTTCTTTGAGCAAAAAAAGAGAACTGCGGATTATTAAGATATTATTAAATGGTTACGGTTTGCAAAAAGTTGGTTGAAAGTCGTTCGCTCTAAGGAGGCTGGCGGAGAAAAAGGAGGCTTGTGGGCATCTTTAAGGTAACTAGTTTATGTTTTCCTGCTCTGCGTCGGAAGAAGGACGTTGTAGCCCAGGCACACTTATGCTGAAATAAATCGGTTAATGTTAAAAAGTGCCACTTTGTTTTTAAATGGCTGTACCGACCGAGCACTGGCCAGTGACAGAGTAATTTGATCGTGTATGGTCTGGGAAGCCTCTCGTGTAAGGAGAGCATGATGCTGACTGTGTCTCATCCAGAGCTTGGAAATGTTTAGGGTAAACCCCTTTGGACTACAACTCCCAGAATCCCGCAGCCAGCGTGGCTTCTGGGCATATTCAGAGAATAGCAGTTAAACGAAGTAACTTTTTAAAGCCCCCTGTGTCCCCGTTTTGCCATATGAAGCACTGTCCTGAAGCAATAGCTGTTAAAGTATTTCCATAGTAATCCAAGGTCATTTCCACACTTGATAATTATAGTGCTATTATTCCACTTTCAACATCCTATGGAATCCTGGAGTTTGCAGTTTAGGGAGGGGCCCTAAACTGCAAACCCCAGGACTAAACTGCAAACCCCAGGATTCCATAGGATGTTGAAAGTGGAATAACAGCACTTTAACAGTCTAGGACGGAAATGGCCCAAAAGTCCAAGAAGTCACTTTGTGTAGCGAGTGCAAAATTGTGGGCATTTCCAGTGAGGGAAAATCCAACTCGTGGTCATAGCACAACACTCTTGCAAGAGTTGCCTCAGAAAAGACACAAACTAGTGAGATTGTGTTAAATTTCACGCAGCTCTTCCTCAAGCTAGATGGTTATGGTTTTAAGCTGGAGCAGAGGAAGACGTTACCAGGAAAGGATGTGGTAGAAGCTCCCTCTGCGATGTGTTTTAAATTTGAGGGCGATTTAGGAAACTTCTTGTTGCAATTGATTGCCACTTTACCTTCTCACAGTCAAGCAGAATAAAGCAATTGCTTCAGATGGCAGTGGCTGGCAGTGTCCCCCCAGCCATTTCTTCTGAGTCCATTCCCGCAGTTTTTCTCTCTTGGAAGACAGAGGACTGTGTGACATGCAGCTTGTGCAGGGCCCCCTAAACTAACCTGGTGGCCTCCAGTGTCATGGGGAAGGAACATACCTCAAATCCACTGCTAAAGGAAGATTCAACTGCTTATCCATTCGGCTTCTGTACACTGGATGGAGCAGATGAAGTGCCATCTCCTCTTTTTACCTCTGAGAGCAAAGTGTTTTGGGATGGCCTTGCCATGATTACTCCCCTTTTAAAAAATACATTATCCAGAAATTACTTGGATCATCATGCTTCTGTAGAACTAACTGGAGCACATAGGCTGCTTCTAAGCCAGAAGGCATAAGTAAAGAAGAGCACTAAGAAGTCTGAAGGCTACTGCATTGTTTAAATAATGAACTCAGCAGAATCTACCTAACTACCTAATTGTTGCCTAAGGGGAAATTAACAAGTCTCATCATTAGGTAGAACAAGGAAAAACAGGAAAGAGTCCTATGGCAACTTAAAGATTAACACATTTGTTACGGTATATTTTTGTGGAGAAATGGATATTGTCATGACTATAGCCATTTATAATCTGAATGTCTCTGGTCCAGTCTCCTTTTAAAACCATCTAGGCCTGTGGTCGTCGTCATCATTTTTGTGGAAGTAAGCCCATAAAGTTGTTTAATGAAGCTGTTTAAAGCTAAGCAGTCTTGTTTCTCATTGAACCGCCTTGTATTGGTTCCAGTGAGAGCCAGCATAGTGTAGTGGTTTGAGTGTTGAATTAGGACTCTAAGAGATCAGGGTTTGAATCCCCATTTGGCTGTGGAAACTCACTGGGTGACCTTGGGCAAGTCACACACTCTCAGCCTCAGATGAAGGCAGTGGCAAACCCCCTGTGAACAAATCTTGCTCTGAAAACCCCGTGATAGGTGCGCCTTTAGCATAATCATGAATCAGAAACAGCATGAAGACACAAACGGTTCCAATGAATGATTATAAAATCTAAACATTCTGCTTGAAAGACACTCTGTTTGTTGTGGACTTTGTCTTCAAGGCTTTGATATTAACAGCTTACTCAACACATACTTACTTTCTTGTCTCAACCAGGTTTCTTCTTTTTCTGTGGCTTCATCCCAGTTGCTGAATGGCACCCCAAAAGAAACTGCAGGGCCTTGTGGCAGCCACCATCACTCCTATGACTCATGATGGGTAAATATTTCCTTGGCCAGTCCGTTTCTAGCCTAAAATAGCTTTTGAAACTGAGAGGTTTAATTAATCTGTGCCCAATGTTTCCAAGTACCCAGCAAAACTGTAGCTCCCTTCCCAGGTTCTAAAGAGCAAACCCTACTACAAATTGCTTTCAAAATACCCTCAAAGAATGGTATATCAAAGAAAGCTGGACAAGGTCAATCTTGATCTGAGACTTTTAAGCAAAGATAGGAATCATGCAGCCCTGTAGATGTTGTTGGACTACGACTCCCAGCAGCCCTACCCAGCATAGCCAGTGGGGAAGAATGCTGGAAGCTGCAGTCCAACAAGATCTGTGGGCTGCATAATTCTCACATCTGGTATCTTTTCTCAAGCAAGCATATATGCTGAGAGCCACTGAGCACAGATTAGTTAAACCTTAACAGTTAAGAGTGTCTTCTCAGAATCTTTTGCCTGTTAAACTTAAAACCTATCAGCAGGCTATGAGGATTCTGACAACAAGAGAAAAAAATAGATTGCACAAGACTGAGATTGGTCTGAAGCTGGAACAAATCACGGAGATAGGTCTTCCTGATTAACAGAAAAGCACATTCATTTTGATTCCTGTGCAGTCTGCCTCTTGTTCTTCAGATCTTGCACAATACAAAGAGGCTGATCAAAGGCTGAAAAGGGCTGCTCTTGCATCTCTTGGGGAAGGAAATGGCAATGTTTTTGGTCATTTGCAAAAACACATCTCTAAATAATTTTTGCTCCCCTGAAATGGAGAAAGTTTCACAATTTCTCTATAAATAAAGATTGCCTGTTTCCCCGGTTTAGCTCATTTGCTTTAGTCAGTAAGTGGTACAAAGCTTACTGACAATGTAGTATTCTCAGTATGAACGACACAGTAACTTTGGAGCAGAAAGTGTGTGTTGTAGTGCTAACTGTTTGGCCCAGGGCTTTTTTTATACTTCTTTGGGGTCATTTAAATGCACACAAAATGTGCATGCAGAAGAAGTGAGGTGGGTGGATGTCCTCTCAACTGATGTAGATGAGGAATGGAATAACAGAAAGACTTCCTCATTTAGTTTGCTTCTTGCCCAGTATAAAGAAGTGCCTTTGAGCCCCCACTACTTAGCCAGAATGGTATTTGCTTTCTTCAGCTGATGACAAAACCCGATGACATTGTTGGGAAAGTGTTCTCCTATTGTTGGAAAGCTCTCTGAGATACAGAGTATGGAGAAGTTGACTATAATGAGTTGTTGAAGATATGTTCAGCTGTTGAAGGTAGCATATTTTTATATGATGGACTCCTTTTCTCTTGTCTTGTGGTTGTTTCTGGTTTTATGGGCTTTCAGACACCTTAGGAAAAAACTGTGAGCAGAAACAATAGTAGCATGAAATGAGTGTGAACACTACAGTGGACAAAGTCTTCTTACAATCATAAACCTTTTTCCTTTCCAGAAAAAGTGCTTTGACTGTTTCTAAAAAAGACTAGTGGAGACTTTCCTTTCCTCCTGCCCTGTCTAGTTTTTAATAAATATCATAAAGACCAGCAAATGGGGTAGCCAGTATGGAATAATTGTTTTCCTTAAGGAATTTGGAAATATTACAGCTCCCAGAATCCCTCAGTCAGCATGGCTATTGGCTAGGAGACTGGGGGGATTTTAGTTAATAAAAAAAATCTTAGCTTTGAGAAATCATTCCATCAGATATGAAGTGCCAAAAAAATTCAAAAAATCTAATCAAAATTAGATTCCGTATGTGTTTAATTTGAATCAATATTGTCCTGCTTTTACAAAGTCTTGCTACTTTAGTCAGTGTGTTGGAGGGGATATTAAAAACTAATTAGAGCTTTTCTTAAGTACTATATCCTTTTTGTCAGTGATAGAACAAAGAAAGAAAGCTCTGCATCTCTTAAGGTTAATTTGTAAAATGTTCCTTATAAAAGCAATTTTCTTATCTTGCCTTCCTTTCTTTCAGAGAAATCAATCTTTCTGTGATTGGCCAGTATGTGGACTACCTGATAAATGAGCAAGGTGTTAGAAATGTGTTTGGTAAGATGCTGCTTATAACATGTTTTCTAAGGAGTTCTATTTGCTTTTGTATAAATGGCATAGCCTTTGGACTTCTCTCCAGAAGTGGGTGCACAACATACCAATAGCTCAATAAACTAGAATGTGAAAAAAAGAGTGTGCTGGTACATCCAGTCTAGTTATTCCCATTTCAGCCTTCCCTTTGCATGAATGTGTAAACTCAACTTGGGAAAAGGAGACTTTTGTATGATATCTGAAGCTGGGATGATATTTAAGCACACCCAAATAAGCCATCTGTAAGCCACCAACCTTTCTTTAAAAGATGGCTTGCAGTCTCGGCTTGTTTGGGTGCAATGAAGACATAATCCTGGGTTTGGGCATCACACAAAGATCCTCCTTGTTTTTTCCATAAAGAATGGGCAAAATGAGAGTGAATAAACTTAGTGGTTTATTAAGCAATAATGAATTACTTGTAAACACAACCAGTTATATACTTAATAGGTTACATGTACTGCTTAATTATTGTTGTGTGCCTTCAAGTCATTTCTGACTAATGGCAACACTAATGCAAACCTATCACAGGGTTTTCTTGGAAAAATGTGTTCATAGAGAATTTGTCCTTGCTTTCCCCTGAGGCTGAGAGAGTGTGAGTTGTACAAGGTCACCTCGTGGTTTCCATGACCAAGCAGGGATTTGAACCTTGGTCTCCAGCGTCATAGTCCGACACTCAAACCACTACACCACGCTGGCCATTTTGCTACTTGCTAAATGGTTGTCTGTACCTGGGCTGGGGCCAGGAAGGTTTTTATAGCATCTTAAAAGGCTAAAATGATTGCAGAGTTTTGTTGATGGGCACGTTCTTGTTTATTAAGTAGTCTTCTGTGTAAAAACTTCAAACTGCAATATATTCATTAGGCCGGGGATAGGAAGCATGTGATCTTCCAGATGTTTTTGGACTGCTAATCTCTAGACAGCATGCCAATGGTACAGGATAGTATGAATTATAGTCTAGCATCTGGAAGGCTGAATTATTCCCACCCCTGCTATAATCAATCAAAGTTTTAAGAGGCAAAGGAAAAATAAAATATTTACCTAGTGTAAAAGGCATGAAAAGTGGTATCTGTAGCCAAGTGTGCCTCAAGCGAGCGTTCCAAAGATAGTCCACCATGAATAATTAAAAAAAAACACTACTTTGCAGCCACCAGTCTAATCTCTGGACACACCTACCAGAGGGCTTTGGAAGGTTGCCTTAATTGATGGACAGACTTAGTTAGGATGAGAAGAAGGCATCTCTTCAAGTCTCAAGTCATTTAGAGCTTTAGGGAGTAGTAAGAGCTCTTTGACTTGGGGGTGGAGATTGGGTTGGCAGCTGGTAAAGCTGTTTTAAAACTGGCATGATCTGTTTGGCCAGAGGAGTATGATCAGGTTGCTTGGGTCCTCTGTTGAGAAGGTGACTGTAGACTGTGTGGCATGAATGGCTGAGCACATCTGCAACAAGCAGACGGGGGTCTACATAATTGGACATCTGCCAAGGTCCACAAGGGTGAATAAACAGTGCTGTGTCTTTCATATGCTTTTTCTGAGTGATTGTACAGACTGAACTCTACTGGAAGAAGCAAGTAGATGAAACAGTGAGGACAGAAACAAGGAGATGGACCCCCTTGGGATATCTTACCCACAGCATGCCAGAATTGTTGGTGATCATCAGCTGACTCCTAAACTAGCTTTGTACTTGTTTCTTACCCAAGTAAAAGCTGTAATTTTCTTGTAAGGGAAAATTGGAATCTCTCCAGGGTACAGTTTCAGAATTCTTTGAGGTAGCCACAACCATTTAACCAGCATAAAAGCTATATAGGCCTGTAGCACAGAGTTGTCTACAAGAGCTTATTAATTGTATTCCAAGGAATCACAGCATTCTTGGAAAGCTCCTTAATAAGACCTGGAATGGCAGAAAGTGTTCCCCCAAAAAGCTTGCCCATTGCTACCAGTTTTGTCAATGTATTCTGCAAAGTACTGTGAGGTAATTTAGGTCAACTCTTCTTGCCTCAAGTGGCCCAACCATGAGGTCACACAAAAGGCACAAACTGCATGGCACAAATTGGATATATACTCTCTACCATGCTCCTAAACTTGGTGCAACATACAAAAATTCCATGACATACAAATCCGACATTGAAAGTGTTCGCAGACACAGCTGGCAGCTTAGGAGAAGGGCTCAGGACTCAGGACTCAGGACTCAGCTGTCTTAAAAGACTTTCAGGAGCTCTTAAACTCTTGGCAAAGCCTGAAATGTTTTGTTGATTTCATATTACCATTTTTCTATCCTACGTAATCAACCAGACACAAAAATGAATAGTAAAAATACAAAAACAATTCCAAATGACAAAGTGACTTGACAAAAATAAACACACCTGAAACCCCAGTAATTAATTATTACCAAATTTCCAGATAACTGAAAGATTCTAATTAAAAGTATCTTAATTTGCCACCAGAAAAAAATCAAAAGGAAGAGGCCAAATGGGCCTCTCCAAGGTCTGTTTCACAAATGAAAATAGATCTGCTGTGTGCTATGATGTGTGTGTTGGCAGGCAATAAGATGTGAACCAGGGCTTCAGCTAAACTGAACAAATGATATATTTCATCCTTCCTGTGCATGTTAAATACTTTTTTAAAAAAATTTTGATAACAGTGAATGGAACGACAGGGGAAGGCCTGTCCCTGAGCATTCAGGAGAGGAAGCAGCTGGCGGAGGAATGGGTGGCCAAGGGCAAAGCTAAGTGAGTAACTCTTCAAGAATAATTGCTGTGTTTTGAAAAAATAAAAATTGCCTGTCTAAGCAAAGACACATTGTGCAATCTGTATTCTCAATCCCTCTGTGCCTTTGTTTTTTTCTAAATTAGGCCATTTCCAGATGGAGGGTTTCTCAGTGAAGTAGTAGAAGATGTTGTGCAACTATTCATTCTTTTTCTCCTTAATACATTTTCCATGGTGAGAGAAAAGATAAAGGCAGTAGTAGAAAAGGGAAGAGTATCAGTAGGATGGCCAGATTCAAAAGAGGACAGGGTTCCTTATGCAGAAGAGAGAATTTCTGAAGATGTAATTGGTAATGACAAACTATGACTGCTGTCATCTCTTCTGGAGCTTTGTCCTAGTTTGCATTTGGTCTCTTAGTTATAAGTAGAAGATGATGTTGTCTGAAGCCCCCATAAAATTCTTTGAAGGGGAGCAAAGTGAAATTCTGTGATAGAATCGTTCCTGGGACCACTGTTATTGCCTAGCTTAGTCATTAATGGATTCTCTATTCATTTCCATTATTAACATAGGAGAGAAAATGGAAAGTGATTATTTATGTAAACACAATCTATATTTTTTCCTAAACCATTTCTTTCTAGGCTGAAAATTAGGAGGAAAAGAGAGAGCATCTGGGAGAGGGGAGAATGTTGGCCTTCCAAGACAGATTCTTAGGCTGCCATCATCATGGCCCAGAGACAGAAGGAAAACTCTGGTGTGAGAAGTAAAGTTCAGGAGTCTGCTCTGTTCATAAAGCTAAGGAGCTTGTCTTATAAAACAGCTGTGATTAGATCACATAATTATACATCCCCAAATTTGGTGTTTTGCAGCACATAAAACTTGCAGAACAGATGCTGCCTTGATTTTTTCTATTGAATAACAATGTTTCAGAGAAGAAGCTCTGGCACCTTGCAGAAATTGGAATGGAAGATGTGATATGAGCTTCTTCATTTTTCCTATAAATATGTGAAATCTATTTTCTCTTGTTATGTTTTCCATATTATGAGTAATCTTCCTCTTCTGTATGTATGTGTGTGTGTGTGTGCGCGCATATACACACATACATACATACACAGAGAGAGAGAGAGAGCGCGTGCGAGAGCGTGAGCACATAATTGTATGTTTACCTGATACTTTTTTTTATGTAACAAAATATTTATTGCTGCTAGCTAGGGGTCATTATCACAGCATTCCATAGATTTCTTTCCTATACTTCAACATTTATCATGCTAACTGGAGGTGATGGGAGTTGTAGTCCAACACATCTGGAGAAGACCAGATTAAGGAAGGCTGAACTAACTGCATGTTAAGTTACAACTGCAACCCTCTTTCAACCAAGTTGGGAGGGGTGTCTTGAAAGCAACAAGGGGAGGTGCTGGAGGAACACAAGTCTTCCCTATTCCCACCTAAGGTTCTCCTGTGTAGGTCTGAAATGTGTAAAGATGACAGATCTATGCTTTAAGTTCTGTGAGATGGAGAACTGGTGGAGGGCAATTTGGAAGAGGTAGATGAGGACAAAATTAAGTACCTCTGCTTTACTGCTTCATTCATTCTCAACTGCCCTCAAGTGACTTTTCTGTTAAGTTCATGCATGCATGTACACAGGCATATGTGTGCATAAATAGATCCATCTACCCATACTGCTCAGAGACAAAACACATGAGCTTTGGTCAGTAGTAGACCCTGACAGGCAGGAGGCTTCTGTGTACAGTTTCTCCTCCACGTTTGTGAATTTGGCCTTCGTGAATTTGATTATTCCTGAGGTGCATGCATGCCCCTCCCCCAACATTCTCCCTCCCATTCTTTTACATTTTGACTGGTTGCCTGTGCCTTCTCTGTGCCCAGACAACAGGCAAATGAATGGGAGGGGAGAAGCTCCATGCACAGAGAAGGAAGACATTCAAGTGAATGATAAAGGGGAGAGAATTGGGGGGGAAGGCCCACATGCGCCTTCTCTGTGTGCAGAGATCCCCTCTCCCATTCGCTTGCCTTTTGCCTGGGCGCACAGAAGAAAGGCATGCTGCCCAGGCAAAGGGCAAGGAAATGTGAGGGTGGATTTCCAGAAGGGAATGAGAAGGGGAGTGTGGGAAGGGAAGGCACATCTGTGAGTTCTCTCACTTGCTCACTCAGGTGTGGGGGAAGCTATTTGCGTCTTTACAACTTTTGCAAGGGTTCTGCGACCCAAACCCTTGCGAAAGTGAGAGAGGCAACAGCACATGCTATAAAATAAATGTTTTGAAATGTAGTGTGGATGCTATCAGCCACACTTTCCATTATCTGCCAATCAAAAGCATAATTATTTTCCTTTTTTCTGCAGACTTGATCATGTGATAGTTCATGTTGGAGCACTGAGTTTACCAGAATCAAAGGAACTGGTGAGTCTGCATGTTAATTTTCTTCCTTGAGACAGTTTTATTTTTGCAGAGGACAGCACTGGTTTGTAAAGAGATAACTTGTGTGGTCATTAAAAGATAGAATTTGTGGGGAATAAATGGTATAGTCTATGCTATCTTAATATACTTGAGCTTACATTGGCATAGGAGGTTCACTTCACTGCATCAGAACTGGGTCTAGTGGTTTAACAACAGCAAATATTTTGCACTGAGAAGGATAGCATCTTTTTATGCGCTGATCATGTTAGTTCATTTTACCTTCGGCAGATAAAGGTACATCTCTAAAGCTTCAAACCTTTCCACAATTTTTTAGTAGCAACAAGCCCCATGGAACCTGAATCTAAGCTAGAAGAGATGTTGAGGGAGTCTGTAACTGGCTTTTCCTAAATGTTTTTTAAAGTAGCTGCAGAAGCCCCAGTTCAGACTGAAAAAGAGCTGTGATGAGAAGTATGCTTCAACATTTTTCCTGAAATTACAATCCAAACTCTTATGTGTGTACTTTTAGATTTTAAAAAAATGAAGAGGACTGATTACTCATTTTGTTTGGCTTGTGGGGCATTTTACTTTTGAGTTAAACATGCATAGGATCAGGCTTTCTATAGCTAAGCAGCTGCTTGTCAACTGGCAGATTAAGCATAAAGAAGCTATTTCCTTATGGACTTCATTCCACCATGGTGCAGCTGCCATTAACCTTGGGGTAGAAATTTCTGTGAAATACCTGCATGTGAAACTGCATTTGTATTAAGCAATGGTTATGGAAAATGATGGTTAGTAAAGGAGAACCTTTGCAAAATTGGAAAAATCACAAATACCAAAGTGTGTGTATGTCTCTGGAAAGGGGCGCAAGGCATGGTGGGGAGAATGGGCACCCAGGGTCCAAACCAGATCAGGAAAAGTAGAAAGAGGTGGGTTTAGCAAGGTGGCCCCATACTTCCCCTCTCTTGCCCATCTCCTTCCTTGAATATGGCGGGGGGCATTGCGAGAGGGTTTGTGCTGCTGAGAAATAGGACTGTGAGCCATCCTGAGTTGGCCAGGCAGCAGCTGGTGGAGGAGGAGGAGGTCCAGAGGCAAGTTTTAAAGGACTGTGCAGCCTGACCCGAGCCACCCACCAAGAGGGAAGATTTTCCTGGGGAAAAAATGCCAGAGTGGGCAGGAGTTGAAAAAACTTGCAAATAATCAAATCCATGAAAGTCAAACCTGCAAGTGAGGAGGACTGACTATTTTCTGTTAAGATTTTTAATGTAGTAATGTGACATAAATTTAATCACCAATTTAAAATGTATTTAATTGTTTAAAAATTCCCTCCTTCAATATAAATGCCTTTAAATTAATAGTTTTTGGCATAATGATTGTTAACTTTCGTAATAACTTTCCCATCTCTCTAAATAAGCAGGTTCTTTGCAACAGATTCGAATTATGTGGCTCTAAAAAAATGATGCTATCCACTGTTTTATACCATTCCTTTTGCTGCAAATGCCCTGTGGATTATTTGCATGAGAAAAGTGTGTCACAACTGATCCGGCTCGCAGGCTGCATTTAGGCCTATGGTGCACTTCACGCCAATAGTTCGTTGGTGTCAAAAAGTACTTCAGTTCTGTACCGTTTACCCTGTCAGCTCAGTGGGGAGTGGATTGGCAGTGCAAAAGTGAAGTGTTTTATGGCTGGAGTAAGCTGCTGGAGTAAACCATTGCTACTTGAGAAAGTTGATGTGATTGCAGGACATCTTCTTTTCTGAGCTCCATTTGAACTGGACTGGATCAAGTCAGGATTGCCATATAGGCTCTGACTATCACACTGCTGTATTATTTGTGGTGTTGAAGCTACTACAGAATGGCTGTTTCTGCATGCTTCAGTGGAAAGAGCTGCCACAAGGTTTCTTCACCATCTCCACACTGTTGATCCTGGAAACTGGGTTGTGGTGGAGCCACAGTGCAGTATCTCCCATGTTAAATCAGGGATGCAGAGGTAGCAATACTGCATATACTTGAGCACAGGAGGAGTGATGTAAGAAGTGGCCCATAATCTAAAGAATGAAGTGGAAATTATCTGAAAAATCCAAATTCCATTTCCAGAAGAACCGTTTCCTTGCCAATCAGCTGTCCCTTGGATCAATCCACATGATTAAGAATACAGGCACACATCAGTTAACCAAGCCTCCCTTTTTCTCCTCATTCTCTGTCTAGCTGGAAATTTTGTGGTAGCATCACACTGGAGAAGCACAGACTTTTACTGCTGAGTTCCAGCAGCGCGTCTGCACTAAACAATGCAATAAAGCTTGAGCTGGGAGAAATCAGAATTCTGCTGTAGCTGACCATTCTGCAACTGTGTATATCTGCCTATAACAAGCAAAATAAACAGCAGCTACCTCTACATTCCCTTACTGTGTGTGGGTGAACAGCAAAACAGAGAGCAAAGGGGAGAGCAGACAAGCCTGCCTCACCAGCTATCCCCATTGTGTTAAAAATAAGCATAGATCTAAAAGTTTGGCCACCAAAATTGCCATCTTGCCTGTTTCTTTTTCTGGAGCACCATCATGACAAGGGTCTTTACCAACATAGATACATGTCTTCATTTCCTTCCATTCTTCCTTTTCAGGCCAGGCATGCAGCAGAAATTGGAGTGGATGGCATAGCAGTCATTGCCCCCTCCTTCTTCAAACAGGTGAATAAAGGTGAGCAGCTCACTTAGTCCCACTGATTTGTCTTTCCTCTTGCCATTTCTTTAGATAGGAGGTCTTTCAGGATGGAAGTACAGTATTGTATCCACATGAAAACTCAAGATACATATAGGCAGTTTCAGATAATTATGCAAAACTTGTATTTTGGCAACATTTTTCCAATTCATATACCCTCCTTACATTCTCAGAGGAAGTGTTTTGCTTATTCCATGACAGTGTAGGCAAGCTGCAGGACATGGTATTAGGTGCAAATTCAGTTTTCTGAAAAATCTACTTCTATTTAAAAAAGAAAAGTACATTTCTAGCTATAACAGCTTGGACATTCTCCTTGAGAGTTTTTTCAGAGACCAGAGGCATGACTAAAGAAATCCAAGGCAAAAGAGATGCCTTGCTTAGCTGATTAAATTATGTAAGATGAGGATGATAAGTTTCTTAACCTCCTACCATCTATTTACTCTTGGTGATCCATCTGGGATGATGAAGGACCAAGTTAATAGAGAACTATGACTGCTCCTTAAGAGTGGAGCAATAATCAAATTTCAACTGGAGCAGCAGGGGGCAGTAGTGGCAAAATCCTAGTGGTGCAGGCTGAGTCAGGCCTGCTTCATTCTCACTATAGAGTTAATAACACCTCTTTTTCAAAACCACTCAGGTCTTCCAGGGCTTTCCTTGCCTTCTGTCTTTTAGATGCATTAGTTGCCTTCTTGCGGGATGTTGCAGCTGAAGCTCCTGGTATCCCATTCTATTATTACCACATCCCTCACCTCACTGGTATAAAAAGTAAGTGTTGTTCATCTTCTAGACCATCCTAATTTATCTTAGAGAAAAACCAAAAACAGATTTATATATGTATATTTATTTGTGTATGGTTCCTGTCCTGTGGCCAAGAAAGCCACCTGCGCAGCTTAAAGAGATAATAAATAGCATCGAACTCCCTGCCTTTTGGCTTATAGTCTAAGATGCAAAACAGAAGGAATAGTAGATGAGGCAAAAGGAAACAAGAACATTCAAGTTAAATCTCTTGCAGTAACCAACTGCACTGAAAACAGTTCATTTAGCCTACTGGAATGACTGCTGGTAGGTGCCAGTTGTGGAATGCCCAAAGGTAAGTTGTCTCTCAGGACAGGCAGTGGAATAGTCCTGCTTTTCTTCTGTCCTTCTGCTCTGCAGCTTCTTATTCTCAGTCACCTCCAAATTTCTAGTCACCTCCGCATTTGCATGGAAAGCTGATAGCATTCAAGTAGTTTCTTTGCTGAGAGTGAGGAGCAATGGTTCTGAGCACTTAACTTATCTCCACTTCTTCTCTCACTATGTTCGTGTTAGCATATATGCCTATGCCCCTAAGATCTCCTGACTGCCAGACCCTGACCCATCGCATCTGTACCACTGTGAGCCTTCAGCCCATGTCCAGCAGCTTCAGTCTAAGTCTACAGTTGTAAGCATGCTTACTTACAAGTAAACCATCTGAATTCTCCAGGTCTGACTTCTGAGTAAGCATGTATAGGACTGCTGATGTAATGGGTACCAGGCCAGGCTCAAACCTCACAATGGCTGAGTCTTCTGAAAGTTTTATTAATAATCATTCCAGCAGAACTGTGTTTGGGGGAGGCAGTAGTGACTAGTTTCATATATAGAACTAATACTGGCGAATTCATTTATCTAATTCAGTCCCATTTTTTCATACTTTTACCAGAATTATTGTGGCTTTTTCCCTGATCTGTCTACAACTTATATATCAGTTTGGGGTCAGTTATACGTTCATAATTCCCTCAAAGAATCTTGGAAATTGTAGTCTGAGGATGCTGACTACAGCATTCTGCTCAGGGACTACAGTTCTCAAAGCTTTTGATCTGAAGCAAGAGAAAAGCTGTTCCAATTTGACAATATACTTTATAGTCTATTATTTATACTGTGTTGTTATGATGAATTCATTGCCTTCCGTAACTGTGGAAAATGGACTTTCTGGAGTACTCTCCTGTGTCTTGCAGAATAGAATTGCAACCTCTATTATGCCATAATGTTGTGAATGGTGGTATATGTACTTTGCCTGAGGAGATCTGGGTTTTTTTTTTCTTGTGACCCTTTTAATGCAGTTTGTGTTGAAGAGCTACTAGACGGGATGACAGAGCAGATTCCCAGCTTTAAGGGGGTGAAGTTCAGTGATACAGACCTCTTAGATTTTGGACGGTGTGCAAAGAAAAATGAGAAAGGCCAATTTGCTCTTCTCTATGGTGTGGATGAGGTAAGGCCTTTCTATGTAAATATGGTGTAAAAGCGGGGAGAGATACCCCAAACCTATAGGCTGAGACCAAAATTCTGTTAAGTGCTAGTGAAACATCCACCAGCCTACTCACATTAGACATCCAGAAGGTGAAGGCTGCTCCTTTTCTTCCAGCTATGCAATGACAATTAGATAGTGCCAAAGTATCCTGCCCCTCCCATGATGAATCACTGACCATTGGGCAGAGCTGTAACATGGTAGAGTCTGGCTGCCATTGAGCAGCCATGAAAGAAAAAGCAGCCATTGCTCTCCTGAGCTCTGGGAGGAGGAAGCCTGCCCCTGTTTCACTGACTGAGTAATGGCAGCCAGATAGCAACAGATGCAATTCTGCCTCCTCACCCTAGCTCCCAGCTTCTTCTGCGTAGCTACTGGATACCACTTTGAAGAAGGCCTGAAAAACTGCTTATAGTGGTATAAGCTCCAGTGACACCAGTGTAAAGTACCAAGATTAATGCCCTAATCTAATGCATAGGTAGTCTCAACCTGGCCTGTAAAGGGTCTGGTGATGTTGTTCTTCCTTCGTGTAGTCCTACCTTCTGGGGAATTCCAACCTGCTCAATTGGGAATTGGAGGGAGGGAGGAATTTCTCCCGTTGCTTCCAGACAGAGAGATAGCAAGGTAATTCTCTCTCCATCTTGCTCACATTCTCCACATTGTGAAGGTGAAAGGGACAGGGGAGAATCTTTTTTGCTACCTCTAGGTAGCAAATTAGCGCTGATTAAATATAACAGGGAGTCCTTCTCCACTCTGCTTGTGTTCTCAATTGAGGAGGAGAATAAGGTAGGCTGTGCAGTGGTGGGCTGAGAAGAACCCAAAGAAAGAGAAGAGGTACGTGTATGCAGTGGCTGTGCAGTGGCAGGGGTGAGAAAATGTGGAAAGACGAGAGGAAATGATGAAGGCAACTTGCTAGCCATCTGTACACCAGGTTTTATATCTCCAAAGATCCCCTGTGGTGCTGGGCAATATTATCTTGGGCAATGTTATCTTTTTTGGAATAGGTCTTCCAAAATCACTTCACCATCATGGCCACTGGCCATGCTGGCTGGGGTATTCTGGAAGTTATTAGTTCCAAAGTATCATTTTCTCATCTCCTGTCCTCTGTATGCCAAAGAGAGAGTTGCTAAGCTAACTTTTTGAATGATTTCTACTTAAAAAGTGAAATAATGGAAATAATTCTGCAGCAAGTGATTCTCCTGCAATATCTTAATTTAATTCAAACTACAAGAAACTAAAACCTAGCCTTCTTTGTTTTCCCTAAGTAGCAACTCCTGAGTGCGCTGGCAATGGGAGCAACAGGAGCAGTTGGAAGGTCAGTCACTTTCAATCATCCTTTCCATGTAGCTCAGAGTGGTTGCAGAAGTGCCAAATCTCCTGTAGTAAAAAAGATTCTCACCCAGTGCATTCCTGCTGTTGCTTTTGGCCCTGCACTCCTTTCATTTGTGCAGTTGAATGCCAGTTATGATAAATTTAATTTGAGAAATATACAGGCTTTCTTTGCCTGGTGTCTGATATCTTCTTCTAATCCCAACCTGTGCCTACAGTTGCCTGTAATTCTACTTTTTGCATCTTCTTCCTTCTGTTCTCTCCAGCTGAAGTAAATACTATTACGATTAAAGACAAGTCGACACATGTTGCTCCCTCATCTGTTGATAACTGTAGCCCAGATATGTGAACTCTTTGCACTGAAAAATCTTGAGGTGTTTTTTCTTTAAACTCATTTAGTTCGCAGTGGTTCCAAATGTGGATTGGACATGATAATTGCTCTGTCGAGAGGAAATCAGACACAGTTGTTGGTCATCCTTGAGTCCTGTGTGTAAGCTAGTCTTAAATTAGTTGTTTCTTGAATCACCTGGAGACACTGCCTGTGGTTACGAGTGGGCACACTCAGGGTCATTTTTGGCTCCTCTGATCTCCTGGTGGCCTGCAAGAGTGTATCCTGCAACACCAGAAAGTGATGTTTTGAGTGATTGGAACTCACTTCCTGTCAGACAAGCAGTGCCATTCTCTTGGTTGATTGCTCTCTTGAGGTGGGCCATCACCACACTGCTACCATTGTCATTTAGGAATATCAGTAGTGATGTTTCATCAGTCCTGATCACTTTTGGCATGGGGCCTTTTTTTCTGATGTTTTGGGCTGGGGCCAAAAAAGCATTTTAAAAGTTGGGGTTCAAAGTATTTCTTCTCTCTCCTTACAGCTGGTGAGGATGAAACAGTTGCATCACTGTAGTTGGTTTGGGGCTGGTAGCGAGACTGATAATTGTGAAGTGCAGCTAAGGTGAATAACTTTATGTGGAAAAGCCTGAAGCAGAGACAGTTTGTGCATGCACAAGAGCTTCAAGATTGATGTTTTTTGACAGATACATGAAATGTGTGAGTTTCCTAGGGTTCCTGGTGGTTACTGTAATTGGCTTGGATGCCAGTATGAATGTATAGGTCTGTTACCACCCTCAACATCCCTGTCCTGTGGGATGTACCTTTTTGTTTTCATATTTGGTCAAGTTTATGGCTGGAAATACATGATCAAAGCTATGCTGACTGGACAGGCAGGCTGCCAGAATGGTCAAAATTCAAAGAGGAGTAAGTGGAAAACCCTGGCATCAAGAAGTTCAAGCTGATCTCTTCCCTGATCTCAGATCTTTGCATTTCAGAACAAGCCTGGATAAGCCAATCAGAGACCATTCCTTTTGATCTCACTCTACAAAGACCTTTCCTACACACACCCTACTGGTCCAAACTTCAAGAGGTTATCATGATTCTCATAAATTTTGTCACTCCCAATGTCAAAGCAATCACCTATCCCAGACTCTTTTGGTCAGTCCTGTGAGAAAGTTTTAGGCTTTGCCAGACCCTGACTTTGGTTCCAGCAAATTCTGGTCCATGCTACCCTCAGGCTTCGCTGCTTCAACCTTTTTCTTTAGGACTGGTAACTATTACCCCTTTTCATCCCTAATTGCTCTCTAGCCAACCTTTCACGCCTTATTTTCTGATAGCTTTGTATGGTTCTTGAGTGTGTCTGTTTGTGTGTGGTTGTCCTTTCCAATAAAATGTATAGTTTTATCTTTAAACTGGGGCCGCTCTGCAGTAAGTACTGATACACATAGTTGAAAAGATCCTGCCCATTACCCTCCTCTCGCAGGTCTCTGAGCTATAATCTCCCAAAATTCTAAAGAGAAGCTGGCATTGAGTGTGGACTCCAAAGTCCCCCACCTTTTAGGATAACAGGTCCTGTTAGTGAGAGCTGGTGAAGAAATCTAGTAGGGTAATGATGTTGGAGTATTCTCTGTGTACCTGCCTGTAACATCTCTACACTGGGAGGATAGGATCAAAACTGTTACCCTGCCTGCTCTATTCTAATTTCAGTGATGGTGCTGATATTTCTTTAATGCTTATTATACCTGATTGTTGGGCTGTCGTCTTTTACAGTACATATAACTACTTTGGCAAGACAAACAACTTAATACTGGAAGCTTTTGCCAATGGAGATCTTAATTCTGCACAGAAATACCAGGTATAGTGTTTCTAACTCAAGCTGATCTCAGCGTAACGTAAGAGGCCTGGACACCTTCTGCCATCCCTTTTTGTATGTAATACCTATAGCATCCTCTGTAAGTTGCAAGTACTCTGTATAGGATCTTTGAAATCATTTGAGAATAATAATGTTACTGATTTTATAAATATCTTAAAGAGTAATTTGGGGAGGATTTTGGTGATTTCTCTGTTCTTAAAGATTTTTTAAAAAGTGCTTCAAATAGTGCACCACCAAAGTCATATCCAATATTAATGTAATATAGTGTTAACAGTAATAACACTAATGTGTTAGCTGATGTAGTGTGTTGAGCGCTGGCTTCTGGAACAACAGGATTTGAATCCCCACTTGGCCATAAAACCCACTGGGTGACTTTGGGTAAGTCACACTCTCTCAGTGGCAGTGAAGGTCAACAGCAACCTGCTCTGAACAGATCTTGCCAAGAAAGCCCAATAATTGGATTTCCGTAGCGTAACTGTAAGTTGGAAATGACTTGAAGGCACACAACAACTTTTCAGTAATTTTAAGTGTTGATTCCAAACTCTGGGAACTTAGAAGCACATTGTGACCATTAAAACACAGAAACAGACCTCCAGGTATATATGTAACTTACTGGATGAGGGCTATTCTCTCCCTCCCCATTCATGCTCTGCATTTATAACAAGACATTGTTATATTCTGAATTTATAACAAGACATTGGCTGAGATCCTGTTTGATGCTGATGAAGCATAAAGCTCCGCAAGCTTACTTGCAAAGATGATCTGGCAGGAAGTGCAGCTCTCCTATATACACACACCAGCAAATCAGTGACTATTTTGCTAATGAGGAGCTGCACCTGGGTGCTGTCAGCAGCTTTTATGGAACCAGAAAAAACACATTGCTTAAGCAGGTACTAAATACCTCCTTGCATAGCATGCAATAAGTAGTTACAGTGGGCCCTCCTTATGCAAGGTCTCTGGACATGCAAATTTGAGCATCCACAAATGTGTCACATTCGATACCTAAAATGGCAGTGATGTGCGAAGCTCCTATGTGCGCTTTGCTGCTGTTGAATATAATGAAATGTCAGCATGCACAAATTTCACCGTTCACAGGCTTCCTAGAATGGATGCCTTATACATATGGAAGGTGCACTGTGCACTCATGTAGCACCAATACTCCAGCGTAAGTCACCAAGAAAATTTTGGCCATTCTGAGTAGCAGATTGTAGGCGACTTGCCACTGTGCCAGTAGTGTCAATCCACCTACCAATCCAGATACTGCTTGCAATTCTCTGATACAGATTATGAAGCTACAAGAGAACCTGAAATCTTTCTTGTTCATTACTGGGAAAGAGTTGCTGAATTCTACTTCCTGCACCAGTAATTAACTAATTGTGAGAGGGTTCCAGCTCTCTAAGAGGGATGCTGTTCCAAGCTACTCCACACTTCCTCCTCCTTTTTTTTTATTATTTAGCAACTGTATATCCTACACAAGTATTTCCAGGGTGATTTACAAAAGCATAAAAGCAATAATATCAGGATAAAAACCTTAATATAAATAAAAATATAGCAGAGAAAGAAGAGTGAAGGAAGCAAACTGGATGGCAATTTTAAAGGCCTAGGAAAATGAGAGAAGTTATACATTGGCGCTGAAATAGCAGAATAAGCAGCAAAAGAAACCTCTTGCAGGACAGCTTTCCGTATATGCGGTCTACAGTCAAGAATGATCTCATTCTCATCCACCTCACCTCAGAGAGAGAGCACCTGGAAGAGGGCTTTAAGATAGAAGTGGACAAATTTTTGGATTACATCTCAGTTCATCCCACATGGCAATTGCTGGTGACACCATTTGTTCATTGGGTATGCTGGTCTATGGGAGTTGCAGTCCAGCTACATCTGAAGGGCTACAGGTTGCTCTCCCCACCTCTGTTCTGACACCTGGGCACATCAACATGTTGATTAGTAAGCTCACAAACCAAGGAATCTGAAACCAAAAGGATTTGGAAATGGTCTTGAAGTCCAAAGAACTACTCTTAAGAACTGGAAAGATAAGTTTCCAGTGCCTGGTTCCAGTTAGCAGCTGTCCCTTGAATTAATCGCAGTTAGCTCAGAAGCAACACCATGTACAGTATGTTACAGTCTTGTAACGAGAGATCACTAAAACCTGGATAACCATAGCCAGGCTGTCTCTGTCCAGAAATGGTTACAGCTGCTAAAAAGGACTTTGTGACACAAATGGAGCTAGAACCCCCCTCCTCCCCTCCAAAATCCCTGTGAACCCCTATCTGTCAGGCTGTGATGCCATCCAGAATTGCGTGAATGCCACTTCTCCGTATAGTTTCTGCCTGGATCCAGTCCATGACTGACTCCAGACATACATTTAACACTTCAACAGTCTCCACTGAATTGGGCATAAAGGATGAAACAGTTGAATGGCAGCTGCATAATGATAATACTTCTTTCTCCAAATCCCCCTATGACCTCAGCAGTTTCATGGAGATGTCTAGAACAAGACAGAGCCAAGTAACCCACATGTCATGAGGCTGAGCACTGGAATGTGTGCACGCACACACACACTCTCTCTCCTACTTCCAGCTGGAATATTCTCTCTGGTTAGCAATTGAATCCATGTAATACCAACAGCCTATCCAAAAGAAGTTATGTAAAAAACAAACTAATTAATAATTTTGTGTTTCTCCTAGTTCTGGGTTCAGGAATTCCTCAGTTTTGTTATTGCTCAGGGTAGGTACAACTGTAGACTGAATATTTTTCTGCCCCTCCTGGATCGAATGATTCTGAATTCTGTGCAATTCTGAGTTTCTGTCACCCATGTATGTTCTAAAAGACTCCATTCAACCGTCTAACTCTTTCTTTTTCTTTGTAAATTGGCTTTAACACTTCCTTCAGATATACTTTTTGCCCCATTGTTGTGTAGCGTGATCCCGTTGATTCAGGAAATCTAGATTGCTTTTCATTCATACTGACTTCTTTTTGAAATGCATTAACTTTTTACTAATCTTTATTGAAATATTATTGTAACAATAACATCAATAACATTAAACATTGATTTATGTACGAGGTACAATTCAGCTACCAACTTTTTAATATGAAAGTAATTTGTATATCCATTTGATCTGTCAGAATATTGTCTGTTCCCATATATATGGATATAATCTCAAATTGGATTTCCGGTATCATCTGTCTGTTTATAAGATCTTGCTTACTTAAATGTAGTTTAGCTAAACTGCAAATTAATAAAGTTTAATGAAAAAAATCAATGAATAATTTATTAAAAGTTTTAACTATAGTGATTCCTTTGCCAGCCAATAAATGAGTGTGTGATATATCAGCCTCTGAATTTTGGGAGTTCAGGCATACCTCAGTTAATGAAATCTCTGATTAACAAGTTCCTTTTTACACCTAACCAGGTCCCTTTTCTTTCTTGTCCTCTTTCTAGCTGGAAGGTTTTTTTTAGCCATATCAGCATTGGGAGGATGGTGAAGGAAGGCTGGGGAAATGCAGACTTTCAGTGCTGGGTTGCAGCAACATGTTCTGTAGTAAGCAATGCAATAAAGCTTGAGCTGGGAAAGAATGAGATTCTACTCTAGCTGAACCTGCTGTAGCTGTGTGTGCCTGCCTATAACAGGCAAGGTAAACAGCAGCTGCCCCAGAATCCTTCACTGATCATGGGTGAACAACAAAAGGGGAAAGCTGATAGGGCTGCCGTACCACCTACTCCCAACTTGCTAAGAAATCATAAATTATATACCTGGCCACCAAAACAGGAATCATAAGAAAAGTGGAGGCTGGCAAAAGAAAAAAAAAATCCCTGGGTTCATTTTGGAAGAAGCTTTCAAGTGGTCTTTAGAATGTCCAAAATGTTTTCTTTACTTAGTACAAGGCTTCCCTGACCTGGTGGTTTTTCTTATGTATGTAATGTTAGTTTTGAGGTGAAACTTTACTGAAACATATTGAACTGCTCTATATTGTGGTATAAGAACCTATCCCAATGATTTCTGTGTTATTTCTGCCTCTAGTGCTAAATTCTCAAATAAAGAAGTCATGTCCAGGAACATATCCCTTTTGTTAACTAAGGTCTGCCTGTGGTGTATCATCATAAATGTGAACTGGATAGTCTCTAGGTTGAATCTGTACTCTGCAATGAACTAATTTGGTATTCTTGCATACCCTGCTCCCTCTCTATCTGGGATATGGCAAACTAATCCCATTTTGCAGGGTTATAATAAAGATTTAAACAAGAACATTAATGTGAAAACCTTAGAACATTTGAAAACATTATTTTAGGGATGTGGAATGTATGGCCCACCACCTCTTGTTGGATTGCAGTTCTCATCATCCCTCATCATTAAGTATGTTGTGTTAGGGCTGTTGGGAGTTGCAGTACACCAACTCTTCAAGGGCTACATGTCCCTCACCCCTGCAATATAGAAATTGCAAGTTAATGATGGCCAATCATTTTTTTTTTATTTTTTAAAAACAAATTGCTTCACGTAATAGACCATGGTGATGATATGAGCTAAGGAGAGGTGGTGTGCTTAAGAAGTTCATTTGTGCTCTCTTTTTATTTTTATAGGCTTTGGTGTTCCACAGATCAAAGCAGTTATGAGTTTGGTTTCAGGGATACCCATGGGCCTGCCACGGCTTCCACTCTCAACTGCCTCAGAGGATTTTGTTCTCAAAGTGAAGGCCAAACTAGAAAGCCTAAAGAACTCTCCCTATACTTTACTTTAAGTGTCAACATGGCCAGCATGGTCATATATGACTTAGTGATCTGTTATCACTTGGAACTGAGTATGTGAAATGAGATGGGCACTGTGCTGTTCCGTGAGATCACTGACTAAATAAGTCTGGACTGATTAGCTTCTTATTAGGGACAATCAAACAATGTTCTCTAACCATTTCTTTGTGGAAATCAAGAAGAAATCAACTTAATTCTGAAAATCTGAAAAAAATGTTTGTTGCAAGAGAAGTACTTCTGCTTCCAGGTAAAATTCTAGAGTCCTTCCACACAAAACAAGAAAAACAACAATGTAAGTGAATCTGGTAGCTCTTACTCTTACTTCATAGTTACAGAACTTCAAGGTCTAACTTCCAGTGTTTCAACTATACAAGTTCTTGAAACTTGCAAAGTGTTTTTAAACCTTCCTGACCAGTGGAACATCCAACATCGGGCATGACCAACCAGTGTTGTTCTCAGTGATTGACAACAGTGTCTTGGATAACTGCTCATTTTAAGGGATGAAGGCATGGGGAAAAAAATAAAGCTTCATGGTACACTCCAGAACAAATTTGTTTCTAAGCAAACACTGTTTCAGAGTGAATCCTAAACCTGGAATTTTATCTCAACTCCTCTTTCTGTGCACTTTTACTCAGAAGTAAATCTTTACTAATAGAAATATAGTTTATTGTTAACTTAGATTTTTTGCCTTTGAGAAATAAAGATATGTTTTTAATGCATATTTCTACTATGGACAGTGCATGGTAGTTTTTCCTAAACCCTGATGCCCTCCACACATGTGTGACTACAGCAGAGGAAACTAAAATGGGCTGGAAGGATTGGTTTCCTCTGCGTCAAGAATGAGCTGGATGACGTTAGGAGAGGCATGGCCATGGCTTGACTTCATAGGCATGGTCAGACCCAGTTCCCCAGCTGGGAAAACCTGGGCACAATAAACTCACCTGGCACCCCATTAGAGAAGAAACAGAGTGGGTAAAGCCCTAAAAAAAGTCATGTAGTGTTCCTGTAGCCAGCACTTGGATCTGGTGGTGGTCCTCTTGCAAACTCTTTCCTGTGGACGAAAAGGAAGGGGAGTAAATTGCTCTCATATGGCATTGCCAGATGCTGGCTGAGGGCCAGACTGAGACTCTTATGACACTTGGAAGGACAAGCTAAGAGCAGGAGACTGAGTCCCTGCTACCTCTGATTGGAGACTGAGTGTAGCATTCAAGATCCCCCTGCACACATGGCAGAATCCCCACTGTTCTCTCCCAGATGACAGGGACTCTTCTCTCTCCAGGATTGGGTAGGGTTGGTGAGTGCTTCCACCTGACTGGAGATCCCTTTTCCAAATGTCACAAATCTACACTGGAACTTTTTTTTGTCATATCTTTTTTAAAAATGAAAGTGAAGGATTTGTATTCTGGTCTTGTTTTGATGAGAAAATTATTTCTGGCATAATAGAGTTTTTATACACCTCCTCTTGCCCCCTCATCTGAGAAATTTCCATTCTCAATTGCCAGGATAAAAATGAGAAAGAAGACTGTATAATCCTGGTTAGAGCATCTGTTCACATCCTAACACCTGGGAGATACAGCCATGTGAACTTGGTTTGCTTTTGAGCTTGTACCAGCTGCTGGAGTTGGAACTCGGAGGGAGGGTGGGAAGTATGTATGTGTACTATGTATGCTTATTTGGTTGGCCTCCTGCCTGATGTTTACCACGGCCTTTGTTTGTGTTTGTGAGAGGCTTCATTTGAACACAGTCTCAATCCTGGTATTTAGAGATGGTATTTAGGCTGAATTAAGGTAATCCTTTTCCCCTAGATTCTACCCAACTCACTCCCATTTATGCTGGAAAAAGTCGCCTTTTGTGGTAATTTCAGCAGCAAGTGGCATGCAAATTTTTGTTGATCTTACTGTTCTTCGGTGAGGGATTTCTATGTCTAATTTGGAAAAATAAAGATGAGCAAATAGCAATTTCCCCTTTTGCTGACTGAAATGTTTTATGCAAGTACCCTCCACAATGAAAGATTGTGCTGTGTTTTCTATTGAATGTGTACATTATCTTCCATTAAAGGTACAAGGTATTCTCAAGTACCTTCCAATAACTGTTCAGTTCTCTTCAAACCTGCAATCCAGTGCTGTTTTCCTACTCTTCACTTTCCACAGAAAAGGTCATGTTGTTGCTCCTTTTGCAAGGAGACAGCTGTCCAGAAGTGCCAAGTTCTTACTTTGTGAGGCTGGAAGATCTAGTAAGGCAATTTGCCCATTTTTCCTCCCCCTTGAATTCAGCTAGAACAAAATCTAGCACATCTGCCAACTCCAACACTTAAAACTACTGACCGTTACGAATGTATTTGGACAGGCCAATGTTATTTCTGGCAAATTTCTCCCTTTACTAATCTGATATCAAAATGGGAAATTGTATATGAATGGTGGCTAGCTTGCCAGGTACATTTTGACCATTAAATTTTCATGGGCAGATTAACTGGACCTTCTCTCCCTGACAGCAACTCCTTGTAGTTCCAAGCATTTGATTCATATCTTGAAAGAATGATATAAGTAGTAAACCTGCTTTGCAAATAAAATTAAATGGTCTAAACTGGACATTAGAGGCAAGGAGGGAATAGACCCTGAACATAGCTTAATTCAAACCACTGTTCAGACCTCAAACATAAATCATATATCACCAACCATATCAAAGTGTGGGAGTGTATGGCCTGGTAACGCCACCATTTTCTTTTTTTTATATCATTTTATTCAAATTTCTCATATATAGAACAAACCTTATTACTGTAAATTTACATGAAATATTTTTGATCTTCCACACTGATCTAGATTTCATTTCCAACATCTCTTAACATAGTTATATCAATGTACCGCTTTATGCTGATAAAGTTACATGATAGTTCTTGCATTTCATTCTCTACATTACAGTTCCATGGTTTCCATCAGTAGCCCCCTCACTGGTTATCTTAACCATGAATCACTCATCTTCATTTAACAGTGCCCAGCAATTGCCCGTTACAATCTGCCATTCCTTTTTGATCTCATCGTCTGTTTTCCCCTTTAGTTTCTGTGAAACTATATCAGCATTTCTATTTTCCATAAATGTTCCCCACCATTGTTCTATTGTAGGTATTTGTTGAGTTTTCCAAAGCTTTGCATATTCTATCCGGGCTGTTGTTATCATATAAAGAATTATTCGCCAATATTTCTTTACTTCAGTACCATCAAGTACCTTTGTCATATTTAACAAATACAATTCCGGTATCTTGGCAAACTGAACTTTCATTATAGCACAAATTTTATTATCTGCATCAGTCCAATATTTCTTAGCTTTGGGACATGACCACCACATGTGATACATCATACTGACCTCTTTCTGACACTTCCAACACAGACCGGTACCTGTATTGTAAATCTTTTTTAATTTCTTTAGTGTCATGTACCCTCTATAAAACAATTTATAATAGTTCTCTTTCAAATTCTGAACAACTATAAATTTTTGTGTCTTTTCCAACTTTCTTCCCAGAATTCTAACTGAATTGAATGTCCAATATTTTGAGCCCATAAGATCATTGCTGACTTAATTGTTTCTTCTTGCCTTTCCTGTTGTATTATTTCTTGATATATATGTGATAATAAATGAGGGGATTTTCAAACAGCCGTTTAATAATCCCTGTTTTCTCTTTTGATTCTATTCCATATGTCTTTAAGTCCATTTGAAACCTTTCAGTTAACTGTCTGTATGGGAACCAACTTAATGTTATTCCTTCTAGTTCCAATTTTTCTCTTGTTTTGATCTTGAAATTATTTAAGACTGATTTCTCTAATATGTCTTCATATCGCAACCATTTGTCTGTTTCAATCCATCTACCGAAGAAGGCTTCCTGAGGGGACACCCATGTGGGAAGCTGCCTTATGCTTTTAATCTTATATTCATTCCATATCTTCAAAAGTGATTGCCTAATGTAATGATGCGTGACATCTTTATCAGTTATTGCTTTGTCATAAAACATATAGGCATGCCATCCCATCCTCAAGTCCGCACCTTCCATTGCCAGGATTCTCATATCTTGTAAGTCAACCCAGTCTTTTAACCACGTGAAGGCTTTGTAATATAACTGAAAATCTGGAAGTCCCATTCCACCTCTACTCTTTTGGTCTGTCATGATACTCCACTTTATTCTGGTTTTTTTCCCTTGCCATATAAATTTAGTCAGTTCTCTCTTCCATTGTGTAAAAGGCTTGTTGTTTGTTATAATAGGAAGATTTTGAAACAAGAAGTTCATTTTTGGGAGTACGTTCGTTTTTATTGCTTCTGTCCTCCCCATCATCGATAAACGCATAGAAGTCCAACTTTCCAAATCTTTTGTTATTTCTTTCCATTTTTTTTCATGATTATTTTGGTAAGGCTTATTATTCCTTTTAGCTATCCATACTCCCAGATACTTTGCCTTTCGAGCTCTGTTAAATCCTGTTAATTCTGCTAATTCCTTTTCTTCTCTCTCAGTCATGTTTTTAGTCAACAATACTGTTTTATCCTTGTTCACTCGAAATCCAGAGAATTCGCCATATTCTTGAACTATTTTAATCAAATCTTTAATACTTCTCCCTGGGTCACCCAAAAACAAAACCAAATCATCAGCAAATGCTTTTAGCCTATATTGATATTTCTTACTTTGAACTCCTTTTATGGTTTTATCTTCTCTTATTGCATTGTTAAGTATTTCCACTGTCAAAATAAACAGAAGAGGGGACAAAAGACAACTTTGTCATGTCCCTCTATGCAATTCGATCGGTTTTGTTTTTTCTCCATTTATGACCAATCAAGCTTGTTGTTGATTATAAATTGCTTCAATCCATGACACAAATTTGTTTCCAGCGTGCATCTGTTTAATCACTGACTTCATAAATGGCCAGCTGATCATGTCAAAAGCCTTCTCCGCATCAACAAATATCATAGCCATTTCCCGTTCATTGTGCCTTTCATAATATTCAATTATATCTAAGACCGTTCTTACGTTATTTCTCAAAGTTCTTTTTGGTAAAAAACCATTCTGGTCTTCATCAATGACTTCTGTCAGCACTTTTTTAAGCCTCGTTGCAAGGATTGAAGCAAAAATCTTATAATCTGTATTCAAAAGTGATATTGGTCGATAATTCTTTACATCAGTTAAGTCTCTACCCTCTTTCGGAATCAGCACCATATTAGCTTCTTTCCAGGTAACGCCACCATTTTCAATATAGGATCTAATGCAGTCAAGGACACTCAGACTCACATGTCCAGAGACTGTGGATAAGGAGGGCCCATTGTAACTGGCAATTGCAGAACTTTCTTTTAAAAAGGCAAGTGCAATGTTCCGAGGTCTGCAAAACAAGCTATGAAAATTAGTGGCTAACATTATTTTTAAAAGTCTTCAGGGCCTGAGTGTCCAGGCTGGATCCTCTTCACTGGATCTCATGACAAGTGGAGAAATCTCACGGCAAGTATGCTGCATTAAAAACAAGGATTTGTTGGTTAGTTGGTTGGTTGGTTTTTTGTTTTTAAATAGGCTGCTGACTACCACTGCTTTGGAATGGCTGTTGTAGACTCTTTTCTCCAGGGGTCTGCTTAGTCATCTCATTCTCTTCCAGCCCTCAATTTAAAGTTTCTTAAATCAGAGCCAATACCAAGGTTTGGGGAAATATTTTAGTATTTGCTGCCTTGGAAGTCGCTGAATATGATATTACAGTAAAGGGCACTGATTAATGGGAATAACCATTAAAATGTAGAGTTAGAAAAGTTTTTTTAACCTTTTATTTGGACTACAGATTCCATTGTAGTCCATCTCTGCAAAGTAGTACTTGCAAAGAGGTCTTATAGCTAGGAATGATTTGGCTTTTGTCCTCCTGTTCAGTGCAGAACTTAGAAAACTTAATTCACAATCAGTGAAATGCGTGTAAGATTTTGTATTTCTTTTTTTCTTTGAATGATATGCTCTGAACAGCTATGGGTAAAATTTGATGTAACCACCTGAATCAGTGGCGGAGCTTGGAGTGTGTGAAGGGGGAGCAGGAGGGGGCGGGGCTGCAGCGTGAGGGGCGTGGCCACTGTGCTTGGGGGGTGTGGCTGCTGTGCATGGGGGCATGGCCAGGGCACATGAGGGCGTGGCTACAAGCCAGGACATCCCAAAAACATTGCTGCCTAGGGCAAGTCCCCCCTCACCCACACATCCCCATGCGACTGTACTGAATGACATCATTGGGGCATGGCTAGGCTTCAGGTTTTGGCTTCCCTGACCTGGCAACCCTAAAATTGCTGACTGCCCATGAACTGTCTTCCAAGGAAGTACTTAAATTAACAGGGGCCTAAATATCCTAAAGACTCCAGATCCCATCTGATCTTGGAAATTGAGCAGCGTCAGCTCTGGTTGGTACTGAAAGGGATTGGTGCTTGTAAGGCAGATCAGCAGGTGCTATAGGCTGTATTTCAGAGGAAAGAACAAGTGAAACGACACTTGAGTACTCCTTGCCTAAGAAATTCCTGTGAAATCTATGAAGTAGCCATAAGTTGACAGGCGACTTCAAGGCATGTGCAGACACACAACTGAATACAAGATTTCAGTCACAGCCACCATGTTTTCACAGCTCCTTCCATTATATGGAGCAACATTCAACAAACTTGCCCATATCCAAACAGACTACACAGCAGTCTAACAGACTTTGTATTAATGGTTCAGTTATCTTCATTTGCAATCGTGTTGTATATAGGAGAATGTCAGCAAGTTACAAGATCTGTCATCACAAGGAGTACATTTGCCCACCAGTTCTCCTTATGAGCTTCCTGTAGGTATCTGGCTGGCCACTGTGAGAAGCAAGATTGGGCACATTTTTTTTATCTGAGCCTTACTTTACCACCCACAAATCTTAAACAGTTACTCATCAAGAATAACAAGCCACATATCAGAGGCAAAAATGATACTACACGAACTGCACATTTCAGCTCTGTCCATTCAGAAACAGTCCAACCAGAACCAGTCACGTAGGGATGGGGGGGTGGTTCGCCCCCAGTGGCAATGTTTTTGGGGTGTCCCAGCTTGTGGCCACCCCCCTGTGCACCACAGCCACATATCCCTCCACACACTCCAAGCTCCGCTGCTGACCAGAACTAATACAAAATGGGAACTCTTACTTGCTCATCTAACCATGTGAAATATGCTGGCAGCAGACTCCTGCATTCCACATGGTATATAAACTATTGAGTCACTGTGCAGAAAACTACTGTACAAATGAATACCAACAGAAACATTTATAAGCTTGCGGGGGAATGTTTAGGTCTCCCTATAGTTGACATAGGTCTTAAATGATCTGAATACCGATACTCAAGTAGGAATTGTTCTACCAGGGATTTCACAGGAGACTTTTTTACCCTTGCGTTAAAGATCTGAGTCAAAACGAATAGATGTTGGTGCTGTTGGCATGAAAAGGTAAAAAAAACACCATGATGTTAATTTATCAATACTAGGTTTGACAGGCCCTTACTTCTCCCAGATTGGTGTGGCGATTCCCAATCTGATAAGGCACCCTGTCTTCACCACTTTCTCCTCCCTTGTGACACCACATTTGTGTAAAGGGCAAGAGTTTTCAAAATTTTAGAACTGTTACCTTGACTTCTGGGAGCCCCCTGGGGGACATCTTGATTTGCTCCAAAAATGCAAAGACTGGGGAAATTAGCAGAGCACTGGCTATAGCAGAACGAGGGGCAGGGTAACCCAGGAGGAACTTCTACCCAATTTTTACGGGGCCAGATCAAGCAAAAAGCCAGACAATCATACTAATAAATGGATTTTATTAACAAATATGTTCTCATGCACCAACACAATCACTCACTCATGCACACAAGGCCTATCGAGAAGGGAAAGAGGTGAAAAATTATAGGGGATATAGTTGAGAAGGAGTAAAGGCAGTGATACTGCACCTTTCCAGAAGTCTTCAGTCAAGGAAGTGGCAAGAAGGGAGGAGCTCAGCAAAGAGAGGCGGCTGAGGGGATCATTCGACTGACAGAGTGCCAGTCTGCTAGTGTGGCGGGGAGTTAGAATCATAGAATCAGAGAGTTGGAAGAGATCCCAGGGGCCATCAAGTCCAACTCCCTGCCATGCAGGAACACCTATCAATGCTTTCCCAACAGATGGCCATCCAGCCTCAAAAAACTCCAAAGAAGGAGACACCACCACACTCCAAGGCAGCATATTCCACTGCCAGACAGCTCTGACTGTCACGAAGTTCTTCCTGAGGTTCAAGTGGAATCTCCTTTCCTGCAGCTTGAATCCACTGCTCCTTGTCCTAGTCTCTGGAGCAGCAGAGAACAAGCTTGCTCCCTGCTCAACATGACATCCCTTGAAATATTTAAACATGGCTATCATGTCCCCTCTTAGCCTTCTCTTCTGCAGACTAAACATACCCAGCTCCCTAAGCCATTCTTCATGGGGCATGGCTTCCAGACCCTTCACCATTTTGGTCGCCCTCCTCTGGACACATTCCAGTTTGTTGATGTCCTTCTTGAATTGAGGTGCCCAGAACTGGACACAATATTCCAAATGAGGCCTAACCAATGCAGAATAGAGTGGTACCATTACCTCCCTCTATCTAGACATTTATATTCCTATTGATGCAACCAAGAATCGCGTTGGCTTTCTTGGCTGCTGCATCACACTGCTGACTCATGTTCAGCTTGTGATCTACCAAGACTCCTAGACCCTTTCACACGTACTGCTATCCAGCCACGTGTCTCCCATCCTATATTTGTGCCTTTCAGTTTTTCTGCCTAAGTGCAGGACCTTACATTTCTCTCTGTTGAAATTCATTTTGTTAGCTTTGGCCTAGCTCTCCAGTCTGTCAAGGTCATTTTGAAATTTGATCCTGTCCTCTGGTGTATTAGCAACCCCTCTCAATTTGGTATCATCTGCAAATTTGATCAGCATGCCCTCCACTCCTTCATCCAAGTCATTGATGAAGATGTTGAATAGCACTGGGCCCAGGACAGAACCCTGTGGCACCCCACTAGTCACTTCTCTCCAGGATGAAAAGCAGCCATTGGTGATCACCCTTTGGGTTTGGTCAGTCAACCAATTACAAATCCACCTAACAGTAGCCCTGTCCAGCCTGCACTTTACTAGCTTCTGTGCAAGAACGTCATGTGGAATTTTGTCAAAGGCCTTACTGAGGTCAGGATATGCTACATCTACAGCACTCCCTTCATCTATCAAGCTTGTAACCTTATCATAAAAAGAAATAAGATTAGTCTGGCATGACTTATTTCTGAGAAATCCATACTGGCTTTTAGTGATTATGACATTGCTTTCTAAGTAATGACAAACTGACTGTTTAATGATCCACTCTAGAATCTTTCCTGGAATTGATGTCAGGCTCACCGTCGAGAATTATTAGGGTCCTCTTTTTTCCCCTTCTTGAAGATGGAAATGACATTTGCCCTCCTCCAGTCTGCTGGGACTTCTCCTGTTCTCCAAGAGTTCTCCAAGATTATTGCAAGTGGTTCAGAAATGACTTCTGCCAGTTCTTTTAATATCCTTGGATGTAATTCATCTGACCCTGGGGACTTCAATTCATCTAGTTTAGCCAGATATTCCTGTACTACTTCTCTACTTATTCTATGCTCCATTTCCCTCATTTCCTCACCTGCTCCCCACACCCCAAGTTGGTTACTTCTATCCTTTTGGGAGAAAACTGAGGCAAAGAAGGTATTGAGTAGTTCTGCCTTCTCACTTCCCCCATTATTAATTGGTCACCTTCTCCACGCAGGGATCCTACCATTTCCTTGTTTTTCCTTTTGTTGCAGACATATCTAAAAAAAGCCCTTTTTATTGTTTTTGATGTCTTTGGCAATCCTGAGCTCATTCTGCGCTTTAGCTTTTCTGACCTTCTCCCTACATCTCCTGGCTATTTGCTTGAATTCCTCTTTGGTGGTTTCACCATTTTTCCATTTCCTGTACATGTTTCTTTTAACACTTAGCTCAGCTGAGAGTTCTTCAGTCAACCTAGACACCTGCCATTTTTCCTCCTTACTGGCACAGCTTTCAATTGTGCCTTCAGTATTTCACTTTTAAGAAACTCCCATCCATCATGAACTGCTTTCTCTTTTAGTATTCTTGACCACGGGATTTCAGCAAGTAACTCCCTAAGTTTAGGATGCGTGTTTGGCTACACTTGGCTTCTCCTTCCCACTGAATGACAAACTCCAAAAGAGCATGATCATTGCCTCCTAAGGATCCCATCACCTCCACCTCATCAACTAGGTCATCCCTGTTGGCCAGGATCTGATATAAAATAGCTGATCCCCTTGTTGCCTCTTCCACCTTCTGGACCATGAAATTGTCTGCAAGGCAAGCAAGGAACCTATTGGACCTTGCAGTCTTTGCAGAATTTGGCTGCCAACAAATATCAGGATAATTGAAATCTCCCATTAACACGGCATCTCTCCTTTTTGAATGTGTGGCCATCTGCTCCAGGAGGGCCTCATCCATGTCCTCAGGCTGGCCCGGAGGCCTGTAGCAAACCCCCACAATCATATCTCTATTATTTCTCACTCCCTTAATTCTTACCCATATGCTCTCGACTTGGCTTCCCAGACTTAAGTCCTGGATCTCTTCACAAGTGAAAACATCCTTGACATATAAGGTTACTCCTCCTCCTTTCTTGTTTGGTCTATTTCTGCAACATAGGTTATACCCCCTTATTCCTACATTCCAGTCATGAGATTCATCCCACCAGATTTCAGTGATACCTATTAAATCATATTTATTTTGTTGTACTAAGGGTTGGAGTTCATCTTGCTTATTCCCCATGCTCTGTGCATTAGTGTAGAGACACTTGAGATGACGTGCCCTTCGTGGAATTCCTGTACTAAAGTTACTTTTCCTCTCCCTGTTGGTCTCTAGTTCTACTTGGCCTGCTCTTATCTATATCATTCGGGCTATTTTTCACAGTACTCACTGAATCTTTGCCCAGAATAATACTGTCCCCCTCCCCAGTTAAACTCAGTTTAAAGACCTCCTGATCCATTTTGCGAGACTGTTAGCAAAACCATTCCAGCCGACGGTTGTAAGGTGCAGGCCATCTCTTGCCAGAAGACCATCTTCGTGGAAATGGAGGCCGACGAGACCCTCCAAAACGGGGACTACTTATAAGGCAGAACATACCTCTTCCTATCCCAGGAAGAACAATGGCCAAAATAGAAGGAAAAATGCCGCACAATAGTAACTTGATGGTTTGCATGATTGGTTCATGTAACTGTATCTCCCCCTTGTAAGATTTGCTGAAGTCGGAGTTGTTCAACCTGGGGAAAACCCAATAATCCCTTCAAGATGGCTTTTTGTGGCTGAGAACCCTTTGTTTGGGTGGACGTGTCTAGCCTGAGGTTTCTTTGGGAAACATGACTGGGGATTTTCCTGGCCTTGACCTAGGTTCAGTCATTTGACCTATTTGTCTACGCACCCACCCGGGCAACCTCTCCGGCATGGAAGTCATATTTGATATTAATTTTATATCCCCCTGGGACAGGGTCTGCCAAGGGGGTAACAGAATCACTTAACAATTTTGTGGTAGTGTGTTTTCTGTGTTACTTGTCCTTATAGACAACTCAAGCCCAGTAAGTATTTACAAAAAATAAACTGTAACATTTATTAAGATAGCCTTAAGAATAAACTACTGTGTTAGAGTTCATATGCAGGTCAATGTTGATAAATTTCCTCAGTGAACTGTTTAGACAATTTTAAAGTTAACTCCCTGCTTAGAAACAGTTCAATTATATCTATTGGCTTTCACAAAAGGTACAGTTATCATACAACAGCACTTTAGCTAGACTTTCTCCCCAAGGCTTAACCCCCAATTTAGGTCACACTCTCTGACCAGATCCTGCAAGGGCTTAATTACTCTTCCACCTCTCACTAGGCTTCCACTGAGAACTAAACCTTCCAGCTCAGCCACCCTCTCTAGCTGACTCTGCTCCCCAGCTCTCACTGAAGGAATAAAAATACCCAAAGGTACTTGGCTTTACATAACTTTCTCTCTCAGCCACAAGGTGTTGGGTCCGAGGCCCTCTGGGTAGGCCCTGTGTTGCACACTCACACATTTCAGGTCAGCCTGCTTTCGCACTAACAAACATATTTGGGGGCTAGCTCATGCTGTTGCATTGCTAGGTCAGACTGCCCTGTATGCTGCACTCCTCTGAGAACAGCCAAAGAATGTTAACACTGGGTGCTTCGCTCCCCGCGCCGTCCGGTATGGTGAGGGGAGAGCAAAGCCTGATTAGAGACTGTCCGCTGCTGTTTCGGGCAGGTAATGAGATTTGGCCACGAGCCTATCATGCACCTGGCCCATGGGTGCCTCAGTAATTGGCATCCAAGGTGGGATAGCCCCCCTCCTGCCCATTTTGGCACAGTGGGTTGATGCATTGGCAGCCTGTTTTGCCACTCACGTACGAGAATCATAGAAATGTAGAGTTGGAAGAGACCACAAGGGCCATCCAGTCCAACCCCCTGCCATGCAGGAAAACCCTCAAAGCACTCCCGACAAGTGGCCATCCAGCCTCCGCTTAAAAACCTCCAACGAAGGAGACTCCACCACACTCTGTGGCAGCACATTCCACTGCCGGACAGCCCTGACCATCAGGAAATTCCTCCTGAGGTTCAGGCGGAATCTCCCCTCCTGCAGCTTGCATCCATTGCTCCTTGTCCTGGTCTCAAGAGCAGGAGAAAACAAGCCCACTCCCTCCTCAACATGACATCCCTTCAAATATTTAAACATGGCTATCATGTCCCCTCTCAACCTTCTCTTCTGCAGACTAAACATACCCAGCTCTCTAAGTCTGTCCTCATAGGGCATGGCTTCCAGGCCCCTCACCATTTTGGTTGCCCTTCTCTGGACCTGCTCCAGCTTATCCATATCCTTCTTGAATTGGGGTGCCCAGAACTGGACACAGTATTCAAGATGAGGTCTAACCAAAGCAGAATAAAGTGGTACCAATACCTCCCTCGATCTAGACACCATACTCCTATTGATGCAACCAAGAATTGCGTTGGCCTTCTTGGCTGCCGCATCACACTGCTGACTCATGTTCAGCTTGTGGTCTATGAAGACTCCTAGATCCCTTTCACACGTACTGTTAGCCAGCCACATGTCCCCCATCCTATATTTCTGCATACCGTTTTTTCTGCCTAAGTGTAGGACCTTACACTTACAAAGAGAACCCTGCTCTGTTGCCTGCCTTGCTTCTCTGATGGAGTCAGAGTGTATGCATGCTTGTGTGCCTTTCGTTTTTCTTTTTGTTTCTTCGCTTAATAAACTGCATCCTCAAAGACCAGAACTGGTTTGGTTCTTGCCTCCCAGCATCTCACGCTTTGAACCTTGCATGGCCACCCAACCCAGGGAGGGTCATGTGTGCTACCACAAGGCTCTCCCACACACTATAGAGCTAGATATCTTTCCCCAGGTGCTCTTCTGATTGCCTAACAACCTGGTTCCAGGCTGCACTGGCACTTCAGATAGCCACATCCCCAGAACTTTGTCACACTAGGCTTAGTATTTTCACTGATTTCTACATTTATGAAGGCTTACTCTGCTTCTTTTATATCAATTTGATCTTCCATTAAATTTTCTGTCTGTACTTTTTACATTTAATTCCCTCTTGATCCTTTTGCAATTTCTCTCTACAACCATGTGTGCATGTGTACACATATATCACTGCTAAAATACTATCCCACCATGGCACTACCTTTCTGCAATGGTGAGACTGCATGCTCCTGTGAAGCAAGAGGCTATGCTAAGCAGTACTGCTGGCAGCATCTCCCATGTCACACAGGATTTAGCTGAGATGAAGCCAGATGACATGTGCCCATGAAACCCTATGATAAGATAATCTAGAATGAAACAAGAGTGCCAGAAGATGACACTCCTAGGTTGGAAGGCACTCAGAGACCTACTGGGGGACAGCAGAGGGCAGGACTGCTGGAATATAACACAAAGTCTGGCCAAATACTATCAGTAAGACTTCAGGAGAAACCCATCAGTATAACCATAATCCAAGTTTATGCTTCAACTACAGAGGAAGAAATTGAAAGATTCCATGCTGGAGTCCAGGAGGAAACTGATCATACCCAAACAAGACATGTTGATAATCATAGGCAATTGGAATGCAAAAGTAGGAAGCAGAGCAGAAACTGATGACAATATGTGTGAAAGAGATCTAGGAGTCTTGGTGGGCCACAAGCTGAACACGAGTCAGCAGAGTGATGCGGCAGCCAAGAAAGCCAACACGATTCTTGGTTGCATCAATAGGAGTATAGTGATCAAGAGAAGTAATGGTACCACTCTATTCTGCTTTGGTTAGACCTTGTCTGGAATACTGTGTCCAGTTCTGGGCGCCTCATTTCAAGGATATCAACAAGCTGGAGCATATCCAAAGAAAGGCAACCAAAATGGTGAAAGATCTAGAAGCCATGTCCTATGAAGAGAGACTTAGGGAGCTGGGTATGTTTAGTCTGCAGAAGAGAAGGTTCAGAGGCGATACAATAGCCATGTTTAAATATTTGAAGGGATGTCATGTCAAGGAGAGAGCGGGCTTCTTTTCCACTGCTCCAGAGACTAGGACAAGGAGCAATGGATTCAAGCTGCAGGAAAGGAAATTCCACCTGAACCTCAGGAGGAACTTCCTGATGGTCAGCGCTTACGGAAGTGGAATATGCTGCCTTGGAGTGTGGTGGAGTCTCCTTCTTTGGTGGTATTTAAGCAGAGGTTGGATGGCCATCCGCTGGGAATGCTTTGATATGGGTTCCTGCACGGCAGGGGGTTGGACTGGATGGCCCTGTGGTCTTTTCCAACTCTATGATTCTATGATTGCAGGAAAATTTGGCCCAGGATCAAGAAATGAAGCAGGAGAGTGACTGGTGTAATTTTGCAAGGCCAACTGTTTATTCATCGTAAAGACATTTCTGCAAGCATTTGGAGAGGCAACTGTATATGTGGACTTCCCTTGATGTCCAATATAGAAATCAAATAGACTACATAGTTGGAAGAAGAAGATGGAGAACCTCTATTCTCTCTGCAAAAACAAGACCAGGAGCAGATTGTGGTACAAAACATGAACTTCTAATATCAAAAATTAGAGTAAAGCTAAAGAGCAACACCAGATCATCATGCTTAAATCCAGGCTGAAGAACATCCCTGTAGAATGTTAAAATAACGTATGTATGTATATGTATGTATGTGTATGTATGGATATATATATAGATATAGGTTTGCACTGTTAAGCCTTAATTGATCAGGAACAAGAAGAACTCTGGACTGGAGTCAGGGTCATTGTCAGGAGAGAATGCAAAAAGAAAGAAAAGCATCACCAGATGACAGATGAGAAGCAAAAGAGGGCAAAAATAGGGACAGAACCCTGAATGCAACTGTCCCCTGATTTGAGCACAATGAAAAAGAGAACTGCTGTTAAAAATCAATGCAGAGAAACAGAGGACTGTTGGACCCTGTGGGTATGTAGATAAGAAAAATTTCAGCAAGTGTTGCTAATTCCGCACCCAAGTAAGAAGCACCACCTGCTGAAATTCTGGCTTCTACACAAGCATTAAAGGCGCAGGTGCTGGTCCAGGTTACACTGTTAACAACTCTGGGGCCACTTCCTCACTGGACTGTTATGGCGGTATTATTCCACTTTCAACATCCTATGGATCCCGGGGTTTGCGGTTTAGGGAGGGGTCTGAGGCCCCTCCCTAAACCGCAAACCCCAGGAGAGGCGAAACGGCCTAGGCAGGTTCTGGTCTGGAGGCTGTGACGCTGCCTCCTAATAGGAACATTATTTTTATTCGTGTGTACACCCTCTTGTTTTTTCCCCCCCAATAACCCGCAAGAAAGCGTTTCGTAAACCTCGAAAACGATCTGGCTTTTTTTTTCTCTGTTAATGAATGCAAATACCCCCCCGTTCCCGTTCAGAGAGCCTGCCTAGGACTCCCTTTTCCTCTGCACATGCTGTAGTTCCGCTTCCTTCCTCGGGAGGCGCGCTTTTCCTTCCCCAACTCGGAAACGTCCCCGAGGCTCTGTTGCTTTGCACAGGCGCGACGCCGTCGCCATCTTGGCTGTGCGCGGAGAGCGGCGTCGGCAGCGTTAGCCGAAGAACAGCTTGAGCGCCGGAGCTGGCTTGTCCTTGAAGCAAAGTTCTCCCGGCAGGACCAGGTTGCGTTTACCAGGACTTTTTAAATATGAATATGTACATAGGTTAATATTTCCGCTACTGGGCTTTTGAAAGGGGAGAATGGGCTGGGGTAGAAATAAGGAGTCCGGGAAGGCTGTGCGCATGCGGCAGAATGGGTTTCTTTAAGGCTAATGCGCAAGCGGGGGCCAATTCTGCTAAGGGTTGGGGAGAAGCACGCAGGCGCAGTAGGGCTGTTGTGGCTGAAGACGGGAGGATGCGAGACCGCAGTTGTGCTTAGCGTGCCGGCCCCCGTTTTTTCCAGAGGGATTAAAAAACTAGCAGGTTTCCTTAATTTGGTGTTGCCGACACGCGTTTGACGACAAATACATCATAGGACACATCTGGAGCGATTCTGGTTGGGGAAACCGTGATACTTCGGTTTTTTGGATTGACTTCTGATATCTTTTTTATTTAGCGAAGTAAGGCCATTTCCGCACTAGACTGTTATAGCGCAATTATTCCACTTTCAACATCCCGTGGAATCCCGAGGTTTGCAGTTTAGGGAGGGGCCCCCCTCCCTAAACTGCAAACCTCGGGATTCCACGGGATGTTGAAAGTGGAATAATTGCGCTATAACAGTCTAGTGCGGAAATGGCCTAAGAACATAGTTCATCCATGTACGTGGTTTTAGGGGAGCAATGAAGTTGGCATTTCAATTACATAAGTGCCTGTGTTCCAGTCTTTGATTTTTTTTATGCGAAAGTTTGCCTGAATATCTGAAATAGCCATCAACACAAAAAAGGACCTCATCTGGTAGTGAATCTCATTGCATTGTTTTAGTGTACTATGTAAAAAGGGGGGGGCAGTTACCATGTATCAGAACAGTGTGCAGCCCTGCATGTGTTGTTGGACTCTAAATTCACCTCATCTCCCTCTAGCTTGGCCAGTGGGGTGGGATTATAAGAGACACAGTTCCTCACTGTTTGGAGGGCTGGTAGTTCCCTGGTTCTATATTGTAATACTAGTTATTTTTTGTCAACTATATTATTGCCGCCACACTGTTGCAGTAGAGTAAAAAGCATTTACACTGTAGGGCTATTATAAGCAAATAAACTCAGTCGCAATGCCAGCCAGCACTATGAGGAGAATAATTACAGAATGCATTTATGTTGGTAGGACATGTTTTTAAGTACCAGTAACTCCTGTTGAATTTCTCAAACACAGACTTGACCTTGCAAAAATGTTAATGCTTGTCTTTGAATGGGTAGGAAAAAGAGGCAGAGAGACAATCAGTTGCCCGCTTACAGCAACAAGAAAGTCCTGGGTTTCTTTTATGAGCAGTTGAGATTCTTGCTCTGGTGGTTGGAGTGGGGTAGGGTGGGGAGGATTGTGTGAGTTTAACAGGGAAAGCTTGTCTCTAGACAAAGAGATTGCCTAGAATTTTATGTCTTTGATTTTGCCCCATAGGGTAGTGCCTACCATGGGGGACGTGAAGAATTTCCTGTATGCCTGGTGCGGGAAACGGAAAATCACCCCAGCTTATGAGATCCGTGCCGTGGGCAACAAGAACCGACAGAAGTTTATGTGCGAGGTGAGGACTTGGTGATGATTCTGCCTGAATATAGTGCAAAGGGCTAAACCCAGTTTTATTTTCAAGTAGAATCAACTTGTGGAATGGTAGGCCAGCACTGATTCATTTGGTCTGCTCTAGTTGGGCATAGCAATTGGACTTAGGCCAGATTAATTATTCTTTCACCTGGACCTACTTGGGTCTGTACTGTCTAAAACAATGTTTCCAACCATGGGACCCCACATATTCATAGACTTCAGTTCTCAGAATCTGTGACCGTTGGTCATGCTGACTGGAAGTTGAAGTCCAGCAACATCTAGGCATCCAAATTTTGGGAACTACTGATGTAAAGGAAGGAAGAACAGAAATGTTTGATCTGATTACTGGCATAAAAGAACTTGAGTACATGTTTTATTTCTTCAGCATATGATCATTTAAGGATTGGATTCCTAGATTTTAGAGTGTTAATTACATGTTTAACTATCTCATTTAAATTAATGAAGTTAGAAGAGAAATTTACTTTAGATGGATTATGGCAGTATTACATAACTTATGTCCCACCCAGGTTCAGTCTCTAAGATGTCCGGTAGGAGCTTTAAGGTGGAGTATTTTATTAAGTACAAATATGCAAAAATATAATTAAATTATGTTCCATGCATTTAAGCCAGGGGTGGGACACAAAAATGTGCCTCCTGCCTGTTTTTGAGGCTCCTGCCCCTCCTGTAAAGGCAGGGGTGAGACATGCTTAAGCAGGTGCCTCCTACCTGTTTTTGAAGCTGTCACCACTGCAACACGTTTTAGAATGATGTATCTATAAAGCTGGGTACGTGAGTAGTGCATGGCTCGTTTTTGAGTTGAACAGTGCTTCTTGGAGTGCAGTTTGGCTTTTTTCATACCAGGTACCTTGTTTTAAAGGTAAATTTCAGGGAGTTTGCTATTGTTGTAATAGTAGCAAATTCTGTGCGGTGTCACCACTTTCTCTTCATTTAAACAATTTTTTGTTATTTATAGTTTTACTGTACACTTGATATGTTTTTTTCTTCTTCTTAGTGTTTTGTTATTTTTTGTAAAGTCTTCCATATTGTTTCATAGAAAAGTTCAATATTTAATGTCAGCTGATCCATGATGTGAAGTGATAGGAAATTAAAAATAACAGTGGAAAGCACTCTTTACTGATCTCTTTGGACATAGAAGTTGCAGGTTTAGAGCACCATCTGAAAAGAGTGGAGCTCTAGTGCACGCTGCAGTGTATGTATGCAGTGCCAATTTTTTCCTATAGCCTACTGAATAAAAGAGCAGGCAGCAGCACATCAACAGGAGGGGCAAGCCAGGGCCACAGGTCTCTTTGGCTTTGTATGTAATCTGAGCACTTTAAAGAAGATTCACCAACTGTGCTATGTGCTTCTGAATTCCTATCTTGACAACAGCTGGAAATTATATAAACAATGTGGTAGTTTGTTGCTGAGACTCCTCTTTTTTTAAAAAAAACTTGCTGGCATGTATATCCACCTGATACAGGTTCGAGTGACAGGTTTCAACTATATTGGCATGGGCAACTCCACTAACAAGAAAGATGCACAGACCAATGCTGCAAGAGACTTCCTGAATTACCTTGTTCGGGTGAATGAAATCAAAAGTGAAGAAATCCCAACTTTTGGAGTAAGTATTTCTGGACTTTGCAGAAGCTGTGACTTATTTGGATCACATGGTGAGAGAAACACAGGATATTAAATAAAGCTGGCCATTATGAGAGTTCTTAAAGTTTGGAGAAAGGGCTGAGAATGCAGTATTGCAAATTTCAGAATGCTTCTTCTTGCTTAGGCAGGACCTGTGAGTGCACCCAGTGGAGGTATGGCTGAGACAGAAGGAACAACTCCACAGGGAGGTAATGCTCCTTTGGGAGGGCCAGTTCCTCCTCATCTGGCTCTCAGATCAGAAATAGGTAAGATCTCTAAACTTCTGCAATCTAGGCACATGGTGTGTATTGTCAGGCATCCAGAACAACTGGACTTGGCAGCCAAACATTAATTTCTATCTGTAAGGTCCAGTACCATGACAGAGCAGAGACGTTTCTGAATGTATTAATATAGTTTCTGATAGTGCTAGGTAGCATAGGTTTTACATAGCCTGTTTTTTTAACTTAAATTCATTCTACTTTCAGCCGTTTTCCTCTAGCATTCTAAATAGTTTTCTTCCCCTGCTGCCTATAGATGTGTGTGTGCCTTATGAAAATACTGCATTGCATAAAATTATAATCATATATTTCAGCTTGTCCAGTAGATGGTTTGTTTCCATTCTAGACATTTCTGCACTTGATTCTAAATAGGCATACACAGACCATAGACAATGTATTAGCTTAATTATGAATTTATGTCATGTGATATCATGTATTTATGTGTTTTTATGATTTTATATAGTCTTTGAAGAAGGGCTAGAGAGTGTATACAGGCCAAAATGCACTGGGCTTTTTTTTTCTTAGTAAAACATCCATGTTTTGAGCATCTTGGGACATGTCTCCAGTTTTTTCAGAGTTGCCATAATTCTCCGTGTTGATTAGATTGGGAGGAGTATTGTACTATTTCTGCTTTATATATCAAAGTGGGAAAAAGGGCAGGGCAGGTGAGTTTTGTCTCCCTTATTCATAGCATGTGTTTTATAGCTGCTGGAAAACCTTTGGATTTCTTTCCTCTGCTGCTAGATGGTGCGCAGCCTTCTGGAACTGGAAGCTCAGGGTATGGTGGAGCTCAGTGGGATCGTGGTGCTAATCTGAAGGATTACTATTCCAGGAAAGAGGAGCAGGAGGTCCAGGCAGTAAGGATTTTTATTATTATTATTCTTTACCTCCAGTTAGTTAAAAGTTTGTGTTCATTATTGTTCTAGATTTGGTCTGTAGTCAAAGTTGCTGCCTCTTTGTTCAGAGAAGATACTTATGTATGCTTCTTAGAGTGTGTGTGAAATGCTTTAGAGACAAGCTTATAGATAATTCTCCAGGTTTGAAGTTTTCTCTTCCATGATAAACATATGAAGTACGATACTGGTTATTGTTTCCATTACCCAAAATAATGTGACAGTATATTTAGAGGACAATGGAATAATTCTGAACATTCTACTACAAAATACTCATGTTTTATGCGTTCACAGTTTTCAGTATACAGATCTAGTGGTTTATTCACAGTTAAACATCCATTCATCTAATTGAGTTGGCAGGAAAATAGGTAATCATAAAGATTGTTTTATCTTACACCAGAATGTAACAAAATTAAAAGTGGCACTTGTAAATTTTCATTGCAAGATGATTGTTTCTTACCACTAGACTTTGGAGTCAGAAGAAGTAGACTTAAATGCTGGGCTTCACGGGAATTGGACCTTGGAGAATGCCAAAGCGCGCCTGAACCAGTTTTTTCAAAAAGAGAAGATTCAAGGAGAATATAAATATACTCAAGTGGGTCCTGATCACAACAGGTTTGCACATTTTTCTCTCCAGTGTTGCTGATTATGTTGAAATCCCTCCAGGCTGTCTGACGGTGGTGGCCTAAACTTCCAGATGGAGAATATATGGTGTTCCCACTGCATATGTAGGGTTTCCATTCCAGGAACCTCCATGTAAAACAAAAAGTACAAAATGTTGCATCTTGTTATAGTCAGTGGATGTGATGTTTGGACACATTGCATCCTTTGACTATAATGCAATGTAATGCTTTGCGCAACATTGCATTCTTCTGTGTGAAGGTGATGCACAAGGAAGGCCCACTGTAGCATCATTAATGATCAAGTTGGATGAAAGAAGGTAGCATGAAGTGGTCATCATAAGCGATCAAAATCATATATATCTGAAGGCTTTATTTGTGTGCTTCCTTTGTTTGAACTTTTTAAAAACACTTCAGTTATACATATCTTTCTGATAGATAAAATAAAGGCTCTGCCTCATATTCTTTATGCAACACTCAAAATGTGTAATGTTTAAGAACCAGAAGAAAGGTTTAGTTTTTAATACTGTGCCATAAAGAAATACAGTTCATTGTTGCATATTCTGTAAACCTAAATTACATATTGAGCAAATTCACAGAGATTCTTCTTGGGTTCTTAGACTGACCAAAAAAAAAAATCCTGCATACGAGAAGCTAGCATCTCTAGGACAAGGCAGATTTAAGCCTTAATTTTTGATAAGCTGTTTTGTTACATGCAGGATGCTTTTTACATTGATTGATTACGTTATAAATTCTTCCATGTGTATTCTGAACTAGGATAATTCCAGAAGAAATGTATAAAGTCTTTTGTTGATCAGACTTTAGATTGGAGTGGGGAAAAAATCACCCTATTTGTAGAGAAACAATTATGTGATCTCACACCCCCCCTTGTTGCATACTTTCAAATCCCTGGATGCCCACATTGTTTTTTTTTAAAAAAGGTCTTTTTTTTTTGTCCAGAAAGCACCCAAAATATGAATAAACTATCCCCAGCATTTTGCAGTTCCCTCCATAATCTTCTAAAATCACCCTATAGATTAAAACTAGCCAAAAAACCTGGAATTCATGCCATGTCACTTCCAAGGGCCCTAGGAGTGCAAATTGTCACTGGCCTTCTATACGTTTGACCACCTCTGCTTTACAGAAAAGCTGTGACTGTCTAGGCTACTGTGGGCTTGGTTTCTGCAGTCTGCCTGGTAATTAATTGCCATTTAGCATAGTTTCCAATAGCATAAGCTGGAGAACTGTAATAATGTAGTGCAGAAACATGCTTGTTTAGGCACCATTTCAGAAAGAAAAAGTTATGTCAACAGGAGAACACATGGTAAGTACAGTCAGCCCTCCAAATTTTTGGGTTTGACTTTCACAGATTTGATTATTTGCAGGTTTCTTCAACTCATCCTCCCCCCCACGTCAGGTGCTTCTTTTCTAGGAGAACCTTACCTGTAGATGGCTCTGATCAGATCATGCAACCCTTCTAAAAATCTACCTCCAGAGCACCACAAACTCTCTCCCAATGCCCGCCTGCATCCAAGGAAGGAAATGGGCAAGAGAGGAAGTATAGGGCCATCATGCTGACCCACCCTCTTTCCTTCTTCTTTCCCTGATCTAGTTTGGACCCTGCATGCCCATTCTTCCTACTGTGCCCCAGCCCCCTTACCACAGGCACACACATACATTTTAATATTTGTGATTTTTCCACTTTTGCAAGGGTCCACTGTAGTCTAAAAAATGAATGGGCAGATCGTGGGCATCGTTCTCTTGCTGCACTTGCCTACCTGTTCTTTTGCTCTCATGTGTCTTCCCTTTTTGCCACTTTACTTCTGTGATAGTTAAGGGATACAATCACAACAGGAGTTACTGGATTATGCTGTGGCAACTTGAATTGCTAGTTGTAAACCTCAGTTTAGTGCAAACCATAGTCTGCATACTTTGGATTTGTTGGGGGGGACAATTTTGTGTTTTGCCAAATTGTACCTGCCAAATGCTGTCTTTTTGCCTTAAATGTTGATGAATAACTAATAAATAAGGTGTATGTTGGCTATTTCTTGTGACAGATGCACTGAGGGTCTCTGTTTTTTAAAAAAGTTTCATAGGTCAGGAGACAGAGACAGGAAAACACTGAATTGTAGTCTTTTTTTGGTAGGGCAGCAAGATAATTCTAGTTCCATTGCTTGTGGGGGTGGGTTATTTTCATCTATCGGTGAGTTGGAGACCTTGTACCTTATTTGTACTACGTGTACTCCCTGGCCTGTGTTCAGACATAATGTTTTCTGTCCACAAACCACAATTTTGCAGTTTCCACGTTGCATTTAGTGATCTAGAACATCTCTGCAGCCAAGAGAACAAGAGGAAGGGAGAAGAGAGGAAGGAATAGGAATAAGGGGTTGAACTCATCACTTTTTCAGCTTCACCAACCCAGAGATTTAATATCTGAATTTGCATGTACCTTATGTCACTTCTTCTTTCTTTCAGTTGCCATTGAGGATACTTCTTTGTGCATTGCTTTGAGTATGAAAAACATTGGTCAAGGGTGCCATCTTTTTTTAAAACTAGCAATGTTCCTTTGTATATCTGACTGGTAACACACAAGCAGTTGATGATTTTCCCATCCTACACTATACCAGGAAAAGCGTCACCTGTTTGATTTGTGCACAGTGGACTGTTCTTCCATATACATGAGCAGGGTGGTAAAATGAAGCTGGCAGCCCTAATTAGGAATGTTTTGGAAAATACTAACTTCAAAAGCCTTTCTCCCTTCAGGTGTGGAAATTGTTGAGAATCGTGCTTCTTTTCAAGTACAAATCATAGAACCTGTAGAGGAGAGTGATGAGTGACAGTATGTTTCTCAGCCTGCTTGCTGTTTTCCAGAGAGCATTCCAGGGTGTAAGACTTGTTACTCCCAGGAACGCTCAAATGGATTACTTGTGTTTTCAAAGAGGAAAATGCTGCGGTATATCCAATGGTTTAGATACTTCTGAAATTGAAATTTGTTTAGCGGTTAGAAAGTTTAGAATGCACTCTCTCACTTGAAGCCATCTGTTGCAAGACGATTTCAGATGTAACTTTCTGAGGAGGCAAAGGTTATCTTGTTTTGATAAATTGTGATGTTTCAAATGTTTTTATTATTCTTGCAAGTGCTATTAAGTGAGCCATTCTTTTTTTACACAATATTTTCCCATTTGTTCAAATGAGATGTGGATTTTCTGAAAAAAAAAAATGAACTGGAAAGTTTTGCAGTGCCTAGTTATCTCAGCTTTTTCCAAGAGCTGAAAATTAAACTGTTACCAAAACAAAATTGGAATTTTATACAAAGCTAATCTTTATTTGCTTAACATTAGTAGTATTTGAATATGTAGAAATAGTTTAAGGTATTGCTCAACAGCATACTTTTCCCTTGCTTGGAGCCCTTTGAATCATAACTGTAAGGCTGTAATCTTCTGCACCCTTACCTAAGAGTGACCCCACCTCCAAGCACAAGGGGACTTACTTCTGAGTAGATAGGTGCATACGATTGCATGGCAAGCCATAGTTTAGTGCAGTGGTAGAAATCATGCAGCCCTCCATGTGTTGTTGGATAGCAGCCCCAGAAGCCTTATCCAGCGTAACCATTGGTCATGAATGCTGGAAGTTGCAGTCCAACAGCATCTGGAGGGATGTGTGGTCTTTGCCACTGGTTTAGTGTTGCATGAATAATCTTTCTTTGAGCCTAGAGTTCTTGTGCTTCCCTTTCTTCTTCTTGTTTAGGTCAGAGAAGGAGAGCAACTCATTTTAAACTGAAGCTCTCCACTGCATCCATGTTTAGGGAAATCTGATTAAACTGATTTGAATGAGCCAGAATCACACTTTGATTTGTGATTTTTTTGGTTATTCACTAACTGTGTTCACACACAACAACAAGCCAAAATCCGCAGTGGTTCTCAACCTGTGGGTCCCCAGATATTCGTGGACTTCAGCTCCCAGAAGCCCCAGCCACTGTGGCCAATGCTCAGGGCTTCTGGGAGCTGAAGTCCACAAACATCTGGGGACCCACAGGTTGGGAACCACTGCTAGAGGCATGTTGCCCTGTCACTTCCATTGCAACTGACAGCGACCAAGCCTTCTGTCTATCCATTGTTTGCTTGTTTTGGCATCAACACCCAGAAATATACTTCAGCTGTGATAAGCCAGAATTCTGATTAGTCATTATATCAGAATGGGCCTGTAGTTAAGTTGTCAGGACCTGAGATATCACAACCTAAATGCAGGTGTTAGTTCCATCTAGAAGGGACCTACTGAATCAGCGGAACACACAGAAATACTGACTTACCAAGTTTCCATTGATTTAGTGCATCTACTCTTTTTAGAAGTAACAGATTTAGATATGTGACAAATTCTGGTTAGCTTAGAACCAGAAGCAGGTGTTTGATTTCCTCTGGTGTGCACCAGGGACAAGGCAGTCTGGTTCATTGCATCCAGATCTACTCACTGGTCAGGATCCAGAAGGATATAACTGGTGATGTAACTGCTTCTTTCAGTGGAATCAAGAGGAGATTAATTTTAATTGTTCTCACTGCACCCCCCTGTGTATCCCAACACCCTGCTCTGTAATAGAGAAACACTGGTTTTCAGGTAGTGCTCAGGGCTCCAAAAGTGGAGGGCAAGACAGTGCCAGTGGAACATTAGCTTTAGGCTACTGTTTGTATTTGCTTAAATGAAGGCACGGAAAGCCCATGAGACACACAGCTAAAGCACAGCTAAAGAATTACATTTATCTTTCTTGACATCTAAAATATAAATATTGTTCTATGAATAATTTTCTGAAAAAAATTAGTTCCAAATTTAAAACTTGCTAGTTTGGTTGATAGTGTTTCAATTCATTTGTTTTACTGATATTTTTTGTATAACAGTGATTTTTTTTGGAAATTTTTTTTTAATGGAAAAGTACAGCAGTGGACTTTGTTCCACACCACTAGATCAGAGTGGGGGCTACTTTGCCTCTCTGAGGGGATTCAGTTTGCAATTCGAAGTTACGTATTTTGCAAAAAAAATAATACTGCAAGTATCTAACTTGTAAACAGATGTGTTTTTCTGGTGCACATACAGGGTACTCTGTCCATGGTGGGATGAGAGAGTGACTTGAAAGCAGCAGTGCAGTTTAAATTCTGTGTTGAAAGGGGTGGCCAACAGCGACACCAGAGATTTTTGCTCATTCACACATGTGCTGCTGCTTAGGCTGTACTAAGCAATCACATGGGAATCTATTGTAAATTGATTTTTGGTGTCGCTGTTCCCCCCTCAGGTGGAGGAGAATGAATTGAGTGCTGACTATAAGCCTGGCTGAGAAACATACTGACATCGGTGTCATTAATGAGAGGGTGGCCGTTGTGTCCCTGAGAGCCAGTGGCCTTTTGACCCATGAAGCCGCTGTGCCTAAAGGTCAGTTCGCTGGTGGTTTAGGAAAGAGCCTACGGACAATCCTGTAGCATCATCAAACTTATTTTTATTTACAGTGGGGTAATCAATATCATAACCTCGTTACAATTGTAGTGTGTTCTTCCTGCAGCATTGCAGAAACGATAAAGGCATAAATTGGAGGGGCATTTTACCTGTTAAAACCTAAGGTGACACTTTGGATTGCATCTGCAAATTTTAAAATCTAGTAATTCTGTAAAAGTCCAATTCAAATTCATAAGTCCTTGCAAGGAATTTATTTAAGTACTTTCCATTCAAAATAACTAAAAATCTGCTCTTATGCATTGCTTTCTGTAAGGACTACAAAGGATCTAAATCTCATTGGTGATAGTGATGCGAATTGTCATTTAGGCATGCTGCAGCCTTCTTCACTGGGGAAATTGCTGTTTTGTGCCAAAACAATGTTTGGAATGCCAAACGGTATTTGGAGCTGTGTTTGTATTATTCATGACTTCAAGGCTATTCTCAAACTTGGGCATATGTTTCATGAATATGTTGTTCACAGAAGTGATGCCTTTATTGAAACAGAGGTATGTATTTTACCCATATTGCCATTCTTACTGTATTTTGGCTCCTTTTGGGACAGAAGCCTGAGCTTAAACATGCTTACGTTGTAAGCCTAAGGCAGGCAAAATCATACATGGGGTATTTGGGTTTCTTTGAGGGTTAAGTGTCTTAAAATGTGGTTCTACTTTGTGGACTAATCCCATAAAATTTTGAGACTAGTGTAAAGTTTTATTCTCTAGAGATTCTTTTTTACGTATTCGTTTGGGAACTTCGAGATTCATTCATGGTTTTTATAGTTCCTCACAAGAGACACGGATGATGGAGCCCGCATTACCCCTGAAAGATATCTTCACTTTAAAAGTATAATGTGATAATAAATGTTTTGGGAAGAGCTGCTGATTTTATGGTAACTTCAGGGTAGAACCATCTTTTAAATATGGGCTTTAGTTTACTGTTTGGGAAATACAAATAAATTAGTGGGCTTTGCTTATTATCTTAAAAGCTTTGACTGTAGGAGAATCAAACACCAATGCTTCTTTTTCCATATGTATTGCAGGAGCTTTATTGCAGAAATGACTATTTATGTCAAGCAGCTGGCCAGAAGTAAGTGTCTTATTGAAGGTGGTCCTTATGGCATAATTAGTGCAATTCAGAGGGTTTAATTTGCTATTTAATGTGCTAATGAGGCTTAGCCATTTCCCATAATCTTACTGGCATGATTTCATCTTGAACAAACCAAGAGAAAAAGAAAAGTTCTGAAAGTTTCAGAAAAGTTGATCACTTGAGAGAGTTTTTGCCCTCTAGAAACAGATCCGTCAAGAAGGTTCCAACGAATCTCATTTGTATCACACATCTCATATTTGGGGTCCTAAAATCTGATTCCGTACCAGGAGGATGATACAGGATGCTCTAGATCCTGTATTTGAGAGTGGGCAGCAGACATGATCCTACTACATAGTCTGTTAAGCATTTAGTTGTGTATGAACCAGTCAAGCCTTATGTACCAAATGCCAGGAGTTTGTTTAGTGGGATTGCAGCTTTCTCCTCTCCAGCTGGCCGGGCTGATGCCAAGCAGCAGAGCAATGTTTTCATCTCATGATGGTTAGCCTGCCATTGCAAGATTTGTGTGTGCTTTTGGGGTCCTGCAAGATTTGTGATCTCAGGAGTCCTGAGAGCCCACAAAGCACCCTTACATATAGACCTATCTCATGTATCACATGTTTTCCAGAAAGCCTGGCAGTCCTATCTGACATCAGTTCTCAGTCACTTCCAGTACAGACAATCTGCCCATTTCCTTCCTGTCAAAATAAAGATAAAAGCTGTGATCTTACTGAATTTTAAAAAGTATCAAGAGCTTCTGATCATGCCAGAGCTTGTCAGTTGTTTCAGTTCTAACCCTGCCATTGATTTACTTAATATTGTAAATCTGTATTCTTTTCTAGCAAGTATTCAGGTTACAATGAAAACATTAAAATGCCACATACAACAAAAGACCAATATTGTACAGTAAAATTTATGAATGACTATAAACAGTGACAAAGCATCCAAACATAAAAAGCCTGAATGGACCAAGCAATGTTTGCTGCCTGTCTAAAGCAGAGTTGGATGGGGAGCCTGTCTGGTCTCCCCTGGGATGCAGTGCTCTGTCAAGAAAATACTGCTATTAAAGAGATCCAGTCTCACCAATTCAGCCTGTATGTTGGGATGGACTGCTGGAGAAGGCTGGGGGTCTGGTATTAGCTCCCTAGGAGACCTTGAAGGGGGCACATCTGTTCCTGTTCCCCCCTCCAAAAAATGTATTTGCCCCCAAACACCTCTGAGGGACATAAGACTCTTCCCACCGAGTTTCAAATAAGGCATATCCTGGGTCTCAATTGGGAAAATGTGATAAAAATGCACCCCAAGCCTCAGTGGACATTTTGGAGGATTTTGGTTTAAAAAGTATTTTTGAAAAAAATTGCAAAAATTGTTTTTGACACCTGGGGGTGCAGGAGGCCTCTAGATGTGGTGGAAATGCCATCCATACCCCCTAGAGTGCATGTGGGGGAATTTTTGTGTTCAAAATTTTTCTTTTTTGCAAAAAAATTTTTTTTTTACCCCTGAGCAGTCCTGGAGGTTACACTTTCTCCAACCTTTCTGTAGTTGTGACACATATAACAAGGTCTCCAATGATGATCATGTGTTACATGCAAGATAATATGTTTTTTTAGGTATATTACAGTGAAAGATTGATAATCCTTGAATAAATTTAGATATACATAGCAGATACTAATTTGACTGAAGTGCTCTTAAGCCTCTCCTAGCCTGCATTTCCTGATTGAGTTAAATTCTAAAGTATACTGCTGTACTGGTAAAATTTCAGAGTGCCCACCCAAGGGAGATGGATGATATATCAAATATATTGCTATTTGATTATTAAGTTTGTAACTGCATATTTAAACTGTCTGTCCTACAGAGTAAGAGCTAGAAAACCCATCTTTATAGGCCACTGGCAGATTTTTTTTATTTCTTTGTTTCAGGAATCTTTGCTCGTGAGCATGGTTCAAATAAAAAGCTGGCAGCACAGTCCTGTGCTTTGTCTTTAGTCAGGCAGCTTTATCATCTAGGCATCATTGAAGCTTATTCTGGGCAGACCAAGAAGAAGGAAGGTGAATCGGTGAGTCTTGTGGGAAATGTCCTGCAGTTGCTTCCTCTGCATACATATATACGTACATACATACATAGTCATGCTTTCACAGTCTGTAAAACTAGAACGCATAGGCTGCTAATGTTTTACGACCATATTCATTTAGTAGCTGAGACTTTGCTATGCTGTTCTGATATCCTGGGAAATGGTTGTGTGACTGGGTTAAAGGTGGGCAACTGCCAGGAGGTAGGGGGCCACTTTGGGCCCCCATAGAACTCTTGAGAGCCCATGCTCCTTCACAAAAATTGATGGGGATTTTTGCCTTTAAATCAAAGAGGTCACCTTCCCAAAAGTAAGCACTACTAAGTTCTGTTAATTTCAATCTGAAATCCTACCTAACTTTTGCAATATTTTTAAGTATGTTGAATATGTTTAAATGTATTTACATCACTGCATGAATCAATTAGATTATGTAGTTACTGACTCCTTGTGGTTCCTCATGTCGTATACAGTCTAGGCACATAACTAGGACTTAACAGTCAAACATCCAGTGGGCTGCGTGATTTACACTTCTTATATAGGTATGTTGTTCAGTTTGAAAGCAGATGAAAACAGGTTCAACATAAGTAAGATTGGATTGCTCTTCCTCTGCAAATATGCAGTTTGGGCATATTCTTTGATTCAGCCCTGAACATAGTTGCCTGGCAGTGTATTTGTGTGGCTTTTTGTCAGCAGTACTGACTATGATCTATAAATCCCCTTAGAACTTGACTGTATTTTCCCATATTTCCCATACTCTGTTGGGGGTTTTATGATCTTTGGAGGAGGCCCTTCTCTGAGACATGCCACCTGGGGAAGTATAAGACACGTGAGCGCGTGTTCTCTAGAACCACTCCCAGGCTCTGGAAACTCCCTGCAAATCTTATTGGCAGATAGAAACTATTTTTATTCGTAACGGTCTTAGACATGGTTCTGACTGGCTAAGTGTTGTTACTATTTATTGATATGTTTTCAAGTTTTGCTTGAATCAAATGTAATGTTTTAACTGAGTGTGTTAGTATTAGTTCTGTTTTTGGCAGAAAGGTGTATTATATATTAGTAAATACATGCTTTAGAACGTTGCTGTTTTTCCTGCTTTTTGGTTCTATATAGTGTATTATTTATCCTGTGTGGTAGTTTTAAATATGCCAATTAAAATGTTTCCATTTTTTGATAACTTGACCATGCCTCTGTTGTGTTTTGCGCCAAGAATATTCGCTATCTTCCTTTTCTGTAAGTGGGTTTTCACTAAATCAGTATATATTTTTGAGGAGCTGGTTTGCTTTTTTACTCTGAGCCTTTTTGTATGAGGCTGTTCATCATCACTCACAATAATTCCACAGGTGGAGCCTTATGAAGTCAACCTCACTCCTCACTTGGAAAATCAGCTTCAACGTATCGTAGAGGAAATGGGTCTTGAAATCATTCCACCAGTGAGTGTAGAGTCAAGCTAAGTTTTCATTCTTTCTTACTTGGACGAGTTTCTTCCTGTTTTCACACAACAATTTCTTATTTTCCTAATTTGCAGACTGATGATCCCAGCAACCCTGTTGTACTCAATCTTGGGAAGCTGGCCCAATTCGAGCCATCTCAAAAGCAAAATCAAATGGGGGTTGTTCCATGGTCACCACCTCAGTCAAACTGGAATCCGTGGACCAGCTGCAATATTGACGAGGGTCCTTTGGCATATGTAAGTCTGCATTTAATAGATTCTCATGAATTATGTTCTGATTCGTGTCCCAGTATTTATTTTCCATTTTATGGAATTTTCATTTAAAATACACCAGCTTTCTTAGTTGCAGCTTAGTTGACCTAGTTGTAGCAATGTTAAAGAAAATTGTGTTTTCAAATTCTGTGTTCTTTTTCAAGGCCACACCAGAGCAGATAAGCCTTGACATAAAAAGCAACCTCATGTATCAGCTGGAAAATGATCAGGAACTGCAGAAGGTAAGTATGCTTGCCTTTTACTTTGTTGGAGGGTCATGAAGGGTAATTGCTAGGTTATGAATTGACTTGATAGTGCAGCAGTTTGAATCCAGCTGCTAGATGCCAGCATGCCAATAGACCTAGTTTATGCTGGGACGAGAGAGCCATACTCTACATACAAGTGGATTGGCAGGAAGCTCCACTCAGATGATGTAGTCCACTTTATTTCACTTTCTACTGCTTTATTTCATTTACTTTATTTCACTTTGTAGTGCTGCACTGAATACTTTTTCCATTCATTGGAAAGCATCTTTGAAGTTGGCCTCGTCCAGGAGCAGCACTTGAGCAACTCTTTCCTAGACCCAGTTTTCTGCTTTTGTTAGAAGACATGGATTTCACCTCTGATGAATCCAGAGCTCATCCACTAGTGTGCATATGCTCACTTTCACACTCACCAAGAATATGTGAAGTGTATGTGTTCTGTACAGTGAAAGAGAAGAAGCAAAAAAGCACATTTAGATTTCCTTATTACTTTCCAAACTCTCAAAGTGCAGAAGTCGGGGATTTAATAGTGACCTGTTTCTTAAGGGGGATAGATTCAGCCAGGCAGCTGCGAATTGTTAAATGTCAGCCTGAATATAATTGCAGATTGTTATTTCTGTTTCAGATTCTTCAAGAGAGAGACACCCTGCCGGTGAAGAAATTTGAACAAGAAATTCTAGAAGCCATCCACCAGAATTCTGTTGTTATCATCCGTGGAGCCACAGGCTGTGGCAAAACCACTCAGGTTCCACAGTACATCCTGGATGAATATATCCATGGTGGAAGAGCTGCTGAATGTAGCATTGTTGTGACTCAGGTAAATAATCTATTCAAAACAGCATGTGTGGTAGATAAAATATTTGGCAATAATATCATCAGAATTAGTTGCTCCTGATTCTAGATGTTGACCAGGCCTTAATACAAATAAGGTAACATGCATTTTGTTTTGTTGCAGGTAGAATGCGTACTATTTCATTTTGTCTGTGATGTTAATAAGCTGTTGTCCATGAATATATGTAGTAGTTGGGCAGTGTGTTTTGGCATCTTACTTTCAAGAGACATGTAAATGTTTCCACCCTTTGTAGAGACTGTTAGCACGTTCTATTTTTCCCCCCTCCATTGACTTGCTGCAGTTGCTGTTGACCTGTTGATGCAGCTTTTATATTTGAACTGTGACCAGTTTGCTTTCTGTACAGCCCAGGAGGATCAGTGCTGTTGCTGTGGCAGAACGAGTGGCTTATGAGAGAGGAGAAGAACCTGGGAATAGCTGTGGCTACAGTGTCCGCTTTGAATCAGTGCTTCCCCGGCCCCATGCCAGTGTGATGTTCTGCACTGTAGGTGTGTACTTATTACTGCTTGCTAATTCCTAGGTTAAAATGGAGAGGAAACAGAGAGAACCCGATCTAAGCAAAAATAGAGAACTCTTTCCTACATGGGCATTACAGAGAACGGGAGAACAATGGAAACGTTGGGCATTTTTACTGTGACCTTTGCCTGGAAGTTTTACAGTGTGTTGAAAATGAAGAGAGTTTCCTCTTCAGGTTCATTAGAATTATTAGATGACAGTAGTAGTTAGAAGGAAATGTAGGGATTTTTCTTTTCTGGCAATTTTTCTCTTTCCTTCTTGGAGTCAGTGTGATGTTTAGACTTTTGTTGTGCACAATGCACTGGATTGTCCTTCTGATAGGCTGGGCAAAATGCTAGTGTGCCTGACAGCCATTGTACTTATTTTTTTTAAATACTTAGTTATTTACTTACATGCGCCACAAAATTACTGAGTGGTGTGCAACAATTTAAAAAGAGGGATAAAAATAAGGGAAAACTTTAAATCCTAAATGCAAAAAAATATGTACAGTAAAACACCCAGATCTCACTAAACATGGTATTAAAACCAGCAAATGATGGCAAATATGTTTTAGTTGATACCAAAATACCATCAAGTTGGCACCCTGCAGTACTGCTGGGGAGTTGGAATATTATACCATCTGCATTGACATGGACTCTTTTCTTCTTCAAGGTGTCCTTCTGAGGAAGCTGGAAGCTGGCATTCGTGGAATCAGTCACGTTATTGTAGATGAAATCCATGAGAGAGACATTAATGTGAGTTAGTTTTGTACTGTGTCCAACGTTGTTCTCTCTTCTTCTTGTGAGCATTTCATGTTGTGCCACATGAATGAGAACAAGTACATGTGTGTTATGGCTTTTTATATATTCTGCCCATGTTGGCCTTGTACATACATTGTGTGTGTCAAGAATTAAAACCCAAAATATCTTAATTCTTGGTCATCTTGGCTTACTGCTGGGTATCTACTTGCAAAAACCTAGAGCTACAAATTTTATCTCCCTGTGTGAATCATATTTAGAAACAGCTATACAGAGTTTCCTCTTTGTTATATAATATTGAGCAAATATGAAAGATATGCTTAAAACTCTCAAGTATTTAATTGTGTGGGAAAAGGTAATGGCTTTAATGTGAGTACATGTTGGAGTTTGGGATTACTGTGCACTATTATTGTAGGATTGTATCTGAAGCTGGAACACAGGTATGGATATAATCTTGGCTGTGAACTTACTTAGGATCCTTAGGCAAGCCATCTTTCTTCTGTATAATTCTTACCTGTGGGTTCTACACCGATGGAGCACATAATTTGGAACATTTTACAGCTGGGCATTGTGTGGAGTGTGGATGATTACACAGTAACTATGCACACTCAAAGGGTGCATCTCCCAGTATGCTTGCTTCCAGTTCCTTTACATCTGCCACAACAATACTGATCTGATCTGATGAGTCTTCTCAATAAGGATGACTTATTTTGAATCTGTGTGGCAAAGCTGAGCCTTCTTCCTTCATATAATTTTCCTGTGTTTTCCTTCTGTTTCTGTCTTTCACACTTTATTTCTTCTCACTTTTGCATAAATCTTTTTCCTGTTATATTTTCTTCAGATCCTCTGTGTACCAGTTTCAAAATCCTTTAGCTCTAGCATGTTCCAAATAGTGTCCTGTATATGTGCAGAACCCATGAGCACACAGATAAGCTAAACCTATACTATACTAAACCTTTAGTATAAGCAACCTGTTTTTCCCTAGCCTCTTCATCTATGTATAATGGTGATAATACTCAGCTATCTAATACTGACTTGTCTTTCAAGGTTGTAGTAAGATTTTTAAGATAACTGCAAAGTGGTTTGAACACTTGGTAGATGATTATATTAGGTACATATTGGCTGTCTTTTACTGCAGTGATGACTGGACTTTTGGAGATCACTCATTCACAGGGTTGCCAGAAGTCAAAGTTGATTTGATGGCAACTAACAGTAACAACAGCATCCTGTAGTGCAGTAATATCATGTTTGTCAAATTTCATAGTTGTCCTAAGTATAATTGTGGCTTTGGTGAATCTGAATTGAGTTTTGAAGGGACTGTCTTCTTTCTCTCTACAGACTGACTTCCTTTTGGTGGTTCTGCGGGATGTAGTCCAGGCCTACCCTGAAATCAGAGTCATCCTCATGTCTGCCACCATTGATACCAGCATGTTCTGCGAATACTTCTTTAATTGTCCCATCATTGAGGTTTATGGCAGAACGTATCCTGTTGAAGGTGATTGACTGCTCAAGTATTTGAAAGGCTTGTATCTGTTTGTTTTGTGCAAAATGTAGAAGACAGTGTCATTTCTAGTTCAGGCGTGGTTGCACTGTTCCACTCTGCCATGAAGTACAAGAGTTGTATCTGTGGGAACAACGATGAGAGAGTATTTCCAGAAGTTTATAGCATGACTTTAGTGGTACCTTTTATGTGGGGAGAAAAGCATACCAGCTTGTGGGATATTGTTTTTGCAGCTTTTGCTAGTATTTCTTTTAGATACAAGGAACTGAGATACCAGTTTTGGAGATACCAGTAGGCTGTTTTTAAATGGTTAGCCGATAAAATAATTCCTACAGTAATCAGACTGTTCTCTCTGTTTCAGAGTATTTTCTGGAAGACTGCATCCAGATGACTAAATTCATTCCCCCACCAAAGGACAAGAAGAAAAAAGATAAGGATGAAGAAGGTGGTGAAGATGATGATGTAGGTAGCCTGGGGTCCCCCTATATAAAATTTCATCTGTACTAATAAGAAGTTAGTAATAGGAAGACATTAATAGATATGCTTTCTTTATAATAATATTATTTGAATCTTCAAGGTAGTAAGCAGGCTATATTTTGAGTAAGAGCCTGGGCCCTTTATAAGTCCATCTGGACATAAGCTGAGCTACTATAATTTCTTAGACAGTACATCCTTGAGCAGTGATTCTCGCATCTTTGTACTTTAGATGCTTTGGAATGCAACTCCCAGTAGCACCAGCAAACATGACTAATGGTCAGGCATACTGGAAATTGAAAGCCAAAATAGCTAGAAGACCAAAGGTCAAGAACCCTACAGAACTGAGTAAAATGGTTCAATATTAAAATTGGTTGACATTGTATCCTCATGATTAGATAGCAAGTAAAAGCTTTCTGTCTCAGGCATTTATAAGACTTGATGTCTGTTAGTTGTGTTACATCTTATTTCTAGTGTGTAGGGCAGTATTTTTAGTTTTGAGGTTTCTGTACTGCTATATAGAATGTAATTTGTTGTGTTCTTATATATGCTGCCTTCAGCATTGCGTGATGGAAAAGCAGCATTCAAATATTTAAAGCAGAAGGTAAAACTTGGTGTCTGTTACTATGGCTTGATTGGACCTTGAATACTCAGTCGTCATCTCTGACTAAAGGAAACATTGTAAATTAGGCAACAGATTAAAATATTGTCAGGTTAATAAGAATTCTTGAAAGCTGGGCCAAAATAAATGTCTGGTTCCAAGCAGTGAGAACTGAGTTCATTATTGCAGTCCCTCCTATACAGTGTGTTAATGCCTTTTTCTTCTTAGCTAGCCTCTACATAACAAGCTGAAGAAAAATAATGTTATTAGAAAACATGTTTTGTATGTGCTACATTTTCTCTTGCAGGCCAATTGTAACCTTATCTGTAGTGATGAATATGGCCCAGAAACAAAACATCACATGGCCCAGCTGAATGAGAAGGAAACACCCTTTGAACTCATTGAGGCGCTCTTGAAATATATCGAGACCTTGAATGTCCCAGGGGCAGTCCTTGTCTTCTTGCCTGGCTGGAATCTGATATACACCATGCAGAAATACCTGGAAATGAATCCACACTTTGGTACTAGTGGTTTTGATCTTTTCCTCCATCTCTAAAGCCTCCTTTAGGTGCATGAAGTTAGTTTCTAAAAGAGTGGATGAGAGAGAGATGCGCATTTGTTTGGAATTTTAAAGTATTTTCATGTGTTCTTATTGTAGGAAGCCAGCGATACCGAATTCTTCCTCTACATTCCCAGATTCCTCGGGAGGAGCAGCGCAAAGTGTTCGATCCAGTGCCCCCTGGAATGACCAAGGTAAGCCTCCCTTTAGGCAAGTCAAATACAGTTGGCCTTCTGTATTCACAGATTCTGCATCCACAAATTCAACCAACCACTGTACTCAGGACAAATTTATGGTTGTCTTCCAGGTAATTTTATCCACCAACATTGCAGAGACCAGCATCACCATCAATGATGTTGTCTATGTTATTGATTCTTGCAAGTGAGTTTTTGATTCTCCTATTTCTTTTATTGAGCTGCAAAGTGGGTTTTGTATTGCTTTGTAATCCTGACCTCCTTCAAGATAATTATTGTTTTGCTCCCTTTTCCCCCTGCCATCCAGCCCACCAACCTGATATTTGAGAGCTTGAAATGATTTGATAGTAAATTGTTTGACAATTTTTTCCCACTCATTTTGCAGACAAAAAGTGAAACTGTTCACTGCTCACAACAACATGACCAACTATGCCACTGTGTGGGCCTCAAAAACTAACTTAGAGCAGCGGAAAGGACGGGCTGGCCGTGTCCGTCCTGGGTTCTGTTTCCACCTCTGCAGCAGAGCTCGCTTTGAAAGGTAGGCATGCACTTGACTGCTTCTTGGTGGTCAACCTGCGCTAGGAAATATGCAAAGTGTCCTGTTGGTTCTGCTGGATTTTGCAGTGGCATTCAATACCACTAACCCTGGTATGCTCCTGGATGTCTTGCTGTGTTGGGACTTGGACACATTCCTTTACAGTGCCTCTGTTCTTGCCAGAAGGGCTGAACCCAGAAGGTGATGCTAAAGGACTCTTGTTTTGCTTCGCTGGACCTGGGCCTGGAGCAGCCCTCAGTGTTAGAGGTTTTGTCCCCCATGCTATTTAACACATGTAGAGAGAGAGAGGTGTGTGTGTGTGTGTGTGTGTGTGTGTGTGTGTATACATACATAAAAATAAACTGCTGGAAGAGATCTGGTAGCAACAGTATGCTGATGGCACCCAGTTTTATTTTACCTTTCTAACTGCGGGGGAGCTGTTTTTGTTTTGTACCAGTGTTTATCATCAATAATGGACTGGATGAGAGCGAACCAATTGAAGCTTGATTTGTAGAAGGCAGAGGTGCTCCTGCTCAATGAAAAGTGGGTCTGGGAATAAGGATTCAGCCAGGTGGGTTACACTCCACCTGAAGATGCAAGTTTGTAGTCATAGATGAGGACATGAAAATGCATACCTTAGTTCAGTGGTTCTCAACCTTCCTAATGCTGCAATCCCTTAATACAGTTCCTCATGTTGTTGTGGCACCCGACCATAAAATTATTTTCGTTATTATTTATTTATTTGTTAGTTATTTCCAACATCGAATAGATTGGAAACACTGCCCTAAATCACTGCTCTGGATAGACTTCTAATGCCTAAAAACTGGTAAACTTCCCCCTTTTTTTTAAGCACAGAAAGCGTTTATCAATGCCAGAATTAAGGCAGTAGTTCTAGTTCTGAATGTTAGGTTTCCACAGTTCAAAAAGCTAGTCACTCCCAAAGGCAACGCCGAAACAGCCCACATTTTACACGAGGCACAGGGAGGAAAGGACAGGGAAAGAGAAAAGATGGCGGTGGCATAAGCAGACGCGTTTTGTTTCACTCCCACCCACCCTCCCTCCCTCCCCTAAAGGGAGTGCGGCTGCTCAGACGCTCTCCCACGTCACACAGGCGCCCCTTCCTTCCTCCTGTTGTCCTTCTGAGGGCTCGGGAGTGGGGTGCAATACCCGCTGTAGCCCCTTGACCACGCTACACCCACAAGCCCCTCTTGGTCTCCCCCCCCGCCCCCTGACCGGCAGGGAAAGATGGGGAAACGTCCCCACACGTGCCCAGCACGCCTCCTTTCCCCTCCTGCCAGCATGGGGTCTCCTCTTGCCACCTCTGCCGCCCCGCTCAGCAGGGAAAGACAGGGAAAAGTCCCCACGCATGCCCAGCACGCCTCCTCTCACCTCCTGCCAGCACGGGGTCTCCTCTCACCACCTCCGCACCCCCCGCCTGGCAGGGAAAGACGGCAAAACGTCCCCACACGCGTCCAGCACGCCTCCTCTCATCTCCTGCCAGCGCGGGGTCTCCTCTCGCCACCTCTGCCCCCCCACCCGGCAGAGAAAGACGGGGAAACACCCAGCACGCCTCGTCTCCCCTCCTCTCAGCGCGGGGTCTCAGAAACAGTGCTCCCATTGGCTGTGAGGCCGCCTTCTTTCAAAAGGGGGTGGGGCAGGATACAGGAGCGTCGACCCCTGTGAAATGGTCATTCGACCCCCAAAGGGGTCGCGACCCACAGGTTGAGAACCACTGCCTTAGTTATATCCCATTTGGATTAACATGTTCAGGAATTTCAACTGGCCCAAAGAGTGGCAGCTCAGACTGTCATCTGGTGTGAATTATAAGGAGCACATAATTCCCTTATCATATGAGTACAGCTCCATTTCTGGGCACCATTCCAAGTCCTGGATGTGACCTATAAAGCCTCGGTTGACTCAGACTCCAAGTTATCTGAAGGACTGTATTTTTCAGTATGAGTCTGCCAGGGTTTGGAGATCTTCAGGGGATGGGCCTCTCATTCTGTCCCTTCATCCTTGCACAGACATCTGGAAGGAACACGAGTCAAGGTGGCCTTGCTGGCAACTTTGGAACTCCCTTTCAAGAAAGGATTAGGCTGGTTCCCTGCATGAGGCAGCAATGACAGGTTAAGTTTAAAAAAAAAAGATTTGAGGAGATGTATATAAGGAAAGCATTTTTAGTATGTCTGGTACAGTCTATTATTAATGACAGGCACAGGTAATGTTAATTCCTGCTTTTTAATCTGTGATTTTAAATTGCTTCTTTATTTTTTTAACTTTTTATGTTTTTCATGTTTTTAATAATGTGTAATTTTTTCTAGTTTGTTTTTTGTAAGACACCTTCATTTTTGTGAACCAATGCCAGGGCAAGATGGAAGATAAATAAATTCTCCTCCTCCTCATTTTGCCTTTTCCTCAGTTCAAGACTCAAGGCATACTCCTACAACAGTTAAAAAGTTAAAAATTCACCTTGTGCAAACTTTAAAAATTTAATTAAACTACCCATAAAATTAAAAAGAACAGGTTGCTTACCTGTAACTGTGGGTCTTCGAGTGGTCATCTGTGCCCTCACACATGGGATCTTTGCGCATGCGCAGTAGCGTTTGGAAGATTCTAGAGCTAAGCGGCTTGGCAGGAACCCTTCCCCCTGCTCGTACTGAGCATGCTCAGCCCACAAAGCCAACGGTCTCTCCTCAATTCTAGAGTCAGCCGGAGCAGGATCTGAAGAGGGGAAGGCTGGGCGGGTATGTGTGAGAGCACAGATGACCACTCGAAGAACCACAGTTACAGGTAAGCAACCTGTTCTTCTTCGTGATCTCTGCACCTCACATATTGGCAAATTGTGTAGCTTACCAGTGGACGGTGGGTCAGGTCCTAGAGAATGGAAGACAACACTGCACGGCCAAAGCGGGCATCCCGTCGAACCTAGCAGTCCAGTTGGTAGTGGCGCACAAAAGTCACGACCAGGTAGCCACACGACAATTCCTGCAGGTCCGCCCCTTGAAGGAGAGCTGCTGAAGAGGCCATGGCTCTAGTAGAGTGGGCACAGAGCAAAACTGGCGGAGGCTGCTTAGCCAGTTCATACGCCAGCGAAATTGTCTGGACTACCCATTTGGAAAACCTCTGGGTGGACACCTTCAGACTCTTCCGACGACCACCATAGCAGACAAAGAGATGTGGAGTCTGACGAAAAGACGAGGTTCGCTGAAGGTAGAAAGCCAGAGCTTGGCGGGTGTCGAGCAAATGAAGGGATCACCAGAGGCATAGTAGGCTCCAGGTAGAAAATCGGAAGGATGATGTCTTAGTTAAGATGGAAATCGGAGACAACCTTAGGTAGAAAGGAGATGTCTGGTCGAAGGACCACCTTGTCCCGATGAAAAACCAAGAAGGTAGTGCTGTCAGCTTGCTCACTCACCTGGACGAGGCGACAGCCACGAGGAAGGCAGTCTTCATGGTCAAGAGCCGATCATCAGAAGTAGCCATAGGCTCGAAGGGCGGACACGTCAGCTGGGATAGCACCAAGGACAGTGACCAGGACGGGAGTGGTGGCGACACTGGTGGGTAAAAATGCTGCAGTCTTTTCACAAACTGTTTGAGAGTAGCGTCCCTAAAAAGCGCTGCCGAAGTGGAACCACGTGGCTGATAGGCGACGATAGCTGTGAGGTAGACTCTCAGAGATGGAAAAGTCAGTCCCTATTCCCGAAGGTGCAGGAGGAAGTGCAGCACAGTAGTTAGGGCGACCGCCGATACCAGTTTGCGACAAGCATCTGCAAAGGCCACGAACCTTTGTAATGATAAGACCTATGCGTAGACTCCTTCTTGGCTGCAGTGAGGACATCCTGTATGGCTGGTACCTCTAAGGCAATGGTTCTCAACCTGTGGGTCCCCAGATGTTCGTGGACTTCAGCTCCCAGAAGCCTTGAGCATTGACCATAGTGGCTGGGGCTTCTGGGAGCTGAAGTCCACGAACATCTGGGGACCCACAGGTTGAGAAACACTGCTCTAAGGGATTATCCTCCACGCGTGGAGAGACAGGAGTGGTAGGTCTGGATGCAGCACAAGACCATCCGAGTGTGAAAGGAAGTCCGGTACCGCTGGAAACTTGAGAAGCCGGCCTCAAGCGGCCTTGAAGAGGGACCCGAACCAGTGCTGCCTTGGCCAGTATGGAGCCACGAGGATGGCGGCAGCACGATTGACAAGGATCTTGGCGACCACTCGACCCAGAAGAGGGAACATTGGAAATGTGTACAGGAGACTGTCATCCCACTGAAACTGAAAAGCGTCGCCAAGGGAGCCCTGACCCAGGCCGGCCCTCAAGCAGTATCAGGGACACTTCTTGTTCCGGCTGCTGGCAGAGAGGTCGATGGATGGCTGACCCCATCGGGCTACTATCGCCCAGAATACGGTGTTGGAGAGGGACCACTCGTGGCATGAGGTGTCCCTGCTGAGGGTGTCCACCTTGGTGTTCTCCCGGCCCGCCAGGTGAACAGCAGCGGTGAACTCGGAGCGGCACACACCAGTCCCAAAGACAAAGTGCTATGTCGAAGAGGGTGGCAGATCGTGTACCTCCTTGTCTGTTTACATAGCACATGGCCATTGTGTTGACCGAAAGGGTCTGCACCCTGCAGCCAACAACCAGATTGCAAAATGCTCGCAAGGCCCTCAGGACGGCGAGGAGTTCCAGGGCACTGATGTGCAGGTGAGTCTTTAGGCCAACTCAGGGTCCCTGCACTCTCAGGTCGCCACAGTGCGCTCTGCATCCGCAGAGGGGACCGTCCGTTGTCGCCGTGACCCAAGGGCACGGGTCGAGGAATGGCATTCCCGACAGGAGATGCCGGAAGGAGAGCCACCAGAGAAGGGAGTGGTGCACCTGTTGAGGGATATGCAGAAGGCGGCCCTGGTCATCCAGTAGAGGGTCGAAAACCCTGAAGAACTAGTGCTGGAGCGGACGGGCACAAAGCCAGGAGAGTTAGGTGACTGACGTCTCCGCTGCCATGTAGCCGAGAAGTTGCTAGATCCTCCTCGCCAATACCACGGGCACAGAGGACAGCGGTAGCAGCTCGGCGCAGAGTGTGGGCTCGCTTCAGGGGAAGAAATGCCTTGGCTGAAACAGAGTCCAGGGTGGCTCCAATGAAGTCCAGGACCCTGGTTGGCTCAAGGTGCGACTTTTTCGGATTCACCCTGAGGCCGAGGCGGGACAGAAGGAGACAGCATGAGATTAATGTCCTTGTACAGCTTCTGTTTGCAGGGCGCCACCAACAGCCAGTTGAGGTAAGGGTATACCATAACGTGCTTCATGCGGAAGTACGATATCACTGGGGCCATGCATTTGTTGAAGACCCTGGGCGCAGTAGCACCTTGTACTCGTAATAGGTGCTGTTAACTGCGAATCGCAGGTACCGCCTGTGTTGGGGTCAAATTGCAATATGGAAGTAAGCGTCTCGTAGGTTGATAGAGGCGAACTAGTCCCGACATTGCAGGAAGGGGAAGATGGAAGACAGAGTGACCATCTTGAACTTCTTGGAGAGGATGTAGGAGTTCACCCCTCTGAGGTCCAGAATCGGTCGCAAGGTACCGTCCGACTTTGGTACTGTGAAGTACTGGGAAAAGAAGCCGGAGGTACTGGCCGAGGATGGGACGTGTTCTGTGGCCCCTTTCTGCAGCAGGGACTGGATCTCCTCTAGCAGAGTCAGGTTGGCCAGGGTGGAATAATAGATGCCTCGAGGTGATATATTTTGAAATTCGATGGTGTAACCACGACGGACAATGGAGAGAACCCAAGAGTCCATGTTGATGTGACACCATTTGAAGAGATGCCAGGCCAGACTCGGCTGGTCGAAGCTGGTGGGCAAGCAGAAGAGTGGATGTGGTGGCGACCTGCGTGGGAAGTCAAAACCTCGACTTCGTCATGGACAAAGACTTCTTTGAAGAAGACTGGCGTCTCCGTAGAAGTCTCCGGGCAGAGGACGGTACCGAGGATCAAGTTGACGTCTAGCACAGAGAACGAGATTGATAGGCATAGGAGGAACGGCGCCAAGAAAAGTGGGAAGGGAAGCTGCCACGTGACTGCGGCATTTGGTGGATCCCCATCCATTTCGCTGTAAGGTGCGCCTTTACGAGGTGATCCATCACATCGTCAGTGGTGGAACAGAAGAGGCCTTGTCCATCAAATCGCAGGTCCTCGATACACTTCCTGCTGTCCTCCTGGAGACCCGCGGAGCGTATCCAAGCGAATCGCTGAAGGGTGACTGTGCCTACCATCACTCGGGCTGCTCCCTCGACCGCGTGCTGCGATGACAGGATCTACTGGTTGGACAGCACTACCGATTCATTATAGAACTGGATAGAGCTTGTCCGATGATGATCTGGGAGATGAGCCAGCAGGGGATAAAACCTGTCCCAGATGTTGCATTGGTACACGGCGAGACAGGCCTGTGTATTTGAAATCCTCGCAATTAGGGAGGATGCAGAATAAAAGCGTCTCCCAAAAGAGTCCAGGCAATAGCCCTCCTGATCAGGTGGGGTGGTGTGTCCCCTCTTATCGCCCTTGGTCTGAGAAGATTCGATGAGGATCGAATTGGGCACCGGGTGATTAAACAAGAAGTCGACATCCTTCTTCTGGGTCCTATAGAGATGCTCGAGACAATGAGGTATCAGCTGCAAGGATGCAGGCTGGGCCCAAGAGTGTTTCAGTACCTCCTGCAGGACAGGCAAGAACGGTATTGGTGCTGCAGATGGAGGGCGGTGTCCACATAGTGAAACACGGGATACTGCACCACCAGAGCTGGACCAGAAACATCGAGTCTGAGAGTATTTGCCATGTGAAGAAGGATGTCTGAAAACTGTTTAAGATTCTCAGGCGCCAAATCTGGTGTGGGCTCCCCAAATGCCAATGGCGGAGACACATGGGAGACCGATGTGGAGTCAACCAGAGTCAGAGTCTGACTCGTATGAGCGGAAGGAACGTGAAGGCGGTCCCTGGGCCGGTGGTAGTTGGGATGGCAGAGAGATGGTTGGAGGAGGTGGAGCGGTGACCATCGATGGTGCTGAAGACAGTGCCGGTGGTAGGATTGACAGCTGTGGTACTGTGGGTATCGAAATTAGTAGCGCAGTAGGAGTCGGGCGCTGAATGGACTGAGTTGAGGTTGGCGCCATCATCGACTGTTGAGGCGGTGGGGGTGCCCCCGCAGCAGGGCGAGAAATGGTAGCCGTGACCCGAGGAGGTGGCGATAGGGCCTGTAGTGTGGTGAGCGGTCTTTAGACCTCTGGTGATAGTAGGGGGATTTAGAGTGCGAATGCGATGGAGTGTGGTGGTACCAGGATGCAGGATGATACCGGGAGCCCGATGATGACGACCGAGATTGATGACGATACAGGGACCAACGACGGACATCCGCATGTTACTGGTCTCTATAAGCCGGGGAGTAAGAATAGTAAGACCCCAACTGTTCACACCACAGGTGTTCATGCCCATATCTCGTGATGTAAGATGCAGACAAAAAGGGTGAATCGATCCTGGGCCTAGATCTACCACGATCAGAGGTGGCATCCCGCCGTCGTGGGGATCAATGCCTGTCTGCCCAGTTCGGAGAGCACGCTGCACTACGGCAAGCGCAGTCACAGGAAGACGCCCGATGATAAGACGGAGCCCTCGGCGTCTCCAAAGAAAGGTCCAGGCGGTCCATCCCATGTAGAGAATGACCGAGCGGCATGGTTGGCGCAGCCAGCACAGGCAGATCTGAAGGCGCCGAAGAGTCATCCATGTCCGGTGGTACCAGGACCACTGGGAGCTGGGAATTATCACGCTCTGCAGATATATCCGGTGGGCCCTCCTCCTGAACCGTATCCATCACAGGTTGTGTTGGAGGAGGTGTTGGTGGACAGGTTCGCCAAGAAGAAGGTGACCTGTGGTTCTGCTTTTTCTTTTTCTTGTCCTTCGTCGCAGGATCAAGAGAAGAAGGCCATTTCCACTGGGCCGTGGTAAGGGGCTTGGTTGGTTTCGCCACTTGCGAGCCCACAGGGGCATCCCCCAACACAGAGGTAACCAGCGTCCTGTGAAGCTTCGGAATCCGCGGTAAGGCGGAGACTGGGGGCAGCGAAGACGGTACCAAGCCTGGTACTGTCACCGTCGGTATCACAGCCGCCGATACTGACATGGGCGTGGTCGAAGTTTGCACCACTGAAGAGGAATGGGAAGCCATGGCAGTAAAGAGGGCGGTATTTTCAGCCTCCTGCTCCTTGATTTTCAAAGACTGTTCCCAACAGTGGGATTTTAGCCTGGACGACCTGTTCCTCAGAGTCTGCGCCATGAAATCTCTACACACAGAGCAGGCCCGCACATTATGGGCTTCCCCAAGGCAAAATAGGCACTCAGAGTGCCCGTCTGAGAGGGCAACTTTCCGACTGCAGGAAACACATTTTTTAAACAAAGCGGACATAAGAAATGAAGAAAACTCTCACAAGAAGCCCAATAAAGGAGGAGGGATTCTCTCAACAGATGACTAAGAAGAACGACGACGGAATGAATAGAAGAAAACCCCAAGAAAAAAGCCGCTAGGCTGGAGAACCTTCCGTTTCCCCTGAACACGCCGGCGGATGAAAAAGAACTGAGGAGAGGCCGTTGGCTTGGCGGGCTGAGCATGCTCAGTACGAGCAGGGAGGAGGGGTTCCCACCAAGCTGCTTAGCTCTAGAATCTTCCGAACGCTACCGCACATGCACAAAGATCCCAATGTGTGAGGCACAGAGGCCACGAAGAAGAACCAGATAAAAACACAACCATTAAAAAGTAAACAACAAATAGACAATGTAGCAAAGTCACACAACTAATAAACAAATAAACAATATAGTACAGGCCAGTTCCTTTTGAGCATCAAGAGTTCATTACCATTATCCTCCTTGTGCTCTGAAACTGTCTGAATAAACAGTTATATTGAAATGAATAACCAGATAGCCTAAACCCTGCAGCTGTTCAGTAATAGGAATGAATTGTATCTTAGGATGCACGTGAAAGAAGCTGCACTGATTTCCACTGGATGGTTTTATTTACATAATTCCCATAATTCACTTAGTATTTCTTTCTGTTTCTCAGCCAAGAAATGGTCTTACGTGTGGTTTCCATAGAATCATTTTTAAAATGTAGTTCTTTCCTTTGTGTTTACAATCTTGAAAGTCATAAAAGGATGAGGGAAAAAGTTGTCCATCAGGTTGCCTCCCACTTTCTCTCCATTTACTGCTGTGTAATAGTTGAGGGAAAAAGCCTTCAAAGAGGTGCTTTTTTATGGTAGAAGGGCTGCCTCCTTATTTGGTCTTCCTCTGTTGCAACTTGTTGGGTTCTATTTACTTTAAAATGAAGTAAGTACACTTTGCTGTTACTATTATGCCAGCATCAACTGTTGGTTGCACTACTGCTGTTTTTTCAAGGGCTGAAACAGATGAGCATATGACTGTTTAATACATGCTTGTCAATTCTGTTGTAAAGTAGGGATGTGTGAAATACATTTTGAGACCTCCATTTGCAGCCTTTTTTTTCTCTCAGTACTCCACTACTTCATGATATTTTTTCCTGCAGCCCACCTCCAGAAATGAGCTGATGGGGTAATGTCTTAAAACAGCAGAAGAGGAAGGCAGGGAAAGAGAGCAAGTTTTCAGATTTTGGGAGGAGCCTGAGAAGATCCGATGAATGACTGAAGCTTCAGTGTGAGTGTGTGTATGCTTGTAGAGTGCCTTGGGGAGCACAGTTGGCAGGAGCAAAGTAGTTACCCTTACTGTGGAGCTGAAGATGTTTGGAACATTTTCTATCCTCCTTTAATTCTCTCTCCAGGCTTGAGACTCATATGACTCCTGAGATGTTCCGAACACCACTGCATGAAATTGCTTTGAGCATCAAACTACTACGACTGGGAGGAATTGGGCAGTTCCTTGCCAAAGCTATTGAGCCACCTCCTTTGGATGCAGTCATTGAAGCAGAACATACCCTCAGAGGTACTTGGCAGACTCTGCCTGTCACTCATCGCCTTCGTCTTAATCTGTGTCATACAATACTCTCTCGTTCATCTGTAATGTAGGCACATGCAGAGCAGTAGTGTTATAATCTGATTAGCCTGTGTCTAAAGTAAAGTAATTAGCCACTGTTGACTTATCAGTATTTGTGCCATATTGAACTCTAATGGCTTTTGCTGCTACTTTTTGCTTCAGAGCTTGATGCCCTGGACTCCAATGATGAGCTAACACCTCTTGGGAGAATTTTAGCAAGGCTCCCCATTGAACCTCGTCTTGGGAAGATGATGATAATGGGATGTATTTTCTAGTAAGTGCTATTTAATAAGGTTAGAAATGTGCAGATAAGTTTGGGGCTGATAACAGTTGGATCCTAAGTGGAAAGAGGTGAGCCATTAGGTTTGCTGACAAGTCGAAAAAGACGTGAACCAAAACTGACCTGCATGTATATATTTTAAAATTGGAAGTGTTCTGTTTTTATCTGAGTTTTGTGAAAATTATACTTGTTTCCACCACCATCCAGCCTCTGTATTTGTACTCAACTGAATTCTGTGCAGTTCTAGTAATAGCATAGTTATCACATTTTATTAGCAAGGCTCTGTTTTGTGGCTTCTTTTTCAGTGTGGGAGATGCTGTGTGTACCATATCGGCAGCCACTTGCTTCCCTGAGCCCTTCATCAGTGAAGGGAAGAGGTTGGGATATGTCCACAGGAATTTTGCTGGTAACCGGTTTTCCGATCATGTAGCCCTGCTCTCCGTGTTCCAAGCCTGGGATCATGCAAGGTAAGTGGATTCAGGATAATACAAATAATAAATGTGTTTCATAGAATATTATCCTACCGGACTTTATGACTTTTGCTTGTGGAGTGGTTCTATGGTTTGGTTGCAAATCAATTTTGCCTTTTTTCTTTTGGCAGAATTGGTGGAGAAAATGCAGAAATGCGTTTCTGTGAGCATAAGAGACTCAACATGGCAACACTCAGAATGACATGGGAAGCCAAAGTGCAACTGAAAGACATTCTTATTAACTCTGGATTTCCAGAAGGTAAAATGCCATATGAATGTAACTCATATTTTAAGGGCTGGATATTGAATGGGAGTTCCACTAATTGTGTACAGTTTCACTGTTTGGAACATACACAGAAAAGCCAGCTTTGTGTTCTCTTCCCAGAGTGTTTGATGACGCAGATATTTAATAACACTGGACCAGACAACAATTTGGATATTGTTATCTCTCTGCTGGCATTTGGCTTGTATCCAAATGTCTGTTTCCATAAGGAGAAGAGGAAGATTCTCACCACCGAAGGACGTAATGCACTTATTCACAAGTCTTCTGTTAACTGCCCATTCAGCAGTCAGGACATGAAGTACCCTTCTCCATTCTTTGTTTTTGGAGAAAAGGTAGGCAAGTGTGAACTAAATCCTTTGTTACCAAATTACCTTTTCTTTAATGTTAGACTCTACTTAATGTTGATTTTTTGATTTTTTTATACTGAAAATGTTGCTCTTCACATTTAAGAATATGACACTCTGGTATCTGTTTTCTTACATTTACAAGACCTGTCTTTGTATATCTTAGTCCAGTATAGTCAGCCCACCATTCATTATAATCAACACTTCTTTCTATATTAACACGTAATGCAGCCCTCTCTAGTCAAATGCCCTCCAAATGTTTACAACTACAACTCCCATTATTCCCTACCATTGACCATCTGCTGATAGTTGAAAACATCTTGAGTAGAGAGCATCAAGTTGGGGAAGGCTATTGCAGTGACTCTGGACAGAGATCCATTTGGAAGCCAGTTCTGTTACATCTTGTTACCATATAACTTGAGCCATGGAAGATCTCATTATTTGTAAGTTGCCAAGTGTCTGTTATTTTATACTCATGTTAGTTCAACACCACATCAACACCACATTATTTTTTGCTCAAAATAAATTTTGAATATTTGTAAAAATTAAGTTAGTGTTGATCCCTTGTTGCACAGAATTTTAGACAGAAACACATTTTAGACTGTGAAAAGGAAGCAAATAGAAACTACTTAGTGTGAAGCAGAATATAGTACAGAGTAAAGGGGCCCTGCCTTTAGCATGTAGACTTTACTTCTACTGTATCTGATTTCCAAACATTTAGGCAGTATGAGGTGGTTGTGTTCAGTTCTTCATTGTAGCATGACAACCACATGTGTGCTTTTTAGACCCTAAGTTTGTATAATGCTATTATAGTATATGTTAGTTTGATATACACAGACCTCTGCACATTTGTCTGTCTGCAGATCCGGACGCGAGCAATTTCTGCCAAAGCAATGACCCTAGTGAGCCCTTTGCAGCTGCTTCTCTTTGGCTCCAAGAAAGTTGCATCTGATGGAGAGATTATTATGTTGGATGACTGGTATGAATTTTTGGCTAACTAGACGTTAAACACATAGAGGAAGGATTTTGAGACGCAACAACTGATTTCATACCTGGCAAGTGCTGAAGCACATGAGTTGTCAAAACAAACTAGGAATATTGTGTTAAAAATAAAATCAACTTGTGGTACATGTATGTGTATAATAAGCTTATTAAGACATGTTCCAGTATTAATGTGCAAATGTTACCAAAAAAGGGTAACATTTTTTTTACTTATACTAAAACATTGCTTTGGAGAAGTATTTTTGGACGGTTTGTCCCATTTTGTCTGTTGTATTTGGGACAGTTCCCTCTCACTCCCACTGCCAAATCCACAGCCTTACTCCTCAAACTTTTTTAACACTTAACTGCCTCATTTATTTTGCACCTTCCCCAAGTCTTAAGCCATGAAGCTGCTGGAAAGTCTCATGGCCAGAAAAAATTAAGTCAAGGAGACTAATCAAGAGCCATTATGCTTTTGATCTTGGGGGTGACCATGTCACTCCACATCTTTGTTTTCTAAAAGTAGCAGTAACATTTCTTATGTCAGCAGTTCTTTCACATTACAGATAAAGATACACATCTCTAACAGAATTGTTAGGAACCTGATTTATAGTTTTCTTCCATGTCTCCTTAGTTGTAATGGTTACAGACCAAGGTTGGCCTTGATCACAGTATTCATACCTCAGAAGTTAAAGGAGAGAAAAACACAGCAGTTCTTCAAAGAGTTTACAGGACATATTAACATGAAAAAATTAAGATAGGTTCTTGGTTCCCATTTGTGTCAAAGTATCTTGGGATCTTCCTGAGAATTCACAAAACTCTTGCAGAGGTTATATTTACCAGACTTCCAGGAAGATAGGATAATATGCAAGAGCTGATGTGGTTCATGTCCTAATGTGACTAATAGAAAGTATTAGTTACATTAAGTGACAACACAAGAAATTCTAGATGTAGAATATGTAGAAGTCTTTTTTTTAGCAAAGAAATATATTCTGTATATGTGTGATATATTCATTTAGTAAATTTGTCTTTTTCAGGATTAAATTACGGATGCCTCACACTGCAGCTGCCTGTATCACTGCCCTGCGTGCAGCAATGGAAGCACTTGTGGTGGAAGTAACCAAAAATCCAGAAATCATCAGTGACCTAGATCCACTGAACAAAAACATGCTGAATGTTATTGGGGAAATTTCAAAGCCATTATCTGCTGGCATCAATCTCACAGTGGGCAATATCAGGTTTGCTTTTATCTTAGAATCACAGCAAAATGTTTGCTTTGCTTTGCTTTGCTTTATTCCTCACAGATGAGGGAGCATTTTTTAACAAATAAAGAATGCCCTAGAGATCCCAGATTACTTGGGTAGATGCTGGTTAATGAAACTTGTGAAGATGGACTGGAAGGACAGTCTTTTTGGGGAATGAATGAAACCATGGGATCTGTAGCAAACTGCAGAAATAAATTGTACTGAATGTAATTCATCAGTAATCTGGTAGCCAGTCTTATGGAAGTAAGTGAGAGGATTTTTCCTCTTTAATGCTTACTTTTCCCATTTCAGATGACTTGTGTTGAAATATGAGTTCCTGATATAAGAGCCATAATTGTGTATTTCTAGGATGACATATAATGTTTTTTAAAGGAAATATATTCATTTCTCTTCCTAGGTATGGAGACGGCCCACGTCCACCCAAAATGGCCCGATACGATAATGGAGGTGGCTACAGAGGAAGAGGTGGTGGTGGCAGCTTCAGGGGTGGATATGGAAGTGGTTATGGAGGCAGATATAATTCTTATCATGGTGGCTCAGCAGGAAGGGGATATTCAGGAGGTGGTTTTCAAGGTGCTGGAGGGTTTCGAGGTTCTGGTGGAGGGTATCAAAGTGGTGGAAACAGAGGAGGTGGATTTAGAGGTGGTTGGGGTGGTAGAGGTGGCTACTGAAGAGATGACAGTGTCCTGATGTAAAATGGTGCATGAATTAATTTTTTTCCTGTAGATTTTCCTCGCTTGTAATGTGGAACTGTTTCTAGTCCTAGTGTTCACAGTAGTTGAATCATTTATTTAAATTCTGGTATTTATGTAAAATATTTAGATTCTTATATTGGTGTTCCACATTGTGTTCATTTTGACCCTAATAAAACAAGTTCCTTTTTTTTCAAATGGATTGATAATGTGCTGGGACCATGCTTTATTTTGACAATGAATTAAATGCAAGTTATTTTGAAACTTATAGAAAATGTTATAGATCAGTTAGCTGAGACGTTTCCGTGAATTTGGTCTGTCCTTTCCAAACCTGTATGATCTTGGTAAAGCCTTCTGTATTATGTCAAAGAGACAAGAATTGAATAAAAACATGTAATGTGTTTTCAAAAAGTTATATTGCGTTTCACTAGATATGTGCAGCTTCTTCAGTAAAAGTAAATATTGTAGTAAAAGTAAATATTGTAACTATTCCATAAATTTAGTAGTCCTAGAACATGCAAAACAATCAGATACTTAACATACCAGTTTAAAAGCCAAAAAACCAAATCTCTTACAGCCCTTTCTAAGCACAAGCAGGATGATAACTTTGATTCATACATGCAGGTCTTCTGCTTTCCCACTGCTGGGAAAACGTTAAGAGCTGAATAGCTTTTAATTGGAGCCGCATCTGGACACCTCCAGTGTACATTCTTAGACACACAAAGCTGTTCTTCCTCAGTTCTGTCATTTGCCATAAAGAGAGATAGTCTTCAGAAAATTATTTATTTACAGAATTTTCATCCCCACCCTTGTAGGAAAAGGCTCTCTGAAAACATAAAAATAATTGAATCTTAAGACTTGCACTCTTAAAGCACAACATTCACAAGATGTGGAGGGAGAAGGAAGAAAAAATTTAAGTTCTGTAGCAGAAGAGTCTAGGGGCTGTCTTAGAGCACAACTGAACTGTGCCTTACTGATCTTCTTCTATGCTCTGAGTACTGGCTCTTAAAGCCCAGAGGGAGGCAAGTGAGATGAGGCATGATGGAGGAATGCTTGGCTATTCTTTTTCCTTGTGTAGTTCACTTCAGTTTTGTCAGTCAGTGTTCCTTGTCTTGCTTTAATGTTAAAGAAGTACGGTCGTTTAGCTGGTCCTTCTTTACTGACCATTCCTTTCTCTGAACTCTGTCCCTTTTTAAAAAATTTTATCCCTCTCTTCAAAAAGTGTACTGGCTATAAGACAAATCTCTTCAGACAGTTCAGAACCACTGCCTATCTGGAAGGTATTCTGCTGCCTGTCATATCAGGTCTGATGGAAACCATCTGAAGGAGAACCTCTGAGGAGCTCTTAATCTCCAATGATCACTTTACCAATCATGCCGGCTGGCATCCAAACTCCTTCCAAAGATTATTTAAGCTGCCACCCTCAGTGCTATCATCATTTCTCCAATTACTGGCACATTGTTTATGTCTCATGACAGTTCTTTTTCAGCAGTGGACAGAGATTATCCTAGTGTGGGTTAACTCCTCCCACTCACTGAAAGAGGGGGCATACAGAAATCAGTTAGACCCTCTAACCAGTGTTTGAGGAAAGCCTTGCCAAGTTTAAGGTAACAAGCTTCAGGACAGAAGGAAGAAAATGCACTTGCCTCATCAGCATCTTAGAGCTGTATTGTCTCCTCAGATCCATGGTTGCAGTACTAACAGGAGAAAATGCCTCCATCATTGGATGGCTCTGTCCCTGCGGAGGTCTCCAGCTGCATGCTATCTACAGCCTTTTATGTCCATTGCCACATGGCCCATCTGTGGGTTGGGACTCCACCTCACGCCCAAACTGTTCTGTCCCACTTGTGCATCAAAGTCATTGTGAGCTGTCCTCTTCGCTTTCCCCACTCTTTGGGTACTGCTCCATCCAAATCAATTTTCCGCTCATCTCTTTCTTGCTCCTGGTCCAATCTGACTTTTCTCAAATGGACTCATATTGGTGTGTAAAGCCCTGTAGTCTGCTGCATGACCAGTGATCATGAGCAGATTGTATTCTTCTCATGAGAGGTCAGTTCCTACCTTGTAATCAGATATTATTAGCCCAATTCATTCTGTTCGTCTTACAAATTGACTACCAATTTGTCGCATGTCCTAGTTGAAGATCAAGAGTCTCTTTCACCATCTGAGGACACTGCTCATATGTAGATCATATTCTCTGGATGGTTACAGCACTGGAATTTCAGGTTAAACCCAACCTGTCTCCAGTATCAGCTCTAGTTTTAATACAATAGAGAAGCAGTCGTCATTGCCAGTAGTGCTTCTGATGCTGGCTTTTTTCCTTCACACCTCACAGTAGTCCTGGGAAAACCCACTGACTATCTCACTTCCAGACACACTGAGAATGCAATTTTCTTGTCAAACACCCTCTCCCCAATTCAATCGCTATGGAAGAATCTCATGGCAAACAGAAGAACAAAGTGCACTCTGCTCCTTTGGAACGAGGAGGGTTGTAAGCTTGATAGCCTTGGCCAGAAAATTAATTCTGATGTTTTCCACGCCCTTAGGATCCCTAATTACCAGGGATACATGGGCATGTGTTAGCAGCACCCTTTCCTTACCATGCTTCAAAAAGAACACAGAAAGGTAGTGATAGGCTCATAAGTGCTATGCAACAGATGAGAAGTTCCCATTTACAAGGCAAAGATTATAGTTGGTGCTATCACCTTGCACAGGCATGTTTGGTTCCAGGTTCTCCCAAGGGAAGGCCACCATCAAAGATCTACCATTTGATTAGCAAGGGTTGGTTAGCAGCAAGATGGCTGACAAACTTGACCAGAGCTAAAAGGTAAGACCACTTGAAAAGAAACTGGGCATCTCATTAGCTTCCAAACCTTACAATTTTCTAGTTTTGGTCTCTTCAGTCTTGCCCCTATTACAGCACTCCTAATTGTCTTTTGAGACAATCACGTCCTTGGTTTCAGAGAATCTCAACATGTAAAATAGCTTCTCAGCCTTCCAAATACTGCTGCTCTGAGTTGTGGGGAAAGGAATGCACACATTCTGGGTTTCTCCCATCACCGTTCAGAGAGAGGCTAAAAATAACATGAAGGTATCTTAAAAGTAAATTGGCTCTTTCCAAGTGAGCCATCTTGCTACTTGGTTCATGTCCTAGCCAAGCCTGTAGACATGGAAACTAAAGTGGCATTCTCTGGGTTGGTGAGAGGAAGAATCCACACATCCTAAGAGAGGCACAAGAAAACAGATTTTGTTTTCTTCATGTGAAAAACTATTGCTGTGGGGGGACTGATGGCCTCTTACTTTCTGGCAACCTGGGCACCCTTCGGCTGAAGGTGGCATTAACAGATAATTTACTTACCAATCTTGTAGTGGCAGCTGAAGGTAGAAGGCATGGCCCAGGTGGCAGCCCTGCAAATGTCACTGATGGGCACAAAACTGCAGTAATGGTAGCAACTTTGTTAGAGTGGGCAACAACATTCAGAAAGCAGGATGCCTTATCTAAGTAAACTGAATCAAAGGAGACAATCACAGTGTCTGAACATGATACCCCTGCAAATGTAAATTTTTAATGCTGTGCTCACATCAAGATTATGCTATAATGTTTCTTGTGGGTGTGACAGTCTGGAACTGAAGGATGGATAAGTGAAAACAAGAAAGAATTTTGGGTAGAAAAGAAAACAAAAGCCTCTGGATGACTATCAACTATATGATAGAAAAAACTCTTAAAATGTTAATGACGTGAGGAGCAAAAGAAAAATAACTGAAACAGGGCCACAATCTTAAACGCAACTGCTCAGCAAAACTTCATCATATGGACAAAGAAAACTTTAAAATATTAACTCAAAGAAACAAGACAACAAAAAATTGAGAACAAGAGACAAAATCAATTCTGCAAAACCAAAGAAATTAAATCGAAACACAAATAGGGATGCTGCGTGATATGATCACATCAATAGGAAAAACATTACACTAACTATTTAAGAGTCAAAAAGATGACAGATTCCTTCCAGAAGCTTCTGATGATGAACCCACAATTTCAGAAAATGAAGTGAAAGCTGCTCTCAAAGCACTTGGAGAACGAAATCGTCAGTAACAGACAACGTATCAATAGAACTGATTCAAGCTACAGAGATGGAATCCATTCAAACTCTAACAAACCCGTCATCAAATATGGAAAACAAAACAATGGCCCAGTCCCCAAGAAAGGGTGCACCAAGAATTGCTGTAGCCACTAGGCTGTTGCGCTGATCTCCAATGCAAGGAAAATTATGCTTAAAATTTTACAAAAAAAGATGTTTACCATATATATATACATGTATATGGAGGAAGGAATGCACAATGTCCAAGGTGGGTCCAGAAAAGAGGCACTACATATCCTATTGCATGTTCCATGTTGGATACCGGAACTCATGAAAGAATTTCAAATGAAAATCAAGCTGTGTTTTATAGATTATAGCAAAGCTTTGGATAGTGTAGATAATGAGAAATTACAACTCACTCTAAAAGAAAAAGACATGCCACAACACCTGATTGTCCTATACTCTGGATAAGAGGCTTCTGTAAGGACATAATATAGAAAAACATACTGGTTTCCCAATGGTAAAAGGATCAGACAAGACACTAACTTGTTATTCTCTCTGGTTAATTTATATGCAATATATACCAAAAGTGAAATGAGTCAGGAAGGAGGCATGAAGGAGACATGAAAACTGGAGGAAGGAACGTAAAAAGGTAAGCAGATGACATCATGTTGCCAGCAGGAAATAGCGAAGACTCAGAATGAGACTGCATGCAAGTTAAGAAGGAAAGTATGAAAACAGGCCTACAGCTGAGTATTAAGTAAACAAAAATAATGGCCACAGATTATAATCATAACTAAAATGGGTGAATACATCAAAGTATAAGATTTTCTGTACCGTAGCTCAGTAACTTTTCAAAATGGAGACTGTAGTCAAGGTCAAGGTTCAGACTAAAAGACAGCTATGAAGGAAGTAGACAAAATCCTTGAGTGTAAAGATATGGACAGGTTGTTATGTTTTGTTATCTTCAATGCAGTTATCTTTTGCAGATATCTAGGTAACAACGATATACATTTCTATTTTAATAAATTGTATGTCCAGGTTATATACTAGGAGGCAAAGTGAAATAGGGAACTGATGCGTCTTCTCCCTAGTATATGACCACTCTTATCATTTTTATACTGCTTTACTTAGATGGGTGGTCATTAACCATTTGAATGGTATTGCAGATAAAAAGATTTTATAATACTAGTGACACCACCAGTTTCTAATTCTGAGAGTTGATGACATAGCCTACCCAATTAGCACCCCCCATCATTGCTTAATAAGAGACTTAAATGTTTATTATCATAATCTGATTGGATCATATTATTAGCTTATACTGAAAACTGAGGAAATGGCATAGCCACATTTCCTTTCCTTTCCTTTTTTTTTTTCCCAACTGTGCATTCAGTATCTAACTTGGACTGTGTGGATCTTGCGCTGGAATTGAGAAATATCCTACTTGTCTTGGAACTTACTGTTTGCAATGTGGAGAAAATGAACTTGATAAGATGACAGATAGAGGTTTTAACTATTTTTCAGGAAGTGATTCTATTTTAAGCTATAGAAAGAAAAGGATATAACTAGGGTTCTTTTCATGGTCATTTGTGAATTCCCACGTATGATATATTCTATGCCTGGGCACAGCCAACTAGAAACCTCTAAAGCTAAGCAAAGCAATTTTGGGCACTAACCTTGTTCCCTTTGTGATGTGTATGCATCAACATTCCCATTTATTTAGCACACATCTCACACATTGCAGTCCACATCAAGAGGTAGCAAGAGGGACATCCTAACATGATATCCACAGAGGGGAAGTGAGCAGATCATCAAAACAAAATCTTGTTACAATAAGCAATCTGTTCCTCTTCTTTGTGATATCTGTGACTCACACACATGGTTGAACAGCTAGCCTCACTTGGATGCAGCATGGATGTCAATCGCAGATAGGACAGAAATCCTGAAGATGATGTTTCTGCAAGCTCTGGTTTTAAACCTGTAATGAGGCAGACGGTACTTTGAAGATAGTAGAGAAGACAGAGTCATGGGTGGGCAGTTGGATCTTATGAGGTCTTCTGAAGGTGAATTCAAAAAGGCAACTGCAGCATAACTTAACTGCACCTTGAAGCGAATTCTCCATCTCAAAGTCTTTCAGTTGATACATCTAATCTTGCTTGGAGAAACCTGCTTGCAGGCTCCAGCTACACAGCTTTCTCCCAAGCAGAGTAGATAGTAAGAATAACCATCAGTGTGGGAAATTTTGCCCCTACGTGGAATACACTTCTTAAATATTTATCTGGAGGGCATAACAACTGTGCTTGCTGACATGGGTTCTTCTTCGTGGTCTCTGTGCCTCACACACTAGGAGCTTTTGCACATGCACGGTAGCGTTCAGAAGATTGTAGAGCTTAGTAGCTTGGCGGGAACCCCTCCCTTATGCCCTCACTGAGCATGCTCAGCCCGCCGAGCAACGGTTGCTCCTCAGTTCTCATCCGCCATTGCGAACGGAAGGTTCTTTGCTTGGTAGCAATTCTTGGCTTGCTTTTTGGATAGTTTTTGGCTTTGACTACGGATTTCAGTTTTTTTGGCTTCGATATTTGGATAACGGACTTGGTTTTGGTATTTGAATTCCCCCCCGCCTTATCTTCTTGCCTTCGTTTCTACTTTTCTCTGCTCTCTGCCTTCCCTCTCAGCATCTTTAACCTCGTTATATGTCAGCCGTGTTCAAACACTGTTCCACTTGTGGCCGTAAAGTTGCCCTGACCAACAGGCACCGGGATTGCCTTTTCTGTTTGGGGGAAACCCATAACGTTATCTGGCGCGAATTTACTGCGCAAACACTTCACAACCGCGCAATGAGACTGCAATCCCATTGCTGGGAGAAGTCCCTTCGAGCGTGGGACCAGCCAGAAATCCTGGCCATGTCAGCATCGACCTCTGGGTGTCAAATGAACACTACCTCAGCGGTCTCTGCAACTGCCGTACCACTGGCGTCGCCGGCTTCGGACCCGGTACCGTCCTCACGTACGCCGATATCATCGCTACCGCGGATCCCGAAGTTACTATCGGCAGCGTCGACATCTCGAGAGGCTCCTGCGGGCTCGCAGGCAGCGAAACCATCAAAAACGCTGACCGCTGCCCAGCAGAAGCATCCTGCCTCCCAAGAGGCAATAAAGGAGAAGGAGAAGAAGAAGAAGAGGAGAAAGGAAAAGCGGCTCTCACCTTCCAAGGTGACTCGCCCCTTAACATCTCCTCTGACTCAACTCACTGGAGACCCAGTTGAGGAGTCAGACCCTCAAGAGGTCCTTGAGGTGTCCAATGAGGAGCAGCCCGTGGCCACGGCCTTGCCCTCAGAACCACCGGTTCTTATGGCCGTGGTAACCCCGCTCGGTCACCCTGACAGGGTGGACTGCCCGGAGGAATTCCCTGCCCTACAACGTGCCTCAGCCACGCATTGGGCAGACTCGGGCAGAAGTGGATCACGCTCCCCGGAACAACGGGTGAGGCGTCCATCTCTACGCTGCCGGGAGACCTATGTCGAGAGGGCCACGTCTCACCCTTCGACTGACTCGCCCCACACCTCCACTTCCCATGCAGTGAGGTATGGCCGAGAATATGCCTGGCGAGAATATCTGCTCTCGTACCTGTCCTACTCACCATCTTATCGGGACAGGTACCATCCAGACGCGAGGTATTGGTCACCCTACCGCCAGTCTCGCACACCATCTCGTGAGCGGTATCACTCCGGGCATTGACGGTCGCCGAGTCGATCGGCATCCCGGTCTCCACGCTACAGGAGATCTAGGGAACATACTCCTCACTATCAGGACGTGTCTCTGCCCCCAAGTGTAACTTTTACTGTCACCCGCCCAACCTTGGACTCCGCCCTGGCAAGGACGACTGTTCCTACCACCGTCATCACACAGGCGATACAACGCCCGAGGCCCACAATGGTACTGATCACAACATCTTCAGTAACCTGGATGACGGCCGCTATGACGACATTGCCGGAGGCTACGGTACCTGCTGCAATACCGTCGCTACAAACAACAATGCCGGTAGTTACCCTGCACCTACCATCATCCAAGGAGAAGTCCATTGAGGGGGCCTGTCTCCGTCCTCCCAGTCCTATGAGACGGACTCGAATTCGGAGGAGTCAACGGCAATGTCCCATGAGTCCCCTTCCTTAACATTCGGGGAACCAGGACCAGAGTCAGCACTGGAGCACATAAAACAGTTCTCCGCCATCCTTCTGCGTATGGCTATGGCGCTAGGACTCAAGGTTGCCGACCTGGCCCTGGAATGCAGAATCCAGTGTACCAGTACGTGGACACCCGCCCGCCATCCACCACGCTGCTGCCTTTCCTGCCAGCCTTGACCAAGGCCCTGAAGCATCCTTGGGCCAAGCCTGCATCCGCACAGCTGATCCCACACTGACTCGGAACATCTATACCGCACGCAGGAGGAGGTGGATTTCCTTTTTACGCACCCAGTGCCCAACTCTATTGTGGTGGAGTCTGCCCAAACCAAAGGTGGGAATTGGGTTCATACCACACCGCCCGACTGTGAGTGACGTCGGTTAGACACTTTTGGCAGGCGTTTTTACACCACTGACTTATTCCCAGAGTGTCTAACACAGGTGTGCGTGGCGGCCTATGCGAGGAACCTCCTCGATAGATTTGGACCTCTTCTCTCCAATCTGCCGGAGAAGCATCGAGCATCTGCCCTCCGGTTTTTCAACGGAGGAGGTGGCCCTCACTAACTAGCAGATCATCTTTGTGAGGCACTCCATGGAGGTCACCGCTCGGGTCCTCGCTGGGTCTGTGGCCTTGTGCCGCTGCGCCTGGCTTCGATCATCAGGCCTTCAAGAGGACAGCAGGAGGAGGATTGAAGACCTCCCTTTTGATGGCCAGGGTCTGTTCCATGCGACAACTGATGATGCGATAGACCACCTTGTCGAGGCATGCCTGACAGCGAAGAAAATAGACATCCATCAGCCCCAAGAGCCTCAGCGTAGCTTTGGCTCTCAGCTTTCCTGGCGCAGATCTTCATCCTCCACCTTCCAGCCCCGCTCGCCTCACTCGGGCCCGTCTCGTCCGTCCACCTCATCCTCGACGCGGAGACCTCTTCGAAGGCGACCATCTTCCTCCTCGGAGAAGCTTTCTCTGGGATGAAGTCTTGCTTTTCACCAGCTTTGCAAGTCACCACCACTACCATTCTTCAGCCTGCCAGCAGCCTTTGAAGATCGGCCGAGCCTGGCCAGGCACCTCGCGGACTGGTGTCACGTCACTACGGACTCTTGGGTCCTCTCCATCATCCATCTTGGCTACGCCATAGAGTTTGGAAGTATTCCTCCACGAGGCGTTTATTATTCCACCCCAGCCCTGCTGGAAGAGATCCAGTCCCTCCTGCAAAAGGGAGCAATCGAACAACTTCCACCCTCGGCCTCTACCACCGGCTTCTTCTCCTGGTACTTCACGGTACCGAAGTTGGACAGAACCCTGCGACCCATTCTGGGCCTCAGAGTGGTGAATGAATACATCCGCCCCAAGAGGTTCAAGATGGTCACGCTGTTGTCGATCCATCCTTTCTTTCACTGAGGGGACTGGTTTGCATCCATCAATCTTTGAGATGCCTATTTTCACATCGCCATTTGCCCGCAGCACAGACAATACCTCCGGTTCGCGGTCGACGGTACCTATTACCAGTACAGGGTACTACCGTTCAGCCTCTCGACCGCGCCAAGGGTCTTCACGAAGTGCATGGCCCCCGTGGTGCCGTTCCTGCGGATGAAGGCCGTCTCCATCTATCCCTATCTGGATGATTGGCTGTTGGTGGCGTCCTGCAGACACAAACTCTTCACGGACATTCACAAGACACTTACCCTTCTGACCTGCCTCGGCCTCTGGGTCAACCCGAAGTAGTCTCATCTCGAGCCCACGAGGGTTCTTGACTTCATCGGGGCAACCTTGCACTCGGTATTGGCCAAGGCTTACTTACTGATAGACCACACACTGATGCTTCATTGAACTGCGCCTACCATCTTCAATGCCCCAACAGTAACGACGAGGAGAATCCAACAACTCCTCAGATACATAGCCTCCACTACCTCCATGACCTACCTGTCCAGGCTCCGCGCGCGGCCTCTTCAGCACTGGTTCGTCCAAGTCTTCGACCCACTCCTAGACAACCAGAGATGTCTCCTTACGACTGCCCCCGCAGGTGCAGCGCTCCCTGAGATGGTGGCAATCTTACCACAACCTACTCTCAGGCATGCCTTTTTGGGAGCCGAATCCACACGTCACTGTGACCACGGATGCTTCCCTGTTCGGTTGGGGAGCTCACAGTGGTGACCTCAGAGTCCGGGGCCGGTGAATCGACAAGACCATCCTCCACATCAACGCCCTCGAGCTGCTCACCATCTGGAAAGCTCTGGAAGCGTTTCATCACCTCGTCATAAGCCGCATGGTGTTGATCCTGACAGACAACACAACGGCAGTCTGTTATGTCAACAGGCAAGGAGGGATTCCTTCAACCACCCTCCTCAACATAGCCCTCGACCTCTGGGACTGCTGCATCTCGCTTCGAATCCATCCGGTGGTGGTTCACCTGGCCAGGCAGGAGAACACCACAGCGGACACCCTCAGCAGGGACACCACTACCCACCACGAGTGGTCCCTCTCGACCGAGGCATTCCAGATGATTCGAGATCAGTGGGGCAAGCCAACGATCAACGTTTTCGCCACCACTCAGAACATGAAGTGCCGCCGGTACTGTTCGAGGGCCAGCCGGAATTGCCATTCCATCGGCGATGCTTTCCAGTTCCGGTGGAGTGAGGGATTCCTCTACGCATTTCCTCCGTTCCCCATCCTGGGCCGAGTGATATCGAAGATCCTTGTGGACCGAGCTGACGTCATCCTTGTAGCCCCATACTGGCCAAGGCAGGACTGGTTCGGCCCCGTTCAACGCTGCTCGCAGCCGGATCCTCCGGTTTCCCACAACACCAGACCTCCTATCGCACTCCAACAGGCTTGTCCTCCACCCAGACCTACCGCTCCTGGCCCTCCATGCCTGGAGAATATCGCCCTAGACGACCCCGCCATCGGTAACGTCTTGACACCAGGAGTCGACACGCCGCAACTATCACTACAAGTGGCAACGCTTCATCGCCTTTGCTGAGGAATGACGGGAGCCGGTATCGCCTGTCAGCCTGCCTACCGTGCTCCACTTCCTCCTACACCTTCGACAGCAGGGCTTGGCGTTTCCTTCGAGGAAGGTCTACCTTGCCGCTATCGTGGCATACCAACCTCCACAATCTCTATCGGTGGCCCTCTTCCGTCACGGTATCGTGAAGCAGTTTCTGAAGGGCCTGTAGCACCTTCATCCATCGGTATCACCACCGCTACCGCCGTGGTCCCTTTCCCTGGTGCTGTCGCAGCTGACGAGACCACCCTTCGAGCCCATGGCAACTGCAGATGACAGGCTGCTCACTATAAAAACTACCTTCTTGGCGGCTGTTACCTCTGCCAGGTGGGCAGGAGAGGTGACAGCCCTACGGTCTGACGAGCCTTACCTCGTGTTCCATAGGGACAAGGTGGTCCTTCGGCCTGACATCTCGTTCTTGCCGAAGGTGGTGTCTAACTTCCATCTCAGTCAAGACATCATCTTGCCAACCTTTTATCCGGACCCGACTACACCTTTGGAGCTATCCCTTCACTCCCTGGATGTTCGTCGGGCTTTGGCCTTCTACAAGGACAGGACTGCCTCTTTCGACATACCCCGCACCTCTTTGCGTACTATGGCAGGCGTTGGAGAGGCCACAAGGTATCCACTCAACATTTTTCCAAATGGGTGGCCCAGACCATCCAGCTGGCGTACGAGTTGGCCAAGAAGCCTCCGCCAGCTTTTCTCCGGGCTCATTCCACCATAGCCATGGCGACATCTGCAGCCTTACTGTGAGGAGTCAACCTGCAGGAACTCTGCAATGTGGCAACCTGGTCCCAACCATCGACCGTGTGCCACTACAGACTGGGATGCTGGTCCCGTCGAGATGCCTGTTTTGGACATGCTGTGCTGGCTTCCGTTCTCTAGGACCTGACCCACCATCCTACCAGTAAGCTACACAGTCTCCTAGTGTGTGAGGCACAGAGACCATGAAGAAGAAGAACAGGTTGCTTACCTGTAACTGTGGTTCTTCAAGTGGTCATCTGTGCCCTCACACACATCTGCCCAGCCGTCCCCTATTTCTCAGGTCCCTTATTGGCGGACTGCAGAACTGTGGAGCAACCGTTGCTCTGCAGGCTGAGCATGCTCAGTGAGGGCATGGGGGAGGGGTTCCCGCCAAGCTACTGAGCTCTAGAATCTTCCAAATGCTACTGTGCACGCTCAAAAGCTTCTCGTGTGTGAGGGCACAGATGACCACTCGAAGAACCACAGTTACAGGTAAGCAACCTGTTCTTCAAAAGCCCACATGAGAACAAAAGAGAAAATACTGATAAACAGCCAAAATAAATCAAGATAGTAAGAAATAGAGTGAAACAGGTAAGATGGAGAAGGGAAGAAAACAGAAAAGTTCTCTTAGAAGTCTTAGTGTGTTGCACAGGCAAATCCCCAATCGCTGCTGTAAATGCATCAAATGAAAAGGAATGGAGGGAAACAGTGGGAATGCTGAAGCACGTCCGCTGGGGGGGGGGGGGGTGGAGCCATCATCAAATAAATCACTTCAATCAGCTCTAGAAGTTTCTGGAAGACTCTGTACAGTTACAGATTAACTCATACGTGTGAGACCATAGTAAAGGTTATTCTCCTAAACAAGAATATATCACTAGTTGTTACACTTGAAAAAGCAGACTTAAAATTCAAATAACAATCCTTTGATCTATAAGACTAGCCAATGTAATTTTAGTTTCTGGTCCAAATATCTGTTAAATAGAAATTAAATTTAAATTATCTATTCAGATCAAGCTATAAAGAGCTTTCTCTTTACTTAGAAACAATAAGTAAATGATTTTCCATGTTTCAGTAAGAACACTTAGTATTGTCTTTTAATAGAATAAGTTTTCCAAATATACCAAAGCAAATGGCTGAAATCATGTGTATCTGCAGCTTCAGTTAACTATGCTGATGTTTTTAGCATTGTCTTCTAGTATATTAGTGTTTATTTCAAGGCTCAGTTCCTGCATTAGTTTGGAAACAGAATCTTCTCCATCTCCTGCTGCAGCGCATTCCACTGTTCCTTCAGCTGAAGCACAAAGCTGTTCAGAAGGCCTGATAATAGTCACTCCATAGCCATTGTTACTGTGAATATGATTGTTTTTCATCCTTAGCTTAGGAGTAGGAAGGACCTGTTAAGGAATCAAAATTTTGTTTATGAACTCTTTCACCTTTTGCAGTTTAGTCAAATTATTTATTCAATTCTTTACTCAGTCTTATAAATCTTCAAATTTCTTTGCTTCTACTTCTTTTCCAAAAACATTATTTATGAGTGTCAATCCACAATGATTTACCTTAATGTTAATTCCACCAAGAGTACCTTGTGAAGAGTTAATCGTTCTAAAGTTATTGCAGTGGTGAATTTTATTACCCTCCAAAATAGCTGTGCTTCCTGGATATAACTCAACTCCAGCACCCTGAAAGCAAAAAACAAATGAGCAAAAAACATTTTGTTTAAAGTTCATGTGATCAACAAGAGTAACTGTTCACTCCAGAATGTCAAAGTTTTACATGAATAAGGTGAAAGATTTATATGATCCAAAGAGAAACCAGAGGCAATATGCATCAGAGGTCAATTTTGGTACACAGGCCTCCATTTTCCAAGTACTTAGCTTTCAGATTATTTACACGTTGTATGTTTATAGACCTACTTAATGTTTTGATTAATCATTACTACTGTCCAGAAGAGAATTAAGGCAATTCTGCTGAAAACACCTCTATCTGAACCTCTAATATAGTTTAAATGAAAGAAATTATGAAACCAAAATCACTTACACTGTGATAGAATTCCCCAGTGTGGAAATCAGATTTGAAAAACAGCCTGAGGAGAAGTGCAGTTGGCCCTTGATATCAGCTAGGGTTTGGTTCCATGACCTCTGTGGATACCAAAATTTGTGGATGCTCAAGTCCCCTTATGTACAGTTGTATAGTAACATGGTTCCCTTATAGGAATTGGCAAAATCAAAGTTTGTTTTTTGGTACTTTTTTTGGCAGGGGGAATATGTTCAAGCTGTGGTTGGTTGAACCTGTGGATGCAGAATCGAAAGATATGCAGGGCCAATACCTTCCTTCCATTTCCTTAACCTAAATCCCTACCTGTTGGCCTCACAGCAGAAAACAGAAAGTACTGAAGAGCCAAAGCATTTTCTCCACATGATGAACATACAGAACATGCAAGCTTACATTTTAACACTTAACAAGTTAAAAACAGGTTACTGCTTCTAGAGAACAGGGAGCTCCAGCACGCATAGCAAAGGAACTTGCTATTGTTTGCAGTACTTCGCTTTTTATTCAGTTTACAGGATCATGGAGAAAAAAAATACAGCCGAATTTTAAATGAGAAAGTTTTTCAAGTGTTCTTTCAGGTATCTGTCATTCAGTATGAAACAATGTTGGTCCAACAAAGAAAAGGAAAATCAAGATAGTGGTCATTAATTAGTTCAAGTAATTTGTTCAAGTTATAAAAATGAGGGACAACTCAAATAGCAAATGGAATCATACAAAACCAGTGGTGTTAACACAGATGATTGAGTAGAGATGGGAAGGAAAATGATCAGCAGAATTAAATACATACACAAACCCAAGCACAGAAAAGAAACTACTATTAAAAACTCCTTTAGTAGTCATCCTGCATTTTACAAAGGAGGCTCGCCTCCCATTTTCAACATCCTGAACATTAAGACAATATGCTGGGGAAAAAATGCAAACTACTCTGCAACAAACTCCTCCCATGATAGGGTGGTCCTTTATTAAAAATTTTTTACACAATTTTAGGAAGACAATTGCCTAAAATCTGTGAAGTATCCCTAACTAACATCAAAATTTTTCAGTATCAGTTTTCTGTTTCCAAGGCTGCCTAACTTGAAACAAAATAAGACTTACTTCTGAATAGACCTATACAGAACAGTCCATTTTTTTGGTAAGTATACTGACTGTTCTGTGCCCACGCTTTACATTCACACATACATATTGCATCATATGATGAATTGAAAGAGTACCTGAGCTCCAGTAATCTCACTGTTTAAAACTGTCAAAGAAGCTCCAACAAGTACACAGATGCCAGTTCCTTCACACTTCAGAACACAGTTCTCCAAAATTGTGTGTCCAGATTCAACTACTACAATACCATCAACAGTCCCTTGCTGTAGTAAGGTAATATTCATCAATTTCACATTTTGGGCCCTGGATACTACAAAGCTCTCATGGGCAGGCTCTGAAACAATTACTGTTTCCTCTGGTCTTCCAACTCCTAAATAAAATAGGACAATTTAGTTATTAAAACTAAATCTTACCCTACCTGAAATTATTATTTTTGTCTGTACATGCCCACAATTGCTTCAGGCACTACGTATCAGATGTTGTGTATAAATGAATTACTGTCCTATAATTTCTGAAAATCCGAGAAATATTCAAGTTTTAACCAGTTTTCAGTGTGTCAAATTTTTTAAGTTTTCTTCATTCATTCATTAAAAAACATGCAAGCAGCTTCTATTCTGGTTAACTGTAAACACAACGGAACAACAATAGTCTAATTACCTTTAATAATAATATCTTCAGTTAACATTGAAAGGTTTGCTGCCTTGTATTCTCCGGGGAAGATAAGCACATTATCTCCACTGTAACAGCCATCCAAAGCTGAGTTTAAATTATCATGGTGTTGAATAAGTGTGTCAGAAGACAAATCTTTAACCTGAGCATATGAGAGAAAAACATAGGAGAAAGAGGGAATTAAGTCAATATAAAAATGCTGTTAACTGTTGTAACTCCTTTTATAAATTAGAATGAAGGAGTGTTATCTTAAAAATAAATACAATTAAATCACAAACAAATCTAAGAGTTCTAAAAATAAATAAAACACAGGTGAGTCCAAATACTAGAGTCAGGAACACAGACATTCTGAAATCATAACTGCAACAACAAAAGACCTTATCAACACAAAAATACCGGTTTTTATCCCATGTGCCAGCATTTATGAAGCATCTGTCTATGAAAACAATTGTAACAAAGGAAATTAAAATTAAAAAGATCAGGGATACTTACCCTATTCCAGCTTTACTATTATCACATCCAAAAACAAAGACAACAAACATTAGCTGAGCGGAGCAAACATTAGCTGAGCCTCTTGCTTGGAGGTAGAATAATTCTGCATATTATAACTTAAGAAAGGGAGACACTATATGACTGGTAGAAGAGAAGAGATGGAAATAAAGACTTGAAGAAGGAGAAGCAGCGACAGTGAAGAAGATGGCCGATCAGCCGCTTGGGTATTTCTGCAAATGAATACGTCCTTACCATTTCTGCTGTCACTGTTTTTGCAACAATATAAATTATAGTTCTCTTGTCTTCTCTGCATCCTTTCCTTCGCTTCAATATTCTTGGAGTCAGAGGTCCATGAGCCCTGAAATTGCAAGCAAACTAATTTCTTTCTAAATTACAATTACTTCTGAACAAAGCATGTATATTAACCAAACTAAGAACAGGTTGCTTACCTGTAACTGTGGTTCTTCAAGTGGTCATCTGTGCCCTCATACATTAGGAGCTTTCGTGCCTGTGCGGTAGCGTTCAGAAGATTCTAGAGCTCAGTAGCTTGGCGAGAACCCCTCCCCCATGCCGGTACTGTGCATGCTCAACCCGCCGAGCAATGGTCACTCCTCAGTTCTTGGTCCGCTGAGAAAAGGGACCTGAAAAAGAGGGGAAGGATGGGCGGGCATGTATGAGGGCACGGATGACCACTCAAAGAACCACAGTTACAGGTAAGCAACCTGTTCTTCTTCTTCATGGTTTCTGCGCCTCATACATTAGGAGACTGTGTAGCTTACTGGTAGGATGGTGGGTCAGGTCCTACAGAACAGAAGCCAGCACAGCACGTCCAAATCGAGCTTCTCGATGAGACTGGCAATCTAGCCTGTAGTGGTGCACAAAGGTCGATGGCTGGGACCAGGTCACCACACGGCAGAGTTCATGCAGGTCGACTCCCTGCAGGAGGGCTGCAGATGTGGCCATGGCTCTGGTGGAATGAGCCCGAAGAAACTCTGGCGGGGGCTTCTTTGCAAGCTCATACACCAATTGAATAGTCTGGGCCACCCACTTGAAAAAACGCTGGGTGGACACCTTGTGGCCTCTTCGACGCCTGCCATAGCACACAAAGAGGTATGGGGTCTGTCTATAAGAGGTAGTCCTGTCCTTGTAGAATGCCAAGGCCCGACGAACATCCAAGAAGTGACGGGACCACTCCAAAGGTGTAGTCAGGCCTGGGTAGAAGGTGGGCAGGATGATGTCCTGGCTCAGGTGGAAGTTGGACACCACCTTTGGCAGGAAAGAGATGTCAGGCCGAAGGACTACCTTGTCTCTGTGAAAGACGAGATATGGCTCGTCAGACTGTAGGGCTGTCAGCTCTCCTGCCCACCTGACAGAGATGACAGCCACCAAGAAGGTAGTTTTCATGGCGAGCAGCCTGTCATCTGCAATTGCCATTGGTTCGAAGGGCGGTCTTGTCAGCTGCGACAGCACCAGCGATAACGACCACGGCAGTAGAGGGAGCGATACCGGCGGGTAGAGGTGCTACAGGCCCTTCAGAAACTGCTTCACAGTATCGTGACGGAAGAGTGCTGCCGATGGGGCTCGTGGCGGTTGGTATGCCACAATAGCGGTGAGGTAAACCTTTAGCTACTGGAAGGCCAAGCCTTGCTGCTGAAGGTGTAGGAGGAAGTGGAGCACGGTAGGCAGGTTGGCAGACAATACTGACTCCCTTCGTTCTTCAGCAAAGGCAACGAAACGCCGCCACTTGTAATGGTAATTGTGGCGTGTTGATTCCTTCCTAGACGCGGTCAGGACGTTGCTGATGATGGGGTCATCTAAGGCAATATCCTCCAGGCACAGAGGGCCAGGAGCGGCAGGTCCAAGTGAAGGATGAGAACGTTGGAGTGGGAGAAGAGGTCCGGTGCTGTCGGAAACCAGAGAATCCGTCCTCAGGCGGCCACAAACGGGGGCCCGAACCAGTGTTGCCTCGGCCAGTACGGTGCCACGAGAACAATGTCTGCTCAGTCTGTGAAGATCTTCAATATCACCCGGCCGAGCAAAGGGAACGCGTAGAGGAATCCCTCGTTCCACCAAAACTGGAAGATGTTGCTGATGGAGTGGCAATCGCGGCCGGCCCTCGAGCAGAACCAACGACACTTCGCGTTCTCACTCGTGGCGAAGAGGTCTATCGTTGGCTCGCCCCATCGGTCCCGAACCACCTGGAAGGCCTCACTGGAGAGAGACCACTCGTGGTGGGATAAGGTGTCCCTGCAGAGGGTATCTGCTGTGGTGTTCTCCTGCCCGCTAGGTGAACCGCCACCGGATGGATTCAGAGAGAGACGCACCAGACCCAGAGGTCGAGGGCGATGTTGAGAAGAGTGGTCGAGTGAGTCCCTCCTTGTCTGTTGACATAGCAGACTGCTGTCCTGTCGTCGGTGAAGATCAACGCCATGCGGCCTGCGACGAGGTGATGAAATGCCCGCAGAGCTTTGGAGATGGGAAGTAGCTCGAGGGTGTTGATATGGAGGGCAGTCTCGTGACCGATCCACCGGCCGCGGACTCTGAGGTCGCCACAGCGTGCTCCCCAGCTGAAGAGGGAAGCGTCTGTCGTGACCGTGACCTTGAGGTTCTGCTCCCGGAATGGCATGCCCAACAGGAGGTGGCTGTAAGATTGCCACCACAGCAGGGACTGGCACACCTGTCAAAGTGGGTGATAGCGGCATGTCTGGTCGTCCAAGAGAGGATCAAAGACTCGGATGAACCAGTGCTGAAGCAGTCGTGCGTAAAGTCTGGAGAGGTAGGTCACAGCAGTCGTTGAGGCCATGTAGCCGAGGAGCTGTTGGATTCTCCTGGCTGTCACCATCGGAGCATGAAAGACGGTAGACGCTGCCCGATGAAGCGTCCGTGCCCTGTCCAGTGGTACAGGACTGATACCGCGTCCAGGGTCGCCCCAATAAAGTCGAGAACCCTTGTGGGTTCGAGATGGGGCTTCTTCGGGTTGACCCGGAGTCCAAGCCGGGTGAGAAGAGTCAGAGTCCAGTGTATGTCCTTGAAGAGTTTTTGTTGGCAGGACGCCACCAAGAGCCAATCGTCGAGGTAGGGCTAGATCGAGACACCTTTCATCCGCAGAAATGACTCCATGGGGGCCATGCACTTGAAGACCCATGGTGCGATCGAGAGGCCAAACAGCAGCAACCGATACTGGTAGCAAGTACCGTCGACCGCAAACCGCAGGTACCGTCTGTGCTGCGGGCAGATGGGAAGTAGGTGTCCCAAAGATTGATAGAAGCAAACCAGTCCCCTCGCCAAAGGAAAGGCAGGATCGAGGGTAGCATGACCATCTTGAATCTCTTGGGGCGGATGCAGTTGTTCACCCCTCTGAGGTCTAGGATAGGCCGCAGGATTCCATCCATCTTCGGTACGGTAAAGTACCTTGAGAAGAAGCCAGTGGTCTTGGCTGAGGATGGAAGTTCCTCGATCGCTCCCTTTTGTAGAAGGCACTGGATCTCTTCCAGCAGTACCGAGCTGGCCGGGGTGGAGTAGTAGACCCCTCACGGCGGAATATCCTGGAACTCTATGGCGTAGCCCAGGCGGACAATGGTAAGTACCCAGGAGTCCGTAGTGATTTTCTGCCACTCAGCGAGGTGTCTGGTCAAGCTCGGTTGATGTCAAAGGTTCGCTGGGAGGGTGGAGACCTGCGCAACATATCAAAATCGAGACTTTGTCCTGGACTAAGACTTCTTAGAAGAAGAAGATGGGCGTCTTCTCAGAGGTCTCCGTGTGGTAGATGAAGTGGACAGCCGGGACACAGTCGATTGCAGTGACCATGGTTGGTATGTGGAGGAGGAGGGGACCTCTGCCACGATGGTCTAGAGCCGAAGCTACGGCAGGACTGGGCAGGTTGATTAATGCCCATCTTCTTTGCTGTTAGTCGGGCCTTGACAAGATGGTCCATGGCCTCATCCGTCAACATATGGAAGAGCCCCCGGCCATCAAACAGCAGGTCCTCAATCCTCCTGCGGCTGTCCTCCTGAAGCCCCGACGAATGCAATCATGCATGTTGTCGAAGGGCCACCACGCCCACTATCACCCTCAAGGTAGCCTCCACGGTGTGCCTCAAGGAGGCATCTGCTGGTTGGCGACCACGACAGCTTTGCCGAAGAGCTGCGTGGCGGTAGCACAGGACTCCTCCGACAATTCAACGAGGAGTGGGGCGAGTTGGTCCAGGATGTTCCGATGGTATGCCGCGAGGCAAGCCATAGTGTTCAGGGTCCTGGCCACCAAGGAAGATGCCGAGTAGAAACGCCTGCCGAAAGTATTGAGCTTCCGACCCCCACGGTCCGGCAGGGTTGCGCTTGCTTGGTTACCACCCTTAGTCTGGGCTGACTCGACCACGATAGAGTTCGGGACCGGATGACTAAAGAGGAACTCCGCGTCCTCTCGCTGAGTCTTGTACAGGTGCTCGAGCCTGTGCGGGATCGGTTGAGCTGAAGCCGGTTTCGCCCACGGTTGCTTGATGGCGTCCAGCAATGTCAGCAGAAAAGGTAGCGGCGCAGTAGATGGCAGGCGTGTCTCCAGGTATTGGAAGACAGGATCCTGCACTGCTGGGGCCGGTTCCGCAACCTTCAGGCCGAGGGCCGTGGCCATATGGAGGAGGATCACGGAGAACTGCCGCATGTCCTGTGGTGCTGACTCTGGTCCTGGTTCTCCGAATGCCAACGGAGGCGACTTGTGAGATGACGGGGTCGAGTCTGTGAAGTCAGAGTCCGACTCAAACGACTCTGAAGATGGAGCCGGAGATCTTTCTGTTGCTCTCTCCTGTGATGGTTTGCGGGTAGGAAGAGCCAGGGTCACCGTCGGAGCAGTGGACTGCTCCGGTACCGAGGACGATATCATGGTCGGGATCGACGTGACCTGGAGAGGCACCACCGAGGGCCGAGGGCGGTGGACAGCCTGTGTCGTCAACGTTGTTGCTTGAGCCACGGTAGCTTGGGGCACAGCACGCGTAGCAGTCGACGTCGTCCTCGGGGGGAGGACACTGCCCTATAATGGGGTGATGGCTCCCTAGACCTCCGATGACGGGGCAAGTTGGACCGGCGAGGAGATCGGCTGGGCAGCCTCTCGTATTGGGAACGATGGGCTTCCCTGGAGGGCGAGCGAGACCGATGTCGTGGTGACCAGTACCGCACGTCTGGGTGGTACTGGTCCCTATACGATGGGAAGTATGAGTAATACAACCCCGGGGGCTCGCACCAGAGGTGCTCCTGGCCGTACCTACCGAAGTAGGAGGTGAAGGTGTAGACAGAGTCCCAAGAATAAGCTCTCTCCGGCCACATATCCCAATGTCACGGGGATGGAGGCCTGGCTCTCTGGTCAGGAGAGCGGGACTCACTCTGTCTAGAGGCTGGTCTATGGCTAGGCAAGGGCCGATGTCGGATCACAGCCTCCTCTCGGCAGTCGACCGATGGAAGGTGATCCGGAGGGGTAACCGCAGCCATCAGCTTGGGCGGTTCCGCGGGCAGGGTCTCCACGGTCTGTTTCTCGTCAGACACCTCGAGGACCTCTTGGTCGTCCAGAAGCTCTTCTGGATCCCCAGTGAGCTGTGTGGGCGGAGGTGTTGGGAGACGAGTCTCCTTCTGAGGGGAGTGTCTCTTTTCCCTCCTCCTCATCTTCTTTTCCTTCTCCTTACCAGTGTCCCGAGTCATAGGATGCTTCTTCTGAGCTGGTGTTAGGGGCTTAGACAAGGTCGAGGTCTGTGAGCCCGCAGGATCCACACGACCCAGAGGAGTCTATACCTTCAGTATCCTCGGGAGCTTCAGGGTCTTACCGAGCCTGGTACAGACGAGGTGGATGGTACGGCAGCCGCTGCCGCCGCCGATGAAGTGGCTGCGGGACGAACCGGTTTTTCAGCCATGACACTGTGGGCCTTGGTCTGTTTGTGTGTACGCAGGGACTCCTCCTAACAATGAGACTTCAGTCTCGCTGAGCATTTGCGGAGGGTCTGGTGGGTAAACTACTTACACACGGGGCAGGCCTGGACGTTATGGCCCTTGCCCAAACAGAAGAGGCACTCATGGTGTTTGTCCGAAAGCGCGACTTTCTGTCCACAGATGATGCAGCTTTTGAACAGCGCCGACACAGACCAAGTCCAGCAAGCAAAGAAGAGTGGGGGAGGAATGGGGGTTTGAATCCAAAGAACCAGTCCGAAGTCCAAAAAAACCCGTTGTCAAGCCAAAAACCAGGTTGAAACCAGAAACCAAAAACACCAAAGCCAATTCGCAATCTGAAAACGTAGTCCAAAAGCCGAAAATACTAGCCGAAAAGCCGAGAAAAAGCAAGCTACCGAAAGAATCTTCTGTTCGCTACAGCGGACAAGAAAGAACTGAGGAGTGACCGTTGCTCGGCGGGCTGAGCATGTGCAGTACCGGCATGGGGGAGGGGTTCCTGTCAAGCTACTGAGCTCTAGAATCTTCCGAACGCTACCATGCAGGCGCAAAAGCTCCTAATGTATGAGGCACAGAGACCACGAAGAAGAACTTATAGCACATATACAATTGTATTTGTTTCAGATATACACTTACACAGATATTTAGGCCAGAACAGTATCTTTATACAAAATGAGAGGTTGGTACTTATCTGTGGTCTGGAGTAGCAATCCATTATAGTTGAGTTATTCCTTGCATGCCAGCAGACATAGCAGGCACCTTCAAGCCCAAAGTTCTTTTTCAGTTGATGTCATTGACTTCCCTGCCTTCACCTTCAGTTTCTTTCCAAAGCCTCCTCAAGACAGTTCATCTATAACCTTTCGTTTAACACACACTCCTTTTTAAACAAACATGGGTGAGGGTGGATTACTCCTCTGGGCCATCCAAGAATGAATCTTCACAATAAGTACCAATCTCTCATTCTCTGGAAGGCATGAAGGAGCAATCCACTACAATTGGGATCTAGCCAAGCTTTCCCATCCATGGTGGGTCTCTTGTTTAGTTTACTACTGACTGCAGCACAGTTCACCCATATGCAGCCTGTGCAGATTTGTATTTATTTTATAGTATCTAATAAATGTGCACGGTTCCTCCTACTTCGCTGCATTACAAACATCTTCCAATGATGGTGACACTACGTAAGCAGCTGTTGTTGGCACTGACCAAGTGGAATGGGCCCAAACATTTTGTGGTCTGGGAACCTATTACCTATTTGTGATCTTGGAACCTAAACAACGTATTAGAAGCCAGCTCTCTTTGAACTGAGTCTACCTCAGTTTCATTATAAGTTTCTCCCCCTCAGACACTTCTAAATTACTCTCCATCTCTGTGTCTGAATCGGTATTCTTTTCTGAAAATGCTTTGTTTTTGAGACATATGTTGTTTCTACATTTTTCTTCCTACATTTTTCTTTGTCCTCTTTACCTCACCACCTCCTGAATTAATTGTACTGTTTAACTGTCGTAAATCATTGGCTAAAAATTCATTCTATTGAAATCATTAAATTATTATAATTCTAATGGTGTTGCTGCCCTTGAATTCATTAAATTATTTAATTCTCTCTAATGTATTCTTGTAAATTCACCGTATTCCTCACGACTCAAGACGAAGCATGTGAGCTGTGCTGAATCATGCATTTGCTTAGTTCTTTGCCAACAAGTTTCTCAGATAAGAGAGGAAGCCTGAGTATTCTTCTTCTTCTGCTACTGTCTGTTCCCTGTTTATAGAAGACTTGTCACTCAAACTCTTCACCTGCATTCCATGCCTTCTCTACTGTTCCTGTTGCCTGGCAATGCTGTGTGATTCGGCCCCACCCCCTGCTGGGGAACACTTATTTCCCAGTATGGCAGCCTGAAATAAAACTGGGAGATTTCTCTGACTGAGAACATTGAGTTCCACTGCCCTTTTACACTAGAAACTCTACTTCATTACCTTTAGCCTTACAGATAAACAAGAGGAGAAGAAAAAAATAGGAAGAAAACTACCTTTAAGTTTTTTTTACCTTTTTAGAAACACTGCCATTACAATCGGCTTTTATCACTTCTGTTGCTTGGTTTTTCAGGTTCTTCAGGGTTGTCTGAATATAACATTCAGACTCACTATCACTGGTGGCCACAAAAATCCATTTAAAGTTTTTTTCTGTCCTTCCCTCAGAGACACACTGGTTTGCAGTCATCTGGGTACAGTTTTTCCCTGTCATTCCCCCTCAGAGATAGGCTGATTTGTGGTCAACTGGATACTATTTTCATTTTTATTTCTGTGATCTGCTGAGTTGTACTCAGTGAAGCCGCTTTTCTCACCCCATTTTCAGCCATTCTTGTTAATTTTCCTTTCAGTTGCTGCCAAAATATCATCCTCTCTAATTTCTTTCTACTTTCTTGTGCAATTCCTATTAATAAACTTATTACCTTTAAATCTATGTTGTGGTGAAGACTCCAAATACAAGTAGCAGGAATTTTAAAAACTGATGGTGAAGGCACTGGGAGTCAATGACATTAACTGAAAGAGAACTTTGGGTTTGGAGACTCCTGCTACATATGCTGGCATGTATGGAATAACTCAACTGTAATGGATTGCTCCTCCATGCCATCCAGGAAAGGAACACGCCAGAAACAGCTGGAACTACAAAAGCCTTAAAAAACGCAAAGCAAACAATATAAGAAGTATTCAGAATCTTTTTTTGCTTTTTCCCAAAAATTCATTTACATCTGAAACAATATATTGTAGACCTCACAAAAGCATGCTATCAATCTTGATTTTTGATTTCTGATTTCTTCACAGCAAAAACATGAATTTTAATTATTTAACATTTGAATAATATTATGAAAAGTTAAACTCATGTTAAGGATAACAGGACAAACTTTTAAAAGCATTTTCTCACATTTCCAGCAAATATCTGAAGAGCTATTTTACATTTTTGACAATCCTTCTGGTGTTAAGACACCATCTATGTATCATTTTATAAAAGTTTTCCCACAAATCATAACTCAAAGTAAATTTTAAATCTCTTATCCTCATTTTTTCCCATTGTTTTGACTGAAATTTGATTAGCAGTATTTTGCACCCATTTAATCATACAATCTTTCACTTGTCCATCCTCTGTCCCTTATTTGTTTTCTGACAAAATAAATGATAATGTTCCTCAGAAGAGTTCTGTCTGGCTACCCAAGAATCCAAACAACAGATCCTATCAATTTCAAGAGAAAAATCTTTTCTGTCAATGTCCAAAAACTCAGCCATGGCTTCAGAAACTTTTAGGTAAATATTTTCACACTGAGTTTCCAGAATTTCTCTTATCCTGAGACATCTCTTTCTTTCTCTAAATTCCAACAGAGCCACCTCATTTACATTCTGCCCTGGTCCACACTCAACTTTTCAGTCACATCTTCCAGTTTCTGTGTTTTATCTTCCAGGGCATCCATCTTACCATTAAACTGTTTAACTTCTGTTATTTGATTAAAGATTCTATCTTTTAAGCTGAATTTGCAACTGTGTTCTTAGATCTTGATGTTTTTCCTCATTTGATTCCTGTCATCTCTTAGTTCTTTCATCTCTTCTCTCATACATTTGAGCTCATCCAGAATCATCCATATAGTATCTCATTCTCTAGATTGCTCAACCAAAGCTCTTCTCCGCAAAATGGAGGCTTGCATCTTTCTTGCAACTGTTGCTGAGAATGTGCGATGTGCCCAAGGTCACCCAATAGGTTTCCACAGCCAACTCTGGTCTCCGGGGTTATAGTCCAATGCTCAAATCACTATACCACACTGGTTCTTCCATATATTACCTTAGAGCAATGGTTCTCAACCTGTGGGTCCCCAGATGATTGTGGACTTCAGCTTCCAGAAGCCCCAGCCACTATAGTCAATGCTCAGGGCTTCTGGGAGCTGAAGTCCAAAAACATCTGGGGACCGACAGGTTGAGAACCACTGCCTTAGAGCATACATACAACAGCAGAAGGAAAAAACATGTGGCTAACATAAAAACAGTGAGTTCAAACTGCCTATTTATGGCTACATCATGTGTTATTAGGAGGCCTCTAGTTGAAGGAGGGAGGTTCCCATCTCCCCTATCTCAGATATATCAACTTGAGATGCTTGATTAAAATAGAGAACATAATGACACATCTACAATATATGTTCAATCAATGGCTATGGGACCATCTTTCAAAGAAAATCAGTAATCTACTACAAACCTAGAACAAATCAATGAATCTTACTAGCATTATTAGAATAGATACCACTGTTAATTTGGGGCTCTCTGACTCAGATGCAGTGATTTTAATCTTAACATACAAGCCTGCAATCTTATAGCCACTTGAAATTAACCTCATGAACTACTAGTGAGCAGACACATAAAGGACTGTGATGTAGTTCAGTATATATTTACAGTTAGTAAACAAAACTGATAGATATTAAAACCAAATAACAGAACAACAGCCTACGTAATTTTACTCTGACAGCCCATTTGTTGTTTTTTTAAAAAAATAATGACACATTAAATTACCTTAGACGTAAATCTTCCCATATTTTTAGCAATCCACATAGCATTATTAATTCATAGTATTTTTTCCAACATTCAATTGCTTCTTCTGCTGTGGGCTCTTCCTTAATATTACTTCGGTAATGAATCAGTTCCAAATGCATGCTCTTGTACTTTTCCAGATTTCTTCTAAAACGATGAGCAATTGGAGCAGGAATAATCCCACTCTGAATATCACACCAACTATGAAGAGTTAAGAAAATTAGAACGTATTTTGAAAGTTTATACAATAAAATTAAGCCTTCATTCTCACAAACTGCCGATGAGGTGGCACACGCATAAAATTTATGGCAATTTAAAAGTTCTGGGAGAAAAAATCCTGGGTTTTTCCGGGGTGGGGGGCATCAATTTAAAAAAATTTAAAAAATACAACATTAACACCTTTTACAGACTGAAAAACACTTTTACTTTAGGAACATAAAACACATTATAGATAACCCAGTTAATAGTGTTTTATATAACAAAAGTACAGCTTACTCAGATAGCAATTACAAACTGAATTTACTTTTCTTCATTTTATTTCTGTTACAAATTGAGTTTAAAAGGTCCCAAACTGTAAGGAAAGCTGAACTATAAAAATCCTGTTTAGTTTTGCCAAATTATTAGAAGCAAGCAATGAATCTCCAATAAAACAGAAGAAACTGTCAGCATTAACCAAGCAAAGGAAATTAGTTGTCTCTGTTGGTTCTTCATAATGTCACATAGAAATAACATATCCCAAAAAACAATGAGAAAAGGAAACCTAGTCTAGGAATTGTAATGATCTGAAATGGTAATCTTACACAAAACCCTTCTTACACAGTTTTTAGAAGTGATTTGGGGCAATAAATATATGAAACCTTTGTCTTAAATATTTACACATAATTCTAAAAAGATCTGATAATCCCATTTTGTCAACTTTTCCAGGGGGGAAAAAAAACTTCAGCCCCCCACCCTTATTTTCCATCCCTATAAGGTGGTAATTCTGGCTTTGAACTTCACCAGTTCAAACTGAAGATGGAGGTTTCATATGATAGGATGTTCTTCTATGAAATACATGTGTATGTGTGTGCCTGTGTGTATATCAGAACGTCATGGAGGAGGCTTTTAGCCTAGGCTTCATAATACGTTAGTATTTAAAGTAATTAAGAGGTTATTTGGTGCATTATTTTTTGATTTTGTTCTTTTGTTGGGAGAATATTCTAACACGTTACACCCTTCACCAGCAATCAACCATAAGATTTCCATTTGCTTTACTTTTTATGAAAACAAGGTCTGACAAGTACCCTTACATCTTAATTCTCTCTTCTATCAGTGCAGCATATGTCTCACTATTTTCATCATCATCCCAATCTCTCCAAAGGAAGTCACAGAAAAACCTAAATAGGATGCACAGTAACATAACACTGATGTATTAAAGTATCAAAGTATATGTATACGATAGCGTAGTTCAGAAGCATAAAAAGACCTAACGCTTAGTAGGACTGAGAAGAGTTGGGGGAAAAGGAAAGGCAACATATAACTTCAGAAATATGTTTTCATTTATGTGAATAAAAACACTTCTTTACCATGGAATATAAAAGAACAGTTCTGCACATGCTGCTTTTATTTTTTAAACGTTTTAACTTACCAGCGGTGCTATAGTAGATGCAAGATATTATTTCTTCACCATTTCTTAACTAAATCCTCTTTTTGCAATCAGTTTCTGGAAGAACTGAGTCAGTTAAAACATATTTTATCCTTTTGTGTTTGTATTTTCATTTTGCCTTGATTTGCTTTAATAGGTGTCTTTTTGGGGGTAAATATCTTAAAGCATCAGGTTAATCTGAAATGTTCTTAATAATTTTCTCTACTTCTGCCCCGTTAACTAAATTATTCAAAGATAGTCAGTGATTTCTGCAGCCATCTCCCCCTTTCTTGCTGTAGCTTAAAAGTAATTTTTAAAGAAGTGTTTCTCTGTTTAGCTGCTCCATTGATCAATGACTGCAAAATACTGTGCGCACAGGAAGTTCAAAAAAAAACCACAAAGCAGATTTACTTGATATACAGCAGCACTAGTGAACTTGTGGCCCTTCAGGTATTGATGAGCTACTGTTCCCACCATTCTTTGCACTGGCCATTTGATAGGGACATCTAAGCAGCCAGTTTCCCAGCATTTTCATGTGGACTGAACAGTTACAAACCAAACAGGGTAGAAAAAACATGAAATAACAATGAACAATAAAGAAGCTAGAGTATTTTCATTATGATGAACATAAACTACTTTTTCTGATCAACCAGTACAGAACATCAGTTAGTATCAAATCTATGCTTTTCAACTTCTCCAAAACAGGTGAGATTAAGTATAATATAAAAAAAAAATCTGTATTGGTGTTTGGCTAATAGAAACATCATTATTGTAGACCAGAAGTAGAAATCTTGTAATGCTCTAGATACTGCTGAACTGCATCTACCATCAGACCTAACCAACATAACTAATCATGAGGAATGCTGAGAGTTACAGTCCAACAACATCTGGAAGGCTGCATGATTCCCATCTCTGTTGTTAAGTTGAAGACTGATTTAAAGAGCAAACTTAAATAATCTTTAGTAATAAGTGGAATATAATATTTGAATAATAACTGTTGAAAATCTCAACAGTTTTAAAATTTAAAGTGCTGTAATGACATTGAAGGGGTAGCTATAAGTTGACAGGTGACTTTAAGGGACATACAGGATCATTGATAGTCAAAGCAACTGTTATATAACAAGAAGCAAGACTCACCAGATTAATGGTAAGAATCAAAGCAAGCACACAGGGAAATAATGGCCTGACTTCTGTTGCTACTCTGACCCGAAGCAGACGCACTGGATCAATGAGATTCACTGAACTGCTCTACTCTAGTTGGGACTAACCAACAGGATTCCAACTTGCATTTCTATATTTGCCATGACTCCGACCAACAGACAATAGAACAACACAGATGTGAATAATGTATTCCAGCTGTCCAGATGAAACAATACATGTTAACTTCTGGAGATCACATGTCCATAATATCAAGTCAAGGAAGTAGTGAATCCAAATTACTAGTACATGCTCAGAGAATGCCAGCAATTCGCAATGCCATAATATGGATTTCAAAATCTTTATTGGATCTTTGTATTTGCTAGCATATTTTTATTAACCAGAAACTACTGAATAACAATGAAAAATGTATGGTACTAAAAGATGAAGTCAGGTCATGCGGCTATCTATTCCAGTTTATTCTGCTACCTGAAAGTCTCCAAGGCCTCAGAAAGAGATCTTTCCCATTACTTTTTACCTGGGATGCATTTAAACCACACTGGGTTTCACTCTCAGGAAAAGGCAACATACAAATGAAAGACAGATAGACAGACAGACAGACAGACAAATAGATAGATAGGAGACGGCAGGAACTATGAAAAATATATCCTTCTGGACTATTATTCTTCCCAAAGTGCAATAACTGAGTTTATGTAGTATTTAGATTTCCATGAAGTATTTTCAGCCCCTTAATCAAAATCATTACTGTATTTATTTATGCATCTGAGCTGTTTCTATTTTGACACACATCCTTCATCTTTACTTACTATTCTGTTGAATACCGCATTTAAGAAAAAGCATACCTCACAATTTCCAAAGCCTTGGCTATATCAGACACTGCACTATCCTGTCCCTCTACAGGATAGATTTCCAAAAGAGGCACACAGTGATCCATTTCCTCCAGAACTTCATCAACTAAAGGTCTTGGAATATTGGCAATATTAGAGGAGAAGGGTTCAGCAACAGAGACAGAAACTTTGAAGTTTGCAGAGGGATTCTGGGGCAGTTTGCAAGTAACCTAAAATGTATCAAAGAAACTATTATTATGTAAACAGAAATGAAGAGTTGTAATTGTCAGCATATTTGGCTATTTTCTTGATTTAGAATTTATAGCATAAATCTGTAATCAAGACACAATGGCTGGGGATCTGTCAGATATTATAGAAGTTATGTTGATACTTCCACAGTTAATACAGCCCAGGTGAGCAGGATGCCTCTGAATGTTAGGCTGTATATTTTGGAAATAGGTAGACTGTCCTAGTCCCTGCTAGCCAGGCTTTAGTCTATCTTTCCTTTCCACTGCTGTGATTTACTCAGCTTACTTCAAATAGAATAGCAACAAGAAGTGATCAGACATTGCTTGAAGGTATAAACAGGAAATCAGCTCAATCATCGAATTAACTAAGTTTATTACAATAAAGACAGACAGGATGGGGAAAGATAGTAATGACTGCATACATTTTCTTTTTAAAAAAGAAAGTCCAAAACCAGCAATACTGGTCTGCATAAAATTTATGCTGAATAAGCTAGCAGTTCCACTAGGGCCCCTGTGGTAATCAACAGGTGTCCTGTGATGATCACAGATGGATGGAAAATTCATAATCATAATGTGCCATGTTTTAAGTTGTTTGGCTGGGCTGACCTTTGGTGAACAGCAGCCAACTCCATCACCAAAGGTTAGTGCTTCATCTGAACACAAACTTTCCAAGCAAAGGACAGTCAACACCAAAGTTTATCCCCAAAAGGTAAGAACTGGGCAAGATAGCTGTTAATTCTTTCCAGACTGTTCTGTGCATCACAAGGAAAGCTTGATGTACAGACTAAGTCAGTGATGAGAGGCAAAAAAAGGGAAATGGACAATTAAAAAAAAAGTTTAGCTCTTCCACAGAAAATTTTCTATTTAGAATGGTTTCATACATTCATTACTAACAAAGAATAGATGTCAATACAATATTAGGCAAGTGATTCTACTAGAGCGCAAGTGACCATGAAACTGGAGGCACTCTAATCCCTCCTCATTAGAGTTATGATCTCTTAGAAGTAGGTGAGTGAACCATCACAGAATATCATGCTCAGTGTGTGTGACAATAGTTTTTAGTGACTTTTCTCTTTAAATTTAAACAACTAATTTTAAGGAATTAACTGTTGCTGTAAAATTTTAAAGACAAGTATAGTGATAAAAATAATTCCCACCTGAAATTTTGAATTTGTCTGAATGCAATAATTAAACCACAGTACTTTTTTCCTAATCACATTATTTGAATCCACATACTTCTGTGGTGTTGAGACATTAAAAGGCTTTGTTTAGTAAATGCAAACAGAATAAATTTTTTGCCTTAGATGCTGCACTCTAAGGCATAAAGTTCCACCTCTGCAGGACTATTCCTCCGCTCTCTCTAACCATAAGACTCATCCTGCTCCTTTGCTTGCCCCTTCTGTTGCCATGTAATGGCCAGTGGAGAATAACTAAGTCACATTTGGCTATGTGACTACAGTCAGATGCACAACAATGCCATCTGCCAAGACCACCAGAGGACACTTAAGGAGAAACCTCCAGCACACTGTACATCTTGCTACAGTCACATAACCAGAGTCATCGTACCACTTGCCTCCAACCAGTATGTGGTTGTGTGTAGGGTGGCAGCATGAAAAAGGTGGGTTTTCATGAGGTTTTAGTTGTTATGAAGGGAGGGAAGTGAATTCTGAGCTCTGCAATGACAAAAAAAGGAAAAAGACGTATACAGGTAAGAAGTGGACTTATGTCTGCATTAAGTCACTAACTGCATGCCAACCATTACATGTGATCCTGCTCTATCTATTACACTGGAAATTTTTTAACTGAAAGCGACATGACTGGATTGGACAAACCGCATCAAATAGATACTGTTATGTGGACAGCAAAATTGTCAGTTCTGCAATTTAAGGACATCATAATAAATATGACCTTACACTAGAAAGTTTCATTAAATATTGTGTTGTTCTTGTGTGCCTTCAAATCAGTTCTGACATATGGCGACCATAAAGTGAATCATCATGAGTTTTTCTGGGAGCTGATAGTATGTGATGCACTCAAGATTACCCAGTGGGTTTCCATGGTTAAGTGGGGAACAGAACCCTGGCCTCTTGGGTCGCAGTCCAATGTTCAAACCACTATAATACACCCAGTTAGCATAGCCAATGATGAGGAATGCTGGGAGTGACAGTTCAACAACATATGGAGGGCTGCAAAAATTCCAACCTATTTTATGAGTTCAAGAGGAATTCTTCTTAAAATGTAATTAAAATCAACCAGCAAGATTACTAGCTTACAGAGCATTTTATATAGTATAGGGGGCTCTTTGGATCTACAGGGGGTTCAGTTCCAGATTCTCCCCACCGATGCCAAAAATGCTAATGATTGCATCCTGTATTATTAAATGGTAGCAATGTACATGAGGATGATTCAGCATGTCCACAATGACCTTGCTGCCATTTTATGTACAGCACGTGATGATCTGCGGTCAGATGGAAATTGTAGATCCAGAGCCCCCAGAGCACTGTAATATGTAACGATTGTCATAAGTTCAGACCTTAATACAGTCAAATTATAGTAAAAAAAATAATTCCATAAAGATACTTTTAAACAGAATACATACAATGTATGTTCAAATAAGCTTACTCTCTAGTTAGACCACTGGAAAACTTAACTCCCGTCTTGCTACATTTTGCGCTCAATAATGAAAATAATGGAATATTCTAAGACAACTACCTATAATATTATCTGATAAAAGGAAACAGAAAATCCCCTCTATGAGCGGCTGTCCCTAAAATATTTAATTTCCAAAACTCTAGAAGTTTTCTGAAAAAGCAGTATAGTTTTAAAAATGTTAATGCATTTGTTGCTGATCTTTTAAAAAAATACTAAACATTGATATTGTTACCTCAACAAGCACACCAACATATGGTATGGGAACGTCTTCAGAACTGACAAAAAAAAAGTCTGGATTGGTCTTCCAGATGCCAAGCCATTTTTCCTTCATCTTCAACTTTTCCAAAAGATATTTACTAATGGTCTCATTGGCATCTTCAGCCTTTTAAAGAATAGAAGGGAGAAACATACATTACCTAAATTATTCATTTTATTCAGGTTTAGAAATATGTTTGGATATTTTTCAAGCTATCACTTTGTATTATTCCTCTCCAATACATGATTGATTCTTCTCACTCTGTCATAATCACTGCAGCCAGATATACAGCTGGGAGAAAGATGAACATCTGTCATTTGGCAATAATTAAGTAGAAAGTGAGGGACAGATCCCTTTTTCTGCACAGCAGCACAATCCACCACAAAATGGCTGTCTACATTATACTCTCTTGACACATGCTTCCAGCCTGAAGCCGAATAAAATGCCTAGCAATAGTCATCTTGCTAATGTTAAGAGATATTAATAACATTAACTAATAAAAGAAATACATTCAAAAATACATTTATATCATTGGCTTCATGCAACATGCCAAACTGTATGACTGAAGTTGCTCCAGAACTTTTGCTCCCCCACCCTGTGAATTCTAAATTTATCAGGCTAAAACCTTCTCCTCCTGGATTGCAAAAGGCATACTGTGTGTGTCAAATGTACTTTTCTCCCACTCTACCCTTTTAAAAAGTGTCACAACAACCAAAGATGGCAGACAACAGTACTAAATGAAGTACGGTTAAAAGTGGCTTGGGGCTCAATAATCAGTAGCCCTTGCATGCACTACTGTAACAAGCTAGCACCCCTTTTATTCCTGAAAATTCATGCATTTTTCTGTCCATAAAGTGATGCCAACCTGTAATTCTAGTCCTGCCCTTTAGGGAACTGTGGAGCTCAATTTTTTAAAACCTCCATGAGTAACTGCGCTAAACTCTAAAGGCAGCCACGACAGAAACGTTACTCGGAAGCGTCATTTTTGAGGGCCACAGCACCAGGATTTTTTTCCACCCTTTTCCAAGCTCTAGAAAGCCGCAGGCAGACAAAGGTAAGGTCGGAGTCAACACACTGGAGAGCAGATGCATTTAAAACAGAGTGATCGTGTGTAAACGGGATGAGAAAAGAGATCCCTGAGGGCTTACTCCTCCTCACTACCCGCTGTGACCCTGGCCATTTCCGCACTAGACTGTTACAGCGCTATTATTCCACTTTCAACATCCTACGGAATCCTGGGGTTTGCAGTTTAGGGACGGGTCCAGGATTCCAGAGGATGCTGAAAGTGGAATAATAGCGCTGTAACAGTCTGGGGCGGAAATGGCCAATGAACTCCTCTTAAGGCCAGAGGGTTCGCCCCGGAGTCCGACGGGAGGAGGAGCGCCGAGCGCCGCCGCTTTCCCGCTGCGCAGAGGCTCACCTTGCAGCCCTTCAGCAGGTCGTCGCAGTACAGGGCCACCTTCTCGCGGCCGGTCAAGGCGGCGAGGTGAGAGGGCAACTGAACCGGCAGAGGCCCGGCCTCCCCCTCACCACTGCCCTCTGCCGCGCCAGCAGGGAGGAACTTGTGAGCTCTTGCGCTTCCAGGCGGATTCTCCGTGGCACCTGAACTGGAACAGGCGCCCGAAGTCTTGCCAGGCGCCCCTTCCTTTGCCGCCGCCGCCTCCTGCCCCTCAGGGGTGCTCGACGCCATGGTTTCAGCCACTCGCGCCCTTTTCGCTCCCACGCTTCAGCCACCAGGCTCTCACGAGGTCCGTTAAAGAGCTTCATCCGCCCGCCGGAACTACTTATCGATGGAAGAACGGCGCGCGGACGAAAGCGACCGATGAGAGAGGCGAGAGGTGACGCTTGGAGGGAGTTACACAAGCTCGTAAAGGGTTTAGAATATCTTATCGTCCTGTCGTCGTCCGCAGCGAATATAAACTCAGTCGAAAAAAATAGTGCTATTATATGCCCTGAGGAAGAACTCGGGCGAATCGGAGCTGTATCGTTTTCTCTTATTGAAAGCATAAAACGCATTGCATAAATTTTATGCTCCGAGCTAGAGAAAGTCAAGTACTTTTCTTGTTGGTTTAGGCATCATTCGGCACGCTACTCAGTCAAACTTGGGTTTCCAGACTTAAAAAAGTTATATGCCGGACTATAACCTCCAGAATTATCCCAAAAACTGAGCCATTGAGTAGGTGATTCTGGGAGTGGTAGTCAGACGAGGGCAAAGACAAACCCTGTCTGAACAACTCTTCCCACAAGAAACCCTCGATGTATTCGCCTTAAAATCGCCACAAGTCAGAAACGACTTGAAGGGAAGGCACGCAACGAATGCGAATCCAAAATGACTTGCAGGCTGTTGCTTTGGAATTTTGTATCAAATACCTGTATTTAGTGGCGGGTATTTAGGGGAACCTGTGGCCTGCCGGACATTGTTGACTGAGAACTCTCATGAGGCTTCACTGACTTGGATTCATGTTGATTTTAATCCAAAAGTTCCTGGCAGGGACTTGATCCCTCTACCTCTATTCTATCAGATACTGTGAAGCTACTTAGAATTAAGTTGTGGGTTTAACCCTGTTGTGTTTTTTTTTTCTCACTATGTAAAGCAGCATAGCAAATACCAGGCTGGAAACTGCAGGAAACACAAAAAAATTATTCTGGCTTAATTCCTTTAATAATGGCCATGTACCTTAACTATCAGTGACATACATGAACATAACTCTTAATTACAGTAGTGTGTGTAGTTTAAAAGATTTTGTGCAAGGTGGTATCTTGCAACCCCCTGTGCAAATGTTGTAGGCGCACAAGAGCAACCAAGGCTGGCTTCTGGCCACTGATTGGGCCCAGGGCTGCACTCAGGCACATTTGACTTCCCGTGAGCACCTGAGAAAGAAGAAGCAGAGGCTGCTTATTCTCCACCAGGTATACAAGAGCAGCCAGAACGGGTCCTCGTACATCCCTGCATCAAGTCTGTGGTCAGGAAAAAGGAGCTGCTGCGCCAAAAAGTCCGCTGGCTGTTCTTCTGTATCAGGAGGGGAGTGAGGATAAGAGCAATATTCCCAATATTGGAAATGCTCCCAATAGTATCAGGAAAGTTAATGATGGTAAATATCACTTTTCTAATCTCTGACAGAAGCTAAAAGTGTGACAACAGATTTGCTCGCTCTAAAATACATTTATTATGCATACATTTGTGTCATGTTGCTCAGGTGGCATTGGCATACTTCTAAAATATGATTTTTTAACACACATTTTGAATACATAAAGCTACATAAAATCAGTAGTGTGACAAGGGTTAATGTCATCCCCGTGGACCTCCTGTACCACAGCATACAGAATCCTTAGTAATTTTTTTTGTACCAGTGTAACTCATAAATCACAATTCCCATATATCACTGAATGTAATGGCAACATAAACAACTAGCAAAATTAAAATTATACCTTTAAATCACAATAACAAAATTATGTACACTTTAATGTAAAACTTACTGTCACGTGCAATATATAAATGGACTAGATTTGCATAGAATCATAGAACCATAGAGCTGGAAGAGAACACAAGGGCCACTGAATCCAGCCCCTTGCCCTGCAGCAACACACCATCAAAGCATTCCTGACAGATGGCATGGAGGGAGCCAGGCCTGCTTTTCCTTTTCTCAGACTGAGATGGCAGCTCCCTTCCAAGCCCACTATAGCACCCTGCCACCCTCCTTATACAACACTTGCTTTCCCCTCTAAAATCCACCACCTTAGTGAGAAAGGAGTCTTTCTCAAGCCTCTCTGGTCTTATTCAAGATTTAATAATCGTTGGTAGCATGTTTCTGTAAAATTAAAACTGACAAAAAAGTACTCTGCTAAGTCAGAAATTATAAAAATGGAATGTAATCTTTATTAAAATAACAAACTGGGAAAAGGTATTGGATGCTACAAGTATATTCAGGCAAAATAGAACTTCCAAAAGTATTAAACCATTTTTTTCAGCTTAACACAATATTCAGGTTCAGAGCTTTCCTATACACCCAGGCCTTTGGCTTCCTTTTCTGCTCCAATGTTAAATTCCCAAGTTTAGGTCACCCCTTCTGACCCAACACAAAATAGATTGGTTTCTTCTCTCTCACTAGTCCCCTGAGAAGACAATCCCACTTATTCAAACCTCCCCGGCTGACTCAAAACCCTCTCTGGAAATCTCTCTGAAGTCATGGTCTTATATAGCGCTCCTCCTCAGAAATCTCATCCCCTCCCACACACCAATGAGCTGGATTTCTCTTTTACCCAGAGCCATTTGGGCTACATGGCTACCTGTTGTCAGGGCTGCCCTGACAACTCAGACTGGCCACAGCTCCAGGCTCCATCTTAGATGACTATCCAGCCTCTATTTAAAAACATTCAGGAGACTGCACCACACCTCAAGGCAGTGTATTCCGCCACAGAACTGCTCTTACTGTCAGGAAGTTCTTCCTAATATTTAGTTGGAATCTCTTTTTCTGATGTTTGAAGAGATTGCTCCATGTCCTAGTCTCTGGAGCAGCAAAAAAACAGTCTTGCTCCATCCTCCCTTTGATATCCCTTCAAATATTTAAACATAGCTATCAAGTCACCTCTTAGCTTTATGTTAATCATTAACACATAATAAATAACAGCCCAAATAATATGGAAGCTGTAGACCAATGGTTCTTAACTATTTCTTTACCAGGGATCCACTGTAAATATAATTTGTTGCTAGGGTCCCCAAGATTTAACTCAATATTGATTTAAATATTCAAATATTCATTCATTAATTTATTACAGGCTTCTGGAGACTAGGATTCAAATCCCAGTTCAGATACTGGGTAAACTTGGGCAAGTCACATTCTCTCAGCCTCAGAGCAAACAGCAAACTTACTCTTAACAAATCCTGCCAAAAAACACCTTAGGGTTGCCATATGTCAGAAGTGACTCAAAGAGACACAACAACAAAGTGCCATTGACAGAGAGGGCATCATATCTCTCCCCTTTGAAAACTGACTTATGGCAACCCTAAAATAAACCTATTGTGGGGGTTTTCTTGGCAAGAGTGGTTGCCTTTGCCTTTCTCTGAGTCTGAGAGAGTGTGACTCGCCTGAGGTAACCCAGTGGGTTTCTATGGCTGCGTGGGGATTTGAACCCTGGTCGCCAGCATCATAAGTCAGGGCTCATACACACGCCTACCCCCAGGTCCTTTTTGTCAGAGACATGGCAGCAGAGGTGTGTATGTGCATGCACCAAAACTTCTTCGTCATTTGTGGTAGCAGGGGGTGGAGTGGGCTCTGAGGGACACAGCAACAGGTATGTGTGCACACCCAGACTGCTCCCTTGTTTGCAAATGAGTATTACTCTGTTTACTGGGGGTCCTGTGAGGGGCTCCAAACGTGCTCAAATATAGGTGGGGAAAATTAGCTCAGAGCACAAGTTAGCAAAACGAGAGGCAGGGCAATGCAGCGGAATCTTTTACTCAATGTCTACGGGGTCAGGCCAAGCCAAGAAGCACACCAATTGTGCAATAATAACTTTGGGTTTTATTAAATACAGGCAAACGGTGTATGCAACACACTCACACAAGTAACTATAGAAAATAAAGGTGTTAGCGGTATAGAGGGATTTTGAGAGGGATTGTTGAAGTGGGAGATACTATACCTGTCCGAAGCCCAGGGTAGATCAATGAAGAGGTCCGTAGAAGCACAGTCTCGGACGGAGACCGAGGGGAAAGGTCAGCGGACGCAGCGGCAGCAAGGCGGGGTGGAAGTACAGAGTGATCCGAGGAAGCTCTCGAAACTGGGGTTTTTTATAGGGAAGATATGACCGTGGGCTAGTCTGTACTTTGGAAAGAACAATGAGGTTTGGGCGCGAGACAATGTCTCCGAAAGGTCAGAATTTAGCATGATTGAGTTAAGTCCGAATTGACAATGGAATGGCCAGTATGCAGATGCAGCTCGCTTGGTGGTTAAGAGTGTAGCTTGTCAAGTTACCTGCTCGGGGCAGGGAGTCCTTTGTAAACAGCGTGCATACATAATGAGGGTGTTTGCAGAGAGGTCTCCTAAAGCGGTGATCTGGCTATTTCTGGCCTACCTGTATTGTCTTGCGATATCGCGGCGTTTGATGGCCGAGCCTAGTTCTGGGCTTGTCCAGGGGCCTCTCAAACATGTGGAGAGGGATGGTGGAAGAGAGCCAAATTATTGATATCAAAATGATATCTTTATGCTATCTCCGGGTAGGCCTAGGCTGCAGTAACATGAGGGAGCAGTTTCAGCACCCAAATGCCCCCCTCTGCTGCATCCCTATTGCTGCCGCTGCTGTTGGTATCCAGCAGCAGGGCTTCACAGGCCACCCCCATGAGGGCTCTGTGGACCCCCAGGGGTCCCCAGACCCGAGGTTAAGAATCTTTGCTGTAGACAAACGCATATGGAAATATAAACAAAATAATACCAACAAACAAACAAGAAATACACAAGTATTTCAGCACTTGGTGAACATCTCAACTAAATCAGAACTTTTCTGGCCTTCAGAGCTGCAGACTTGTGAACCATTTCTTCAAAATCAATGCCTTTCACCAACTCACTTTCAACTGACACACAGTCATCTGGGATGCCCTCATTCTCTTGAGCCTATTTCAACTGTTATTGTCATTCCCTACCATGTCAAAATGCCCTGTACACACACTAAATTTTGGGCCAGTTGAGACTATTTCCATCTGACATTCCACACAGTTGTATTCTTAAGTTCTTCAGTAACAGTTTATCAAGTTCTCTTCCTCTTCAACTGAGATACAGTATCACACAACTATCAGGTATTTTGCTTGTGGCTAAAATCGAGCTAATCAACTGTTGAAATGGAAGATGCAATTGTTCTTCCAAATTTTTGTAATAAATTGCAAAAAGGCCGTCCTGTCCCAGAGCCTTCCCAATCTTCACTTTTTTTATAGGCCTCAGTCATTTTTGCCATAGTTATAGTCACATATAGATTTGGTCTCTGAGTTTCTGTAATCATTGGTTAGTCCTGTAAGACTAAGTATTTTTCAATATTCTCTCTTGACATCACTTGTTCTTTATAAAGAGTAGATTTTTTAAAAAAGTATTTTGCCAATCCAAAATATTTTCATTTAGTATATCTCCTCTTTTTGTCAATGTCATGAACCATATCCATAGATAATTGTTTTTGCAAAGTCTTTATCTCCTTCAAGAGCAATTAATTAGATGGATTCCTCTTAAGTAGTTCTTCTTAATTTCATCCAAAATAATTGGATTTTTATGTTGCCTTTTTTTAAAGCTCTGAATTCTGTTGTATTAAAAAAAATCCCCTCATAACTGCTTTGCTTGTATCCCAGACAACTCTAATATGCTTAACTTTATTCATATTATCCTCAATTTTTTTTAAAAAAAAAGTTTGTTTGGCTTTATTGAAATCAGTTCATCCATACTGAATTCCAGTCTATTTTACTTTAAAGAAATAAATTAGAAAAAACATAGGAAAGAAATATGTCACACACACAACAGTAATGGAAATGTGCAGGTGGTGAAGTTATTTGTCTCCTTCAGCTGGAGGGCTTCCTTGTTTGTCAGATTTTATTTTCAGGAGGTTAAGAAGGTTAGTTGGGTGGCAGGTCTGCAAATGGGGTTGCTGCAATGGTATACTTGATCCCCTCTGGTCCTTTACACTTCCAGACACTCTTTATATGAGCCCCCTCAGGGCTTTACTGGAAATCTGGACCGTGGAGGCAATCCTCCAAGCGTCCCATATCCGGGAGACAACTCCAGGCAGTTTTAAAGTCCCAAACTGTCTGTAACTGCATTGAACACTCCCTCCCTTAGCGGAGCTTGCTAAGGAACAGTGCCACATGGTACCATTGTTACCACTGTGAACTGGCCTGGTCTTTGGTAACCTTAAATATCATTTTGATATCATAATTCGGCCCTGCTCTGCCACCAGCCAAGTGTTTGTGAGGCCATCGAACAAGCACGAAGCTAGGCATGGCTATTAAATGCTGAATCATTTCTGTTTACACCTAAGTAAGCCAGAGACTGCCAGATCTGCTTTAGGAGACCTCCTGAAACAAACACCTTCATTACAAATGCGTGTTAAAACAAAGAGACCCTCTGCCTGGAGAGGGCACCCTGGCGAGCTGAGTGCTTAACTGCCAAGGTAGCCACATCTACATACTGGCTATACTATTGTCAATTCGGACCCTAACTCAATCATGTAAATTCTGACCTTTCGGAGACATTGTCTCCAGCCCAAAACTCATTGTTTTCACCCAAGACCAGACTAGCCCACAGTCCTGCCTTCCCCTAATAAAACCCCCCAGTTCCGAGAGCTCTTCGGAATGCTTGGATCTCTCGCTGGACTTCGCTGGACTTTCATCCCACCTTGCTGCAGCTTCTTCTGCGAGCTCCCCTCGGCAGCCACGCCGAGTTTCCTTCTCTTGAATTGGGCTTCTTCAGGACTGCGAGAAAGGTGACGTATCACCCATTTTCCCCAAAACTCTCTTTTCCATTTCTTAGTTAGCTGTGAGGTTGTGTTTTCTTAATAACTTGCCTGCTTGTTAATAAATATTATTGTTGGTATTTCAACTGTCTGACTGCTGACTGACCCAACGCTGTATACATTGGGTAAAAGATCCCCGCTAAGTTACCCTGCCTCTCGCTAGCTTAAGAGAGTGCTCCAGCTAATTTCCCCATCTTGTTTGTGTTGTTTTGGATATTTGGGCGCCCCTCCCGGGACCCCCAAGTCACAGCGTTACACCATTTCCAACCCAAAAGTCTCAAGTGGCAGTGACATAGTTAAGATAACTTCAGCAGATGCATGGAATGAAGTGCCTGGGAACAGATCTTTATAGATAAGTATGAGCAAGTTGTATGTGTGAATAGAAATAGAAATACAAAAATTGTGGTATGGAGATAAGGTGACAAGCTCAGTTGGGGGACAAAGGCAGTAGGAAAGCTGTTGCTTATAATCAAAGTGAGCAGATATCCATATTGGAATTCTGCTAGGAAACTAAGAAAACCTATCAGATTTTCAAGACTTATAGGTCAATAAATTCTTACCAGATGTTTGGTTAATGCTACATGACAGAACATACTATATGGAGCTACTGTGCTTATAAAGATAATCTTGGGCAATCTGACATCTTTTTCCTGTTTAACTAAAAATGTCATAGTTGGACATATTCTTAGTCATTATTCTTGAATCTAAATCAATTGGGAAACATGTCACGATGTTCTAAGAAGTGGGACAACAAAACAGAGGAGCACCTGCTGTCTCATACTCTCATCTGGAAGAAATCTTTGAGATGCTGTGTATTTGGACTCAGTGTAAGACACTTATTAGCTGTGTATTGTATTAATGCATCACATGGGAACTGTCAATCATGTTTTTGCCCCTTCTTCCTCATTCCAGTCCTTGTAATAGAAAACCCAGATGTTGCTAGAAAGACAATTGGCTCTGTTGCATGAAAAATAAGAAAAAATTGCTGCTATTGTTCTATAGGCTAATATAATCGTGTCCAAAAATACTTTAACCAGGTTAGAATCTGTCTGAGATTTTCCAGGTAATGCAAACACACACACAGACCAGATGTTATTCCTAGTAAATCTGATTCCATTCCTATAGAAACAAGTTACACTGCTGAGGAATAGCTATGGTGCTTTTCAGAGATTTGAAAAACAGGGTTGGGTGAATACTAAAAGCACCTTTGAGGTGGAGAGACCTCATAATTATTAGGAGGGGTAACACCCCAGAGGACATGATCCGAATTCAAAATGACCCTAGCAGAATGGAGAGCTGGGCCAAAGCTAACAAAATGAATTTCAACAGGGAGAAATGTAAGGTACTACACTTGGACCGAAAAAAATGCACAGATATAAGATGGGTGACACCTGGCTTGACCAGAGTATATGTGAAAGGGGTCTAGGAGTCTTAGTACACCACAAGCAGAATATGAGTCACCAGTGTGATGTAGCAGCTTTAAAAAGCCAATGTAATTCTAGGCTGCATCAATAGGAGTAAAGTGTCTAGGTCAAGGGAAGTGATAGTACCACTCTATTCTGGTTTGGTCAGACCCCACTTGGAATACTGTGTCCAGTTTTGGGCACTGTAGCTCAAAAAGGATATTGACAAGCTGGAACATTTCTAGAGGAGGGTGACCAAAATGGTAAAGGGCTTGGAAACCATGCCATATGAGGAATGGTTTAGGGAATTTAGTATGTTTAGCCTGGAGAAGAGAAAGTAAAGAGGAAAGATGATAGCTGAATTTAAATATTTGAAGGGATGTCATATGGAAGATGATGATGATGATGGTGATCCTTTATCGATATAGCACCATCCATGTACAAAATTAAAATACAACAGTTGACATAGATGGAGCAAACTTGCTTTCTGCTGGTCCAGAGACTAGAACACAGAGGAGTGGCTTCAAACTTCAGGAAAAGAGATTCCATCTAAACATTAGGAAGAATTTCCTGACACTAAAAGCAGTTCTACAATGGAATATGCTGCCTTTGGGGTGCAGTGGAGTCTCCTTCTTTGGAGGTTTTTAAATGGGCTGGCTGGCTAGTTGTCAGGAGTGCTTTGATTGTGTATTCCTGCATGGCAGGGGGTTGGCCCTTGTGGTCTCTTCTAGCTATGCTATGCTTCCATAATAAACAGACTTTAAGAAAAGAGAGAGAGAGAGAGAGAGAAACCAGTCCTCCTACAATGGGGAAGGAGTGTGAGAAGAAGTGTGAATCACCTTACTTCTTTGGTGTTTCTTTTTAAACTACCACTTTGTGGCAAGGAATTATTATCTTCCATCATCCTGCATCTATGGGAAATCTAAGACTTTGTGAACAAGAACGTAAGAATTTAGGTCTTTCTTTATTAAATTTGTATACTGTCTTTCCACATAGTAGCAGAATAGCAATAAAAATAACAAACAGAATAGAAGTGGTATCATATGCAGATTGAAAAGGCAGTTAAAACCTATTGAAAAGAAGCATCAAAAAAGCAAATCAACTTGAAAGGCCAAAGACTTGCACCCATTGACAGGACGGAGAGGGCAGATTGGCTTCCCTAGGAACGAAGTTTCAGAGTCTAGATGTAACTACTGATAAAGCCCTCCTTTAGGTCCCTGCCAAACACGTATCAGATCCTGACATGACAGATGAAAGAGCCTGAAACATCTCAAAGTCTGGCAAGTTCATAATGAAGAAAAAATCCTTCAGGTAACTATAGGGGTGATAAAATATTTTTCAATTTATTTCCTCTCTTCTCCCCTCACTCTTGACCTTTACTTTTGGGACTAATTTGGCAAGGATTCTGTTGATTAGTTCCAATTAAAGCAGATCCATATAATCAATGGATGAATGGTGAAAATACATGCACGCATGCACACACAGACAAGAACATCCAGGTGATTCAATGGCTCTTCTCTAGCTGGTGCTAACAGCAGGATTTAGGGCTGTGGTTTATTGTAGCAGGGCTAAAATATAGTCATTTAAATGAATTCTAGAAGCGTTCTAATCTTGAACCCTTTGAAACGGTGAGTACTTCCTCCTCATTTGGTCCTGATAGATTCTGTTCCCTTTGTTCCTCTGAAGAATTTAGAAAGGGGATGTACATTCACCTATGTGTTGCTCATTCTCATGTGTTGGCCTTTTCCCTAGAATCACAGAGTTGGAAGAGACCACAAGGATCATTCAAAACAATCCTCTGCTATGCACAGCTCTGGTGTAATACAGTGGTAGAGTTTACGTCTTTAGATGGGCTTGGTAGAACATGCAAACCAAAAGGATAGCCCCCAAACATCATACAGTCTACATCAGGGGTGGAAAAAGTGTGGCCTGTTGGCCACATGTAGTTCCCAAGTACATTGCTCATTACTGAGCCCTCCAGGAACCCTCAGACTTCCCTCCCAAATTTTTGAACAAAAGAATCTGTTTTTGAGGGACCCAAAATGCATATGGATGTAGGTGGGGTGGGTGAGGATTGCCAGAGTGAAAAATGGAGAGGGATGCAGTATCTTCAATGGTTGTTTAGAATAGGGAGTTTCAGCACATGTTGCTTATTACACAACCAAGTAATAAGCAGTGTGTGTTTGTGAGTGTATGTTTGTGTGCTTTCAAGTCACCTGTTGATTTATGGCAACCCCATGAATTTCATAGGATTTTCTTAGGCAAGTAATACTCAAAGGTTGTTTTTCCAGTTTCTTCCTCTGAAATGCAGCCTATAGCACCTGGTATTTGTTGGTGGTCTCTCATCCAAGTACTAACCAGTACTTGCTTAGCTTCCAAGATTGGATGGGATCTGGTGGCTTTAAGGTATTTAGGCAGATAAATACACAAATACACAGCATGCAAATCAACATATGACCTTTAATATAAAGTTAGATTGGGCTACTATTGTATACATAAGTATGTTTTTAACATGCATCTAAAGCTAAAAATTATTATAGAAAGTCAAACTTCTAAGTATAATTTCACTAGACAGCTGTCTCCTTGTTCTTCTGCTCCTTACAAGTAGCAGACAGATTGTTTGGCAACATGGACTCTAATCCATTTGCCAACCTGCAGTCATTTCCATCATTTTATCTAAATCGGGGGTGGGTGACTAGGAAGCATCAAATATATTAGGACTGCAACTACCATCAGTGTGCATAACCAATGGTTGGTGGTCGATGGGAACTGCAATAGAAAAAATCTGGAGGGCTGGAAATTGCCCACTTCTGAGCTGTGAGAAGCAGAGTGCACTTGTTTTCTAGAAGCTGGCTTATAACAGAATCAGCTACTTCTGTGGAAAGGCACTGTACAATTACCTTTTTCACCTCAACACTTTTTGTTTCTTTTCTGCTCATCTGTGAGCCAACAGTCTCAACTTGGTGCAAGTTTGGAAATGTAATCACAAGCCAGTTACACAGAAATAAATTCAGTTGAAACTGTTACTTTCAGATAATTTACTTAGGATCAGGGTGTTAAAGAGATCAGTCCAGATGATGGAATCGTACGTGTGCTAATCCCTGGATGCCAAGGTTGCGGCAAACCCGGGAGCTGAGCTAATCCTGCCTTAGCTTCATCAGTAAGTTTTATTAAACTCACAAGACTCCTGTCCTTGGCATTGGTTATTGGTCTACAAGTGAATTACTTCAGACCTGGTTTTCTCATCTGTGCTTATAGTTAATATTTTTGGTGATAAATATTTGCAAGACCAGAAGAGGAGAAAATTACTAGCCTGAAATGTCTCTTCTATTGGGTCCAAAATGCATCTGCAGCCATTTATATCAACAGATGTCAATGGGAGGTTGCAAAAAAGTGAGTTCAAGGTCAACTGCTTATTTGATCCTTTTTGTAATTGCATATGCTCAGATTAAAATGTGCTAAGTGAAATCACTTCTTCTGTAATCAAATGTTCTGGGCTGCAAGCTCCAATGTATTAATAACTGTTAAAAGAAGAGGGGATTTGTGCTCCTAGGATTTCGGAATGATCCAGCAAATTATGGGCAGAATGCCTTTTTAAACCTTTAAACCAGTCCAGCAAAAGATTACAGGCTGTAATCTCAGATACAGTTGCAGCTTCCAGCCATGGATATATCATAAAGATTTACAATTATGCACTTTACATAGTAAACATCAAAGGCTTGATAGTTAGTTCAAATTTCGCTGGTTACTGCTCCTGTGTCAGAAAACAGAACATTACACTATGATGTTAGAGAAAGTGTACTGCAATGGTGGGCCAAATTGTACATTATGTGGATCTCAACATACAGGCTGTGGGCTTAGAATTTTATCAGGGGCAGACGGTGGAGGAGGAGAGACTTTCATTCTTTCCCAAACTCTGATTTCTTGTTATAAACCCGTCCCATTAGCGGAAGAAGGGAAAACATCAAGTAACCAAACTAAACCTCTATGTTTTCTCCTCTGTGATGAACACCAGCAGTGGAAGGAGGGGGGTGCTGCATTGGAGAACTGGCTTGCTTCCCCAGGCTCCTTCTCCCATTAAGCCCCAGGCTGAAAGGGGATGATCAGCAACAGTGCTGACTACTTGCCAGAAGAGAATGCCAGCATCTGATGAAGTGGCCAAAAGTTTATGCTACCAACTTCTTTCCCTCAGTCTCAAAGGTGCTACAAGATCCTTTTGCAAAGAATCTCAAGGCACTTGGGAGAGAAAGAAATAGGAGTTGGGTAAGTGTGGCAGTGATGACTCTTGTCTTTAGGCAATGGTGCATTTGTTCTCAGAAGCACGCCTTCTAATTGTCAGCCTACTGCTGGTAAGCACAAGACAAAAGCAAGAAGAGCAATTGGTCACAACCAGACTTCATGATCACTGCTGTGATATGTGAGAACTAAGAGGACCTTTCTGCACTACACTGTTATGGTGCTGCTATTCCACTTTCAACTTCCTGTGGAATTCTGGGGCTTGTAGCTTACTGAGGCCAAAGAGCTCTGGCTGACAATTCTAAATGCCCCTCCCTAAACTGCAAACCCTACGATTCCATAGGATGTTGAAAGTGGAACAATAGCACTGCAACAGTGTACTGTAGTACAGAAAAGCCTCTACCTATACTTATTCAAAAAATGTCTGCTGTTGTTCCTGGTTTTAGTGCCTTGTGTATTTACATAGTTGCTGTAACAATGACATTCCAAACCAGCTCAAGGCTTTTCATTTACCATATTTGCCAGCATATAAGACACACCCGATTTATACATCAGCAAATACTATTTGCTGGTATATAAGACGCACTGGCGTATAAGATGCACCCCATTTTTAAACAGTATTTTTCAGGAAAAAAAGTGAGCCTTATATGGCAGCAAATAGGGTATATTCAGTGCTTCCCTACTGGCAGTAGTTCATCAACGTTTCTCCTGTTTAGCGGCTCCTGGTTGTTCCAATGTTTACTCTCTTGGCGGCATCAACAACTTCACATAACAGCACTTAAGAGACTGCTAAGAGTACATGATAACCACCCAGCCACCAACAGGTTTGGAAGTGGGAAACAGAGCATTCAGGCCTAATTTTTTGGCTGTTTAGATTTTAGTCCATCTTGGACCCACCACAGAGTCAAAGGGAACAATAACTTTTCCCACCCAGTCCATCTCTTGTTCTGACATGGATGGATTTCTGTTCTGTCTCCTTTGCCAAAGGTCTTATGGGGTTGTCAGTTCTTCCACTGCATGGACAACACTAAAAAAGAGATCCTCGTGTCACATACAAGTATGATACAGCCTTGTCCCAGGCTATTGCTATGACTGTTTTGTACAGTGCCATCAATTTACTTTTAAAGGCATTGGCAAAAGTTTCACAAGCACAAGCAAAATGCCAGGTCCAATTCAATTCTGACAGAACTCAAGAGAGAAAGGGAAAGAAACAAAACATAGGAGAACTGTGGGGAAATTTTATTACTTGTATTTAGCCTTGTGGTATGGACTAATGGTTAAACCAGAGGAGGAAAATTTGAAGGAGTGAAACTCCATATGTACACTGATTCCTGTTTTCTTCACAACTAAGGTGGGGGAAGAAGGACCTTGGTGGGACTTCCTGCAATCTGCCTTGGGGAACTGATGTATTGCCCTTGGTACCTTGAAGTTCACCCGGAATATGATGGAAAGGCTCCTCCAGGAGGGCCAAATGTAGCAGGAAGCTGAATATTTGTTTCTGTACTTCATGGGGTTGATTAAATTATTCCATATTCCTAAAACTATTTTTTTTTTTGCAACTCCCAGCACCAGCTGCAGCATTTTGTTTTCACCTTTGAGTGGGTTTCTTTTTAATTTAAAGATGTAATGAAACAAAAAAGGTATTCTTCCCTTCCCTTATCTTCTTCTCCCTCTTAGAGTTACAGTACTACAGTGCATCAGTGAAATAAATTTTCCCCTTCAAACTGTAGGACTACTTCAGCAAACCATGCCTTAAAAAAAAAAAAGCCTTTACAAAACCCTTTACAGGACTCAGTGGCCCTTGTGGCCTGTTTCAGCTCTGTGGTTCTGAGTGGATGCAGAGACAATAGCAGCTAGTAGAATCCCAGCAAGACCCAAATAACTATGTCTCAGGGACTCACACTTCTTTGGACCAGCCTGGAAGATCACTAAGCTCAGTGTCTCAACTGGTGCACGGTTCCTGAATTTAGTGATATGTGCCCTTCTTGGAAGAGGGAGGTGTTATCACCGTGTACTGGCCTGGCCTTTGGTAAACCAAAGATATCATTTTGATATCACAATTCGGCCCTGCTCTGCCTCCCCCAGCCACGTGTTTGTAAAGGCCTCCGAACAAGCACTGAGCTAGGCATGGCTAGTATATGCTGACTCATAGTTGTTTACACCAAGGCATGCCAGAAACTGCCAGATATGCTTTAGGAGACCTCCCCAGGCAAACACCTCCATTAGCGATGCACGCTATAACAAAAGACCCTCTGCCCTGAGCAGGCACTCCGGTAAGCTAAGTGCTCAACTGCCAAGCTAGCCGCATCTACATACTGGCCATACTATTGTCAATTCGGACCATAACTCAATCATGTAAATTCTGACCTTTCGGAGACTTTGTCTCCAGCCCAAGACTCATTGTTTTCACCCAAGACCAGACTAGCCTACGGTCATGCCTTCCCCTAATAAAAACGCCCAGTTCCGAGAGCTCCTCAGACTTCGCTGGACTTCCATCCCGCCTTGCTGCCGCTTTCCCTGCAAACTCCCCTTGGCAGCCGTGCTGAGTTTCCTTCTCCTCAATTGGCTTCTTCAGGACTACGAGAAAGGTGGCGTATCACCCATTCCTCCAAAACTCTTATTTCCCATTTCTTATTTAGTAGTGAGGTTGTGATTTCTTATTAACTTGCCTGCTTGCTAATAAATATTCTTGTTGCTGTTTTAACTGCCTGACTGCTGACTGACCCAACGCTGTATACATTGGGTAAAAGATCCCCGCTAAGTTGCCCTGCCTCTCGCTAGCTAAGAGAGTGCTCGAGTTAATTTCCCCATCTTGTTTGGTTTGGTTTGGTTGTTTGGGCATCCCTCACGGGACCCCCAAGTCACAGGGTAACAGAGGCTGAAGAAGAAGAAATTATTCGGGAGACAAAGCAATTAAAATCTACTGGACTCTCTCAAAATAACTGGTGAGTCCTTAGGTTAGCTGGCACTGACCATTGTTCCAGTTGGCCTAAGGTGGTGTCCACAGCCTTCCAAAGCCCTGAAAACCCGTTTCCCAGCCTCAGGGTTTTTAGATAATTTTCATAAATAAGAAATGCCAGTGATTGCGCCAGGCGCTTCAGAATGCTTAGCATTTGTTTTAACAGTTGTTTTAACTTGGAAGGAACACAACAATGCTCTCTCCATTTACTGCTCTTCCTCTCCAAATTGATCTTCCCGTAATTATATTCTCAGGAAGGTAATCAAAAGTGTGATAGGCCCAATAGAAGAGTCTTGTCAGTACGGCTGCCAGACTCCTGTTATCCTAAGAGGAATGCTTTCTTTTAAAGGGCTAATGTTACTTATACTAGAGCCTCAGAGCCGCATAAAAATAATGACCCTGAACTGGCCTTTACTTCTAGAAGGATGATCTAACCCAGCTGACTTCCCAGACTGCCACCTTGGTATCAGGATGGAAAAGTAGCTGATTTTAAATTGATAAATTAATGTGTGTATGAATGAACAAAGATCTTTAACGGGATACAACAGAAGCCAAAGACATATTGGATAACACCAGCAGCCTGGAAGATGAGCAGAGGGAGCCCATTTAATTTGTCATCAGACAGACGATTGAGAATATAATGGGACTGCCACATGTCCCCTAAGAGATGTGGTTACTGCAGTTTGGATACTATTGGTTTTGTGTTGGCTAAAGCCCAACTCATTTATCATGTCATAAACCTTTATCGATAGACTCAACCCATAAATAATTTCTGGATGAAAAACAACAACAGTTTTTCTTGCATTTGCTGTAATACATTAACATATTAGAAATGGCTAAAAATTGGGAAATGCCAGCCACTTATAGATCAGGACTAATCCTTATTACGAGAATTGCACACTGGGAAATGAAGTTTAATGCATTTTGTTTTTGACTGGAACCTCAAAGTTCCCTTAAAATAATGGACCCAAATTCTTCTTTTTCAAGTGTAGATGAACCTTGTTCCCCAGCTTTTACCCTTAGTTTTGGTAGGGGAACAGCTTTTGTTTTAAAGAAATAATAAGCATTGATGAGATTGCAAGAAAAAAATTGGCATACCTGACAACATCAAGAGATTGAAAGAAGGGTGTGGAAGCCTTCACCCAGTTCAGCACAGTACTCTATTCTCAGCTGAAAAACAAGTGAAGCAATCTTCCCCCAGAGGGATGGGTAAGAGAGTCTGGCCGTTTTGATTTTAAAGAAAATAAGGCTTCAGAGGAACAACAGCATCTTCTAACATTTTCAACAACATGAAGAAGAAAATCGTTTCTTCTCATGACAGGAATTGGGGTCACACAGAGAAGTTGGTTGCAGATAGGTGGTAGGGGAAGTGTTGCTTCATATGTCACTACCTCAAGATGTGGTTGTGCCTAGTGGCTTTTAAAAATATTGACACAAATTCACAGAGGAAAGACATCTCAAGAACTTTCAAGGGAATCTTCTGGTCCAACAGGGCTCTAATTCTTGTTTGTCTCCCATGCAGCTTCAAAGGCTTAACTCTTCGTCCTTCCCACCATTCCTTAGATTGTCTTTGAGATCTAATGCCACATTGTCAGATGGCTGCTGTTCCTAGGACTGAAGTGGGATCTGCTATAGTAATTTACCATTTTTTCAAGATGCTGAGACACAGTGAAAAAATAAGGTTCTTACCCTATGACAGTGATACTCAATGGATCTGGGTAAGTGGACACCATTAAAAGCCTTTGTCCCTGGCCATTGCCACGAGCCTGTCAGAGACCAATGAGATTTATTAGAAAATTCATCTCCAAAATATATCAATAGGCAACCATTCATACTGAAGACACCAGTCATTCAGATATGCTGGTCTGATGCCATTTAAAATTCATATCATCTAATGACTGAAACTGAGCCTGGGATCAGCATAACCAATGGAATTTAAGTGTCCAGTGGTCTCACTAACAGGATCCAGTTAGCAGCCTGTTCGGAGCTCTTTGAACCAACTGAAGTTTCCAAAATGCTTCTCCTAGGCCATGTAGCAGTTGGCCATCTTAGATGAAACCATGAGATGTGTCACCATAGCCAGGTAAGTCTTAATTGCATCTCAGGAGTACAGGTTTTCCAGTATGTTTGTAAAAGGATGGTTCAGACTCTACTCACATGGTTCTGTTCTAGGATAAAAAAAAAGTACTCTTTTAGATTTTTTTTTTTAAGCAGGAAGTGTTATTTTACAATTTAACAGGATCAGAATATTTAGGGTGAGCAAAAGATGCATGACAGCCAGATCTAAGCAATTAAGCATTTAAAGTAAACTTACTGCTACATCTGTTTTACTCATACTCTCTCACCCTCTTTCTTCTTTCACTCCAACTGCACACCTCAATTGTCCTAACTCTCCCCTCCACTGCATTCTCTCCTCTCTCCCTAGTAACCATTGCAACTATTACATTCTGTTCCCTCCTACCTGAAAACTCTTCCATTGGGTTCTCTACAAGTTCCTCAGTTCCAGAAGGCTGAAGCTGGGCTTTCATGAACTGAATAAATATATCCTGAGTCTGTTCCCATGGGGGAATTCTGGAACATGGTGTAGGAATCTCAGGCTGGGTGCTTGTCTACTGAGTCATGCAGATTCTGGCCTTTGGACACTAAAACAGGATAGGTATTTTGCAACATCACTGCTGTATAAAGAGGAATGTACAGCCTTGCATTGGGTACACCTGAAATAAATAAAACGTCATTTTGGAAGTACCCAATCCACAAAGGAGTACTTTTCATACTGCAGCCCCCAGTTCCAGCTGGAGTGTCTTCCTATTTCCCATGGGCCCTTGCAAGGTGCTCCACTGCCAGAAATTCACTGTTTATGCTCACTGTTTAGCCATGTCATTTCTGACAAATCCTTGGAGGTAAGTAGACCTACACTCTGTTCTTATGATATCAACCAATGGGACCAGATCCTGAGTTTTCTCCCTTTGGGCCTGGGGTCCATAGGTACCAGAGGAAGATTCTGACTTCAGTGTCCCTCCGGGCTTCACACCGTCTATGATGACCTCAGACCTTGGAAGCTTACTTTAATTTAGTACAGTTATAGTACTAATATTTAAAGGTAGTTGTTCATGATATAGTTACAGTTTTAAGAAATAGTTACCCTATTTGCTGGTGTATAAGATTCACTTTTTTCCCGAGAAATACTGCTTGAAAATGGGGTGTGTCTTATATGCCAGTGCATCTTATATGCTGGCAAATAGTGTTTGCTAGTGTATAAATGGGGCGCGTCTTATACACTGGTGTGTCTTATACACTGGCAAATATGGTATATGCTCTTCCACTTCTCAGAAGTATATGGCATGGGGAGTTTTAATTACAGAAAAAACCCCAGACTACACTAAAGAAAGAGAACTAATGTGCCCTACTGGTCTTAATTATCTTTTAATCTTTTTTATATTTAAAAGATATTTTAGATCTAAAAATCAAAATAAATTACATTGTAACTATAACCTTTTGTTGATTTTGAAAATTATATGTATATTGTAGTGGTTTTAATTTTATTGAGTTTCAGTTCTGTAGGGAAAAGGTGGGATAATAATAATAAATAAATAAATAAATAAAGGATAGCTATACCTTAGCTATCAGGGAAAGAAAATAATTACAAATAACTACGTTTTTGGAACTGGTTACTTCCAGGCTTTGTAGGGGAAAGTTAAGCATTATGGTATAGGAATGCCTACATTCTAGAATTTGTCTGATTTTAGTTGCGATAAGATCAGAGAACAGAAAATAATCACTACTGACTTATTTGTTTTGTATATTATTTTACACAAATAGAGTTCATTGAAATATCTTTTTTGTTTTTTCCTGGCATGTATAAGCAAGAAAAATTATCTTGATACTTGATATGGAAACTGTTTTAAAAACAATTGTATAGTTGTTTCCATTGCTGCCAATATCTGCTTCAGCATTTAAAAATAACATTTCCTTCCTTCATAATTTCATTAAATGGGAAAAAATAGCAAAGTGGTCCTCCTATCTATAACAATAGTCTGTCTTTATATCTTCAAAGGGTTTGCAAGTCATTACAACAGGACATGAACAGGAATCTCTCTTCCAAGATGAAGCAGAACATCACTGCTGATTAGAAACATTTAAATTCCTAGACATTTAAAGTTGTTTATTACACACTCACAGTTTTCACTTGTACATTTTATTTTTACCCTGAGTCACAGACAATAAAATCTATGTTCCATATTAAACTGTGATATATTCATTAAAATTTGGAGAGGGGAGTAAGTTGCAATGTGGAAGCTGAAGCCCATTCAAGATAAAATGTTTCTGGAAGCCAATTTTAGCTGGAGGGCCTGTTTTGGGAGGACATAGCTGATGGTGGTGGGTTTAAAAGCCAGATCCTTTCCCAGCCTTCCAGACAGTCTAGAGCTGTGGTTCTCAACCTGTGGGTCCCCAGATGTTTGTGGACTTCAGCTCCCAGAAGCCCTGAGCATTGACCGTAGTGGCTGGGGCTTCTGGGCGCTGAAGTCCACGAACATCGGGGGACCCACAGGTTGCGAACCACTGGTCTAGAGGAAAGTGCTTCTGTCCCAGTGGCTGAGAAAATGGTACAAACAGCCTGTTCTATAAAGGCAGAAAGTCTTTAGATATCCAAGTTTTGCATATCAGAAGCAGAGAATACTTTTTGAAAATTTATTTTTCCTAACAGTTCCAAGAGTCCTACCTTTCCCATCATATTTGCTCACCACAAATGGCTGGACAGATTTGAAAGCCTCATACACCCCCCTTGGGTTCCCAAAAGCCTTTTAAAATTCCCCTGTCTGTGGTTTAACCTTGTCTAAGAAGGCAATGGCAAGGAACTTCTGAGTATTCTATGAACTTCATGGTTGCCATAAGTAGGCAGATGACCTGAAAACACATGCTACTACTTCTGAGCCAAACATTATCTGATAATCAGCTGCCACCAAAACCTAAAATATTTCCTTTCTTGTGGCTCTCACAGTTCTAGGACAAATAATACAAACACAGGTGAACAAACAATATTTATGAAAAAATGTAAAGATCAGACAAATTGACAAGTTTGGATTCATGAATGTTTGTGATTACTCTTTACTGTTCTTTATATCTAACTTTAAAAAAAAAACTCCTCAGAGAGAAACACAAGTCCTACCTCCTTTACCTTCTATTTCTGTTGTTGTTGTTGTTGTGTGCCTTCAAGTAATTTCCAACTTATGGCAACCCTAGGGCAAACTTATCATGGTAGTTTCTTGGCCAGATTTCTTCAGAGGGCCTTTGCCTTCCTCTGAGGCTGAGAGAATATGGTGTGCCCAAGGTCACCCAGTGGGCTTCCACGGCTGAGTGGAGATCTGAACTCTGGTCTCCAGAATCAGTCCACTGCTCAAACTGTTACCCTGTGTGCTGGGGGTACCGGAAGGGGCGCCCAAATAACCAAGCAACAACAACACAATATGGGGAAATTAACTCAAGCAAAGGGTAACTTTGCGAGGATCTTTTAACCCTATGTATACAGCGTCAGGTCAGAAGAGCTGCCAGACAAGTTTTAAAGTAACAAAATTGATAGCTTTATTAACAGACAAGCAGAAAATAAGACAACACATGCACACAGCTAACTAAGAAATAGGAAATGAGAGTTTCGGGGGAAGGGGGGATACGACACCTTTCTCGTAGTCCTGAAGAAGCCGAAGATGTTAGTGAAGAAACTCAGTGTGGTGGCCGAGGGGAGTTCACTCGGCAGAGTGGCAGCAAGGCTGGATGGAAATCCAGAGCGATCCGAGGAAGCTTTCGGAGCTTGGGGTTTTTATAGGGGGAAATATGACCGTGGGCTAGTCTGTACTTGGGCGAGAACAATGAGGTTTGGCACGAGACAATATCTCCAAAAGGTCAGAATTTAACATGATTGAGTTAAGTTCGAATTGACAATGGGATGGCCAGTATGCAGATGCAGCTTGCCTGGGCGGTGGAGTGTCCAGCTCGCCAGGGTGCCTGCTCGAGGCAGGGGTCTCTTTGTGTAGACGCACCTCTGTAATGAAGGTGTTTGTTTCGGGAGGTCTCCTAAAGCAGATCTGGCAGTTTCTGGCTTGCCTTGGTGTAAACAAGTATGATTCATCATTTAATAGCCATGCCTAGCTTGGTGCTTGTTCGGTGGCCTCACAAACACATGGCTGAGGGTGGCAGAACAGGGCCGAATTGTGATATCAAAAAATGATATCTAAAGTTTACCAAAGGCCAGGCCAGTTCACGGTGATAACAAAACCACTAGAGCACACTGGCTCTCTTGCCTTCTACAGCCCCCCAAATACCACCTCCCATTTCCCAATCCAAACCCCCAGCACCAATTCTCATACCTTCCTTCCCTATATGAGAGGAATGTCAAATACTTTATCAGATTTACTATAAAATACAAACCGAACCAACATTGCCAAACAGACAAGCATCACAGTCACCACTTGCTAATCCCTTTTTAAAGGTTCCCATTCTTTGGTTCGAGGGTGAGTTTAGGAATGGCATATGATGTTCTGTGGGTCTTTTTGGGTGAAGCTTTTGTTTTGCAATCTATTAAACTACATGCTGTATTGAATCAAAAGTGTGCAGTTCTATTCTTGCTTATCAGAGAATAAATATGGAGTGCCCCAGTCCTGATTAATCCTACTGCATTCCTGTAGTGGTTTAAATCTAACTACAGAGATCTTTTTAAACCTAATTTTAGCTCTCACACAAAAGGACTAAAAACAAAACAAACATCTGTAATGTCAATGATTTTTTTTTTGTAACCTCTCATTGGTGGGGGCAAGGATGAGATTAAAACAAAAAGAGCTGGAGGTAGGTCTAAACATCACCAGCCTGGACATAATAGTCTTATTCAGAATAGAAGCCCAGTGCTTTTAGTGAGGGGAAAAAACTTTCACCTATATGCTATCCATTCAACGTGGTGTGCCATTTCCTCTATTTAAACCCACCACCCCCCCCCCACGTGAAGTGGGTGGGAGGGACCCATTGCCGTCCTCCCGCGAAGGAGAGCACAGGCTGAAGGGGGCGGGGCCCCAAAGGCTCTTTTGGGCTGCCCCGCCTCCCCTCCAGCCTCTTTCTTGGAATTCCAGCGAGGAGGACGGACTGCTGCTTGGAGCACGCCGACCGCGTGGTCGGCGGGTGCCTCTTTCGGCCTGCGTCAGAACGGGGGAAAAGGGGTGGTTACCCCCCCCCCCCGGGCCCACCTCCAGCTCCTAGACATCGTTGGCCCTTGGGGATTTTCCCTTTCCCTTGGCTGCGGCAGGGAGCAACCCTCGCTGGAGTCGGCTGAGCGGCACGCTGCCGGCGTCCCTCCCCCTCCTTGCGGCACAGCAGGGCTGAAAGGGAAAAAGAGGCGGCCGCCTTGTGGCCGCCTGGGAAGAGGAAGGGGGGGGTGGTGGGAAGAGTCGGGCCTTAAGCCCTCCTGCCCAGCCTTGTTCCTGCGGAGTGCGGGGGGTTGGGTTTTAGTAGATCGGCATTCGACCGCTCCCCCCCATCCTCCCTGGGTTTCCCCCCCCCAGCTTGCATAGGTACTGTTGAGGCGGACAAGGGTTTTTTTTTTTTTTTTTCCATTTAGCCAGGCCCACACAGGAGCTACCTTTGGCCATTAGGCAAGGGGGAGGGAAGGCCCGGGGACATCTAGCGGGGGGTCTGGGGTTTAAAAAGGGCGTGGGGGGTTTACTGAGTATGGGTTTGAGAAGGTCCAATGGCCTCTAAGCAGGCTCCAGGGGCTTCGGGAAGCAAGCGGCCCCCAAGAAGGCCACCCCGGCCAAGGGGGCTGCTGCAGCCAGGGGAGTCACGCCACCAAGGGGCCCCAAGCTGTAGGGCATCCTCAGTTTTGGGTGCCAGTGGCCTCATCTTGGATGGGTGGGGTTGAGTGGTGGCTGCCATTTTTGGAAAAGCTCCAGGCTATTGAGAAGAAAGGATAGCGGGACGGGGGGGGGAAAGTGATGAGCAGCAGTACCCATCCCCTGGTGCAATTAACCAGATTCTGGCATGGTTGATGCCATTGAAAAGGACAGAGTGGGCAAGAGGCTGAGTAATCTCCCCAGAGAGCCGGGAACAAGCTTGGGCTGCCCCACGCAACATTTGGGAACCTGGGCCATCAGGAGAGGCAACAGAGGAAGATGTATCGGGTGAGTATGGTGGCTACGGGGATTACAATTTTGGTTGGGCATGGCCATGGACCTCCCCCCCCCCCGAGGAACATGGTGTGGGCCCCTCCTGGAGGTTTTCCCCCCATTGGCATCCTCTTCCCCTTTTGGCCTCACGGGATAATAGTTCCCCCTCACAGCACAGGAAGGGGGGAAGCCGCCCCAGGAGGCCACGGGTTTACGCAGGCAGTGGTTGCTGGATCATGCGAGTCAGATAAGGATAAGGACGGGCTGTGGGCCCCATCCGGAGGCTGGGGGGCGGGTTGGGGGTTTTGGGATGAACACCTCGCTACTGCTCGATTGAGAAGATACAAAAGGGGAGAAATGTTTTTTGTTTCTTTTTTGTATGGGATTTAGCAAAAAAAAAGAGGCTGGATGCGACTAAAAAGGAAAATTTAAAAACCAAAAATTTGAAAAGAACGGGAAATAATTGGTTTACGGGCTATTTTTTTTACATGGATGTTATTGTTAAGGCCCAGCCTTCTAGGGCACATTCCATGTTGGTGTATTTGAATATGTTTTTCAGGGCGCAGTTGTTTTTGCAGGGAATGGATGGCTCCATTATGATGAGAAGTTTAGGATGCGGGCTGCAAAGCAGCCCAACCTGCTTGGGAAAAGTCATAACGAATTTGGATGCAACTTAACACCGGCTCGCCCTTTTTCCCGGGGGAGGCCAAATCAGGACACCTGGTGGGAAAATAATCTGGAGGGGCTAACCTACCAGTTCCCGGAGCAGCACTTTGTGGGATTTTGGGCCCCAGGGTTTTGTGCCAGGCCCCCCTGTAGATAAAGCACCTTTGCGGGATCTGCTGGGGACCGATTCCGCCCGCAACTGCAACAAGGGGAGAGGAGGAGGGACAGGTTTCAAGGAAGGAGGTGGAAAAAGGGGGGGCCTGGACCTCAGACATGGTTAAAAAAAGGGTCCCAGCCCAATTAAGGTGGATAGGCTGCTTGCCTGGCTCCGTGATTATGGCCAAGCTGCTGCAAAATATCTGTTGGGGGGTTTTTACCGAATTTTTGGTTTCCTAGTGTGGGGCCTATAGGTACTTTATGGCTAGTAATTTTAGGTCAGTTATAGGTAAAGACCCGGAAAGGGGAAAAAAATTAGGAAGGAGGTAGCAGAGGGCAGGGTTTTGGGCCCTTTCATACCCTCCCACTCCCAATTTTAGGACCCCATTAGGTTATTCCTAAGAAAGCACCAGGTGAGTTTAGGTTATCCACCATTTGTCTTACCCTAGAGGAGACTCCATTAATGATGCTATCCCTGCTGAGTTGTGTTGGTAGGTACACTTCCTTTGATGCAGCAGTTGAGTGGTGCGTAGGCAGGGGGTAGGAGCAAAATTTGGCAAAATGGACATAATGGTTTTCTGCCTGCTCCCAGTTCACCCAGCTGATTTTGAACTTTTGGGCTTTGCATTTGAAGGAATTTTTTGTCGATCGTGCCCCCCCTATGGGATGCTCAGTGTCGTGTTCTGCCTTTTGAGACGTTTAGCACCTTTTTGGAATGGGCCATCAGAGGAAATGGGGCCTCCGGGGCATAGTGCATTACCTGGATGATTTCTTGTTGGGCTCAGCGAGTTGGGGAGTGTGGTTTCTTGTTGGCCAATTCACATCTCTTTTGGGTGAGTTGGGTTCCTTTATGGGTAGTTGGGTGCAGAGGGGCCCCGCGCAGCAGCTTTAAATTTTTAGGCATAGAATTGGATCAGTAATCAGTCCTGTAAAACCTGGGGCCCAAAGGGTTTAGGATTTGGGGCACGGGTAGCAGATTTCCTTGGCAGACGTAAGGGAACTCTTAGGGGAATCCCGGAGATCTTGGACATTTGAACTTTGCCTCAGGGTGTGGCCCCGGAGGGGGTTCCTAGGCGGCTGTGCGATGCCACTAAGGGGGTCACCGCGATAAAGGATTAAGTTACCAGGGAAATGAAATTACTTTAAGGTGTGGCAATTTTGGAGGGGTTCAAAGGGGTTCATTTTGGGTAGACGAAATAAAGTTAGGGATGCTTTTAGTTCTGGATGCAGCAGGTTCCATCGGTTTTGGAGTCTTCTTCAGGGGTAGGTGGGTGCGCAGAGATGGCCTGAGACTTGGGTGAGGGGGCCTCACAGCAGATTCAGTTCCTGGAATTCTTTCCAATCCTGGTAGCAGTTCCATCTGGGCACGTGAGTTTGGGAAAGCATCGGTGCATTTCTGTGCGATCCGCTATCAGGGTTTTTAAATCTCTTTTCCCCTAGGTCACAGCGCGTCATGCGTTTGGTCCCGGGGTTTAGCTGCAATGTTCCGTTATAACATAGTCTTTACAGCTGTACACGTGGCAGGCGTAGAAATTTCCCTTTCTACTCTTTTCTTTGAGATGGATCGTTTTAGAGAGCTGGCACCGAATGCAGCACCTCTTCCAGAACCAATGCCCCCCGAGCTGTGGACCCTTGGGGGGTGGGTGCACGGTATTGGTATTAAATTCGCCCAGTACCAAAAAGAGCTATTTGAGGTCAGCTGAGGAATTTGCTAGTTTTTTGGGGGGGTAAAGGGTTGCAGGACTTGTGGCCAATCCCGGGGGATAATTTTGCAATTTTTTCCCCTTTAGCAAGCTAATTTATTAGCAATTATTAGATCCGATTATCGGCCCTGGCTTTTTGGGCCAAATTAAAGGGCTTCCCTGACCTTCCGGTGATTTTGGGTCCCAAGTTTTTGGAAGGGGGGACTCGGCCAAGGGGAGGTCCGGGGGGGTGCAGCCGCTTTTCCCAACATCCTGAAGGGTTTTGGGGACCGTGGAGGGTATTATGCTTTCGCCGTACGAGGCTAAATTTTTTCATGCAGCGGCTCTTCGGCCTTTTTCGGGGCTCTCGGGGAGTGAGCTGGTAGTGCTGAGCAAAAGGGACCTCGGGCTGGCATTGGAAATTCGGGTTGACCCGGGGAGGCATTGGGTAAATCTCGCATAAAGGGGGTCCCAAACGACCCGACCAAGCGGGACGTTGTGGCAACCCAGAGGGTCTACCCTATTGCCCTGTCAGAGCTATAAAAGCTTACACTGCTGACCGGGGAACCAAGGGGCCCCTTTTTGTCATGCTGATAAGTCACCACTACCAGGTACCAATTCTGGACCATAAAAAAAGGCTTTAGCTCATTTTCTCAGGGCTTAATTTGGCACACATTCATTTCGCATAGGGGCGGCTTCCACTGCGCCTGGATGGGCTTCGGCCGGATTTAGAGGATTGGGAGATGGAATCTCCGGCATATCGGTGCTATGTTAGGGCCCATCCAACACGTAAGGTTTTTTTTTTTTCAGAACGACCTGCTTCGGGGGGGAAAGGAGTGCTATTGTGGTCACAGTTTCATTTTCTGGGCGGAGCGGCATGCTCGTGGCAGTCACCTGGGCTCGAACCTGGCATTGGGAATCGTGTTCCATACAATGGCTGGGCAGGAGGGGCCTTCGGTGGCACGGGTTTTTTTCCTCGTGTATGGGGAGAGCTGTGGGGCCCCTTCCTGACGTGCTGGTCATTCACCTTGGGGGTAAAGGCCTTTTGGGCTTTTTTAAAAGGGAAGGCCTTGATTCTTCAGGCCATTAAACATGCAGCACATCCCAAACACATGGCCTCACACTTCCATTCTTGGTCAGCACTGGTTCAAAAAGAGTGTGGGGGGGGGAGGTGATCCTCGGCCATTGGGGTCCCCCGGCGGGGAACCGGGGAAAATTTGCAAAGCCATGAGGCAGGGCTTTTTTTTATTCCCCCAATGACATTGTTTTTGACAAATGGACTGTTAGGAATGGGGTACACCTATCAACCGAAGGCAGTGAAATTTTCTTGCGATTTTCAAGAAAGAATGAGTCATCCTGGAGGGGGGTTGGGGGGGTAAAGGGCTAAGCAGAGCTTTCCTTACCATGGCCGGTAAGGGGGGGGGTCCATGGGTTTCGGCATGTACCTATGGCACCCTTTGGTGTAGGTGGGCTTCCTTGAGGGGGGCCCGGGCTGCCCTTACTGGCTTGAGCCCGGGGGACTCGATTTTGGGCTCACCTTCCAGACAGGGGCTGGCCAAGGTCATAGTCCACTTTTGGGCTTTACTTTGGGGCCCGGTTCCGTCCTGCGGCCAGGGGGGATGGTCTAAGGCTGACTTTGCCCTGGTCCACCCAGGTTTGGGGGCCCCCCTTCTTTTAGAATAAACATGAAGCCATGTGCACCTAAGTCCAAGTCCAAGTTCAAGTTCAAGGTATGTTCTTACCATTTTTGTTTAAATTTGGCATATTAATAAATTGCCCAGTTAACCCAAACTTGTGTGTGGTTTCCCCATTTCTGGGGTTTTGGGGGGCAATTTGCAGGATGTCCACACACCACCACCGTTTTTATAATCCTCCTGTGTTTTTTCCCATGACTTCTTCCATCTTTTCTTTTTCCAACAATTTTTTTTTTTTGGTTAAAGCAGAAAAAAAAACCCAGAGTAGTTGCACAATGCCTCTTGACAGTATTAAGAGCCTTCTGTTGGGGAACTCGCTTGGAAAACTACAATCTGTGATTACAAGACCCTCCTGAAACTGAGTTTCATCTGGGCTAAAGAAAGAAAATGGAAAATAACTTTAGAATGTTGTGTTATTGTTTAAAGAGCAGATATGTGGCTCATTGAGATGAAATATTTTGCAAATGTGGAATCAATCCTTTAATAACATGGATGGTTTTCTAACTTCATATAAATGAAAATGTGTTGTACAATTGAATCATGTCTGTATCTTCTTTGTTGAGAATCCTGTTTTCCAAAAGCCAAGGTGCGCTTCACAGAAATCTCAGAGAGCAGGCAACATTTTCAGTAGTTAGCGACAGCAACACAGAAGACCAGCATCTGTTTTAATTCTAATATTAAAATGAATCAAATTTCAATATCAATTTAAGAACAAGCCGAATTCCAAAATACAATGAGGATTTATGACATACATTATAATTCAGTTTGTTGTCTAGAGCAGTGGTTCTCAACCTGTGGGTCCCCAGATGTTTTTGGACTTCAGCTCCCAGAAGCCCTGAGCATTGACCATAGTGGCTGGGGCTTTTGGGAGCTGAAGTCCACAAACATCTGGGGACCCACAGGTTGAGAACTACTGGTCTAGAGTTACTGAATGAACAGATAATGAAAAGTGAATCTTCCTTTAGCTATTACAGTTTTGTGCATTTAAAAAGATCCCCCCCCCAGTTTGGCTGAAAAATAAAAAATTCCCTGCTATCACTGGACTGGATTATGACATCATCATTCACTGTCCTCAATCACTCTACAGCAATTCAACTAGGTTTTCACTTTCCATTATGTCTTTTTGATAGCTCCATTGTCCACTAGTAGACCCCACAAATTTGTAAGGGTCTCAAGATGAGCAAATGATAGTCTTTTATATGGGGAAAAAAAAAGATGTAGTCTCTGTAACTGAGTGGACTCTCTCCTTACGTCTTTTCTTCCCTCTCTCTCTTTTTTAAATGAAGCTGTTCAGTAGGCCATAGCAATTTTCTTTTTGAAAGCCAGAAGTTTGCATTCCTTATTTGGGTGTAAGATAGGGAGGAGTATTGAAGAATTATCTTAGTCTCCACCCCCATCTCCAGGGATGTTGCCAGGGCACAGATGGCCAAAATTTTCAGCCCTAAGGATTGGATGGAGGGTGTCTGTCTGTTAGTCACACACATACCAATATTCACAACTTCTCTCCTGCACCGCCACCTCCAGTGATCCTGACACAGACTACTCTTTCTTTTATGCTAACAGCACTGGAAAAATGGTGGTATGTCCAGGTTCCTTGGTAGGTGGAGGAGGGCACATGAGAATACTCAACTCCTTCCCCAGCAACCCCAATAGAGTGCTGTTTTCCTGCTGCTACACTCCAACAGTCCTGATTAATCCAGCTGCTTTTAAAATGTGTATTAGGAAACCACATACAAACATACATAGCAGCATGTTGTGGCATCACAGATGGAAACACACATGTGCAGATGCAAGAGTGTAGTGTGTGCCCAATGGGACACCATTGTGCATGGGTTTGCCATACAGACATGTGAGTATGATACATGCAGACATGAGCATGAGCCATACAAACAAGCATGTCATGCATACAAACATCTCTCTCCTTTCTCTCTCCACCCTCACACACACACACAACACACATGCACACACAGAATTAAACAGCATCATGACACATGCAGCCACACAGACTAAAATATATCAGCTACCCTATTGTTGCAAGCTTCTTATCTCAAAATGTCTTCTATTTCAAAGCAAGATTGCTGAGACCTACCCAATAATAATAGATTGATCAAGAAAAGAATGATACAGGGAAAGTCCCAGTAACGTATTTAAATCTTTTCCTCCAAGCCTCAAATCTCTACCTTCAAGTCTCAAGTCATCTCAAGTCCTTAAAGATACTTTCAAGTCAAGTCTCAAGTCTGGAAGCCCACTTTGTACCCCAATCAAAATTTCAGAATTAATGGATAGAGTGAAATAAATTCGGTTTTAACAATTTAAGCAGAGTCAGCTTTCCACATTTGCAATTTTGTCATCTGTAGCTTCGGAAGTGGGGAATAGGATCCTATCTTACTTCTCATTAAAAGGAAAGCTTCTTCTTCTTCAAGCCCATTGCCTACCACATTTGTTGTTCCCTTCTGAGAAATGAACCCTGCACTCTGGGGGCAAGTCTTGTCTTTTCCTCTTAGGAAAAGTTTTAGAAAGCTCTCCAATATGCAGCAGGGACAGGCTGCTGAGCAGGCCCCTTGCCTAATCCATTTGCTGCTTCCCTCTGAAAAATGTGCCCACACTTTTGGCTTGAGAGGGAGAGAGTCATGTGACTAGTAGGCAAAAAGAGATGGAGGCATTGTTCAAAGTCACAAGGTTTCTGGATGAATGTGTTATGTTAACTGAACCAAGGGCATCAAGTCAGTCATTAAAAATATACAAGTCTTGAGTCGAGTTGAGTCAGTGCATCATTTATGGCCGAGTTGAGTCTGAGTCGAGTCACTGAAGAGACATTAGTCCAACTTGAGTCCGAGTCTATCGACTCAAGTCCACATCACTGGAAAGTCCAGCTCTGTAACAGTTGCAGGAAAAATATAACCCTCATCTTTCTCATGTCCAATAAAATATTGGATTTTCTCCAGGTGACAGAAGAGGTCTGGAGGAAGGGGTGGTGAGCCAGAAAACAAATGTAAAATCCAGAGAAATGGCAGTCAGCTGAATGAAAAACTGAATCTTGATGTTGTAATCCTGTCAACCGTGTGAACATCATGTTTAGTATCTGCTGAAAAGTACAGTTCCTGGCAAACTTTAATAGCCACAGCAATTGTTTCTATTTCTTTGCTTATTGACTATGTAATGCATGTAACATTGGGACTGACACTGACATCTGAGTATTAGAAGAAACTCTCTCAGTGCTCCATTGATGGGAAGTACAAAAAAGATGCTACTGCCATCGCTGGTTTCCAGCCCAGATATTCACAAAGGCCAGGAGCAGCGCTGTGATGGAGACAGTAGAAGGGGATGGTGCTTCTTTTAGGTTCTCCCTGGATGGACTAAGCTCTTGCCTTTCTCCACTCTTGTCAGAGAAAGGGATGGTTCCTTTTTTTGATAAGAGTTAAGGTACAGTACTTATATTGACCTGTGGATGAGTCAACCCAGGTTTTCTGGGTCAATTTTTTGACTAAAATTTCTAGACTTATTAATGAGTACATAAAGTAGCATATAAAATCTCTTAACAACTTGGGACTAGATTTCCTGAGGAAGCACTTTCTGCCAAATCAACATTCTGGCTGTTCCCTTGCCTACACTGATACATCTGATAGCAGTTGGGGAGAGGGCATTTTCTGTTACAGCATCCTGTCTTTGGAATTCCACTGTTGCTGCAGAGTAGAAATGCCAGTCTTATTGGTATTGACCAAATATGCTAATCTCAATAACTAACCTGGAGAGACTTTTAAAAACTGGGTACTGCAATATGTGCTTTAATTTAGTTTGTGTGTGTACCACCCTGCAATTTGATTAATGAAAAGTGGTATATAAATATTTTAATAAAATAAATAATTGTAATAATCACTGCATATATATAGAGAGAGAGAGAGAGTGAGAGAGAGAGAGAGAGAATATAGTATTTATATGTATATATGTATATGTGTGTGTGTGTGTGTGTGTGTATGTGTGTGTGTGTGTGTGTGTATATATATATATAGAATCACAAAATCATAGAGTTGGGAGAGACCGCAGGGCCATCCAATCCAACCCCCTGCCATGCAGAGGAACCCACATCACAGCACTCCCAACAGACGGCCATCCAGCCTTTGCTTAAAAACCTCCAAAGAAGAAGACTCCACCACACCTGAGGCAGCATGTTCTGCTTATATATTATTATATATAATAATAATATACTTAACCACAAACATACGTGCTGTTAGGTAATTAAGTTCCATTGATTTTCATGGGGCTTTTTTGCAATTAAGGCCTGCTTTCCATACTTCAGATTTTACTATCTTCAATAACATTCACTATGCAGACAAAGAATGGTAGAAAGAGATATGGAAGGTGTATAGAAATCTTCCATTTCCTTGAATTTACTAGTATGGTAACACTTCACTTCCTTGTGCACACCTGCCAAGGCAAGGGACAGGAAGTAGCAAGTCCCGGTTGAGCCTATAATGACTCCCTTTGGAAACAAGCACTTTGTCCTCTTGTGGCAGGAACCATCCCCTCAAAAATGGCACAGTGGGTCTTCTTTCTGCTGAGAGATGTTTTCTCTTTTGGAATTCTGTTGAGGGGCTGCATGCTGGTGGCGGACAAGTCTGAAATTATCCATAAGAAGGGCCAGATCCACAACTAAATGGGCTTCCATTTTGACTCTGTCACTCCATTCTCTCTTCCTCCATGTCCAGTGGACCACTAGGGAGAGACAGATGGCTCTGGCAGAGGCACTGAAGTGAAATGGTTTTACGAAATAAAGGCAAGGGCTTTTCAAACATTCAGTTGAAGCCCACATGAAATAAGATCCTGAGTCACTTTTGCTGTCTGAGGCAGAACAGCAAGTGTCTCTCTCCACACATCCAAATTAAGATGTGTAACACCCAAAGCCAGCCAAGTTATTTTGGTACAGTAGGCACAAAATCCCACGAACTCCCTTCTGTGTCCTTGGCAGTAATAAAAGTACAATTACAAAGCAAGTAATAGATGACTTGCTGTCCTTTTAAAATATCTAAAATCTCCTGCTTCAGGAAGCCTCTTCACTCTGGCAAATAAATGGTAAGTCCAGTCACACTTTGCCTACTCTTCCTCAAAGTATGGTCCCTATCCATATATATGTGTGTTTTTATATATATATATATATATATATATATATGTTTGTGTGTGTGTGTGTGTGTATGTTATTAATACTGGTACACTTTGGCTTTTTCCAAACGAAGGTTTCTGAACTGGTTTTTAAAAGAAAACTTGAGAATGAGATTCCACAAGAATCATGTAACATTTCTACTCCCATTTATGTGCAGAAAGAGGTAAATTTTCTGTGTTTGTAGCCCTGTAGAAGAGGAGTCATCATTTTTTAGCTTGATCTGGGTAAATGGTGCCATCAGTCTTTTGCAGGCAAAATCTCAGCATTTCCTGACGTATGCAGAAAAATGAGAAGAATGTCTCAGTGGTGGGGCTGTTGTCAGTGCTTTTCTGGAAGGATTAAAAACTTTATGCATTGGTATTACATGAAAATCCCCTGGAACAGGATTTTCCAGGACCACCAATTTATACCGTTTCAGAAAGCAGTCACGAACCCAGCATCCAAGATACTCTTGGTTTGAAGTATTATTGAATTTAAAGGGTATGTCTCCTTAAATAAATTTCTTAATGCCTTACACTGTGTGTAGAAAGAAATTGAACTTTTTGCTGGAGTTCCTTTCTTCTAGAGGGCTGGAAGAAATCTGTGCTAAAAGACTTTCCACAGTGGCCTTGCATCTTAACTTGTGGTGTATCATTGGTAGGATGGTCAACATGATGTAGTGGTTTAAGCATTGCACTATGACTCTGGAGACCAGGGCTTGGTCATGGAAGCCCACTGGGTGACCTTAGGCAGGTCACATTCTCTCAGCCTCAGAGTGTCATAACACTCCCCCTGCAGTCAGAGGATTCACAGACACAGAGTCAGAATGCCAGGAATTTGCAACACCTGAGTCAGAACTGATGGGTGTTGAGGCAGAATGAGGCCCTATTCCCCAGCAGGAACTTGAAGAAGCAGTGTAGCCATTTGCCAAGAGCAGGAAGGATAAGGAGAAGATGCATCTGTTTCAGAGACTCTTAAGTATGAGACATTGACTAATGAAACCCCTTGGTGCCTTGAGACACCTAGCTACAAATTCTCCAGCAGTTTGCTGAAGGGTTTGTAGCTTACAACCATCTATCTTGGTGACTGGTAGTATTCTTAGGCATTTAGTGTTCCCTGGACTGGCTACAATTTATGACTCTTTTTGTCCTTGCTGGCTTTGTTTACTTGGACTACTGATTTGCTACGTGACTTTTGGACCAGCTGATGACCACCCTCTTGCTTCTCCTTGTGACTGATCTGAACCAGCTTAATTATTCAACAGCTCTTCCATTCCAACCACATGATTCCTGGGACATTTGCTGATTGGAGCATAGGACACAGAGGAGGGCAAAGGCAAACCTCCTCTTAACAAATCCTGCCAGGAAAGCACTCTGATAAGTTCACTTTAGAATCACCTTAAGTCAGAAATGACTTGGAGGCACACAACGTTACTGGCAAATTCAAGTTGCAGTCCTATCACTATACAGGTATACGTCACTTGACCAAGTCTCTGACAAAGAAATTCCTTTTTAAAAAGTATTTTTATGGCTGCCCACTCCACCTTTCAATTTTTGTCCTCTATCTACCTGTAAGATTTTAAGCAGCATCAGTCCTGGAGGATGGTAGAAGAGGGCTGGAGAAACATAGACTTTCAGTGTTGGGTTCCTGCAGGGGCCTGCAGTAAGCAATGCAAAAAAACTTGAGCGAGGAAAGAAGGGAATTCTGCTCTGTCTGAGCCTTTTGAAGCTGTGTGAACCTGCCTACAATAGGCAAGGTAAAAGCAGCTGTGTCCAGAATCCCTTACTGAGCATGCATGAACAGCAAAGCAGACAGAAAAGGGCAAAGCAGATAAGCCTACTTCAGCAGCCCCCTGCTTGCGTGTTTAAATATCCCGCTAGCATTTTTTTTAACCGATAGATCTGTAGGTTCCGCCACCATGGAAATAATTATTAAAAAAAATAAAAGTGGAGGCAGGTAAAAGAAAAAAAGAATTATCCTCTGGATGCATTTTTGAAAGAAGTTTTCAACTGATCTCTAGATGGTGTAGACTGTAGAGAGCAGCTCCCTAGTGTTTAAATTGGATGTTGGGAATTGATTCTTTTAGGTAATTCAGAGTTAGTACAAATGTGATGCAGCATCTTGGCTTAAGGACACACCTACCAGTGACTCGTTCACTCCAGAATTTCTGTTCTAGGCAACATAATGGCAACAATATCTGACCTAATTCTGGAACTTTCTTGTTTCTTCTCCCATCTCATACATTATAGCCTAATTTTGAATTCGTACTTCTCTGCCAGTTTAGTTGGCCATAATAATGGTATTGCCTGACTTTGGATTTATTTTTTAAGGATACACAGTTTTTACAAAATATATATTTTTGCTTAAGAAAACAGCAGAATAACACATATCTGTCCACAACAATTATATTTGTCTTATGAAGTGTGGAGTGGCTCAGAGTCATCGTTAGCTGAAATAAGCTCAATTCATATTTTCTAAAATAAAAAAACCTAAAACATTTAAAGTTCACATATTCTACTACTATTGAAGCATATCTAGCTTCAATAGTATTTGTAGTATTTACTACAAAGTAGCATTTCATCTATGCATTACTTTAGATTTGCCAGTTGGAACTGCAGAGAACTGACAAATCGACTGCAGTCCCTTCCTTCCCACACCAATTTGTACCTCAGTGATTGTTGGTCAAACAAAGACCTTGTGTAGAAATAAGCTTGCCTTTCCTATCCAGCCAGTCCTCCCTAAAAAGAGACCCAGGTCTTACACAAGAGCAAACCCAATCTTTGTTTGCATTCCTGAATCTCAAAAACCCCGGGGGATCCCATGGTGATAGTGGCCTCATTCTTAGGGACAATAAATCACAACTAGCCCCTGGCTGTGTCTGGCAGGCAGGACTGATCACGACAGCAATGACAATGACATGATTCAGACCAGAGCATGCCCAGGAGGAAGAGCTGATTAGCAAAGACAGAAAGGGAACTTTTTAATCATTTCTGTCCCACAGACTCTCACAATTTCAACAGAAACACGTTTCATGTTAATTATGAATTTTGAAACATGTTACTCACCCTACTTTCTAAAAAGCTCCTAGATGCAGTTTATATCAGATAAGAAATTAAAAACAAAGTGAAAGAAATGTGACCAATATTAAAAAAAAATCAATTTCTTAACTTTTTATCACACACTAGTGCAAGACTGGAAAACTTGTGGTCATCTGGATATTTAGGACTACAACTCCTACAACCCCTTGAAATTGACTGTGCTAGCTGGGAATGGTGAGACATGTAAGGCCAAAAAATCTGGAGGGTCAAAGAGTCCAGCTCCATGTCTAGTGTGACCAGACATTGAAACGAGGATGCTGCTAGAAAAATGTAAGTTAAGCTTCATTTGTAATGGCTGTAGTCATCGCAAACAGGGTGCAGTTCTACCTCCTAGTCCAATAATATCCCTGAGTGTACTCTTTGTTGTTTATCCCCATAACTATCCCCATTAGCTCCTATTCACTTATATGCAGAGATGAGGGAGTAACATACTGAACTCTCAGGACTAGAGTACTTGATTGCTGGAGTAAACTACCCCATTTCTGATTCAGCAAGAGTCTTGCTGGTCTATATAGGTACAAACTCTAGACACAACTGGGATAGAGGCAGAAAACTGACATAAATGAGCATGCAATATATTCTTATTTATTGAAGTAAATATTACATTGTGTAACATTTTCTTTTCAGTATGGAATTTTCCAACATGTTTCAATATGGAAGGTGAAAAGACAGACATCAGCTTGTTCAAAGATTCAGTGAGGGCAGTCGACTAAATCTGGATGCAATCCTATTTGCTTTAAGCCTGTGGCATTACATAGCAGAACACATTTGGCCATTGACTATAGCTGGTAGGGAATTGAAAATCAAAGACAAATAACTCTAGGCCCTCCCAAACCATATTTAACACACAAAAAAGTATGATCACCATATTCAACCCACTATGGATTCCTTCAAGGCATCAGGGTTACTACGCAAAGCAGAAGTGGGGGACTGCTGGGGCTTACTGCCACCTCCACTGCTGCCTCATACCATTTTTAACGGGGACTTACAAACCTCGTTCGCAGTTTCTCAGTCTCACGAGGCTTGCAGTCCCTGTTAAAAGTGGCATAGGGAGGCATCAGAGGTGACAGCAAATAATCCATGAATAATCAAATCCTCAGAAGTGAAAGCTGCAAATGCGGAGGGCTGACTGTATAGTCTTTTCCCCTAAAGACAAGCATCTCTTTAGGTTCTGGGTGATTACTTTATGTTTTGTGGCTTCACATTTTAAAAATCACCTTTAAAAGCACTTCACTGTTGTGTGAGCCCTACTGAATGTGGGGCCAATGGCTTACACTGAAGCAGCCCCTTCAAGTTCAGAGAATGTATGCTACCTGGTTTTTACACAGCCACACTGATGACTGATCTGATAGTTTCTAGTGGAGTTGCACCAACAGCTGCTCTGGGATTATTAACTATCTGACTATGCACTGGGTAAGAAGAGAAGCCTAATTTACTAGCTTCTAGGTCCCATAGTGAATCAGCCAAGCACAAATCTGATTCTGAGAAACAGCCATTCTTGTTGCCTCCATCCAAATTTTTGTTGGCAAAATAATCTACTTCTATTGCTGCTCAGAACATTAGATGCCTGTCTTAAGCCCTCTCGTTGCCTTCCTATTCCCTAATAATGTATTGGGGAATTTATATCAGAATAGGGAAGAGCAAGGCCTTAGTAAAGCAAGGATTTTAGAGTGGTCTGCATATTCTTCCTGAAAGACTTTTGCTTTCTTTAAGGACTTCAGCCATTTGTCTTTAGTTTTGCTGCTTATTCCTGGAACGCCTTTATAAAACAGTTGTGGGCTTCCTCATCTCTTTTATCAAAGCCTTCTTCAAATAACACATTTTCCATAGGTTGTGCTACTTAACACATTCACCTTTAGGTGAATATAGAAGATCTAACTTTTTTAAAAGGGCACATATAAAACGGTGGTATATGAATGTAGTAGAGTGTATGGAATGACTTTTTAGAGAGCCCAGACTGGCTGCACTTTTCATTAAACATACACACAGAGATACAAGCTTCAGCTCGTTGCTGCATAATGCATGAAAATACCCTTAGTCCACATCCTAACTGAAAATAAGTGTAAGTGCATATAATTAAACATGTTCATCTTTTCTTACCTTGGTCTGACCCAGTCCTCCTTCTCTCTCTCTCTGTCTCTCTGTCCTGCTACTAAAATTGAAACAGTAAACTTTTGGGGACAGGAATCTGTTTTGCTTTGTTATAAAATACCATGTAATACATGATGGTGCTGCCTAAATTAAAAATGACAACTCAGTATGCTGGAATTATTATAGATAGATACAACATTTGTAATAGATATAAAGCAAATATATGTATGATCACTTTTGAGGATTACAAAATAGGTGATGTGTAATAATTTACAATGAAAATAATGCTTTCTATTCTTAGCTGCCTTATTATTTCTTAAACAATTCTCCTCTAAGAAGTTAATCACAGGAAATCGCTCAAATGAATTTGAAAGCAGAGAAATCCCAAGATCTGTGGAGTTTTTGTTGGCTAGTGTAACTTATTAAAATCATATTAAAGCCCTGCGTAGAAGCTTCTTGAAACTTAAAAAAAGCAGCCAGTGCAGAGAAGCAGTTGTAGAAACAAAGTGATTCCGATCCAGCTGGAAATACGTTTGTCCAAAGTTAGTCCTAATATAAATGGAAGCAGCTGTCCCTAGAACTGGTGCCATAGGGCCATCTTCTGCATGAATGTGATTCCAGACTCTTTCAATCTCTTGAGGATTTGCAACAAATCAAAGAATGTGCATACTATATGTGCTACACATGTAAGAGAAAGGCACATCTTAAAAGCATATATATGGAAGAAAAATGTACTCCCTCCCAAAGAAGTCACATTCAGTATTCACTGTCGAGATGAAAAACACTTTGGCTTTCAGATGTTGTTGGATTGTAACACTCAGCAGCATAGTTGGTGTCAAGCAATGATAGGAACTGCAGTCCAATGACATCTGGAAGGCCAGGCATTCCCTGACATATAACAATCAATAGAGAAATCATAGAGAAAACCGCTTATATGACCTTCAAGCAACAGTGTACTTTCCTAAATGATCCCACCAATACTATGATTCTATACACTTCAGGGTTCTACTGATTTATCCCAATCAGTGGGATTTGTCAAGAGAGTAGTATATATAAAATGGAAACAGCATGGTTATAGTCCTCTGGACTAGACCATATGGATGTTGGAATAAATCTAACGGAAATCCAGGGGACACAGTCACTGAATCTTTCAATTTTAGGGCACCCTCTTGGAACAGCCTCACCTAGTAGTAAATGAAGTGTGTTGGAAAACCTACCCTACCCAACATACCCAGCTCTGATCCTACCCATTAGAGAAGTGGTGCAGAACTGAAATGCATGGACCCTCAGATTTCCCCATCTCATATTGTTTGTGGTCTGAGTGACTAAGGGGTTTTGGGAAGGGGATTGATGGCCAAATTTGAATGCTTGGTGGGCTGGATTAGGCCCATAAGCTCCAAGATAAGCCTTCAGCCCTGGTCTGCTTTCCCCTGAATAAACATATTAGGATGTTGCTATACAGTCAGCCCTCCACATTTGCAGGTTTCACTTTTTGCAGATTTGATTACTTGCTGTCACCTCTTCTGCCTCCCTATGCCATTTTTAGTATGGACTGCAAGCCTTGTGGGACTGAAAAACTGTGAACCAGGCTTGTAAGTCCCTATTAAAAATGGTGTGGGGCAGCAGTGGAGGTGGCAGTAAGCCCCACCAGCCCCCCACTTCTGCCTTATGAAAGATCCCTGATGCCTCAAAGGAAACCATGGTGGGGTTGAATATGGTGATCATATTTTGTTATGTGTTGAATATGTTTTGGGAGCACCTAGAGTTATTCACGGTTTTCCACTTTCACGGGGGTGTTGTGCTTCTAACCCTAGCAAATGTGGAGGGATGACTGTATTACAATCATCTTGTTGAAACCAATCTCATTTACTTAGAGTCATTTACTTTAGAGTAAACATGCTTAAATCTGGGCTATAGTTACATGGTGAGAAGGAAAAGGCACTCCACATATGCTCAGAGGCACTTCATTTAAACCAAAGGAACAGAGCTTTCAAGACACAGAAGCTTACCAGTAACTTCCAAGAAAGCTTAAATTCTGCCACTTTTTATCTTAAGAAAGGAAGTACTGGACTCATGAGACTGCCATTTACATCTTAATTCAGCTGTGCAGTTCACAGAAGGATCTTGGAGACAGTGTCACCATCTCACAGCTTTCTCAAGACACATTAATAATAATTTTTGTTTACATTTTTATGCTCATCATATGCTGAAATATAATGCAAAAATCGTCATAAATGGCAGAGCTGCAAATCTACACGCATCCACTGAGAAACAAATCAAAATATACTTCCAAGCAAAGGCTCCACATCTTATTTCCATGACTTACTTAAAAATGTAAGGATAGCCATGCTGGATGCAACCAAAAGCCTCAGCATTAAGCATTCCATTCCCACACAAATAGCCACCAGATGCCTTTAAGAAGCCCACAAGTGCCACAGGAAGGAAACAGGACTTTTCTGCTCATGTTTCCTAGCAACTGGTACGGAGAAGCATACTTCCTCAGATATGTTTGTTTGGAAGTAATATATGGCCATAGTGACTGGTAGCTGTAGATAGCCTTATCCTCCACGATTTTGTCTAATCCCTTTTTAAAGCCCATCCAAGTTGGTGGTCTTCCCCTAAATCTTATTATGTTAGCAAACATTCCAGTTTTAAGTACGTGCTGTAACATGAAGTGTCTCTTTTTGAATTCACTTCTCGGTTCCCATAATTTGGTCACAGGAGAGCCAGTGCCGTGCAGCGGTTTGAGCACAGGATTATGACCCTGGAGACCAGGGTCATTTCCGCACTAGACTGCTACAGTGCTATTATTCCACTTTCAACATCCTATACTATAGAATCCTGGGGTTTGCAGTTTAGGGAAGGGCCTCAAAGGCCCAGGATTCCATAGGACGTTGGAAGTGGGATAATCGCGCTGTAAGAGTGTAGTGCGGAAATGGCCTACTGACAGTCTAGTGCGGAAACGGCCCCGGGGCTCGACTGCCCGCTCGGTCACGGAAACCCACGGGTTGACGCTGGCAGCGTCACACGCTCTCAGCCCAGAAGACCCTGTGGCAGGGTCGCCATAAATGGGAAGTGACCCGAAGGCACAGAACAGTAAGACGACTCCAAATCCCCGAAGAGGAATAAGGCTCGCCCCCTGCATACTTTCTCCACACCATCATTTTATACCGTTCCGTAACTCTTTCCTTCCCCGAGATGACGGAACCCCGGAACGCGGTAACGTCTAGCCAGGCTGCTCCCGCCCCTCCTTCCTCCCGGCGGCCGCCCCCTCCTCTGCCTTTTTAATGGCGGAAAGAAGCACTCGCGGTCCTCGCAGCGGGCCTCCCTCCTCAGTAACGCGCGGGGCCGGAGGGAGACGAGCGGGCTGAAACCGCGGCGTCCCCCACGCGCCCTCAGCAGAGGCGGTTCGCCGAGGGTTAAGCAGAAAGAGCGAAAGCTCTGGCAGCGCCGCAGGAAGTTCGGGATTTGCTCGCCTCTCCTCTTTGGCCCGAGGACATTTCCCCCCTTTCCCCGCTTCCGGCCAGTCGGTTCCCACGCGGGAATTCCTCCCCGCTCCAGGGAGGACAGGGGAGGCGGGGGGCCGTTCCTGGGGCCGGACCCCCGCCCCGCTGCTCCCCCGCCCCTCGCTCTCCGCCTCCGCGGGAGGGCTGCGTATCCCAGCATGCACCGCGGGCGCCCCCACCCTTGAGCCCAGAGAGGGGCGGGGGCGTGAGAGAGCGAGCGAGCGCGCGCGCGAGCGAGTGAGGGTGACATGCCTAGTTGTTGTGTGTGACTCTCCTCCTGCTCCTCCTCCTTCCCCGCCTCGAGCAGCCGGGCCCCGGCCGCTTTCCCCGGGAAAGGCGAGGAAGGAGCGGCAGGCTGCCTCCGCGGGCGGGCCCCTCGTCGAGCGTGAGGGCTTCTCCTCGGTTCCCCAGAGGAGGAGGAGGAAGCGGCGGCGCGATGGGTGTCCGGCGGCGCCTGGGGCCGCTGCCCTCTCGCCCGCTCTTCTTGCTCCTGCTGGCCGGGCTGTGCGGCGGCGCCATGGACGAGTGCGTCGACGAGGCGAGCGGGCGGCCGCAGCGCTGCATGCCCGAGTTCGTCAACGCCGCCTTCAACGCCACCGTGGTGGCCACCAACACGTGCGGCAGCCCGGCGGAGGAGTACTGCGTGCAGACCGGCGTCACGGGGGTCACCAAGTCGTGCCACCTGTGCGACGCCGCCCAGCCTCACCTGCAGCACGGCGCCGCCTTCCTCACCGACTACAACAACCAGGCCGACACCACCTGGTGGCAGAGCCAGACCATGCTGGCCGGCGTCCAGTACCCCAACGCCATCAACCTCACCCTGCACCTCGGTGGGTGGCCGGCGCGGGGGGGGGCTCGGGCCACGGGGTGGGCTGGGCTGGGCTGGGCTGGGTGACCCCGGGGGTACCTTTGGTGTGCGGAACAGACCTCTCAAACAAAGAGGGCGGTGTGTGGGACACCCGGGTCGCCTTGTCCCACGAGAGACCCCAAGCTCAGTCAGTCAACCTCGGGGATTTCCTCTTTTCTGTTTCCTTGTTTTCGCCCACTTAGGTTGTGAAGTTTTTGTTTTCTGAGTTACAGTCTGAAGCGCTGGAGACATCAGTACTTTATCAACAATATTGATGGTGGTGGTGGTGGTGGTGATGATGATGATGACCACCTAGTTACTTGAAGATTGCTTCTGGGATATGAAGGTGATGATGATGATGACTAGATAGTTACTTGAAGATTGCTTCTGGGGTATGAAAGTCATGATGACGACGACTAGATAGTTACTTGAAGTTTGCTTCTGGGGTATGAAGGTGATGATGACGACGACTAGATAGTTACTTGAAGTTTCCTTCTGGGGTATGAAGGTGATGATGACGATGACTAGATAGTTACTTGAAGTTTCCTTCTGGGGTATGAAGGTGATGATGACGATGACTAGATAGTTACTTGAAGTTTCCTTCTGGGGTATGAAGGTGATGACGACGACGACGACTAGATAGTTACTTGAAGTTTCCTTCTGGGGTATGAAGGTCATGATGACGACGACTAGATAGTTACTTGAAGTTTCCTTCTGGGGTATGAAGGTCATGATGATGACGACTAGTTACTTGAAGATTGCTTCTGGGTTATGAAGGTGACGATGATGACAACTAGATAATTACTTGAAGTTTGCTTCTGGGGTATGAAGGTGATGATGATGATGATGATGATGACGACAACTTGGTAGTTACTCGAAGATTGCTTCTGGGGTATGAAGGTGACACCGCTCTATTTGCCCTTTGGAGCAGGTATTAGAGATACATTGTCTCTGGGCATGGAAGTTCTGTGGCGTTATTGTGGCAAACTGTCAATTACCATCTCATGTGCATTTGTGTACTATGTAAAAAAAAAAAGCTGTCTACAATAATGGACATTATCATATCTTGCAGCAGTAAATTATGCACTGTTCACTTAGATGCCTGCCTGGAAGTTTTGCTTGCCAATCACAGATGTGCATGAAGTAATTATTGCCAAGGGAGAGGTTGCTCTGTGCATGGTCACAACATATTATGTACTTCTAGAATAGATTTCTGGGCTAAATCTTGGCCCAAATTAGGCACGGGGTCCTGTACTTCATGACATCTACATCTTGCCTATTTCTCTCTTTAGGATCTTGTAACAGTTAGAGAGGGGTTCAGGATGTCATGTTTTAAGTTTTATAAGTGCAGTGGTTCAAGTGAGGAATGTGCATAGAACTAGTGAAAAAGAGGATGCCCTTGTGCAAGTGCAGAAGGTCTTTGCCACAGCTAGCCCTCTTTATCACAGCTAGCCCTCGTGTACTGTGCTGATGACATAATTTCTTCTTATAAGAGATAAATAAGGTACTGCTTTCTATTGAAACTAGACTCAGTGGTCACCACTGACGTTTCCTCTGGTTGTACACATTGCTCCTTCCTTTTGCAAAATAGTTCTATCCTTCCCCGCTTTACCACAAGTAAGGGCTTGTATTTGTGCTCTCTAAAGCAAATAATATAGTTCAATTTGATGCGCTTTTCTTTGAATTGGTCCGGTTGAATATTAATGTCTGTGCAACAACTTCCTGTGATCTTGATTAGCTTTAGGGACAGAAAGTCAACTGTTCAGATTTTTGTTACGGTGTTTTCCTCTTCCCTTCACCTATATGTATGGAGAAGCCAATATGGAACTCGCTTCTTTACTGTGTATATGCTGTAGAACTTGCATGTACTGAAGTAGCTGCCACTTGACTCTTTGGAGCAAGTTCTAACTTGTTTTGTCCAGTGGAAGAGATTACCAATGTAAATGGCATCCTGAGTCATTTCCAGGCCTGGAAGATAACTGAGGATTGCGCAATATCTGCAGCTGGCCCCTGCTTGTATAGTATAAGGAGTATGTTCATGATGTTTCAATACATTTCCCATTCCTTATACTTACTGCTCAAGGCAGATGTTGACAGTGGTGTACTGGAGGAAAGTCAAGGACTGAGATTCTAGGACTTTCTGAATTGTAGGGGTGATGATCTTGTCTTGCAGAAACACTAAGAGAATAAATTTACCTGTATTCTCAAGAAAAGTCACAGTGCTATTTAATCTTTACATTAATATACCAGAACAGATACTACAGTCTGTGTTGTGGACCTGTTCCAAATTACCCTCATGAGTATGAGAAGTAATAAACAGCACACTGTATCATGCTTTATCACTGATCATATATGGATCTCACTCTTCCCTCATTGAGCTCAGGATAGCACATTAGCATGGTTTATCTCATTTTATCTTCACTATAGCCCTGACAGATAAGCTAGATTAAAACACTGGCTTGACCACTGAATTGCCCAAAGAATTTCATGGCCAGTTAGGGATATAAACTTTGGTGGCTTGTAATTTCCGTGGCAGAGAGGCAGTGAATCTACTCCAAGCTTTCATCTAAAGGAGCTATCCAAGGTGTTTATTTCCATTTCTCAGCTACATTCAGTGCCTTGGAGAACTCTTTTAAAGTTTGGAATAAGACCCAAAACAGATTTGCTGTTCCACTCGCATGGAAACCACCAGCCACCATTGTGTGCGAAGTTGCCCTAGTGAAAGGAAAACAGGCTAAACTGTTACACCACTCTTTCCCAGTTCGGTGTTCTATGACTGTCAGCTAATCCTAAAAAATTGGCTGTTATGCTGCGTGTTGCTGGTGTGTTTTGTATGTGTAGGTATGACAGTGAGCTCCTTCATGTTAAAAATTTACTGCCACAACGTTTTGTATTTGCCTTCACGCAGCAGAGATGAGCTCCTTGGGACATGAGAGCAAGAGGTGGTGATAAGGCCGCCTGGTGAATCCATGCCTGAGTTGGGATAGATCCTCTTAGGTTGGAGGCAAATGGCCTATCCATTGTTTTGCTGTGGTTACTTCTAGTACTGGGTTAGATAAGGAGCATTTGGTAACCCTGATTTTGCAGCTGTGCTCAGACAGTATGCTCACTCATGCTTTTGCCCTGTAACTTGCTCCTTTTCCAGTGTGCAAGTGTCTGGATTTATTTTGAGCAGTGGCTTAGACTGTACAGTAAAATGAATGGCCAAGAGCACAGGTGCTTCTGTGAATTGTACCTGTACCTATATGTGATGAGTTTCAAAACAGAATGACCAAAAAAATACTTGTCTTAAAAGCTTTGCAGAAGTAGTGATCCAAAAAATCAAAGACAAGATGGAAAAGGCCTCTGCCTTGCACATGCTCTTTCTTTACAGTCCTTTTTCTCTTTTTTAGTTTGTTAGCCTGAGGGGACAAGCTGTCTTATTATTAATCTTCATAAGCCATTTTTAGAGCCATCTTTGGCTGAAGAGCTGAGTAAAATGTTATAAATAAATAAGATAAGAATCGATTATGCAGACAGCAGGTCAAATAAGGGTGCAACATTCATGATACTTTCAGCCCAGTTTGGTATATTGTTTACTCAGCCATTAGTTCCACTGTTTCGGTGGAATATTGTCCCTTGGGATTAGGTGCAGCATTGTAGCCATCTGGAAGTGTTTGGCGTTTATGGAGTGCAAATTTTGCTATTCCAATCCTAATCTGTTCCTGATGTTTATGAATTCTTCTGCTCTTACAGTAGAATTGAGGGATGGGTATGTGAATAGGAATTGTGTGGTCCCACAGATGTTGTAGGATTATAACCTCCAGCAGATCTTGAGCCAGAATAGCCAATAATGAGGAATTCTGGGAGTTGCAGTTAGACAACATCTGGAAAGCCACACAGTCCCTACCCCTGCTTTAAAATGAGCATCACCTGCCTTTTATCTTTCTCTGGTTAAAGAGACACCTGCAGGCAAGGCTTCCTGCGCCACCTGCATGTATTTATAGGTAACTGGAGCCTTGTGCCCAAATGGACTGATAGATTTCCTTGACTAGACAAGGGACTTAGCTGTTGCCCCTCCCTTACCTTTATAACCTTCTCCCTAGTAATTTCTTGCATGCCTGGGTCTTTATTCTTGCAGCAGTCTCCCCCCTCCATATGTCTTCTGTAAAGTGATAGTTTCCTTCCTTCCTTTACTTTCTATACTAGTGTCACGTACAACCTTCCTTTTCCTATACAGGGGCTCCATTTTTTCCCCCTTTTTTCCTTATCCTTCTCACCATCGTTCCTTATAAATGTGGAATTAATCTTTTCCTTCCCCATCCCACAGTCTTCTGTTCACTTTGAAATAGTGGATATTTTAAGAAGGACTATTCCTGTGTCTTCCTGAGTAGAGGCAACTGATTACAAGAGTTAAGTTTTTTTCAAGTTAAAATATTGACTGACTCAGTCATTATTTAAAGTTATAATCAAAATCTGAAAGCTTTGTGGGGAGTGGACAATATGGACAGTATACAGTTCCGTGTTCCTTTGTATATCTGGGGACTTGAAATAATACTTCAAAGAAGTCTTCTGTCTCAGGGTTAAATTGTTGCTTTGTGGTGGCCAAACATAATTTAAATAGGTCACAAAGTAGTTTCACAGTTAATCCCATCAAATGCAAAGCAAAAAAGGAAATGGGCTGTCTCAGAGTGGTAATAAATTTCTGCAGTATCTTAGCAGGTTATTCCTCACTGGATTTTCCTTTTCTTTGCTTTGAACAATGTGTGTGGTGGAGCTTAGATTTTGAAGCCTGAATGCAAACGTTGACAAAAATGAGCCGGTGTCTCCAATGACAAAGTAATTATTTGGAGAAAGAAGGAGAGCTTTTGGCACTTTAACTACAAGTGATCCAGTGTTTGGACACCTGTGATTTGGTCGGTGTAAATATGGAATCTTTTTGTATGTAAAAGTAAATGATAACTAAGAAAATATAGTAATGCATTCCTCAGTTGCCTTGCAGGTTCATTTTTTCTTTGTGCATTTCAGGTTTTGAAGGAGAATGTTTGATTTCCTGCTTTCTAGAAACTAAAACATGCAAAAAATGGGAAATGCTTTTATGTTAATGCTGTAGTAGAAGCTTGTTGCCTTATTTTGCTGCATGCTATGCACATACGAAATTTGGAGCAAATGAGGATGGTATGAAAACACTATAGTGCAGTGAGGCAGAAACAAGCTAACCAATGGAAATGTATTTTTGTTTTGCAAAGGGGCTAGTTTTGTCATTTCTGGAAAGCGTATATGGAAATAGAATGCAACTTCCCAGTTGGTGGTAATTTAGCATGTGATGAGCTCATACATTGTGAAATGTTTACTACTGCTGCCTTTTCAGGGCATTTTTAGTGGGGACATTGGGCTATTTTGAAGCTTCTTTAAGTTAGTGAGCATTACTAGAACGTTCTTAGTAGAGTACAAGCTGTTTGAGACTTGGAAAGTTCTTGAGAATAAAAGGAGAGAATGGAACTGTAGAATAATAGCGGAGAAAAACTTTTTAATTGTGGATTTATTTAAAGATAGTCCAGTCAGCCTGAAATGGATGTATAAATCCAGGTTTTAGACTCTTTCAAGTTCTAATGTGGGCCAGGACATACCTAAAGAGATTCATGGTCTGTGATAAGTAAAGTCTGTGATAAGTAAAATTCATGCAGGAGATGGAACAATGCACACATATAAACTGAATGTGATTTAAGATTCCTTTATTTAAAAGCATGTACTATACTTTGCAATATTTGAAGTAATGACTGAAGACTTGGAGGGTTCTCCTTGAATCATTGAACATATTTTAGATAATAACAGAAAGTGGCTACTCATTTGCTGGCCAGTGTGAAAGCAAAACTATGTCCAGTTGCAGTGTTGGATATATTGGTTGCTATTGCAGGTTCTGGATCTTAATTTCAAAGCCCCAAAGGGCCTCCAAAGTCCCACATTGGAAGTGCTTTCTCCTCCTCATTCTTTTAAAATAATGCAGAAATTGTCTAAATGCCATCACTTACTATCAGTTGCTGTAGTTAGAACAAAGATGATGAGAGCAAGCTCACCTCTATTATGACATTCACCTTATGGAATTCTTTCTCATAGGAGGTTATTTAGGGGTTTTTTTCCCTGATATTAAAATATTTTCGTTTCCGAGGCCTGTTACACTGCTGAGTATATCAGGATCTGTGTTTATTGTTCTAATTACTGGGGTAACCTTTTATGCCATGGTTTTTAGGTTGTTTCTTGTGATCCTGTTTTTAGTTGGATAAGTAGCAAAGGTTTAAGTTAATAGACCTTTCAGTGTGTTCTTGGAATGCTAATCATTTTCAGTGTATCTGTCTCTGAAATGTTCAGTATATTGTTGCAATGTACCATAACCAAGCTAACTTGAAGAGAAAGGATTGTCATATTCTTATGAGCTATTTTTAGCTGTGGAGTATGTATTTATAACATAAGTATGATCTTCATAGACTTGTCATATTTTGACTTTTATTTTTTCCTCAAAATCTTAGAAGTTTTCTTTAATATTAAAGGCATGAGAATAATATTCCGAATAGGTAAAAAATATTTTGTTGAGCTGCAGTTGTCTTTCTGCCCTTAGCTGTATCCATAATAACTTATATTGGGACTTTAGTTTTGCATGGTAGAAACTGACCAATGGAGGCGGATCAGCTCTGAATGAGCTTAGTGTTGCCTGGAAACAGCTTTCTATTAGTGTGCCTATTGTGCCAGGTTAGAGTTGAAGAAATTTTAAATAGATTGACTGAAAATTTTACTTCATTGCTCACGAGGCTAAGTCTTTCACATGACTGTTGTTGGCTCTCATTTTTCTGATTTGTTTGATTCTTCTTTGTTTCCAGGGCTCCGGAAAAAGCAACTCAATGTGGGGTTCTTGTATTCTAAGCAGACAAGAACCCAACTGAAGATGAAACTGTCCACAAGTACACATGATCCTTGTGTGTGTGGTGACAGAAAGGCATTATTGCAAAGATGTACAAACAGAAATAAAGACTTGTCAGGATTGACAGTCTTAAAATTTTTCTACCTACCTATCTTCCTACCTACCTATTTATCTATCAATTTAACTTACTGTAGGTAGCCTGTTTGCCCTCTGCTTAACTAGTAAAAGTTAAAAACAAGTGATTCCTAATACATGCAGTGTGTCAGGTGGGCTGTTTGCACATGTAAGGTGTAAGCTAGCTTTTTATGAAATATACATGGGCTGCCAAGTACATTATATTATTTCTCTTATACTTTAGCAGTAATTCACCCATTGCTCAACTTGCGTAAGCAAAACTTAATGGTGTTGTATGATATATTTTGTGCTTTTTAGTTGGACCAGTAAAGGTATCACTCTTTTGTGGATGGTGAATTTTGTTGCATTTTGCTGCATACCCAGTAAGGCAAGCTCTGAATCTGTTTAATAGTGTGTGTTTATCTTCATGTGTCTTCAATGGTACTATAAATACAAGTCATAATAAAGAAATTGCCTGATGGTTTAATGTTCAAATTGTCAGTATTTCTCAGCACTTACGTGTGGGTGTTGTAAACGTACTCTTGCTACATAGGATTGTAGCAAATTGTGTGATCAGAAGACATCCATACTTGCACCTGTACCTTTAATGACCCCTGTAACTGTTTGGGCACACCAAGAAAACTGTCTTTGAAGGGTTCCCCATTGGGATGGTGTTATTCTGTATTACTGGACTGACACTTGGAGGCAGAAGGAAGGTGGCTGCAGATTAGTAGAGGCTTTGATTAGGGAGAAGCAGTATGCTTTCTCTCTGTTACACATCATGCGGAAGGAATAGTATGCCACTGATTAGCTAATTATTTACAGAAAACTGCAATATTTTGATATTTGTGGTTTTCCCACTTTTGTGGTGGTCCTGGGCTGCTCCTAACCCTAATGAATGTAGAGGTTCAGCTGTATATGCTTTTAAATCTTCACTTTAAGCTCCTCAACTTCCATTCCTTTTGTTTTAAGTCCTGATTTTACTTAGTTCTTAGTTGCAAAAGGAAAGGGGCTTGACCAGGCTCTGTTTAACTATTTTAATCAGAGGAATTCTTCACTTCTGTGATACCAAGGTTTTGTCTAAGAATTTTAAGAAAGTGGGCAGCAACTTTGTGTCCATCAGATCTTTCAGATCTGAACAGCTGCATTTCACATTTAGGGCAAAGATGTAACCTGTTGGTCCCTCTTAATTCATTCCACATTTCCTCATGAGTAAATGCAGGTAAAAAGGCTTCTGGAGCCTTCTGAGCGATCCCCTCATTCTTCCTTTAATCCGGAGCAAATTTCACCAGCCAGAGATCTCTCTGGTGGCACTGTCACTGTGAAAGTGCTCCTGACTGCACAGAGCTAGCAAGAAGAGTTAGCCTACCATTTTGACCAGAAGTCAAGTCATATCTTCTCATAATATGTCCGAAGTACAACAGTCTCAGTTTAATTGTCTTGGCTTCTAAGGACAGTTAAAGCTTGATTTGCTCTAGTACCCACTAATTTGTCTTTCTGCCAGTCATTGGTATCCATAGAACTCTTCTCCAGGACCACATTTCAAATGAGATTATTTTCTTCCTCTCATCTTTTTTTACTGTTCAGCTTTCACAGGCGTACATAGAAACTGGAAATATGATGACGTGGACAATAGAATATGGACTATAGAATTCAATGATACATCTTTACACTTGAGGTTCTTCTCTAGTTCCTTCAAAGCTGCCCTTCCAAAACATAGCCTTCTTCTGATTTCTTGTCTGCAGTTTCCATTCTTATTAAAGACTGAGCCACAGTATGGCAAATCTTGAACTATTTCCATGTATTTTTTGTTTTCTTTAAGGGTATGTAAATAATCTATGGTCATTATTTTCATTTTTTAAATGTACAAGTGTAACCTTGCCTTTGTACTTTCTTCCTTGACTTTCTTCAGTAGTCATTCCAAGTCTTTCCAATTTACTGCCAGTAGAATGTCATCTGCATATCTTAAATTATTAAAATTGTTAAAAGGCAACTTTGCTGACCACCTTGCCAGTTAGAAACTATTCTGTTTCCCCATATACCAGTGGTTCTCAACCTGTGGGTCCCCAGATGTTCATGGACTTCAGCTCCCAGAAGCCCCAGCCACTATGGCCAATGCTCAGGGCTTCTGGGAGCTGAAGTTCATGAACATCTGGGGACCCACAGGTTGAGAACCACTGCCGTATACTGTCCTGACAGTAGCCTCCTGTCCTGAGTATATATTACATATCAGGACAACCAAGATCCATTGTGCTCCTCCCCAAAATGTGCTTATGTGCTGCACTGGCAACATCTGATCCCTTGGTGCATTACTGTTGCATTTTGTGCATTATTGCTGCATGGTATATTGGAAGTAGTGACATTAGCAGAAGAATGAATGTGTCTGTAAGTTACACAAGAGCAACTACTGAGGAAACAGCTGGACTACTAGTCACAGAACGTGTAGTGTCTTACTACTTGTCTGAGGAATGGGACTATGACATGGTAGTATCATGTGGGGTTTGTGTATAGTTAGAATTCTGACACTATAGTGTTGTTGAGTGATTTCTGAGCATTTAGTCTCAAAATATTTTCTCTCCATGTTTGGAAATGAAAGCATTGAGCTACCTTCTTTTAGAACTTGAGCAAAAGAAGAGGTCTGACCCAGATATGAAGCTATATAGATAAATAGGAATGAACATGATCTGGTTCAGGATATCAGTGACTTGCGGCTCCTGTAACTTTTTAGGATAGAACATTTCTGCTAGGGAACAATTGATTTAATACAACAAAGTGGGCAGAGTGCAGCTTTTCCAAATATGAAGCGGGAGGGGCAGGAAGGAAAGTTACCAGTGACCTTGTGGATAAGTCTATGGTTATCCCACTTCCTGCTTTCCAGTTCCGTCTTAACTCTCTACTCATCTGTGGCTTCAAAGAACCAACTTCTATAAAGTCTCGTGGTTTGCGCACCACAAAGTACTTCTTACCACAGACAACCAAGCTCTGAATTTCTGTTCACAAGTCAAAGTTATATCTCTACAGTTAGCTCAGCCCCAAAAGGCCTCTGTGCATAGAATAGATGGGGAATGGAGTTGGTGAGAAAAGGAGGAAAGGATTTGATCTATGGCTGTTGCTTCCATAGATCCAGCCATATATATTAAGGAGTGTAGCCTTTTGAGAAGAATAAAACATCCAGTAAAAAACAATCCATTTGGACTATTGATTTTCATTTTCTGAATCACAAAACAAACTTTGAGTTTCTGAGGCCTGGTGTAAGAATACTGATGGAGAGATTGAGCTAAGAATTCTCTGCCTCCTTTTCTCTGTTCTCCATGGTAATTCGGGAGTAATTTGCAGATGATACCAAATTGGGAGGGGTTGCTAATACACCAGAGGGCAGAATCAAATTTCAAAACGACCTTGACAGATTGGAGAGCTGGGCCAAAACTAACAAAATAAATTTCAACAGAGAGAAATGTAAGGTCCTGCACTTAGGCAGAAAAAATGGAAGGCACAAATATAGGATGGGGGACACGTGGTTGGATAGCAGTATGTGTGAAAGGGATCTAGGAGTCTTGGTAGACCACAGGCTGAACATGAGTCAGCAGTGTGATGTGGCAGCCAAGAAAGCCAATGCGATTCTTGGTTGCATCAATAGGAATATAAATGTCTAGATCGAGGGAGGTAATGGTACCACTCTATTCTGCATTGGTTAGGCCTCATTTGGAATACTGTGTCCAGTTCTGGGCACCCCAATTCAAGAAGGATGTCAACAAGCTGGAATGTGTCCAGAGGAGGGTGACCAAAATGGTGAAGGGTCTGGAAGCCATGCCCTGTGAAGAACTGCATAGGGAGCTGGGTATGTTTAGTCTGCAGAAGAGAAGGTTAAGAGGGGACATGCTAGCCATGTTCAAATATTTGAAGGGATGTCATGTTGAGTAGGGAGCGGGCTTGTTCTCTGCCACTCCAGAGACAAGGACAAGGAGCAATGGATTCAAGCTGCAGGAAAGGAGATTCCACTTGAACCTCAGGAAGAACTTCCTGACAGTCAGAGCTGTCCGGCAGTGGAATATGTTGCCTCGGAGTGTGATGGAGTCTCCTTCTTTGGAGTTTTTTAAGGAGAAGCTGGATGGCCATCTGTTGGGAATGCTTTGATGGGTGTTCCTGCATAGCAAGGGGTTGGACTCAATGGCCCCTGGGGTCTCTTCCAACTCTATGATTCTATGATTCTAATTGCTTACCTACTTTAGGTTGTGCTGGAAAGATCAATAGATATTATATTAAGTGTGACTGTTTATTATTGGGATCCCTTTCCTCCAGGTATCTTTTACTGTGATAAAAGTTCAAATATTCCACCATTTTCATTTCAGGAAAAAAGTTAAAAGTAACATTGCAGTTTGTACCCTGCTGTTTATAGGCAAGTAATAAGCCTTCAACACACAACATCCTAGTGGGAACTTTATGTTACTGAAGAATTTCTTGCTATTTTAAATTGGTATTATGTTTAATAAATAGTAACCTTTTCTATCTTTTGTTTGTTCTCTTTGAGTTAAGTGCCTTCAGTCACTGTTTGTAGTACTCTGAGAAATCACTTGGGGTTCCCTTTGCAATTAAAAACTCCCTTCTCCCTGAGTCACAGGTGCTGGGGAGAATTGCTTGTTTTTGTTAGATTGGAGAAGCTTTAGTTTTATGTTCTAATTTTTCAATTGGACTTCTAAATATGCCCTGCTGTGAAAGGTTAAGCCACTTATAATCACATTGGGACAGGAATCTTGAAATGCAGAGGCTTAAGCTAATGTCAGACCCCCCTCAAATAAATGGGTTGACTGTAAAATAATGATGTATACTGAAAATGATTGTTGGGTTACAAGTTAATAACTGATCTGTTCCATGGTGTGTGTGTGTGTCTTTTTATAAATGCATGGGAACTCATTTTTTTTTCTATGCTGAAAATAAACTGCAGGCCTGCAGCCAAAGATGTGGCTTGTTCTTTCAGATCAATTTGAACTTCTCTCATCACTTTTATAGGTTTTCTCTATCTACCCATATTTATTCTCTCCCTGTTCTGCAGTCCTTCATTAATCCTACTCTTTAGTCTCCACTCTTCTATTACTCCCCAATTCCTTTGGACCAGTTTTCCCCCACATGTAGTATTGTTTCTTAGACCTGAAGCTTTTATTGGGTTGCTTTTGCTTCTTTTCTCCATTAGATTCTGTCTTTTGCTTTTCCGTTTTCTCTTGCTCCTTCTGCTGCCCAAATCACCTTTTAGTTCAGATCCCCTCAGCCATTGACAGGTACTGGTCACTTAGTAGCTTCTCAGTTCTCTTTCATTGACCAGTTTGCAAGACTATAGTGTGGCTGTTAGGGAAAAGAAAGAGAGGGGCAGAAAACTAGCCATATATAACATTGAAACATGTAACTCCAAACACTACATTTATGTATAAATATATGCCTGCAGTTATGAAGCTTAAAAATAAGCTTTGCTGTAAAAAGCTGTTGCTCTCTATTGAACTAAAAATGACCCTTTACATTTGTAGAAATCATAGATACAGATCACCTCTGTACTCAGTAGGTTAAAGTGAAACACATAAGCTTGTCTTACAAACATTTCTATGGAAGTAGGTCCCGTTGAACTCAGTTGGGTTTACTTTCTGAGCAGACATGTATAAGATTCCAATTGCTAGAATGTCAGCTTTTGGTCTTTACAAGGCATGATTTATGGGTTTTTCTTTCTTTCTTTAGATATCCTAGAAAAGAAGATTAAATAATATGGAAGAAATTTCTTGTCTCAGAACAATCTCAGCTGTGAAGTTGATGGAGAAATTCTCTGCCGTCTTTGTTAAATCAAGGTCTGGGAACAGCTTGCTGAGCACTTCGGTGACTTCACTGTGGTATTTGTGGAGCCCTGAGGGGACTCTATTTTAGTTAGTCTCACAAAGGCTTGATTTACATTTTGCAGGTTTCAACTTGAGTAGTTGAGAGCTCAGTCTTTTTTAAATGGCCAGCAGTTGTTCAGCACAGTTATATAAAGTTGCTCTAAATCTCTTTATCTCCACCCTGCACCCTTTAAACTTTTAGGTTTTCCCCTAATTCCTTTCTTCATAGATCTCTCTCTTGCAACCCTGGTGCCACTGTAGGAGACACTTGGGAATATTATACATGGCTGAGCATTTATTTTAAGGGATAGAAGAAGTTGGGAACTGTGTGGCATTTTGGTGTACAAAATAGCTACTATTTCCAGTCACTGATCAACTTGCCAGAGAGGGATATTGGCAGTACAGAAGCTTTCTAGCAGTCATCCTCTGGTATTATTTAACTACTGTCTACTCTTAATGCTGTTGTAATTGTTTAGAGGGCTTGTTTGGGTAAATTGAAGATGGGGCACTCCATGGTATCACAAAATGTTCAAATCAGCTATCACACCAAATCATGGTTTGAGCTTCTAAGTCTGTAGGCATAGTAAAGTTTAGAACAGCCCATTAGGTTGGATTTTGCTGGTTACTCATTGCTGAGCTTTCCATTAAGCAGTGGCCTCTGGAAATGGAGCAATGGCTATAACTGTCAGACTATGTGCCAAACTGCTTTTGGCACCACTTGTGATTTGCAAAGTCATTTCAGAAGGTACGTGTTATGGACAATGGTTGGTCAGTGCAGGCATCACACCAGCTTACAGTTAAGTACTGTATTTTGCAGCGGCATCTTAACTGAACCACAGTGGATAAATTCCCTAACCATAGTTAAGAGTTGGGGTCTGACTGCTGGATTGTGTGCTGTTTCCTACCAATCTTTCTGATACCTGAATTCTGTGGTTAAAGCTTATTCTGGCAGAATCTGTAACAACACTTAAATATGGTCAGGGCTTTCAAAGCACATTCAAAACAGCCTTATGTTTCAAGTCTGTAAAAGTTACTAGGGCAGAAATGTCTTAGCTATCCTGCTTACTAAAACATTCCTATGTCTGTTGTTGGTATTATATCAGTACCCCAAAAGCATGAGGAGGTTGGGTGCTTCAGTTTTCTCCTAATTGATGAAAACTGTCCTCTCTATTTGCTTGGAGGGGATTATGATTGAATTCAGGTGAATGTCTGTTCACAGCATGAGAAGAATGAAATGTATTAAATTCCTGGTTATAGGAGCATAGTTCTTCTCTTAAAACAACTGGATCACTAGTATCTCCTTGCTGCAGTGCATTAGAAAGCTGTCCTGATGTTGAATGGATGTGTTTATTGTCCGGATGCCACTAAGACCTCAGCTAGGATGATGAATGCTCTTCCTTGGCTCTGTACTGCATTTTAAATAAGTGGTGACAAGTGTTACTTGTACACATGTGGTTTGCTGAAAGCAGTAAAATTCTGGGTTTGCTGTACTGTGGTTTTGTTCTGCCACGTTTTAAAGACCAGGGTGAAACTGCAGCTTAACCCAGATTGTGTTTTTTGTGGTAGCTTTTGTACTTTTTGCTGCTATGGTATAGACAGAAGAAAAATATTGTCATAGTCATTGTCATAGTAATTTAGATTGGTCAAGGCACTTCACATATGTGATCTTGGTAATCCTTGCAACAAGGTCAGACAGACAGGGCACATGGAGTTCTAAAGGTGCAGTTCTGTGGCTGTAGGACTGAAGGGCTGTAGGTTTCAGCTGAAACATGGCTATAGTGGCTGAAAACTAGATAATCTCATTGTCATTCTGGATAGGCCAATGGGAGAGATTCACCCAAGGATCATATCAGGTAGACTAACTGTGTGGAGTAGGTGTTTGTTACTCTCATTTGTATGTGTTTTACTTGTAAGACAGTGCTCAAGAGAGGGTTAGATGATTTCATTCCCAGATCTGACACTGGCTGAAGCAATATCATGATGGGCCAGGGCTGGTGTGGCATTTTTCATGTCTTGTGTGGTGCTCCAAGAACAAGTGCTTGGAGTTCCTGTATACTCATTGGCTCACTTTGTTTGCTGCTGGCATGTGGGCAGTATTAGTAACAGGCTGTTATTACCAGGCCGTACACCCCCACACTTTGATATGGGTTAATTGGCAAAATATGATTTAATTGGCAAAATATATTAATGGGCTTTAATATAAGATGTACCGTGATGTGACTGAATGGCCATGCTGGGCAAGAGGAAGAAGCTGGCTGAACACTTGCACTGCAAACTAGCTCAGAAACCCCTTCTAGGCATAGCCAGGTCATAGTCAGGAAATCACCAGGTAACTCCAAAGATAATAATAGCTTTAATGACTCTGCCTTTCGGGGCAATAGTGACTGGGAGATTCCCACCAAACTGTTGATTGTTTCAACCCCTCTTCCCATCAACCAGTAAATCTCTCCATTATCCTCACACCTGCCCAACTGTTACAGAGCTATCACAACATCCATTAGCCCTTTGTCACCTAATGCTAGGATCATTAACTCTTTCCAGACCTTATTGTTGACCTTGGGAGCTCCATTGTTTACTCAGCTGGAGAGCCATTCACACCTGTGCCTTCCAGGCAGAAATTGGGTGTATAAACTGGGTTGTTGCCAGTTAAGATGCAGTACCGCTTGCTGGTCACCATGCTGTTACTCCAGTTCCCAACTGTGTTCTGTCCTTAGACATGAGTCTGAGCCACATCACTGTTTCTTCGCTGGCCTCGGAGACTGGTAAATATTACCCACTACGCCCTGAATCTTTTATCCACAACCTTTCCTCCCTTTTTCCTTCAGTTAGCCTTGTGTGAGTGTGTGACTGTTTCGATCTTGTATGTGTGTGTAATCAATTCCCCCAATAAATCTCTGGGTGGTTCTTCCCTGTGAAGACCCGGTTCACATTGGTGGAAAGATTTCATTAGGTTATCCCCCCTTTTGCAGGCCTCCTAATTTGAGCTAATATTCCCCATCTTTGCACAGAGGTATTGACATCATGGGTGGATTCCTGGGTCACTCACATTTTTGGAGTAACACCATGATTGGTGAGTACTTGTTAAACTTTTGGTGGCTGCTCTTTCTGTGTTTTCTAGATGTGTCTTGTACCTTCCTGTGCTGAGGACGAGTAGTCTATAGGGCTGTTCCACTTGGCATGGTGGCAGTCCATCTCTGTTCTGGGCATAATGCAAGTGCAGGATTTTTCTGTATGGGATTTGGTGAATTTATGTTTGAAACCAGATTTGAACTAGACAGCACTTTAAAAATATACTACTTTGGACTGCAGCTTTCAGGATCCTGTAGCTGCCATGCTGGCTGTGGTGTTCTAGAATTTATAGCCTAGAGAGTAACATTTCCAAGTTCTGACTAGGGATTTGCCAGTTGGCAGCTGTCGCTCTTCAGCACTATGCTACTTTAGCTCTTGGTTAAAATGTTAATCCAGATCATTTTCAGGATTTATTGGATGGCTTCTGTGTGTGCAGCACTACAGAAATATTCCACAAAGAGAGTGGAACAGTGCAATCTGTGTAAATTCTACTGAGATGCAAATACAAGAATCTATTTATTTTCATTAGAGTTGGTCACCTGAGTTTTAATGGATTAAATCTGACTATATTTGCATAGGAATAGGAAAAAATAATGAAGCGAAAGGACACAGTATTTTTGTTTTTAGGTCTCTGCAAATGTTACAGCAGGCAAAATCTTAGGAGAATACTATCCTGAGTTGAAACAGGAGGAATTCCTCTTCTGAGATGTATCAGTAGTTTTGCTGTAAGGTTTGCATTAAAAAATTGTAGTTTGAAAAAATTTACTGAAAGTTAATTGTAGCTTTCTTTTTTAACTAAACTCTATCAAATAATACATTCATAGTATGTGGTCCAAGATCTGTGCTCCTTCCCTTCTGGCCAACGTCAAGAGCTGTGAGCCATTCTTATATCTGTGTGGCTGTCTGTGTGGCTCCCCCTAGCCTTTTTATTTACATACTTTGAAGTACCCTGCAGTATTAAATGTGATAATTCCCTTTCAAAAATCAGTTCACTTGGCTCAGTTGAATTTTTTTAATCTCTTTGGTATGTCATATAATGGGCCTTCGAGACACTGTTTACTTTAGCTTGTTAGAGTTTGGAATGTATCGTTTAAGTTGGAGAACAATTTATGACGTTTGCTGTGTCACCTGACTTCTGCTGTCACTGCAGCAAAACACTCTATCCAGCTGTGTGACGCTTTCAACTTGTTAGTGATTCTGTCACAGTAACAGTGTAGATTAGTCTGCTTATCTGCCTATATAGTGATCACTTGTCCACTTCTATCATACACTGGTCTTAATGCAGCATGTAAACCAAGACAAAATTTTAAAGCAAGGTCTTCCCAGTTCGTGCTGTATGCTGTAATGAGTTAGCTCCACTAATATCCTTAGAAGCAAGGAGAACCGTTCCTGTGAGTTGGCAAACTCCACATTACAAGGATCTTGTGAGCACTTTCTGGTTTTATAGGGCATCCTTACCCTGTCATGTTGTTGAAATTGACCTTACACTGTGTTAACTTTCTATTTATTCTTGTCTTGCATAGTTGGGTTTTTTTTTGCCTCCCCCTAATGATTTGGACATTTTCCCAAAATCTCAACCAGCGTCTCAAATGGGTAAGTGATTACAGTGGGCCCTCCGTTACCATGACCTCCACCTCCATGAATGTGAGGTCATGCAAAGCACCAAGTCTCATTATAGTAAATGGATGCAGTCGGCGTGTGCCCACACTGCCATGGGAGTGTGCACATCACATCCATTGACTAGAATAGGAGACAACACTTTGCATGTTTTGTTCTATGCAGAGGTTCCTAGAATGGAATCCTGGCTTATATGGAGGACTGAAGCATCTGGAGGGTCACATGCTTCACAGCCCTGCTGAAAAGGGCGTGTGTATAGCTGGGAATCCTGGTATAAGTATTAAGCTTAGTGTCCGAATCAAGCCTTCTAAGGCAGTGCTACTAAAAGTTGTGGTCTGTGGGCTGGTGCTACTCTATGAGCTATTGGCTGCTGGTCTGTGGAGAATTTCCAGGAAAGAATGAAACAGCAGTACTCAGTGGGGACACAGAAGGTTCTAGTCCCTGGCACATTGGGAAGAACAACTCCTCCCAGCATCCCACATCAGCTTGAGAAAAACTGCTCTGGGGATTATCAGTGTGGCCTATAGGACTGAAATACAGCCATACCACACTTTTATTGAAATTCCTTCAGGGCAGAAAGCTATGCCCATTTTAGGGCTATGGCGTTAATAGGCTAGTAGTGGCTACAGTATGCTGCAGGAGTAACCATTGGTGAGTTTTGATTTCTTTCCTTCTTTTTTCCTTTGGTGGCTTTAGGTAAGCAGAGATACTTCTTCAAGCCCATAGGTTAAAGAAACCAAAGCAAGCAGCTGGTATAGCAAATCTGAATGTCTAATTGTTGTTGAGAATTGACATTTCGGTGAACAACTATATCTATGGGCCCATAAGGAATTGTCAAATGGTTTCCTCTGGCGCTCTAATTCAATGTAAGTTTGATATGTCTTTTCTACAGCCAGTGTTCATAATTAACGCTTTGCCCAACTAAGGAAATCTTACCTAACCATATGGCTTTCACCAGCTGAAGCACTGAAAGCCTTTTAGATTCACACATGTATATACAACTTTACAGGAGTACAACTTATCCTTTGTTTTATAGATAAAACGTGATAAGACATTTGCAGGAATTAGAAGATACATTTTGACCTGTCGAGGAGGTGATGGCAGTATACCTCTTCTAAGATGGAGGCTACTTACTGCAATTTTTGTAATCATCTACAGTTCTTTTTTTAAAAAAAACATTTTGTTTAGAAATCTGTTGCGTAGTGTCTTAAGGGTACATTTTTTGCATTTTTTAAAATATTATTATTAGAAAGAGAAAATTTTTAACAATTCTTAAAAGTTGGTAGTAACCTTGATGTCAAAAATGTAATATGACTGATAGTCAAAAAATGAATATATACAAAAATAGGAATAAAAATAAAAGGACATCTATGTAAGTAAATATATGTACATATACCAAATTAATACAAAATCAAACAAAACAAAACAAAACTTAATTTTTTTTTTTTTGGTTGGTAAATGGAGGATAAGATTGATCAAAAATAGATAGTTAACCAACTAAATACTGGCAGCTGTTATAATACATGTCAAATGAAGTTTATAACTTGCTACACAGCCAGGAAAGAAGAATTGAGATCATAGCTGTTTTCTGGAAACTGTGATAGTTCTGTCGCACATGGGGCCAGGAGCTGTGGAAAACTTCCCCTCCTCCTCCCAACCTGTCCTGAACACTCTCTGCAGGCATGAGTTAACTGATTAAATTACATTACACGAATCACTGCTCCTCTACTTTTTAAGCAAGCTGGTTATACATACATCTGTACATACAGCTACTTTCTCACACCCTGCATGGCCTTTTTCTCTCATACTCTGACTCCTTACTTGCTGTGTGCCTTTCTGGGAGGAGGTATTGGGGTATTTTTTAGGCTTCATGTGTTAAATGTGTTCAAAGGCTTGCAGTGTGGTAGGTGAAAGAGTATGCTGTCTTCTAGGGAAAAAAAGAGCCCTGTGATTTTAAGCATATTGGAAGCATATTCTTTATTATAAATAATCCTAAAAACCATGCTGCTGGGTGAAGGATATCCTTTCAGCTTTGGTAGGCACTGAAGACAGATATGGCATTGATGTTACAAGCTGCATCAAGTACATTCTTCTTCTCCTTCTTCTTCTTAATGACCTTTCCTAAACAGTATAGATTATTGTAAACTTGATGATGGTAACACTTCATGTGGCAAGTGGTGGCTTATGGCTAGTGGCAGATTGAAGGAAATGACAGTCACTTTTTGTGTTATTGCTTAGCAAATGTATAACACAATGGCCCATCCATTTAAAATACCATCACCCTTTCAGCTGGTATTCAGGTAACTCAGTTCGAGTGTTTGCTGTGTGTTGTGTGATTATTTGTTTAAGGCTACAGATTGAGACTTCCCATTTCAATTTCAGATTTCACTCTGAATGCACTTGGCAGCCTTAGTCTCTTATCCACTATACAGGGGTTAATACTGATCTACACTACTTTTGTACATGTTGCAAGAAGATAAGGCAGGTAGGGAGTTCTGAGCACTGGCTAGCATAACATAAACGGAAGAGGAGCGTGGTAGAGAATCTGAAGGTGACTGGTTAACTGGTTTGTTAAATCTATCTGGGATGGAGTTGGAGCAATCACTCAGCAGCCCTTGGTACTCTGTCAGGTTGCAGAGGCCAGGCTGATGCTCTTCCCATCTCTGCAGGCATTAGGGCAATAAACAATTGGAGCAGGATTCATGTTGAGAAGGAAGGTGACAGAGTGTTCCGCTTCTGCTTCTTTGCTGGCCAGTGCGAACTGCCAAACTGGCTTTTCCTCCCCTGTGGAGTCATTGTGGTGCTAAAATGGGGGAGCAAATATATTGCCCTAAACCCCAGGGAAGAAAGTTGGGATAAAAAATTAGTTCATTGTAATTAAACAGATCAGCCTCAAAAAAGATTCTTTAAGCACTTCCCTGGTTGCATTCCTGGTATGGGTGTTTCTGGTGGCAGACAGGCAGTGGGTGGGCTGGTAGTAGGTGAAACCAGTAAAATAGCATTTCTCCCATCTCACATTAACTTGGTTAGTACTTGAATGAGGGATCATCAAGACATACCAGGTGTTGTAGGCTATATTTCAGAGGAAAGCAATGGCAAACCACTTCTGAGTATTCCTTGCCTAAGAAAATTCCATGAAGTGATTACATTTCCTGTTCCCTCATTACTCCGCTTGTTTCCCCCTGAGTAACATGGGAGTATCGTGCATGACTGGAGACTTAAACCTTCTCCATGACCTTTTACCTTGCGACAAACTCCCTATTGATCAGTAGGGAACAGTTGTATAATGGAGAAGAAATGCTCCTCCTTTACAGGGAATATCTGAGCAGTGAGACTCCACACACCCCTCTTCCCCAGTTTTTGACAGGCTGCGCATTCCCCGTGCTTAAAATAAAATCAGTATATACGAGATGGTGGCTCTTGGAAGCCGGTGAATTTCATTGCCAAACATGGAACTGAACCCTCGTCTAGTAACAGCGTTCTGAGTAATGACTGTGTCTTGTGAGTTTTTGTGTAGTAGAGGCTGTAGTGGGTGATCCTACACTAGAGATGAAAATTGTCCCATTCAAGATAACAGCATTTTGCTAGTGTTCTGTTGGTAAGCAATTTGAAAGTGAGTTAAGTGGCAAAACCACCTCTGAGTATTGCTTTCTTAAGAAAACCATGAGAAGTTCATGGGGTTGCAGTAAGTCAACAGGCGACTGGGGGGTACATACACCACAATAAGTGATTGTTTGTCCATCAACCCAATTGTCAATTAAGGCAAAGCTGTGTCTGAGCTATACTACTTCTGTCTGCAGGTGAGAGCTTGCATAATGGAATGCTCTTCCCTTTTTTAAAATAAAAATTTTAAAAATCCTTCCACTTGGAAGACTAGGCTAGAACCTCTCATCTAATTTTCTCTAGTTTCATGCTAATTTTTTCTTAATTCTTTTGTCTAATTCTGTTATAGGGAGGGATGAGTGTGTATATATATGTGGATGTGTGTGTTTGAGTGAGAGAGAATGAGAGAAGGAGTATTCCATCATGCAAGTTCGGATACAGGTTTATCATATCAGTGAAGTTTTGAAGGGAAGCGTGTGAAAAACTTTGTGACTTTGCGAACAGTTGCCTTTGCAAATGATGTAGCACTATGCAGGTAAGGATTGGAGTGCATCCAATACTTTCTGGTTTTGTGGTTAAAGGGTGTGTATGAACATTCACTTGACGATGTGAGCATTCTGATTCTTTATGAGTTCGGGGGGGGGGATGCTGCATTAGCCAAATAATTCTGTTCTATTCATGATGGCCACAAAGAAGTACTGAATTACTGAATAATATCCTGTAATTATGGACTTCCTGGGCAACATGCCTAGCAAACCTTGATGGTACCACCTGTTTGAGAGTAGAAAAGACTGCTTTGGAAAGTGCTGGTTCTTTGTCATTAAAGGTTTTTTTAAAGTGTAGCTTGGATTCCCCACCCCCCAAGCTGGGATGCTGTAGTACAGGGCTTTCCAAATGGTGTGTCGTGACACATTAGTGTGTCACCTGTAGTATGTCAGTGTGTCACCTCCCTGACCAAGAAAGACCGGCCACCTGAGCCTGGCCCACTGCTGTCACTCACCAGGGTTTTTCCTGGCGAGGACGACAGCAGTGGGCCAGGATTGGGAGGGATAGAAATGTAGAGTTGGAAGAGACCACAAGGGCCATCCAGTCCAACCCTCTGCTATGCAGGAACACCCTCAAAGCATTCCCGACAGATGGCCATCTAGCCTCTGCTTAAAAACCTCCAAGGAAGGAGACTCCACTACACTCCGAGGCAGCAGATTCCACTGCCGGACAGCCCTGACTGTCAGGAAGTTCTTCCTGAGGTTCAGGTGGAATCTCCTTTCCTGCAGCTTGAATCCATTGCTCCTTGTCCTGATCTCTGGAGCAGCAGAAAACAAGCCCTCTCCTTCCTCTACATGGCATCCCTTCAAATATTTAAACATAGCTATCATGTCCCCTCTTAACCTTCTCTTCTGCAGACTAAACATACCCAGCTCTCTAAATCTATCCTCATAGGGCATGTCTTCCAGGCCTCTCACCATTTTGGTCGCCCTTCTCTGGACTTGCTCCAGCTTGACCAGGTCCTTCTTGAATTGGGGTGCCCAGAACTGGACACAGTATTCAAGATGAAGTCTAACCAAAGCAGAGTAGAGTGGTACCAGTACCTTCCTCGATCTAGACACCATACTCCTATTGATGCAGCCGAGAATTGCATTGGCTTTCTTGGCTGCTGCATCACACTGCTGACTCATGTTCAGCTTATGGTCTACGAAGACTCCAAGATCCTTTTCACATGTACTGTTATCCAGCCAAGTGTCCCCCATCCTATATTTCTGTATTCCATATTTTCTACCTAAGTGTAGGACCTTACACTTCTCTCTGTTGAATTTCATTTTGTTAGCCTTGGCCCAGCTCTCCAATCTATTTAGGTCATTTTGAATTTTGATCCTGTCCTCTGGCGTATTAGCAACCCCTCCCAATCTGGTGTCATCTGCGAATTTGATGAGCATGCCCTCTATTCCTTCATCCAAGTCGTTGATAAAAATATTGAACAGCACTGGGCCCAGGACAGAACCCTGTGGCACCCCGCTAGTCACTTCTCTCCAGGATGAGAAGCAGCCATTTGTGATCACTCTTTGGGTTCGGTCGGTCAACCAATTACAAATCCAACTAACAGTAGCCCTGTCCAGCCCGCATTTTACTAGTTTCTTTGCAAGAATGTCATGGGGAACTTTGTCAAAGGCCTTACTGAAATCGAGATATGCTGCATCCACAGCATTCCCTGTGGAATGCTGCCTTTCCCCACCCTAGATATGCCTCTGGGTACCTCTGCTTTGCTAGTAAAGCTGAATTACTGTGTCATGAAATTATGCATGTCGAAAAAGTGTGTCACCAATGTGAAAAGTTTGGAAAGCTCTGCTGTAGTAGACTTCCTATCTCAGTGGGAGGTTAGATGGTTACTCGATGTTGAACAATACGAATCTAAGAGAACAAGAACATACTATGGAAATTATATAAAATACAAGAAATGTGGCAACTTTTAATACGGTGGTTGAAGAATTCTCCATAATTTGATTTACACGGGTATACTATACATACGTCACCCATGAACTTTAAACAAGTTGACATATTTTCGTTTCCCCCACTCTTAATGAGAAGAACATTGCTTTGCTGAAATATGTAAGGCAATGAGGAGATTATTGCATGTATGCGGTAGTGGTTAGAACATAGATTTAATAAAGACTTAAGTTCTTCAGAGCTGATTTCTAGCTGCTCTATTAGCAACTCACATCTGCATTATTTCAAGAGATTGCAAAATTCTAGGAAGCAACTGGGTTCTTTGAATACCAAACTCCTTTAAATATCTGTTGGCTTACTGGATTTCCCCCTTCTTTTGCTAAGTGAAGATAACATTGGTGTTTATCTCTGTCTGTAGTTCAAGAGAAGATTACACACCCTGGCCTTGTAGTAGGTGCAGTTTGCCGTGTGTAGTCCCTTTGAATTCAGTGAACAGTTCTGCCCTCCTGGTTCCCAGTCTTGCCAAAAAGAGGGCTGTCATATTTTGGTTCACTGACAGGTCAATTAAAAACAGATGAACAGAGAGGAAGCTAGGGGCTACCTGCACTGTTGTATTTGAAGTACAGATTTTTGTTCTTGTAGTACATAATGCTTGAAAGCAGAATCACAAAGTTGTTTGGACCAGCTGTGATGCAGCTGCAGGAATATTATCTGGTTTTAGCATTACAATTGCTATTGGAAACTCAGTATTTGTTTACAAGTCTTACAAAACTATTTTGCAACTTGTTTCTGGTTCTCTGGCAAAGATTTGAAACAGTTTGTAAGAGGACATTGACATGTTGTATCTGTAGTGGGAAAATACTCTATTTTTATATGATTGCTCCTAACCATTCTCTGTCTTTGCAGACAGTTTTCTGTTTTTAAAAATGCATGAACTTAATAACAAAAAGTGACCAATTTGAGGGAGGCAACATTGGTCACGTCTGTAATCAAAGTTGTGATAAACTGTACCTTTCTAGGTACTTTACCTTTTGGATGCACATATATTTGTATCAATAGCTGTTTAGGAAACCTAAAATCAAAAAGTGAATTGTTTTTAATGCATTCATTTTTTTCTTAAAATCTCATCATCTTAAAATCTCAACAATCTGTGAGTGTTATACGCTACTGATTTATGTCTTCAAATATCTCAAAGTATTTCATATAAAGAATGTAAAATGAATGTGATCTCTTATGGCTGGTGGTATCCCTGATCCAGCCGCCAAAGTCCAAGTTTTTTGTATCTCACCAAAGGCGCCTACAAGCCTCTGGGCAAGCAATGAACTTTAAGTGTATGAAGCTGGGAGTGAAGGATTAAATAGCAGCAGTCCACAGCCAGAAGTGATTTAAGCAGCCTTTCCAACAGCAACTCCTTGAACATGACATTTAACTTTTCATATATTTTAGTTTTGTTTGATAAATGTATTGGACATGCAAAACTGGATGTGAAGAAGGCATGGCTCATCCAGACTAGGTCACTGTTGAGCTTCTTCTATGAAGAATTTGGAAGTTTCTGCTTTGCTCACTGCACATTGACAGAATGAGTCTCACACGATGACGTATGTGCAGGATTCTGTACAAAAAATTTTTTTTTAGTGTGAAGCAGCCCTAAATACCATTTTCTTCTAAAAATGAATATTGTAATTGGTGAAATCTGACTGTGTTAAGTGTCACAAATATTGTCAGCTTTATGGTTTATGGCACTGTGTACTTATAAGCTGGGTGTGGAAATGACTGAATTCCTGGGGTATTATGCAGTAGGATTAATGGTTTTTTACTTTGTTAATGTGTACCAGAAAGGTTAAACTGTTCCTGTCTATACAGCCAGGTTGTTTTGAAGAGTCTTGCATTGGTGGACACCCCCCTTCCTATTTCTTTTGAATGTCTACTACTGGCCAAAGCACAGTTTTTCTCGTAGCTATTCTGTATTTCAAAAAAGAAAAGGAAAAGAGTCAGTTCCTTCTCTTGATGAGCGTATGTGGTCTACCGCATATACCAGCATTTCTCAGACTTTCTATCTTTAGGAAATCCCCTCATGCCGACATCTCTGCCAGGAAGTCCCTGCTTTTAAAAAGGTGTCTGAATTATGTAGGAAAAGGAGATGTGAGGAAAAGGTAGAACTCAGATAGTTCTCTCGCTTACTTGCAGTAAGTTAATCCTATCATTCAAGAATCCCCAAAGAGATTCTATGGAACCCCAGAATTCCATGAAATGCAGTTTGAAAACAGTTGTTGCTTGATGTGCTTGCAGTTGGAGAAGAGAGCACTGGATGCTTCAGTATCTGTAGCACGCTAAGTTGCATTGTAATCTCAGTGAAGCTTTATGACTGCTGTTGAATTGTAGGAGAGTGGTAATGATTTAGCTATCTTATGTTGGTATTCTGGAGATATAGGATCTGTCCACGATGATGTATTCCTTAATTACACAGGTCTCGGCTACTGTAATATGTTCTATATTGGGCTGCCCTGGAAAACATTGATGAACTTATTGCTGATCCAAAATGGTGTCGCCAGACTCTTCACTGGCTATTTGTCTGTTTCTGGGCCCAGTTCAAAGAGTTGGTTGCAATCTGTAAAACCCAATACAGTCTGAGACCGTGATGCTTGAAAGACTGTGTTCTCATTTCTGAGCCACCTGGGTTTTTAAGATCTGTGGAAGAGGCCTTTCCTTGGACCCAACACCCTCCGTAGTACATTTGGTGAAGTCTCAAGAATCTTTTTCTCAGTGGCTGCACCTAGTCTTTGGAACTCTGTTCTCATCAATTTGACCAGCAGGATGAATTTGATTTATTTATTATAATATTTATATACTGTAATAATATTATATTTTAATTTGATTTACTATCTGAAACATCCAACTTTAATGATTTGAATCACTGGTGAGAAAGATTCTGATTAATCATGATTTTAAAGTGAAAGTACATTGTTTAATTGTTCAGATTTACTCTTTTTTTGACCTTCTCTGTCTTTAGAGGGAAGGCCTTAAGAGAAAGAACATGCCTGAAAGAGGACGCGTGCTTCATGTACACCAGTGGTGTCCAGCCTTTGGTCCTACAGGTGTTTTGGACTTTTCCCAGAATTCCTGACTGTTAACAAAGAAGCTAGGGTTTCTGGGAGTTGCAAGCACCTGGAGGACCTAAGGTTGGACACCCCTGATGTACACCATCTTCAGAATAGGACTGATTAGATTGTTTCCCATCTCCATAAACTACTGTTGAAATCTGAAAGCATATAATTAGAAGTTGCATTGAGCCAGCATGGTGTAGTGGTTTGAGCATTGGACTATGGCTATGGGGACCAGGTTTGATTTCCGGCTTGGTCATGGAAACTCAATGGGTGACCTTGACCACGTCACATACTATCAGCCCCAAAACAGGTTTGCCTTAAGGAGACTGTAAGTTGGAAATGATGTGAAAGCACACGGCAACAGTAATAGTATTCACAGTACCTTTGACCTAAGCCTTTCTTTTTAGCCAGTTGTTTTAAGATAACATAACAACCTGATTTAAATTTTTTAAAATTTTAAAAAAACAATTGATTTCTATTAACCATATAAGGAAAGTTAGGCTTGGTTCCCTTTCTTTTGTCCTGCTATCAGCTGGCAAATATTTTTTTGTTCAGACCAGTCTTTGGTACTAAGCTGTGTTGAAGTAGACTTCTGTTTCTATTTGTTGATGTGTTTTTAATTGTATTTTTGTTTCTGTGATTTGTTTGCATTTATTTAAATTTTACTATTAGCTTCCTAGACTGCCATTTTTTTAAAAAAAAAGTAGCATGTAAGTTGAAAAAAAAAATAACCACAGCAGTGGGTGTACTGATTGCATTGTGCCTGGGTAGGGTACCTGATATCTTCCTGCCTGCTGCAGGCAGTATGCCCACAATCAAAGACTGTGGGGTTGTGGTTACCTACCACTGATCTTCTTGTGCTATTAGCTTGAGATTCTGATTTCTTGGGACGTGTGTTAGAAAATTTCAACATTACGAAATTTAGCAGAAAATGCTGTTTCCAGGGCAGAAAATGCATTAGTTGAGGACTTATTCTGCACAAAATTCACACTTTTTTTTTATATACAGGAAACATAATTTTTTGCTGTGCGGAAATGTTTTCTATTTCATGTGCAAATTTTGCATAGAATAAGTCATGAACTGGGGAGATTTTCATCAGTCCAGGATGTTCCTCACAAGGGTTTTATGGCCTTAGAGGAAAATGTTTTTTGGCGTTTCAAGCATTTTTGAATATTTTCTCTGTCCCTGTACTCTGTTACTGTGGTAGTAATTCACCATGTGTCCTAATCAGACTGTTACTATACTGTGATAAACTGAATAATGAAACCCTGAGTATCTGTCCTCCAAAGAGGCTTCCTTCTAGATTTGACTTCTTGTTGGCAGCCTTTGAAGGGTTTTTCTGAGGTGTTTCTGCATTCTCTGGGATGCACTGAGATTTTCTGAACTGGAAACCAGCTTTCAAAAGGTTTCCTATTGTTTCTGGATATGTCATTCCTCTTGCTTTGCTTTGTTATCTTGAGTACATGTTTGGAATTCTGGCTTCATAAACATAGATGACATAGTCAATCAAGAATGAGTAGTACTCTTCTGTACACTCTACATCTCTATTTTCAAATTGTCTCTAGGCTTTTTCCCCCGCAAAAAACAAATGCTGCTGTTATCAGAAGTTCCTGTTCTAAGACACAGAATATCCATGGGTAGGCCGCCTACTATACTCCAGATGTTTTGGACTTTGTTGTGTACCTTCAAGTTGTTTCTGACTTATGGCAACCCTAAGGAGAACCTATTATGGGGTTTTCTGGGGCTGACAGTGTGTGATGCCCCCAAGGTCACCCAGTGGGTCTCCATAGCCAAGCAGGAAATTGAACCCTGATCTCTAGGGCCATAGTCCAGCTCCATTCACATACTAATTTTGGAGTTTGTGGCTTGTACTTACAAGCATAGAGCTTCTGAGAGTCATTCAGGAAGTTCAGCTGTCCTTAGGTCAGATGAGCATATTCTGAGATTCACAAAAACCCAGCGGAGGTCACTAGTATGGATTGTGATCTACCAAGCTTGATTTTTTTTTTAGTTCCATGAAGACATCAAAGGCCAAAGGTTTATTGACCAGATATATTATGTTTACTCTGGTGTGTCACAAATAGTGCTGAACTCACTCAGGCTCATGAGTGAAGCTTGTGCTAGTTCATTTTAACCTGTGACCACTGCTGCTTTGAATGGCTGGCCTCCTTGGTGTATCAAAAATGGCTTCTGTCCAGTTTTTGAAAGTGGTTTGTTCCGCAGCATGAGGGTTGAGCTTGGCTAAGGGAAAATGAAACTACCACCTTTGTCTTTCTGGTTAATTCAAAATTTGGCTTTCATTAATCTCTGCTTAATGAATTATATATTTGGGTGAGGCTGGAGGGAGGGAGGAGGCAGCTCTGGGCAGAGAAGTGGGAGAACACAAAGCACACCTTGCACTGCAGCTCCTGATCCCACACTTCTGGCTTCATATCCAACTAGCAACTTGCAGGCCTTAAATGGGCAGATGCAAGGTACAGAAACACACTGTTCGTTTAACCTTTGCCTGTCACCACAGTGGAAGTAGCATGTCCTGGTTTCTTTTTATTCTGATGCTTGAGTCTCTGATGCTTTGGACTATCCAAATCAGCCATAGTCTATGAAATGGGGTGCTATATGGGACCATTCCAACAAAGCTGCAACAAAAACAAGAGCCCATACCAATGTTTTAGTCAGTTCACCTCTGCACTAAGATAGTCATGGCTTCTGCGCTCTGGATTCAGCCTCCACTACACTGCATGCATACCCAAAGCCAAATTACTTCACAAGAATGCTTCACAAGTGACCAACATGGGAAGAAGTGACATGCCTAGAAATGGGCATGGCAGAGGCCATTATGGTCAGCACCTGAAAAATCTGCCAAATCTGACCTCTCTTGCTTGGGATGCACGAGTCAACTTGCAGGTGAAAGAGATGTGGAGAAAGTGGTGTTTTGATGGCAAGCCACTTTAATGGCAGGGACTGGAAACCAGCTTTAGCTTGAAGTGCAGAGTGTATTTTTACCTGCATAAAGTTTCAGGGGCTACTTTCCAGCATTGCATGGAGCCAGATGAAATTGTTACCAACATGGACATTTCCGTGTGAAATAGATAAAGTTATGTGGAAGTCTAATCAGGAGTGGGGCCGAGACTGCAAAGCCACAGCTAACTCCATGCAGCAGCTTCCCTGCGTTTGAATGGCCTTTTGTCTCTTGTCCAGGAAAACAGCAGAAGCTTGTAAGCAGGGTGAGGGCCATTTTCACCGTAGGCTGCATCTGGCTATAGGCTCTTGATCTATATTTTAATTTCTAAATTAACTTCTGCTTATAAGGAGTAATGTAGATACGATTTCTGTATAAGGACTAGTGGCATCAAACAGTAAATATTTCAGATGTTTGCATCATGTGAAAATAAGTGAACAAATTATTTTTGGTTGTTGTCAAATGTATTAGTATGGCTAACCAGAAATGTTAATGTTACCCTCACTGCGTGAATTTTTAATATATATTACCGAATGTGGCCACATGGACCCTTAAGAATTTTATAAATGGACAAGAGAAAAGGACAGTTCTTGGGTCCTTTCAGAATGGCCTTTGATAGACATTCATAATTATTTTGAATTGCATTTGCTGTGTAATCTTTAGTTTGTAGTGGGTATTTGATTTGTATAGTTACCTTGTAGATTCCGTTGATAATGTGGTATTCAACTGAAATTGTGTTTATCTCTAGTTCCTGAAGTTCTCTTTGGCCATATGTTTTTTTTTCTCTTTTCACTCTATTAAACTTTTTATGAGCAGTTCTGTGGAAATTGTGACTAATCTCTTGCCTGCCCTAGAGATATGGAAGAACAGGTAGAGAACACCTGAGGCACCTTTAACCATACCCGCCCTTCCTACATATGCCCTCTTCTGTCTGCATAGCTGTGGGAAATGAAAAAGAAAGGCCCTGAGCTATACATTTTTCTGCAGACTAGGCAGCAGGGCAGGAATTCCAGTCCAAGTGACTATTCATGAAAGGAATCCAGTGCTTCAGTGAGCATTTCTGCCTGGCTGTTGGTATTCATTACGTGACTCCGTGACTCCAGGCTGCTGCTGCAATGCGAGTCGCAGGTACAATATGTACCTTTATGTTGCTTTACTTTGGAAGGAGGGAGCCTCTCAAAGATGGATGGGAATGTGTAGCTGAAACTGAGGTGAATGGTGAATTCTTTTCATCAGTCATACAATCATGGGACTTTTTCTTCTTACAGGATGCAGAAGCCACAAAGTTGGAGAAAGAATTCATAATTCTGATTGTCTCTCAGTTTTATTTAATAGCTGTCTTTTAGATGCAGAAGTACTGTGTTTAAAATTAGCTGTTAAAACACTGGTTCCACTCTCCTGCTCCCACCCCTCTGAACCTAGATGTTGTTTAAATAAAATTTTGCTTCATATGAAAATGCTGAGTTACCAAAGCAGCCCAACTTCAGATCATTTGCTGTGTCTTTCTGCTTGGCTTTTAATGCTTTCTGGGCACAGAAAAGCAAAGAGCAATACATGCATTTTCAGAAATGAATTTTGACTTATCTTGCGTTAGTTTATTCTTTGGCAGATCTCTCACCTTGGATTTGGTAATCTTGCCATAGATATCGTGATTACAAGGAGTTGAAAATGTATGCATGATGCATTTTGATACATCTATTGTATAATGCAGAACAGAAACCCATTGTGGTGTTAAAGCATAAATACATGAACAGCTACCAATTTGGTGAATTTAAATGCTGGGAAATCCTTTGTGTACTGAAATTATTATGTCCTCCACTCAGCAATGCGGGGTTACTTAGAAAATGCCTACATACTATGATTATTGCTGAAACATTGGCATTTACCAGAGTAAATGTACAATGTGTGGATGTTGCACATGACTGTGCAAGTACTTTAAATGTCAGTGTACATGTCTCAGGGAGAGTGAGTTCATTTGATTTTATCATATAGGAGTTTGAAGAGGAATGTTTGTTGATATTCAATGTCCATATGTTACACATTACTGCAGGAGACACCTGTACAGTTTCCTATAGTAATTGGAGTGTTTGGAGCTGCCCTCTAATAGGAACTATGGAAATTGGAAGCTATTCTCAAATTATAGGGAAAGCGAGGACAAAGGTTGGTGCATTTTAAAAAGTCAGAATTTAATTTAATGTAGAATTAATTCTACATTAGAGAAAATCTGAGCTCTACCCTGACTTCAGATGTTTGCTTGTATACCACCTTCTGTTAGTTGTAAAAATCAGCAATGAGATACGCAAGACACCAAAATCTCTGACAATTTAAAATTTTGTTCAGCTTAACCCCTGTAGCTTTTGGGAGTTTCACCACAGTTTTCTATTCATCTTCAGACACTCTCTGCAATGCTGCAGCCATAAAATCTAAAGCTTTCTTTTAAAATCAAGTTTCTCAGGAAACTGAGATGCTTACCCAGTACCTTTGTATTGTTTACCTTTCTCTTGATGGTACTCATTTGTTTTTGTTCCGCTTCTGAACATGCTTACCTATACATGGGTGTGATATACTCACCAGTTTTCCTGCTTCAAACGTTTCATCTAAGAGGTGTGAACACTCAGGATAGTTGACTTAATACCCATGGTATGACTTGCTCTGGCCATTAAAAAACCTTTGCTATAGTTCTTCTTTGTACAGTGACCTGGATAGTAGTAATCTTGTATCTTCAAGTATAAGTCTCTTCTGTGGAAAGAAGTTAAGAAAAACCAGAAATTAGATGGTGCAAGTCTGACACTCAGATGTACACTGGAGAGCAGCTTGAGAATACTGAGTTTTACTGTCCATTAAAAACAATCCCTGAAAGGAAAATGGAAGGAGGAAACTGTTTTGCTCAGGGCCCTGATAATATATAGTACAGTAGGCCCTCCACATTTGTGAGGGTTTGGGGCACAGAACCTTCACAAAACTGGAAGAACCACAAATAACTCCCCCTGCCACGATTCTCCTCTCATTCCCCTCTGGAGCTTCTTCCCTTTCGTTCCTTTGCCTCTGGCCCCAGTGTGGACGGAGGGAGAAAAAGACAACCTAAAAGGCTTACCAGTACTTTCCCCTCAGAAAAAAAAGAGGGAGGTTCTGGAGTTTTAATTACTTCCGGAGGCCATCTTGAGCACCTGACCAATCAGTAGCCAACGCACAGCAGAATGTGCAGCCACATGGCAGAGAAGCCAAGCCCTTCAGCAATGAGAGGGGGCTTTGTTCTCCCAAAAGGAAAAAAAGATCCATTTTAAATACAAGCCTCACAAGCCTGGGGTAAGGAATGCAAGGGATGGGAGGAGGAAGATGTGGGGGGAGGCAAACACATGCCTCACGAACAATCAGATTTGCAGTCAAAACCACAAATGTGGGGGAAGGACTGTACTCACCTTCCCATCTTCAGAACTGCGTAATCTTCCACCTGTATTTTGCATCTCTCAATTGGGGTAGAAGTGCTCTAGGGTTATGCATGATATACAGGAGAGGGAAGGCTTGAGGAAGGACCTGCCATTGAGGAGAGGGCTAATCCCCCCTTGTGAAACTCCTCATCCCCAGGAACTAATTAGCACTACAACGCTCCTGTTCCAGGTAGTCTGGAGCTAGAAACTGGAGCACTCCTTCAGGTGGGAGTGGGCGGCAACATTTTGTTGACCATGGCCCTTTCCACATGCGGGGGAGAGAAATGGGGGGAAACGGGGCAGCGCACGCGGAAACGGAGTTTACCTTAATCCGGGTAGCTCCGTCGCTGCAAGGAGCAATGCGCGTTCGCCGCTCCACACTGCGGCGGCATCTGGCGGTGTCCGGCGGCGCCCAAAACGACGGCTTTCAGCTTCCGGCGGCTCTCCACCAATCGGAGAAGTATGCCAGCCTGAAGCCCGCCCCCTGGCAGCTCTGCAGGGACGCGCTTGCGCGCGCCTGCAATTCTACACAGGGCGCTGCGACGGGGTAGCGCACTCATGTTTTATAAAATGTGGTCTTTAAAAACAGCGGCGCCACCCCTTGCGGCTGCGTGAGGGCGGTTTGAGGTGTGGAACCTCAGCAGTTAATACCGCCCCCGCGCATTCCACAGTGTGGACGACCTCTGGGTGAGGTCGTCCTACACCGTTTTTACCCCATGTGGAAGGGGCCCATCTTGCTTGTAGTTTAAGTATTAGTCATCTTATACCTTTAGGAGAATGTAGGGAAAATGCAACCAGAGTGATATTCAGCTGGCCAAATACATACATTGGGGAACAAGTAACTGTATGATGATTAGTACTTGTTTATAGTGCTTAATGTCTAATCCTCCCTCCACCCCCAAAGTAATGTGGCTTTTACTTTCTATGCTTTGTGCATGTGTGTGCGCACGCATGCACACACATGCATGCGCACTTGTCTGGCTCTAGGCACTTTCTTTGTGTTTTCACTCTATTCTCTTGCAAATCCACATCTTTCAGTCAGCCTTTGCTTACTGTCTTATTTCCTCTGTAGAAGGTCACCATTTGTGTTGATCTTGATAACTTTAAAATGCAGAAGGTAAGTATCAGTTTTATTTTAGACTGTGCTGTATGTAAATGCCAGAGGAAGATAATTTTTGCTGGAAACATGTTTTAGATGAGTGTGAGAAATAAATGGTAATTTTCAGAATTTGATCAGTTTCTAGCACTCACCACATACAGACTCTGTACCAGCTGGTAATTACAGTGTTCCAGCTTTATAACTGTAGAGACATTGTTAAATCTCTCTGCCCTGACTATATGGAACACAAACGGGCCTGCATGGTTTCCACTTCTGCCAATATTGCAGTGTTGTGGTTGGCAGATTACTATTAAAGCCTTTGACTCAATACTTTATTCTGTTAAAGTTGGTTAAAGCCCATTTATTCATTTAATAGTTTGGAAATCTGCCTCACTGTGGGAAGCTTTTATCCTAAATGGGATTTTATTGTGTTATATGTGAACATTCTTGTTTTAAAAAAATCTTAATGCATTTCTTGTATGGTTCTTATTTGGAAAATGACATGTGATTGTAGTATAATTAAGAAAATGAGAAATAAACATGCAAATGATGGTTTCAGAGTTCCCACACAGAAATGGAACAATTGTGAAACCAACGTGTAATATTATAAAACAACTTCTCAGGTTATGTGGCAATAAGTCGACATTTGCCACTTGTACTCTCAAGTTGCAGCTAATCTCAGTTTACCGAAAAGGGTACAAATACATCTCTTGTATTCACTCTTGGACCCAAAAGGTATAGAGAAAATACTAAGTACAGTAGGTCTCCTGTATCCACAGGGGATACATTCCTGAACTAATGAACCAATGTGGCTAATGAAAAATACGGATAATAGGAAGCACTATTTTTGATGAGATAAACGACGAGGTAAGTATGCAGCTTTGAGAGGAGGCTCTGAAACTTGACTGAACTTTAGAATCACGAGATTCTAAAACATAAAAACATAAACCCACAACCTCAATCCAGTCAACTTAGCTCTACACTTAGCTAGCCATGCTCCCTTGTGAGGAAGGAAAAAAGCAGGAATTCGAACACCAACTCCTCCTCCACAGAAGGAGGTTCCACATGACTTTCTTTTAGGCCTGCCAAACAAGACTTAGGACTGACCCAACCTCTCTTTTCCTAGCCAAGTGCTTGTGGGGAGGTGGGGCAGGGGCCAGAGCAGCTCCCTGAGATGTGTGAGTGAAAGCCAGGCAGAGGAAAAAGGGGAAGGAGAGGAAAACAATCTGAAGCACTTGCCCCCATCCTCTCTTCAATCCGTCTTTCTGCCAGAAGCCACGACCCAGCTGTGGCCTCCTGCAGAGCCAGCCCATTCTGGCTCAGGTCAACGCTATGAAGGTGCCTCCTCAGCAGCCACCTTTCCCTCAACCGCTCGCTCAGCCTTGGCTGGCTTCTGGCTCTGCCTGGCCTGCTGCTAGGCTGAAAGAGGCCTGCTACTGCAGTAGTGTGAGCACAGCCCAGATGGTGGGTGGACCCATGCCTCCCTGTCCTTGTTGTTGCCAGTGCTAAGCAAAGCCTTCCCTCAGGAGTCCATCTTGCAGAGTTGCCAAATGAGTGTGTTAGGTTGTACTGCAATTCCATTTTTTAAACGGTGGTTGTAAACAGCATTTTTTTCCAGGAGTAGATCCCATTCACTTCAGTGAAATCACTGCCTAATAAGTGTACTTAGGATTGCCTCACAATGTAATTTAAAATATTGCTATAGCTGATGTAAACAGCATTCAGGAAAAAGTCCCTTTGAATTTAATGGGGGCTAACTGCTTAATACTGTACTTATTACTTCAGTTTTTATTTAATTTCTGTTAATGCAAGGTAATATTCTCAGACTGCATTTCAGTCCAGGCAAGTGAAATTGTGTATACTGGCCACATGGATTTGGGGGACATACTGTATGCCTCAAGCACAAAAGAAGAAGAAGGCCAGCAAGGTGAGCTGGTGTTGCCACCTCCACCTGCTTCTATCTGGGTCTGTCCGTCCCTCAGAGAGCTCATTACAATCAACTGCTCTTTGAAAATGGTAGAGAAAGCCAGTAGCAAACTGTCATAACTGCCAAATATTTATATTAATACAGAGTAAAAATAGTAATATATTAATATGTCAAGCAGTCAAAGTACGACCTAAATTTTTTTCACATGTGGAATAAAATTGAGATATTGGAAGGCAGAAGTCTTCAAACACATGAGAAATATTAAAGTGAGTAATCAAAGATCAGACCTTTTCGGTTAGGAAAAAAGTAAAAGTTTATTGTGCACAATGTCTCAGTGAGATAATTCTCCCAAGTCTGAGCCCCGCCTCTTAACATTCAAAGCAATTTATACATCTCCAGTGCAAATACATGTCCAAGAAAGGAAACTGACACACACAATAGTTCTCACCATCCTCCTGTGTAATCTTACAAATGTTGCAAAGCACAGCGAGGCACATTTCATCCTCCCTAACGTTCTGTTTCACAGTGTTCTATTGTTCTTCTTTCAAACACAGAGTCACTTCAATTGCAGGGAAAATTAACTGCTTTTCTCAACTGCTTTTCCCTCACACCCAGAGGTCATCTGGCCTGACCCACTTCAATATGTTCCTTTTCCCTTCAGTCTATGTAGTCTGTAGCCACAGGGGCTGTACTCCCCTCCCCCCGCCCCATACAGAACTTAGGCCCTTTCCACACCTTACCGTTTTCCATTGTTGTCATGTTGCAATCCTGACAATGCTGCTGCCAGGATGGGAGCAAGACCCGAACGCTACTCTCTTGCACGTGGCCAGCTGCCTGTTGAAGGGTAGTGTGAGAGACACACTCTTTCCTTCCACAGTGTAACTGGACACTTCCTGTGCTGCACTGGGGAAGGAAGCACATAGATTGCACCCCATCCCATTCTGCAAGGCCACTGGTGACGGGAGCGTCGCCATTACCAGATTTTTTCCCCCGGTAGCAGAATATCCTGCAATTGCAACAGCTGAGGATGCATGGACAGTGGGACCATGATGATGTCGTGCAAAAGCATGACTCGTGGGCCAGTAGCATTGTGTCCCCATCCTGGGACAGCAACATCATGTGGAAATGGTCTTAGATTGCAGTGAGAACCTTGGCTTTCTAAAAAGCAAATTTTTCTGTCTGGGCTTCCTGACCTATGGAGAACCCAAAAAGGAGGTCATCTTACACTTGCACAGAGTATGCTCAGGATTTTTAGTGCTGAGTGCTGGGAGCCCTGCTTCCTGCTAGTGTTCATATCTTCATACATTTCCTGCTCCCTCCTTCAGTTCCTTTTTGTCTGCCACACTTGGAAGTTTGTAAGGAATTTGCCTGTCAAGGCCAGGGCTTGGGCAGACTTGCTTTTTCTGTTATTTTCTTCTTTTCTTCTCTTTATCTGTTCTTCTTTTTGCTTTTTCTGTTGAGTTTTTGTTTTTCCCTCCTGGAAGTTGTTGTAGGTATTTTTTTTGCTTCTTCTCACTACCTGCCTTGATGGCTCTGAATAGTTCTTTGAAAACCTTTGAGCCAAGCTAGGCAAAATTTGGGAAGTTCTGGTTTTAAAGTTGCTGTGTGTGAGAGGAGTGATGAAGGCCACAGAAGTTAAGCTTGGAGCACGGGGAACGTAATGCTTCAGTGCACACGATTTTCCTAGGCCAAGTCTCATATCCACAAATTGCTGTTTTCTTTGCTTAGAAAAACAACAGAGATGGGGTAATTTGGAATGGCAAGGAAGAGGGCTAATTCCCCCCAACACATTGGCCTGCACCAGTGGGAGGGGTGTAATTGCTTCTAACTGAAAATAAAAAGGAGAGTGGAATGCGACAATCTCTCATGACATCAGTGTTTGCCTTGAGCAGTGGTTGAAAAATAACCAGTGAGACATGGCAAGATGTCTTCCATTCCAACTCTTCTTCTTTCGCCATCACATGAGTCTTTTGTTGAGGTGGAGTGGGACAGAGGATTTTCTGATGCCTACAAAATAAAAAAAATGGCATGGAGAAGTTAGGGTGGGAGTCCGGGGGCTGGTCTGAAGGCTTGTAAAGAAATTCTGCTTATGAAACCAAGTGGATCTGGCCCTATAAAACTGCTTGGAGTCCAGACATCCTGTGAGCTATATGTAAACTGCTCTGAGAACTTTGGAAGAAAAGTAGAGTAGCACTCTTAATAGATTCCTAGGTTTAAATTTCTGCTCAGCCATGAAACCTACTGTATCATTTTGGGGCAAGAGCATATGTACACACTCATTTACAGAGCTAATGTGGGAAAAATAATTAACTATTTCAAACTTCATCTTCAGCTTGTGTAAACTGAGTGTGAGCCGTTCACCTCTTAATTCACTCCTGAACGTCTATGTTGCAAGGAGGAGCCTCAGAAAATCTACTTGTTGCACCCTTGCTTGGGAGAAGAGGAGTTTTATTTCTAATGTCAGAAGTGATACTCCTACTCAGCTTTGGAGAAAGATGTGGGGGGGGGGTCACTAAAGCACAGCATGATGAAAACAGCTTTTAGATGGCACCCCTGCCCTCCTCAGACTGAAGCTAGGTAAGTTTCTTGCCTTCACAACTCCTTGAGTCCTTATTCTTTTGTCTGCCACTCTTTGTCTGTTGCCCTTCGCAGTAGCAGCACTGCACAGTGCATCTCACCTCATTTATGAGGGTGGATTATGTTGGTGACAGGCAGCCTTCACATGGATCTCTGGCTGCTTGGAAAAGAGGAAGTGGTTGCAAAAGCTGTAGGTTTGCTTCGTACTAAGTGGTACGGGAGAAGGAGAAAGTTGCTGCTGCATTGAAATGTAGGGGGATGGGGACTGGGGTTAGGGATGTCACACTTGTTGGGGTAGACTGGTGAATGCCTTCATTTACAATGGAAGATCTGTGGTGGCCAGCAGACTGTCTTTCTGGGAAATTTGTCTATCATTACTTAATTTCATTGAAGAGCCTCTGATAAGATTCTGAAGAACTGCAGAGTCCAGGAGCACAGTGCTGAAAACCTCTTATCTAAATGACAAATCACTTTGAGGAGTGGTAGTTTAAGATGTAATTCTAAAATACTTGAGAGGGACTCCATTGGCTTCAATATGAATAAAATACGTTTAGCACTATTTCCCTCTGCTACTCTTGGGATCTCAGTCATCCTGGCTGCCAAAACTTGCTTTCCAAACTCTTTCCCCTTACTATCCTCATTGTGGTGAGTAATATCAGATCAATTACTGAAACACTGCCTGCTGGACAGAGTTGTAGATACTTCTGCCACATGTGGGAGTACACACTTGAAAAAATAGATTTATTCACAGTTCACATACATATAACTGTATACGTTTAGCTGTGTGTTGTCCTGTTTGGGCTAGTGACCAAACTGGGGAAAAAATTAGAGAGCAATTTGTTTTGGATACAGATGCCTTGATATGGTAACTCATAGTCATCCTATTGGCTGAATTTGATGATGCCAGGATTTAGTTAGTAATTTTGTCAAGAGCTCTAGGAAATTTCACAGTGGAGTCCAGGATCTTAGGCCTAGAGCTACCTGGAATTTCACATATGTGTGTGTCTCAAAGCCCTCTTCAGACCCAAAGGAGGATATGGATGTGTAAAATCAGTTCCTGCAATGAGCAGGTAGCACGAAGTCTCCTTTGCAGCCATGCTTGAAATTAATTCTAGAGATATACAGCCCTTTCACCTGCACGATGATAACACTGTGATTTCATTTTAGCTTCCATGGCTGCATCCCATGGAATCCTGGGCCTGGTAGTTTGGTGAGGCTCTAGAGGGGCTCCCTGGCAGACAATTCCTAATACACTTCAAAGTTCAAACAACAGCAAGATATAACTATATTTTAATATATTATATTGTAATCATTTTAATATGTAGGTTGATTGGGTCCCAATCTAGCGGAGTAATAATAGTAATACTGTCATCTACAGCAGTGCAATATTAACAGATCCTCTAAGTGTAGCTCTTCTCCCTCTGCCACATTTGTCAGAAAACCTGAAAGTAGAACATACCCATTGAACAACCTGTAGCATACTTTTAAGGCAATGCAGTACAGCAGTCTTGTAGAGCAGTCTAACTGAAGAAGTCTGACTGCTGTGTGAGTGGGATAATGTATTTAGCATAAATTGAAATACTGCAAAATACTCCTTCTGTGCTGTTTATAGCTGTATATTTTAACTGTATTTACAGGGCTGCTTGCTCTGTAGCCCAAGCATATAAGGTGTGACAGTGGTTTTGAACTTGAGTATCCTGTAAACAAGAGGGGCAGACTGGGTTACACCTAGAACCACACTTCCTTTGTAACTTAATGAGTGTTCAAATGTGGTGTTCACTATGCGTTCCATTGCTCTCTAGCTACTGGGCTTACAGTTATGGGCTGCATGCTTGACACTGTGACGCTGCCATGGAATGTACATCTGAAGAAGCAGCTTGGAATAGTTTGAGTGTTGTGTGACAGAGGGTAGCATTTCAGGAGTGACGTCATTAACTTTAAGTAAATACAGTATTAGAAATAGTGTTCCTAAAAACTGCTCACTAATTTTGTCTTGTACTCCGTGAATGTTTCTCTCCATCATGTTAGTGAAACAGTAACTGTGTTTCTTTCATTCTCTTTTTGTATACAGTTATATAAAAATAGGCCTATATAATTCTACTGACGGCTATGGGTTTCTGTGTGTACTTTCCAGCAGATGGTGTGTGATAATTCCATTATTTCTCCAGAAGTCTATTTTTTTCAGTGTTCTCCTTTCCCTGTCAGTTGTTTATTTATTCAGTATTTGAGGTCATTCAGTACTGATTCATATTTCCCATTTTTTTAAAAATGTGTGCATACAAATGCTGAGCATCAAATAACATTAAGTCGTTCAGCACCCTCGTTTAGACATATTGCACAACTGATAACATTGGTGCCAATTGGATCTCTCTCTCTCCCTTCTGAGGTCTTTTTGTGAAGAATGTTCTAGCTACAGGATTAGGGAGATCAAAGAGTGAATGTGCAGAGAGTTAAAAGATTCTTACCAGGATTTTGTAGGTGTTTTAAAATGTGCCGAAATATTGGTATAATTACTATTAGAATAGCAGTTGAAAGAGTAAATCTGACTTCAGAAGTTTCCACAGTGCACACTGAAGTGTAATAACAAAGGCAGGAGTTGGTGAGCACTGTATGACCTTTAACTGTTGTAGTCACAAAGAGGACGAGAGAGAGAGAGAGAGAGAGAGAGAGTGGCGGAAGAGGGAGAGGAAGAGAAATGGCTATGCAGGCAAAACTGGATCTTGGAATTGCTTTCATAAAGTAACCATTTATATTTGCAGTAGTGTTAAGAGTTAGAAATTAGAGTTGCATGGGAAGTTATTTCAGTTTTATACCAAGGGCTGCAGTAAGGACCATTCTGGGATTATGTTGACTCAATTTCAGGGCATTTGGTTCCGCTGTGAACTTTATATCCCTGTTCAAAGCTGCAACATGTGGTCAGTGGGTTATGTGGGTTAACTGGGAGGACTAAGGAACAGAAAGTTTGTAGAGATAACTGCAAGGCATAGATTTCTGTCCCTGCATGTGGAGTGTACTCTGACTCCTATAGATGCAAATAGCTGCATCCACAAGAGCACTCTTAATTCATGAGCTGGCAAGGTTGTCTGCACAGTCAAAGAGGTATGGCAGTCCTTACAGTGAAGCTACTTTGTAACAGAACAGACTGCACTGCTGGCTGTTTATCTTCAATACACTGTTCAGTTCAGGTTCAGAAATCAGGATTTCATTGTTTCCAGCTCCTCCTTATAACTGAACTGGAATTTCTCTCCAATCATCACTCATAATAACATCCTGTCTAGTATCATCCTGCTATTCAGACTAAATCCAGTGGTTTGCATCATGTAAATTCTACTAAATAGTGTATTCAGTTGAGCGAGATTACTCAAGAAATAGTTCCCTTATTAAGGTGATATCTATCCAACTTTAAAGGGTCATCCTGGAATATATTTGCAAATGCTGCTAAGGCATTCAGAATGCGTTGCTTTGGAATTGTTAATTTAATAAGTAGCGCTTAATGATATGTCCCACCCCATTCCGTTTTATCAGTGCAGACAAAATCAGGATATAAATCACTTATTCAAGATGGTATTTTTCCTCCTTGATTCATGTCTTCTGTTTTCATTTCGTTCAAGCCTCCTGCTTTTCTCCTGGATTATACAGACAGTATAATCCAGAGAGAATAGGAGTCTTGTTTGCATTTGTGGTAGACTTGGGTTATAGATGCAATATCTGCATTTACAGTTGTTTGTTTGCTAAAACTCATGTTTCTTGGTAAAATGTTTGACTATTTTTTTGTTAGAATGGCAGCATTTATTGTGTGGTGCATGAACAGTGTTGTGCAATCTGTTGAACATTGCTTGTGGTTTTGTGGGCTGCATAATGAATATGTCAGTGGTTTAAGCAGAAAGAGGAAGGAGAAAGGCGAAGTATATGGCTTGAACATGAAAGATGCTAGGTACAGCTTGAGACATTTATAGTTAAAAGGGATCAAGTAGGGGAGTTTGACACTCTGGAGTACAATATTTGAAGATCTGCAGTCTTACCTCAGGGGAATGGTATTTGCCTGTAGTGTCTACAGGTTTTACTTAATATTTTTTAAGGCATTATCTGGGGTGCTGAACTATAACCCCAAAAATTAGTTTGGCACCTTGGATAGTTTCAAAGTTATCCAAAATCCAGAGTGAGATGGGACCCACCTTCTCAACTGGTAGTGGTTGCAGCATGGTTTCCTAATTAAAAAAAAAAGTCTGTGTTGGAAGACCTATCAGTACAGTCATTGCCCATTAGCAGTCTCAATCTGGTACCAAATCAGGCTGATTTGGAACGGTACAGTAGAGTTATGAACTGAAGTAATTTAGTAAATTACTGTATTACTGAACTGTAAATTACTGTAAATTTACTCTAAAGTAAATTACTGAAGTAGCACTGAGACAATATATCTGCTTCTCCATTTAAAGAAAATTCGTGGATGCAAAGAGGAAGAAGAATATAGTTTTGGAAATAGCAGTTTGAGCTCCTAATCACAGTGAACAATTTTACTAGGTTCTCCAACCACAATGCTCTGTTAATGGGATGTTGGAGTAATAGGCAGAGATTAAAAAAATCTACTTAAAAATCAGTCAAGTTATCACTTTAGTTTAGAACTTTTCTACTGAGAAGGGCAACTTAATTAAATTTATTTTTAACTAAAGTAATTGATTATGTTGGAATTTCAGAACTAAGTTACTAAATAAGTTATTAAATAAATAAGAAAGTGCTAAAGAGCTAACGGAATTTACATTTCTAAGCTGATTCTTTAGCCAAAGCTAGAAAGAATGAAGTGCCAGATTTCTGAAGGAAGATTTAGACTCAAATCAAATCAGGCTTTATCGGAATCAGTACAAGCCAGATTGAACTGTTTTCTGAGTAAGATTCAGAGTAAAATCTTGTGGTGGTTGTTATACTTCTGCTTTCCGTGTTGGGGAAAAGGGAGACACTGGGAGAGGGAAAATACGGAACCAGCTCACTTGGTGGAATCTTCATAGTCAACTCATGGAGAATTAATAGCATTGCTTCAGTACTATGTGTAGGGACATATATTCATGGAGTAATTTTAGGAGTGACTCTTTGAAAAGATTGGTGACTTTCTGTTTTCTGTATGTATATAGTCACACATGAGAAGAAATACTTTGAGCAAAGTTTCATTTTTTAAAAAATAAATTTTAAGTGAGCTGGAAGAAGTTGGGCGAGCTGTTGTGACATTACTCATTCCTCGGGGCATGATCATTATAATATTTGAGTTTGTTCTGAACGATTGCTTGCACATCTCTTAAACATCTCTTCTGCCTTTTTTTGGACTCAGTTTGGAAGGGAATTCAGTTCTGCCGTATTTGTGCTCTCTGCCTAGTTTTTCTGTTTGCCAAAATATCTGTACAGGTATGTGATAAATCATGCCCCAGCTGAAAGTGGATTTGCATCTTTACATGCTGTATTTTAATCTGTTGTTGTTCCCTGCCTTGATACATTGGAAGAGGTAGTTAAGAAATAGTGGTGGTGGGGATGATGGTGATGATGATGTATTTCTCTTTAAATTGCTGTGTTAGTTTTTTCAAGCTTTCCTTGTACGTATTGCCCCAAAGGATAGTAGTATGGCTGTCATTAGTGCTACTCCTTGCAGTGCTGCAGCTTCACACTGCATCAGTTTGATATATATTATTTAAATAGAGTTCCTTGGCCTGATTCATAGATGAATTTGCAATTACATTAAAAAGAAAAAAACAGAAAACTAAGTTCTAGGATTTACTAGTGGTGAAGGACTCGAAATGGATTTGGCCAAACATTTGGTGTGTGATTCTGCAAATCTGGAGGAGATTTTTCTTAAAACAGATTGCTTCATATAGCTAACACCGTATAGACCGAGGCTTAATGTAATTTAGTGAAGAATTATTGTTGGATTATTGTTGAAGTTGGTCATTCAGACTGGATGATTTCTGTCACATTTTAAATCTATTCTTCAGTAAGGACTACTTAGGAGGGTGTATGCTGTGGAAATGTGAAATACATTGAGCAGATGCTAGGTATTTATTAGCTCTTGTTAGTTGTAAATCTTGGTCAAAATGTATTTTTCTTGCTCAGCAAATGGCCTGCTGTTTTTGGAATCTGAATTAACATTTCCATGCTAAGAAGCAGGATACTCTCTTTGCCCTATCACAAACCATACAAGCTTTAAGTTTTCTTTTTCCCTTTTTTCTTTTGAGTTCATGGTAGGGGTAAGAAGTGTTTTGCAACAGGCACATGTGACCATCTGTCTGAGGTGTGGTGGACAATAGTATGTACTTTCCATGGTGTTCTTCAGTACAGGGCCCACTGGGATTTCTGTAGTGAGAGAGTATTTCCTTCTGCAGCTGTGATATTTTTAACAAAAACAAGGGAAAAATAAAAATAAAAAGTAAAATAACAGGACAGCTTGTGCTTCATTTAGATGTTCAAACAGGACAACAAACAGATGTAGCAGATTTGATCATAAGGGTATAATTTTGGCAGTCCTTCTGTGCAACAGTCTTGCCCATGGTTTGTGCACCTGCGAAGATAAAACATTTATCTCTTTCAGTATCCTTAAAACATTGACTTACAGGCATGTTGCTTCAAACTAGTTCTGAAGGTTTTACGTTTGAACTATTGAATACTCTGTTTAGTGCCTGGTTAAACTTAGTAGCTTTGGTTAAGAGCCATCAAAGAGTTAGTATCAGCAGTATCTCTGATAAACATGTTACTCGCATAAGAACAGAGGACAGTCCCTGAGTAGCCCCTGTCCAATCCATTTTTATGAGAAGCCCAAGAGCTGGGTCCAGGTTTATTCTGTAAACTAGCGCTGCCTTCTTGAACCACCGTCTTGCACCAAAAGGAGAGGATGAGTAAAACCATGATAAGCCAGAAGCTGTGGAAGATATGGTCTCTGTTTTGCGTCTATGTTTCCACCCAAATTTGACTTTTGATGCTGAGGGTGCAGAAGGCAAGGGGAGCTAGCTTCAGAAACTAAGCATCCTTCCTATATTGCTTGAAGAACAGTGAAGGACATTGCTGCTTCCTTCAGTGGTGGGTTGTCTTTGCAGTAGGTGTCATGGGTGGTACCAGTAGATTTTGTCCCTTAACTATGGTATTTTACTGTTCCTCATAAGTGAAGAGATATAATTTGTTACTGTAGGGAGTGGCAAAAAGGGGTATACTCGAAGGCTTTCATGGGTGGAACTAAACATCTTCCTTTTCTAAGGTGACATAAAACATTCAAAATCAACCCTACTCTTCACAGTGCTTGAAAAGCCTCTCAGGGTTCTGCATCTTGGTCATACACGATGGTGACATTGTTGAGACCTGTGACACCGAGGATACACTGGCTCTTTCTTCAGTTGTGTTTATCAAACTTGGCTGGATATTTCTCACCATCATTGGCTGTTATTGTTATTATTGCAGCTGTATTGGACTTTATAGTGTAAGCCACCAGGAGAGGGTTTGTACTCCTGAAATGGCCTAAAATATTATGAATAAATAAAACAATAAATGTATTAGCACAGATATAGAGAAAGGTAATGGTGGTGCATAGACAGCACTGTCAGTGTATATGGTGGGTTGCTGTTTCACAAGCAAAGAAAACTGTACTGTCTCAAGAACTCATCATTGTAGTTTGGTCAACTTCTAGGAGGATAAGAGTAGTGAAGGGTAGGGAGAGAAATGCAAAGGATAATTAGGTAAATGGAAACATTTAGAACACAGCCATGCACTCTGAAGTCTGTTCCAGTTGCAGGTGACAATTGGGGAATGAGAAGCTCACATAGAAATGTTATATCACTCTTGACTTTTTAAAATTCTTTTTCTGTAAAGAAAAGAAGATTAATTTAAAGTGGTTAAAACACATTAAAATATATTACATATTAAAATCTGGCAGGAAGTCTGTAGCAGTTCTTTTGAAAAATAGAGATTGCATTTGACTTTCTCACTGTTATTAGACAGATACACTTTGCTTATTTGATTTTTTTTAAAAAATGTATTTTTTTAATTTATCCTGGTAGTCATAACAAAATCCTTTCACTACCAGTCCTATATCCGGAAAAGCACTATATGTGAAGTATACATCCTGTGGAGGAAGAGCTGCTGCTGCTGGGTGTCTGTCTGCCTCTTTAAACCTTTTAAATGGCTTGGTGTTGGTTAGACAGTAAAACAAGCTTGCTTTGCACATTCCAAGGCAGTGGGGACACTTTTCCCCCTATTGGGGCTCTTCCTCTTCCCAGAGTGGCTTTTTTTGCTGGGAAGAGGATTGGGTTGCATTCCCGTGTGTCTGTTTGAAGATGAGCTGTGTGAGAATTTTTAGAGGAAGTGAACTCTTTAAACATGAAATGGTAGAAGAGGCTTCGGTATAGATTTGTGACTTTAAGATGTATGAGTTGTTATCTGGTCTAGTGACTAGTAAATGGACCAGAGAATAAGTAGAATAAACATGTTTCTTAAGAGTCTTTAAGAACTGATATAAATTTATAAAAGAAAACCTATTGCCAGGCACCTGAAGTTGAGTTGGACTGAAGACTAGCTGAAGAATAATCTTGAATACACACATCTATGTTTGTTAATATGAATTTAAAGCAGGGAATCAAATTAGGGAGTGAAGTTCAATTCTAGTCCAGCTGCTAGATGCTGCTGTTGTTGTTTTAGCTTAGTCCAGTTGTTGCAGGAGCCCAGAGAACACAGAGACCGCAGAGCAAGAAAAAGAGTAATTTATTATGCGCGGGCTTTTGGCTGGATTTCTCCAAAAGACCAAAAGCCCTGAATTCAAGTTTCACAGCTCTTTTATAGACAAAGTTCACAGCATACACAAAGATCACAGGCAAAGATCACAGGCATATCTCGGTCCGCCCCTCCGGGGTCACAAATACCACATGCTGTTACTAGCTAATTACCCCCGCACTCGGACCCCGGAAAGTGCTTATCTACAATCTACAATTATCACTACTTTATTTCTAATTTATTATTTCTAATTCATACCTATATCACAGTAAAAGATAAGTCAGCTAAGAACATCTGAAACAATAATGTTTTAATTCATCTAGGAAGATCTTAAGATCATTCACAATATAATTCTGAGTTACAAACTGGGTAATTGCATGGTAACAGGTCCCCAGTGAGAAGAAATCCAAAATGCATGGCCATTACCAGAAGCTTGTTTTCTGTGTCTCTGCTGTCTGAACATCACACAGATGGGATCACTACTGATGATCATGTGTGTGCTGTTGCTGCTTAGTTTTTTTTTTTTTAAAAAAAACACATTCATGAACTAATACAGATTCTTTAGTATTTGTCCCCTGGCTTTTAAGAAGGTGGATTGTGGTGCAGCGTAGATGGAACTGCAGAGTTTATTGCTTTACTCTTCCATGTTTGAAACTGCTATGTTGCTTCTGTTTTGGTGAAGTTATTAGTCCAGCCTGACATGACTTGATTGCCAACTGGTCAAGTCAGTGTCTTTGCAAGAGACATTTCGTACTGAAAACAGAACACTCTGTTCTCGTGTTGGCAGTGTTCTTAAATTTGAGATTGCAAACTTTGCTACTGTCCCACTCAATTTGTCACTGGAAATTATTTGTAATCTATTCCCCAGACTTGTATTTTGTACTTTGTTTTGAAAGGTTTGCTCAGGCATTGGACCAACTTTGCCCAACCTGGTGCGCTTCAGATGTGTCGCTCTGCAACTCCAGTGGGCATACTGGTTGGAGATGATGGAAGCTGTAGTTCAGTGCACTTACAGGAGGCTGAGATGTCTTTATTTCATAGTAGTAGTTTCGCTGAAGAAAAGTGTTCTTTACATTGAAGACATAGAAAATGAGGCCCAGAAAGTTTACAGCAAAGTGCAAAGTTATTAACACTTGACATACATCCTACAGTACGGAGAAGATGAAGCAGAAGATTAGGAAATGTGAGGTTGATAGATTTTTTTTCAGTATTAGGGAAGAAATAATGGAGTTCAGCAACTGGACTGAAATTAAGACATGCTGAGATGTGAATTTTTGATATTTGGTAATTGTGATTTACATTACAAAGCAAACGATATCAGTTTTAATAAACAACCCAGTCATAATTAAAACTGTATCGTACTTTGATAAGGAGTACAATATTCAAAGCATTCTTCCATGTTATTATCTTATCAGTACGTGTTCTTTAACACTGAATTGTACTACTTCGAAATGGTCCCACCTATCAATATTTTTCTTTTTCTCATCCTCAGTATAATGGCTTTCTACTTATAAGCTGCCTCTTTTGAACCTTACAGTGTAATCTCCCCTGAATTTAAAAATATACTGTATTTGCCGATGTATAAGACACACCAGCATGTAAGACGCACCTTATTTGCTTGCTGGCAAATACTGTTTGTGAGCATATAAGATGCACTACCATATAAGACACACCCTATTTTCAAATTGTATTTTTCAGGAAAAAAAGTGAGTCTTATACGCCAGCAAATAGGGTACTCCTCTGTCAGTTGCACTCATCTGCTTCTAGAAAAATCTGAGCTATTCTTACCAATGTGATGCAACAGAGAGAGGTTGAGGGTTTTTTGGTGGAGGGGGTTCAGTATGCACAGTTAAGGCTATAGTTTCCGTTAGGGATATAAACTCTTTCTTTCATCCAAATTATCTTCTTGTTTATATCGTGTTGCAAGTTATATTCCCCTTCCCTGTTCTTGCTGGAACATCTGACCATCCCTTTTCCAGCATGCTTTGGAAAATGCAAGTCACTTTTTAGGATCTATCACTAAACATCTCTTTCTCTGCAGCTTCCTGTATTTGGGGCAGGGATCGAACATGTTTGGGGAAACATGATCTTGTACCCTCCCTCCCTTGTTGCTTAGATTGCTACCATTCTTATCTGAAATATACAAATTAATGGAGCTGGGGTTCCCTTAAAGTAGCTTTTCTGAGTTAGCATCCCATCTAGCTCCATCAGAGTTCCAAAGTAATGCTTTACTGCCAGATTTCTGATTGCAATACTGATTAAGCTGCTCTGTAAAATAAACTAGCTTTTGAAAAAAAAATTCACACACAATTGGTTAAAACCTGCTTAATCAAAGTTTGCAACAGTTAAGAGAATAGGTTGTTGTGGGTTTTCCGGGCTCTGAGGCCATATTCTATTATTATTTTCTCCTGACGTTTCGCCTGCATCTGTGGCTGGCATCTTCAGATCCTCTAAAGATGCCAGCCACAGATGCAGGCGAAACGTCAGGAGAAAATACTAATAGAACACGGCCTCAAAGCCTGGAAAATTCACAACAACCTATGGATTCCAGCTGTGAAAGCCTTCGACATTACAGTTAAGATAATAATTTTTTCATTTTATGCAGTGAATGTTGGATTCTCTTTGCATTGTATCAGGAATTGTCACATAAGTTTTTTTCCCCCAAAATGAAGGCTGCATTATGGTTTCTGTTAACAAATTGGGATTGTTCCTATTTGGTGGCTATGTGAAGCAGTTTTCATGATGCTACCCAGGAGAGTAATCATTGACCAAATATACCTATATAATCTTGTTGAAATGACTGGATCTGCAGTTGCTCTTGTAGTCAAAAGAAGAGAGAAGCTAGCTATACTTGGAGGAGTGAATGTTGCAGATCAGTATTATCTAATAATAGCACTTTTACTGATTGCCTACAACTTGATACTTTACAAAAAGAAAACACTGCACAACCCTGTTCTTAGGCTCAAACTCCATAATAACATTACATAGGAAAAGTAGAGAAATAGTAAGACAAAAAGTTGGAGAAGAAATCAGACTAGATTTAAAAAGTATTTATGTAAATTGAAACAAGCCCTAAAGCATTCCCCTAAACTTTGGAAAGGATTCAACAGTTCAGACATCAATGGACAGTTGATTCCAGGGATGGGCAACTAATGAAAAAGAGTAGAGATTGGAAGTAGATAAAATATCTGACATTCATTGGGAGTGCTAAGTGGAGGAGGAACCAGATGAAAGCACAAATAGGGAAAGGAACAAATCCGAAGCAGAGAAGAGAAATGATCTTGAGCAGGAGAATGTAAATATTTAAATGAAAGTAATGGGTTTTTAAATAATTTGATACTATATAAGGCACTGTATAAAGCAGGAATGGAGAACTATTGTTCTGTAAGATGGAACCAGTCCTGGAAACAATTTCTTTCTGTACTCTTACAGTTCTACACAGTTTTAATCAAGTTGCTATCCTACAGTTTTCACCCTCAAAGAATAAAAATATTCTAACTTTAAAGAAATGGACATATGCCATACTTGAAGCTACAACACTGTGAGTTTTACATATAGCGCCCTTGATTACTTGTGAGGGGCTCTATTTCCATGACAAACTTCACTGCCAGATGTATGGACTGTTGAATTGGGCATAAAATGGTCCCTGAGAATAGAGATACTGATGCAGTGTAAGTGTTATACAATACATATAGTTGTGTTTGCTTTCTGTTCCCCTGCTTGGCAAATCTGTGTACAGCAACTGAGGGCAATAAGAACTTGAAGGCCTGCTGAGGTTTTTTTTAAGAATGCATGGACTTCTGCAATAGTATTTTGAAGAATCTTTTCAAGCATGTGTAAGAAAGGAAGGCTGGGCATGAGTGATCATCTACGATAGCTCCCTCACTGGAAATGTAATAGCAGTCAAGCTAAAGTTGATGAATTGGATTTTATTTCATTATCAACATTATGTTAAGTGTTACTGTGGTCATTTGTATAGTCTGAATTTAAATAACAGGTAGTTCTTAAGTAGTAAAGAATACCGATCATAGAAGAGTAAACACTAAGATAGTAATAGCAATTTGTGTCTTCCCAGGAGGGGGAGTCAGTATTTTAAACTATAATATAGCAGTATAGTGCTTTGAGTGTTGGACTAGGAGTCTGGGAGACCAGAATTCAAATCCCCACTCAGTCATGGAAACCCACTTGGTGTTCCTGGGCAAGTCACACTCTCTCAGGCTCAGAGGAGAACAGTGACAAACCCTTTCTGAATAAATCTTACCAAGGAAACCCCAGGATGTTTTTGTTGTGTGCCTTCAAGTTGTTTCTGACTTACGTGACCTTATGGTGAACCTATCGGGGTTTGCTGTGGCTGAGAGGGTGTGATGCACCCAAGGTCACCCATGGGTTTCCATGGGCAAGTGAGGAATTGAATCCTGATCTCCAGCGTTCAGACCACTGCACCACATTGGCTTATAGTAACCTTAGGGTTGCCATAAGTCAGAATCTACTTGAAGCCACACAGTATGCTTTTTAAGAATTCATAATGCAATATGTTAGTAAAACTTACTGTAATCTTATAATGTACTTGTGTGTGATCTCCCCCATATTGTAGATGAGAGAGCAGATTTCTGAGGCCTAAATCCAATTGCTAGTCCCAACTATAGAAGATTCATTGAATAATCGGTTATATGCTAAGTCAGCATTTATGTAAAGCTGATTGATTCAGTGGATCTTGTCTTTTTGGAACTAACAATTGGGTATAGACCATAGTGAGACTTCTAATTTTTTTCGTCTTTGGCCATTATGTTACTTGAGCTCTGTTGTTAGGATGGAGATGGTTGTACATACTGGTTAGAGAAGATGTTGCATAAGTGCAGCCATAATTCTGTGAATAAAATCATGCAAACTGTTTGGGGTCTTTGGTCGTGTCATTGGACATGATGGGGTTCTGAGTGATATACGTGGGGCGCTTTTCAGTAGTAAGTTGCTACAGTAGGGAGTCAGAAGTTCTGTGAAGTGTTCATGACTTGAATCTCAGGTTATGGTTGTTTTAGTATCATGATCTTTATCATTGCTGCGTCTCATTCTGCTCAATACACATGTGAAAACAGAAGCTCTTAGTAATTTCTCTTAATAGCATGCATTTCTCAGATCCTACTCTGTATAGGGAGAAAAAAAATGAGGCGGCACAGTGTGTTGTGCCAGTTCAGAGTTGTAGCTGAAGGTGCTTTCAATACTGCCTGCTTTTGAAAAAAGAAAGAAAGAAATCACCTTTCTGGAAGAGTGAGAACTTTTTTCTTGTCTGTTATGACTCTTTTTTGCTTGTTTGTTTTATGGGGGGGGGGTTTGCATTTTTAAGAAACTATTGAATGATCTGGGAGAGAAGGAGGAATCTGTTGCCCTCCATATTTAGTTATTTGCCTACTCTCATCAATTCCAGAATGATGGCAGTTAGAATGCCACATCCTCTGCATTATCATAGGTTTCCCCACTACATGATTGTATGTTAGTCACATAGAATGTAGCCTGTATGTTATGTATAACATATTTAAAAAGAATAAAGATCTGATTCTTGCATAGAAAGGAATAACTCCCTTTTCTTCTCCACATCATTCAGAGCTTCATCTGACACCAAAACAATCTTGCACCAAACCTAAGTGGCTGTTCTGCCTGGAGGACATAGCAGTTGTCAACCCAAAAGTGACTTCCTTAAATTCTGACCATATTATTTGGGTGCAGTACCTTGTTAGCTATTCTGCTGTCTTAGCAACAGTTTTTACCTCTTGCTGCACATCTTTTTTCAAAATGTACTTCCTTTGACCGTTTTCAAAGGCCTGTTGTCATTGGGAATAAATTGGAAATTGAAATTGTTGCGTCTTGTAGTAAAGTTGTCCCTTTCTCAGCAGTGAGCAGTATCTTCATGGTTTGTGTTCCTTAAGTGCCTGTTTAAACTTCAGTTTTGTAGTTAGTGACTTTATCTGATAGTTGTCCTGAATGCAGTATTTAGTGAAGGTGTGCATGTACTTGATGTTCTGAGTTATATATCTTCAGGTGATGGACCTTGTAGAAAGTTCTTTTTGGTTCCAGTGATGGAACAGAAATAAGGGCAATGTTGGTGTATTAATATAATTCATTATTTGCTTTCAGAATGAAAAACTGCAGGCATGCCACCTGTCAGGTCTAGTCTTTCGTGCTATATAACGATAGCAGCTTGTTTGCTTTAGATACTACTGGGTGATATCAGTGACTCAAGATAAGTCTTTCATGCATTTTAAGTTAAAACACACACGCACACATACACATACACACACCCTCTCAATTCATTCCTTTTGCCTTCTGCTACCAGGAAACTAATGCTCCTTAAAGAAACAATGTTTTCCTTTTACCGGACTGTTGGGGTTTGCAAGATAACTGTGGAACTAGGTATGAGGTATGAGTGAAATCTGTCCGTAGCTAGAGAGCTCCCAGTATCTCAGAACGTGCAACCTAAATGTCGTCCTGATCCTGTTCAGTAGCCTTCTTCATTACAGGCAGAAGGTTACTTTGATTGCCATGGACTTTCTCCAGGTGATACAGCAGAATGGGGTTATTTCAGTACATAGGTGGGGTTTTGGGTGTGTGTGCATGTGTTTTTTTGACTACTGTCTGACAACTGGCAGGATGTGAGAAGTGTATGATAAATACTAGTGTTGCTTTCATACAGGCGTGTCCTCTGGAAGATCAGCATTCTTCTTTGGCAGCCACACAGATCTTTCACACGATTCCTTAGAAGTATGTGGGTTTAAGAATGCACCAGCTTTAATTTTGGTTTGGGATCGACTTCATAACATTTCCAGCCACGCTGTGTTTTTACTTCAGGTGTGGTCAGTTGTGACCTGGAGATGCCAGCTAGCCCCAAGCAGCACAGTGCTGTTCATAGCCATATCTCGTGTTTTCAGTAGAACAGCGCAGCCACTTTCTTATCTTTCTGGAAAAGTGATATGGAACAATATTAGTACATTGCTGCAGTAAAACAACATAATGTCCTCAAATAACGCATGTACTGTCAAAACTGGAAAATCCACTGATGGAAGGAACACAGCATTTTGTTTTGCAATGGATTTGCTAGGAAATCAGCTCCTTGAACTCACCATGGAGTCTGAGAGGGATTTATTTCTGAGCAGACAGGATGGGAGAGTTTTTCAGAGTGTACAAGGGAGGCTACTGATTCTGTATTGAAATTTCTGAGTAATTTCTCATGTAATTTGTAAAATTAATTATTATACTTAACAGACTTTGTGATTGTAATAAAAGATGTTCCAGTTGGAACTCAGAAATGAAAGAATGATAAGACCTTGGTAAGTTAATTTTTTTTTTACTTAGGATCCAAAAGAGAAAAGGAGGTAAGCTCCAAAGTCAAGGTGCCAGGGCTGAGAATGTCTTATCTCTGATCACTACCCAGCTTATATCTAAGGACTTCAGATGTTGTTCTTGTTGTTGCTGTGTGCCTTCAAGTCCTTTCCGACTTATGGCAACCCTAAGGTGAACCTGGGGCTGAGGGTATTTGACACATCCAGGGTCACCCAATGGGTTTCCATGGCTGAGCAGGGACTCAAACCCTGATCTCCAGAGTTGTAGTCCAGTGCTCAAACCACTACATCACACTGGCTGTCTCAGATGTTCTTCCACTTATTGTTAATTATTTATAACATCAGTACAGAATTTTGCAATTAGAAAGCTCTCAAAATGGGTTACATATCTGTGTCTTTTTTTAAATCACATAATATTACCTGGCTTCAGGCACATAGTGTGAAGACATGGCATACAAAACAAAAGGCGGGGGGAATGGAAAGGGGAAAGGAAAATAAGGAAACCCAGTTGTAAGTTTTTAGCTCTACTTGGCTCCTCAGTCTGGTGGAATGGCTGCTTCTCAGGAAGGCTAATGGTATCCTTGCTTTCTGTCTCTTGCTCTTCTTCAGCCTCTTTTGTAGAATTATATTATCTTGATAGGCTCATGTTGGAGGGAACAGTCCTTCAGGTACCTGGTAAAAAACACTACACATAAAACAAGGGAGGGAAGTTTTGTAAACTGGAAGAGAGGTAGTTGTAGTTCTCTTTTCCCCTCTCAAGGATACCCATTGCCTCATGTTATTAAGACAGCATGCAATATTTGTGGATTTATTTGGAAAAGCAACATAAGGGCAGAAGTAAACTGACTCTCAGAAGCAGGTTCTATATACTTCTCTAGTTTGTCGGGTGAGGAAATTCTATATTGTTTTTTAAACTGTGTGTGAATAGGAAGTTGCTTTTTGTTGTTTTGGGTACTGCTGATTCATAAAACAGTACATGGATGTGGGAGGAGTATGGAGAGGGAAATGTAATGGTGGTACTAGCTGGGAAATCTAGAAAGAGGATATTGTCATTTTCTTTACGCGAGTATAAAAAGTAAGAATGTTTCATAGGTTTTATATATAGGGTGAGTACTACATTACAGAGCTCATATCCAATTAAGTGTCACAACTTCAGTAAATTTCAGTTGGGATATTAATTAAAACTATTATATCTGTTGGTGCTACAGCGGTAGGAGCATATGCAGACCAAACAGATACGAACTGAAATTGCTCTCATTTAATGTGCTCTCTCTCTCCCCCTCTTAATCTTTTTTTTTTAATTTGAACTATGTAAGAGGTACATGAGGTGAATACTATATGTGTTTCTGCTATTAGCTGTCTGTATTAGCATTGTGTGTTAGCTCTGGACAACCTTTTGGATTCTGTTTGCCCAGAGACTCAAACTCCTTCACTTGGATCTTTCTTCTTTCTTTAAATTTGTCAGCAATGCAGTTGTCTCTCATACATATGCATTTCAAATCCTTTTTAGCTTTGGTTCCAATTCCTTATAATTTCTTATCCTGAAATAACAATTCTAGTAATTTGTTTACATATTTAAAGTACTTCACATTATATATTCATTGATTCTTACAGCCTTCCTTTAAAGTACTCAAGTTTGATCATGTTAGCAGGTGAGAAGATAGTAGCTTGCCAAAGTTCATGTCTGTGCTGTCGGAACAAGAGACTTCCTGATTCACAGCTCACATTAGACTTTCCAGCCATGCTGCCACCAGAGAGCCAAAACTAGAGCAATTGCCTGATTGTTGTAGGCACCTTTGAAATCTGTCCAAGGTAATCCAGTCTTTTGTGTTAGACTACTAACTTCACTTGGAACTGATTGCTGAAATTGGTCATTAGCCAGAAGGAAAAAAAATGACACAGAAGTAATAGCAAATAGGAGAAAATAGCAGAAAAGAAGATTAAAAAGAAAGATGAAAACAATCATCATTGATTTTCAGCAGATATTTTTCCCCCATTCTGAAAGCATTATTTCCAATCTGAGAAAGCGAAATGGGATCAGATTGGAATAGCTCCACTGTTTAAACATGAATTGGCAATGTGTGGCCTTCCAGGTTGACTGTTTTGGCTCAACCTCTTGAGAGTTGTAGTCCAGCATTTAGAAGGCCGCATATTCTCCATGACTTTGTCATCTTAGAATGTGCAGCTCCCAGATGTTGCTGGACTGCAACTCTGAGTAGCCTCAGCCAGCATAAACTAGTGGTGAAGAATGTTGGGAGTTTTAGTTCAATGACATGGAGAGGGACTCAAAATTCGCAACCTGTCTTACAGAAAATACACATTGTTTTTGTTCTGTGTTCTGTGGTCCTTTTATTTTCCTAAGCTTTCTAAACATATTTATTCACTTACATCTTTTATATTTTTGAACGTTTTAAAGATCAAAACATTATTGGTGGTATTGTGAGTGCTGCTGTATGGATTTATTCTCAGTTGTCCACTCTGTTACTACATTACGTTTTGTGATCCTAATTTTGAAGTTGATCATTCTTGTAAGTAGCCAGTAGACTTTATTGGACACCAATATAACTATTGTTAATAAATAATAAGTTATATTTTTCTGTTCTGGTAATTCAGATTTGCAAAGAGGTTTAGATTCCATTTGATCTCCCCCTCTGCTTCTGCTCTCTGTCTCAAAACCACTTTAAAGATTTCAATTTTCCCAGCAGGAAGATAGTTTCTGGATAAAGGAAGCATGTACAATGTCTTGTGAAGAATAGGCCTCTTTTGTTCTTCCAAAGATGCATATCATTGTTGGGATGAATTTACAGCTATGTTGCAAAGTTAGTCTCCATGTCTTATACTTATGCAAATGTGCTTCTTTCCCTTTTTGCCTGTCCTATTCCAGAATCCTGATTGGTTTCTGTCTGCTCACAAACACCATTGTGTGAAGTGAAAACATTTGTCTTTAAGGACTGATGTGTGATTTATGGGTGTCCTTTTGTTAAAAGGGCTACTTGTGGTAGTCTACACATCGCCTTTCTAATCCTTGGATGATAAACATAGCTAGCTTTTCAGAAATGCCCTTTCCTTCTACGGTGGAAGGTTTTGAAAAATCAAAACGGTACAAGGATTAGTTGATCTGTCTGTTGTTTCCCATGGCCCTCATGAGTGGCTACTTCGAAGCTTTTAAATATTGCTGTTGGGAAAAGAGACAGTCATTTTTTACAAATACTGTTAGGCAGAAAAGCAGTTGCTTTTTAGTGGAGAGAAATGTTTGTGAGAAAACATGGCTTGAATCACTAGCTCAGACCCTCAACTCAACACTATATTGTCACGGAATAACATGCTAGGCTTGTGCTGTCTTGGCCGCCTACATGCCGTAGTCAAAGGGGCCTTTGTTCCAGGACACTTTAGAAGAATGCATGAGCTAATGGAGTGGTGGGAGTTTCGCTTAGTTACAGAGTCTTAGAGGCTTTGTTGAATTTCCCAGAGGGTCCTAGTATTTCCTGTATCCTTCCCTGATGAATATTGTAGATAACCATAAGGATTCCTTGACTAGATGCATGTGGCTATTTCTCTGCCCTCCAAGACATGAACTGCAGTCTCCCAATAAAGCTTTCCCTGTCTTGCTATCTAGCAGTTAAGTCCAGTCTTCAGAGCTGTGTGATAAAAATGTCACACATGCAGGGCTGAGTGTTGAAATTTGTGGTACTGCATTCAGTGCACCATTTACTTATGTAGAAAAAAACATATTTCATTCTTGAGTCTTAAGAATTTTTAATAACTAACAGATAGTAGACAGAAAAGCATTGTTTGTGATTAAGTCAACTTAAATTTATGGCAACACTGTGAATGAGAGCTCTCCAAGAGTCGTGGTCATCAGCTGCTCTGCATTTTAAATGTAAGAATGCATTTAAAATTATCAAAGAATATTGAACAAATAAAGCAAAAGCCAGAACACCATAAGGTTAAATCATTAACATTCGTACACCACCACCCCCTGCGCACAGAACTGAAAAAAATGAAAAGATCTTCACATTGCTTTGAAAGACAATAGTGGTGGAATCAGGTCAGCCAATGTAGGGGAGAGCATTCCAAAGATGCAGTACCATCATTCAGAAGGTACTATCCTAGGTCTATGCCCACCTGTCTTCTGAAGAAGGGAGAACAAACCATAGCTTCAGTGGAAGAACTTAACATCTGAGTAGGTTCCCGTTGGAGCAGTTAATCTTGAAAGGACAGGCTCCAACCGGTTAAGTCTTTAAAAGGTAAAAAAGTTGTGCTTGGAAAGACAGATGGAAAATTGCTGTGGCTTTTACTAGTTAGAGGAATATTTTTCTAAACTTAGAAACAACCACTCATCTGATCATCCTGTGCTGAGTAAGTATTGACTTTCAGCAATTAGACCAGGATGTGTTGCAGGAGTTTTTGTCTTCAGTGGTGTCATTTAGGATTTCATTTGTATGCTTGGTGCACAAGTGTCTTTTGAATCAAGTTTGTTACTATGGCCTGTGACCAGCAGTGACCTCCCCCAATGACTTGACCTCTCCATAACCTGCATTTTCTTCTACTTAATAGTCCAAAAATGTCTTACTAATGAGTAATAGTTGCTCTCTCTTACACACATCTCCCCAGTTGAGTAAGCTATTTGTATTTCTGCATTTGTGAACTTTTGCTGTCTGTCAAATACTGTGGCTCACATGTAGAATCAGTCTTCATTGCATTTTCCATCACCTTACTAGCAGAATAAGAAATATCTGTGGTAAACTGTGTTCAAAGCATGTAATAATGCACTGAATTTAACTAACTTTAGACAGTTAATTTTCTTATTGAGAAGTATGTAAAGTAAAGTAAGAATATAATCAGAGAGAGTGTAGGTGGTTAAGATTTGGATGGAAATAGAACTAGCTGAAGAAATGGAGGTTCAAAGTTACCCCCTTCCCATCAAAAGAATCAACGCTTCACGTTGGTGCTAGAAAACAGGAGTTTATTAGGGTGTTGACTGTGCTCAGTATATTTGGACCAATCGCCTTTTGTGGGTGGTTGGCATGCTTTGGGAACAGTACTTCATGTACAAGTAAACTCTGTATTCCATCAACTATAGTTTTTACAGATGTTCTAGAACAGCTGTTGATATTTTTCTGTCCATTTTGTGTCACTTATACCTGGATGGTGGATTTAAGCTGCTGTTATAAACAGGGTGGATTTTTTAAGCCAACAATTGCTTATGAGCATCTGAGAAGTTACTTATACTTTCCCTTGGTTAGCATTCGCACAGAGCATCAACTTTGGCCAACATGAATTGAAAGTAAGACTTCAGCATTTAGATAGCTGGCTAATTGTGTTAATTTTTTAAAAAAAATAATGCCCTGGTTGGTTAACAGATTTTATAAAACTGTTTCTTGTTTGTAATACAAATACTTAAAAATCACTGCTTGGCAGGCACCATCTTTCTTACTGGTGGTGGACAGGGATTGGGAAAATATCTCCTCTGAGGAAGTACTTGTGATGATGTGTGGCATTTAAAATGAGAGGATTTTTGGTTAAATAATAATCATGTTGATTATTCATAGATAAATAATTTATTAAGACTCGTATAGTTAACTAGCTGGGTATTTTTTGACAAAATGGCGGCCGTAATTGAGAAGTAGACTTGGAGATTGTCTATATTTTGTTGTATGAATTTCATTGTGAGTAGAAGATGGATTTTCATCGAAGGAATCATTCCTAGCTTTGATTTGAATCTAAGGGGACTGATCTGTTGTTGCTAACTGCTGTCAAGTCAACTTCAACTGAGGGCAATCCAAGAATGAGAAATTTCCAAGTCACCCTGTCATCAATAGACCTGCTCAGGTCTTGCAGACGCAGGACCGTGGCTTCCTTGATTGGATCTATCAATCTGTATTATGATCTTCCTCCTTTTCTCTTGTCTTCTGCCTTACTGAGCTTTTCTAGTGACTCATATCTTCTCTCTCTTTTTTTTAATTGAAAGTTTAAAAGTTTTAAGCATAAACACAAAAAACACAAACACAAATCAAAATAGTAATCCAAAAAAAGAACAAAAGAAACATAGCTAAACTAAAAGTTACACACAATTACACACAATTTTACAAGTGTTAAAAAAAATAAACTAAATGAACACAGTTAACTAAACTAAATTATAAAATACTATAATTAATTAAAAATGGTTCCCACCACTGTTTCAAACAGCTCCTACTTATATAATTGTACTTAACTTAAAGTCATTACTTAAAGTTACTATTAAATTTGTTGCTCATTACAGTTGTACTCATTAACTACTTTAAATACTAAATTTCTTATTTTATATTAAATATCAATGTTGTTAGTCATTGCAATATATTATTTAATTCCATAAACTGTTGATTAATCCTCAATAAGTCTATTACCGCTATTTAATCACAACATGCCTATATTAAACATATTAAAATAGCAACAACCAATAATCTTATTTAATTTTTATAATGTCTTTCTCATAATAACAATAAAATTAAAAATTATAAGGAACAGTAATATGCAAGTTCAAAACCCTAAAGTCATCAATTCATCCTCATTTTCCCATAGATAATCCATTAAAAATCTCCATTCTAAAGTAAGTTCTTCATCAGAATTTCTCTTTAGTTTGACTGACAATGTACCCATCTCTACAATTGTCATCAATCTGTTAAGCCATTCAGCCATTGTTGGGATCTCCATTTTCTTCCAGTATTTTGCATAGATGAGTCCTGTGGCCAATAATATATACTGAAGTAATTTATTTTGTTGTTTATCAATATTGATATCATCTCTCCAAATTTCTATTAAGAACAGTTCAGGATTCTTAACAACTTGACGTTTCAGAATTCTTTGAACTATATTCTATGTTTCCGTCCAAAACTTTTTAGCCTGATTACAGCTCCACCACATGTGAAACAAAGATCCCATATGTTCTTGATATTTCCAACAATTATCCTTCATAGCTTATGGGTCTTTGAGAGTCTCTCAGTTGTAAGATACCAGCAAACATCATTTTGTAATAATTTTCTTGAAGATCATAGCAAAGTATATTTTTAATTTATTTAGTCTAAAGTCTTTCCCATTGATTTATAGATATGTTATATCCAAAATTCTTAGCCTAGTTGGTCATATATTCCTTAACTTGTTTGTCTTCCATGTCTATTCTCATTTAAAAGTTAAATAACTTGGCAATTAAATGTTCATTGTTGCTACAAAGTAATAACTCAGATTCAGTTTTATCCTTTTCAAAGTCTTTATTCTTTTTATCTTCCAAAAATCTAAGGTAATATTGTCTGTGTGAAGCTATTGTATGTGGAAACCTTCCTCTTGTAATTGTATAGATTTCATTTCGTAGTCCTAATTCATCTTCTTTAGTAAATCGTCATATGTCAACCAGCATTGATCAGCTCTCATTTCTGTTCTATAAAAAGCTTCTTGTGTAGAAATCCAAAGAGATGTTTTTGGACACAAACTCAATTTATATTTATTCCAAAGTCTTAATAACGGACACCTGATTCAATGGTTATTAAAGGTCACATCGACTTTAACTTTGTTTACCATAAGTAAGTGTGCCATCTAAATCTTAAATCATGACCTTCTAAATTCAATAACTTATCATCTTTTAATGTTAATTTTTAAATCCACATCAAACATAAAGCTGCAAAATAAATCTTTAAATTTGATAGTCCAAGACCTCACTGTTCTTTTGAACCTTATAAAACCTTGTATCTTACCCTAGGTTTCTTGCTTCCCCATACACATTTTGATAAATCTTTTTGCTGTGTTTTGAATGATGTTCCTTTAGTTAAAACTGGAATCATTTGGAAAAGAAATAATATCTTTAGAAGAACGTGGTGAATCATATCTTCCCATGATATGTCCAGAGGACAACAATCTCACTTTAGTCATCTACCATGATAGAAAGAGTTCAGGCTTGACTTGATCCAGGACCCATTTATCTGTCTTTTTAGCAGCCCACAGTATCTGTAGAACTTTTCTCCACATTTCAAATGACTTGATTTTCTTCCTGTCAGCTTTCTTCACTGTCCAGTTTTGACAACCATACATTGAAACTGGAAATATGGTGGCATGGACAATCCTAATATTCAGTGATGCATCTTTACACTTAAGGATCTTGTCTGGTTCCTTCCTAGCTGCCCTTCTAAGTCCTAATCTTCTTCTGATTTCTTGATTGCAGTCTTCATTATGATTAATGACTGAGACAAGATACGGCACACCTTGAACTATTTCAGTGTCTTCCTTGTCTTCTTTCAAGTTATGTATATCATCTGTGGTCGTTATTTTTGTTTTCTAAGTGTTCAATTGCAAACCTACCTTCACACTTTCTTTTTTGATGTTCTTCAGTAATCATTCCAGGTCTTTGCTATTTTCTGCTAGTAGTATGATGCCATCTACATATCTTAAATGGTTGATGTTCCTGCAATTTTCACACTAACTCAAACAGTTAGAGTGATAAAATGCAGCCTTGCCTGAGCCCTTTTCCAACATTCACTTTCTTTGTATTGTGTCCTGATATAGCCACTTGTCCTGAGTACAGATTATGCATCAGGATGATTAAATGTTATGGCACACCTGTTTTTAAGAATCATCCATATTGCTGCCACTTTTCATGATCTGCAGAGTCAAAGGTTCTGCTATCATCTTTAAAGCACAGGCTGACTTTCTTCTGAAATTCTTTGGTCCGGTCCATTAGATAATGTATGTTTGCAATATGATCCCAAGCGCTTCTTCCTTTCTTGACCCCCCACTTGGATATCTGGCATTCTTGCTCTGTATATGGCAAAAATCTTTGTTGTGGAATTGATGGAGAGCTGAGTGGCTTGAATGAAAAATGGAGGAGAGCCAACAAAGCAATCCATGGGAGAATAAATAGGAGAAGGCACTACTATATCTGTGAAAAATCAAAAGATAATAATATTTGCATTTGCTTTTGTGTAGCCTATTTTGACCATTTAGGTTTGGAAGGGGTCTGAATCTGATGCATAATACTTGCCAGTGGCTACCATGTGAGTCATAACCTCATCAGGAATGAGATTCTCATTTAGCTGTTTCCTAGTTTGCAGCTCGCTTTCTCAGCTTTTGTGATGTACTGGCTTTGACCAGATTAGAGGCATGATATTGCTTAAGCACTACTAGAGATTAAAGTGGCTTGAGGGCTTCTTTCCCTGATATTTGAAGAGACATGTCTACAGCTGAAGTAGGCGTATGAACTCCAATGTAGTTATTGTGATGGGGGCATACCTGTGGCTATAATTGTAGTGCATATGTGCACAGACACCAGGATGGGGAGGCTTTTCCATTTACATGGACTTTGAGTGTGACTAAATACAACTTTTCATTTGAGCCTTGTTTGAACTCCCAAGTTGTCCTTCATTTCTCAGATAGATCTGGCTTCCAAAGAGAATGCCTGAGTAGGTAGGCATTTTTGATGATTGGCAGCAGATGAAAGGAAGGAGGCAAAATACTTAGGCTATCCTTCCAGAAAAAACAAAGAAACATAAAGAGGTAAAATGCATCCTGTTGCTGCAGGCAAAAACGTTCACAGGGGGCTGAGAACAAACCATGTTTTTCTGAGCATGAAAGGATGTGATATGATCTCTGTAAAAAGATAAATGGAGGGAGACCTTTTTATTGAGCCTATGGATGCCAATTGGAAGGTGGTCTTGTAAACAGCTTTGTACCCCCAAATATTGTGGCAGTGTTCCAAAAATTTATCAGAGGCTAGTTGCCTTCCCTTAGATCTCTTTTCTTCCTACAGTCTGGTTAAAGTCTTATAGAGTGGGAAGGGGTCCCAAGGGCCATCTGGTCCAACACTCTACTGCTACACTGTGTCTTTGAGGGCTGTCCAACCTCTATTTAAAAACCACCAGTGAGGGAAAATCTATCACCTGTTCCAAACAGCTCCTACTGTCACAAAGTACTACCTAATCAGGATCTCATTTCTTGTAATAAGAATCCATTGGTTCAGGTCTTGTTTTCTGGAGCAGCAGAAAACAAGCTCACTCATCTTCCAGCCTTTTAGATAGTTAAAGATGGCTATCCTGCCACATCTCAGTCTTTTCCAGCCTGAACGTGCCAAACTCCCTCAGCCATTCCTCATAGGACTTGGTTTCCAGTCTGTTCACCATCTTGTTTGCCCCCTTCTCCCCATGGACACATTCTTGCTTCTTGATATGTTTCATTTTTCTGTTTCCTTCCCTTCTGGTGATTCTATCAGACATGAGGACTGTTCCACAGAGACTGATGACTTTGGGGGTGGGGGAAAAACGGAGAAGCTCCAGGATGTGGAGAGATGGAAGAATGACTGGGTAGAGAAGTTCTGCACCCTCTGCCTGCCTCCTGACTTACACTACTCTCTCACTTACACTACCCTCCCAGTTGACATGACTGACATTCTAATACACAGGTTATGCAGCAATCATGTCTAGCTGGACCTCTTCCATCTAACCCAGAGGTGGGAAAAGTGAATCTTCCAGATGTCACTGAACTGCAACTGCCTTCACCCCAAGCCAGCAAAGCCTGTGGTGAAGGACACTGGGAGTTGCCTTTGGACAACACTCCTGATCTAGCTGGAGTCTTAGTCTAAATGTGTTATGGGGAACAAGCATATTAGAACAATGCAGAAGAACAGCTATACCACTGTTGTTGTCTTGTTTACAGTGGGTTATTGGCAACTACAGATACAGATTTCACATATACGCTGATGTGTTGGCAACCCAGCATATGAATCTTGCATGGGTAAAACTCTTCAAGTGTGTGAGCGCGTGTGTGCACATGCATATGTGTACATACTCTTCTTCCATCGTATGTAATTTAGGCCTCTCAATTCCAACTGGATGAAAGAGTTCCATGCATTTCTCTTGCATAACTCTGTATTAAAGTAGGCATGTTTTTCTGAATCTGTGTCCTGGACTTTTTGACTCCTTTCTAACATTTATAAGACTTAGTAGCTATTTAAAGAGAATGAGTTTTCAGGTGGCTTTTCTTTCATCAGGCCTTTGAAGCTTAGCCTTGAACAAGATACAGCTTTCAGCCTGCTTTACTGTTTGTAGTTTGTTATTCCTGCTAACAGTCTTGCATGGTGAACTGTTAACTTTGGGGCAGCAATTTTTATACTTGAGGAAGAGTTTTCATTATTTGGGTCAGCTAAGTACTCTTTCCTCCTAAGGATGGGAAAAGTATTTGTTTGGTCCACATTTAAATAAATGATAGACCACATTTGTAAATGAATATGTGAGTCAGAACACAAGTACCAGTTGATTGTGTCTGTTTTCCAAATTTTGAGATGCAGTTCTTTGATCAAATGCTTATGTTAGGAGAAGCTGTACAACAACAGTTATGAAATCTTATTCAGATTTTTAAAAAATAAGCATTTGCAAGCTGATGTGGAAACGGGGCAGAATGAACTTGTACATGATGAAATGTAAATATCCTAGAAAGTGGAATGGACCGATTTGCCCATCTTTGCCCCAAACTACGCTACAACTCACGTTGGTTCCCAATTGGTGATGTGTCTGCCAGGAGCATTACAGGTGGTAGAAACTGTGCAGCTGAATTTGCGGTAATATGGAGGAAAGAAAAGTCCACACTTGGGCGTTAGCAAGACTTGGGAGAAAACAAAAATACCTTGTGTAGCTATTACCGAATAGCTTTCACTTTGTTACACCAGAAGTTAATTTGCAGCCTCGTTAAGATATCTGCACTGGGTATTAAGAGAAACTCTGAAAAAAAATATTAAGATGCAGGGAAGAAGAGTGGAGGAATTCTAGTTCATGCTTATCTCACAAAGTCAATCTTCTTACGATCTGGCATTTGTAGTCGGAGTGCCAGCTGGCAGGGATATTTTGTGATATAAATTATCCATCCGTTTTGAAGAGCAGAGGGACAAGGGGGCTTTTGTGTTCTGAGGACAAGGAAGGGGACTTTTTCCTTTATTGACTTAAATGGCATCTCTGCATACTTTTTCCCCTCTCTGTATTTATAGATTCAAGGCTGCACCACTTCCTTTAGCATTGCTGGTATTTATGCAGAGGGATTAATGTGGCTTGCAGCCCTGGCACCCCCTCCCCCATCATTTCAGTCAGGCAACCATTGCTCTTGATGTTCTCCTTCTTTTAAAAGCTACTTCATAGCAAAGCCGATATGGAAGCTTTCAGATGGAACTATTAAAGGAATGCTAGTTTGAAACCCTGTGCATCAGCAGCAGTTTAATTAATGCCTTTTTCAAATACAAACTTTGGCCCTTCAGAAGTTTCAGACTACAGCTTCCCCTATCACTGATTGTTGATGGTGCTGGGTAGGAGTTTGAGCCCAAGGTATTTGGAGAGCCACTGTGGTGTAGTGGTTTGATCATTGGACTATGACCCTGGAGTCCATGGCTCAGTTCCTCACTCAGCCATGGAAACCCACTGGATGACCTTGAATGCATCACACACACACACACACACACACACACCAGAAATCCTCATGATAGGTTCACCTTAGGATCGCCATAAGTTGGAAACAACTTGAAGGCACCCAGCAACAACAGATCTGGAGGGCCTGAGGACTGTCTTAGAGAATGGTGTATCTAGCACAGAACCTTCCACACTTTTCATATTGGTGGCACACTTTTTAGACATGCATCATTTCATGGCACAGTAATTAAGTTTTACTAGCAAACTGGAGGTTAAACTAGTCCCTTATAAGAGATACGGACACATACATACATAAATTGTAATAATGAAGTTACAAGAAACAAAATTCTTAATTAAAAACTTATCCATTTTAGGGTAATTGAACAGCAATTTAAGTAACTAAACATGAAAGTAACAGCGCCAGCACTTCACTCCCACAGTGATAAAGTGGGAGAACAATTCTGTGTGATACACGCCTACAAATAGGCAGCTTTTCACATTCACTTTCACTGTTTCAACCTGATTATGTATGTGCAGTACCAGAAGCCTACCTAGGGTGGGGTGGGGCCACCACCACCATCACTGGGGTCTTTCTTCACCCAGGATGGCAGTGGCAGCAGCAGGAAAGGTAGCCCCTCCACCCAAACTTGGCCCACCGCTGCTGCCCTTGCCAGTGTCTTTCCTAGCCCAGGGCAGTGGAAGTGGGAGAGGCAACCGCTTTACCTGAGATTGGCCCACTGCCTTCACTGGGGTCCTTCTCAGCCCAGGGTAGTGGTGGTGGCATACCTACACACTGCAACTGACACACTAACATGTCACAACACAGAATTTGGAAAGCTTTAAGCTAGCCCAATGGTTTATCTAGTCCAAGGGGCATTCCTCTCTGATCTTGGACAGAATCTTCAGTCTTCTTATTCAGGTCTCTTTCATTTAAACTGGCAAAACTAGAGGCCAAAGCTGATGCCTTGTGGAGTGGAGGCATTTGCAGATGTTCATAAATAACGTGTTCATTTCCTTTCTTGTTTCTGGATCTTGTGAAAAGGTGATACTGGGTGGCAGCGGGGGTGATGCATATTCTCCAAATACTAGGGTGTAGTGCATGTTGCCCTCCTACTCCAGGAGCACTGAGCAGAGTGACCAGATTTATCTTTCTTCACTACAGGGAGGGAGGAAGGATAGATGAGATATTGGCAACATGTTGATTCTCTTCTTGAAGAAAGTCAATAAGTATTTTTCAATACATATTTTTTTATCTGAGAAGGGCATTTTAAATGCCACGTATATATGTTCCCTTCACACTTTCCTGCACTAGATATGTTGAACATGCCATTTGGTAATTAGAGGGCTCAAATGCATTGCAAACTTCATTTTTTGGAGTGTGGGGTTGTTCATAATATGAACAACATCCCTTTTACTTCAAAAAGTAAAAATTTCAGAAGCCTTTGAACTATAAACCTATCCTTTGCCCCACCTTAATGTTGTTGCCCATCAAATAAATGTGCATAGAGACAGGCTGACCCATTTTCTAGTTTTGAAACAGTTATTTTAAGTTTTCTATTTCCTGGTATGCTGTATGATTGGGCCCCTGCCCCCACTTTCTGTTGTGTACTCCAGTTCAGTGCTCTGCCACCTCCTGTGACTTTTCATTTAGAATCATGAGCACATGAGATAGAAGGAGAACTGAAGGAAAGTTGGTGGATGGAAAATAATGTGGACTAGAAGTAGGTCTAGTTTGAAATTAGGGTGATGTATTTTAAAAATCATGACAAGAATGACCAGAATTTGGAAATGTGACTTTTTGGAATTACAACTCCCAGATTTCACAAGCCAGCATGAAACGCGAGGGGAATGCAGTAGACAGCCAACTCCTCCAGTACCCACACTTTCTGGTTTGTGTTTTAGTCCATAGCATATGTTAGACAGATTCCTAGGCATAGAGACCATGAGTCACTCTATAGCTTCCATTACTAACAGAATTCGTCTCAAAGAGGGAGAATGAAATAGGATTTCAACTACCATAAATAAAAATTGAATTTGGCTTTATGGCAGATTTGAGTGATAAGGCATAGATTAGATTATCCGAGGTCATTTCCGTGCTTGGGGTTTCAACATGCTTCCAATCCAGTTATTTAAACTAGAACCAATATTGCTTTTCTTAATTTTTTTGAGAGATTGTAACCAAGCAGTGTCCTAATAGAAGGGTATAACTCATATTCCATGAAGGCTTCTCTTTCTTTTTGGCTACAGGTAGTGTCTTTTTGCATTCCTCTCTGGCAATGTACCTGGCATCAATCCAGGATCCTTCTGACTCTTAATAGACTTAATAATGTAAATCTAATTTTTGTAGATGATCTTTAAATTCTATGGAGATGTTCTTCAGGTTGTATTTTGGCATGACGGTTGGTCCTAGATCAAATCAAGTCTGAATTCTCTCCATAACCAAGATGGTTAAAGTAAGATTATTGTACTTTGGACATGTCATGAGAAGGTATGACTCACAAGGAAAGACAATAATGCTTGGTAGAGTAGAATGCTGTAGGAAAAGAGGAAGACCACATTACAGATGGATGGACTGAACTAAGGTCCGTGGTCATGAGTCTGCAAGGCCGTTGATGATGGGGTGACTTGAAAGTCTCACGTTGATAGGGAGGTGGAAGCTGACTTGATGGCAGTTAACAAAAATTTCAAACGCTTTCCGGTTTCTCCATTTGTATTACCTGTGTTCTGCCCCAAAGGAACAACCATGTGTGCTAATGTGTAGATTAGGGCTTAAATCAGGGTAATTGGTTTCTCAGAGTTTAGAAATGCAAAGAATTTCTCAGCATCTTGGCTGAAATGGAGTGTTTTCACTTTGTTGACTTTTTGGCAGTTATGCATTTTAATTCACCCATAAAATGACTGTGGTTACAGTTATTAGCAGTTTCCTTGCCGTGCTAAATCTGTTATTGTGAAAATCCCCACAAAGTGGTCCCATTTGGCTCTTTCAGCAACCAAATAAACTAAGGTTTGACGCCAGGTTTCTTGCCTTACTTTTTAAAACAGTAAGGACTTGAAGGCACATGCACACATGTGTGCGTATGCACACACACACACACACATGAACACACAGAGTCCCTTAAGTCTTGTTAGGAGATTGACTGTGAATCCAGTGACTCGTGAATCAGTGAAAATTAGCACTGACTGCCAAATGGTTTAGAAGAGAACAGAATACTTAATTTGTGGAGTACAGAGTGAATGTATGCATGTACCTGCAGGACATATTTTCATTTATTAATTAGAATATTTATACTCCTACTTGCATCTGGAAATCAGAGCTTGGCATATAATAAAGTTAAATCCTTGGTTTGAAGATCAGCCCCTTAGTAAACATAGCAGCTGTCCAATATTGCAAAATGATTTATTTCCATACCTAAGAACTTTTGCAAATTGTTATAAACCATTTGACTTTATCTGTCCAGTGTCTGATCTTCTTTTTTCAAGTGAGGCCCTGGGGCCAATAAAATTAATCTGACTGGTTGAAGTCAGGTTCCTCAGTATCTACAATAGAGTCACAAATTCAAGATCTGAATGTGGTGCAAGTATCTTAAACAGGCCCATTTCTGGAATTGTGACAAGTGAGAGTTACATGTATGTATGCACTGGGCTATTTCTCTTCTGCACCAAGAAGACCATGATGTTTAATGAACGCTGGTGGATTTCCCACAGAGCGCACAGGGCGGTGTGACTGAAGACAACTAGTGTCTGTGTCCTTGTGTGCCTTCAAGTTGCTGTCAAGTTGCAGTGACTCTATAAATTTCATATGGTTTTCTAAGGCAAAGAATGCTCAGACATGGTTTTCCCAGTTCCTTTCTGTGAAATATAGCCTACAGCACCTGTGTATATAGCATCTGTTAAATTTGAATGCTGCGAGTGATCAGGATCCCAAAGTCTGAATGATTCTTGCATCTGTTGTAGTCACTGGAGTGCAAGTAGTACACGATGGCATTGTGTCTCATTGAATGCTGTTTACAAGTGGCATCAAGTTTACAAGTGGTATCAAGAAGAAGAACAACTTCTGCTGATGTTATTGGGAAAGGGAGTTTGAAAAGCTCTCATCTAAAACTGAGGTAGACTATTGCTCAGAACTTGGAAACTTTATTTCTTTTAATACCTCAGCCAAGTTAGTCACTGATGTTTTTTGTAAATTTGTTGTTCTTCACATAGTCACAGAATTCTGTGTCTTGCCGCAATTGGAGGAACATAATGACTCTTTTAAGAAAAGAAACAACTTGGGTAGTGGCTGACTTCAAATACACAGGCTTCGAGTAACAGGCATCATTGGTACAGTGACTGCAGCTGTGAGATGACAGCGATACCATAAACAACTATGTGCTTTTTTGTGTTTGAATAGTGCATAAAAAACAACCACTCTGCCGTGGTTTGGGGTGAAGGGCATTCTTCTATGTGTGTTTTTGTTGCCCGGCTGCGGAAGGCGTTGATTATGGCAAGATTGTGTGTGCATACAGTCCTGCCCACTGAGGTGAAACAATAACAGCTGGCGTGCAGCTGTACACCTCATCCTGGGAACTTTTCTCACAGCCAAGAAGTCTTGAGAAGAAGGTGATTTTTTTTAAAAAGCTCTTCTCACAGTTGTATTTCTTGTCAACTGTTTCTGGCACCCCAGGGGCAACTCTCTAGTTCTTCCTCTGCAGATCCATTCTTCCTCATGTCACCAGGATATAACAGTTAGGGAGCCCACCATGCGGATGAGTGCCTGGCTGGGCTGTGTGCGTGTCTCAGAAACTATTTGTCTTGAGCTTTAGGGACGCATTGATCAAAAACATTTCCCAGTTTTATATCCCTAGTGAGGAATGGCAGCCATTTCAGCCTTTTGCATCATTGTAAAACTTGAAAACAATAAGCACTGTCCCCTGTTGCTACACTCTAGTGGAAGGCTGCCTAGCTAGTCTTTGCTGAAAATTCCTTGAAGCGTCTCTTTAACAGAACTGCCAGTGTTCTTAAACAGTGAAGCTTAGGAACTACTTGTTTAATTTCCAACTCAGAAAGGCTTTTCTTTTTTTTCTTTTTTCCTTCCCTCTTTTTTTTTTTACAGCCCACTCCCATATGCAGATCTTGAAGCTGTTAAAATTGTTTGTCCAGAATGCTGTGGTAGAGGGAATGAAAACTAGGTTCTTTCTAATGTGCCACTTTCACATCCTCACTGCTTCATCTTTTTTATGGCAGAGAATATTCTTCAAAATTTTGAGTGATCCATTCTTTGGCCTCTTCGGTTAGGGAAGGGCTATTTGCAGCTGCTTCAGTCCAGGGCTGGAATAAATTAAACCAGCTGTTTTCAAACTATCTGCTACTGCTAGTCTTCTTACTAGTGGTCTTCTTTTTGAGATGTTTCCTGGAAACATGTATTATACAAAATTCATGTCTCCCACACGCACTTCTTTTTATGGTCTTGCCCTGAGAGGCATAGATATTTTAGAGTAGTGTGAGGTATAACCTGGACCTGAGCTAATCAAAGTCCATGAGTTGGTGCCATTTCATAAGCCATTGGCTGCCAGTCTGTGGCAGGCTTCAAAGAAAAAACCCCAGTTATAATCATTGGGCACAAATACCAGTGCTGGTGCCAGCACATTTGGAAAAAGATGTTCTATATAAGATAGCTTAAGACTCACTGGCTAAGGCCAGTTCTGCACTATACTGTTATAGTGCTATTCTTCCACTTTCAGTATCCTGTGGAATCTCGGGGTTTGCAGTTTAGGGAGGGGCCTTTAGAATTCTCAGCCAAAGAACTCTTTGGCCTCCATAAACTACAAACTCCAGAATTCCACAGGATATTGAAAGTGGAATAATTGCACTATAACAGTGTAGTCTGGAAATGGCCCAAGAATACAAGAATACCTTGTGAACAGTATTCTGTCCACAATAGGATTGAAAAAAATCCATTCTTTTGGCTGCCTCTGGTAAGGGTAAGAATTACCTCCAATTCACCAAGCAGGTAAGATTTCTGAGTAGGCTAGCTGGTATACAGTCCAGACAACATTTTAAACTCTTAAAGTTCTCTTGGTTTTGGTGGGAAAAGGTTAAATCAGCTGGCCTTAAAAGTGCTCAGTTTTAATTTGGATTTTGCCCAAAGTTCTATGTACTTGTTTTGTTTTGCAGCCCATCCAAATTTAAATGGCTTAGAGCACTGGTAAAAACTGCAGCAGGATAGTAATTTTCTGTTGACTTGCTTACAAAGCAGACCCAGAATTCATCCTAGAATTGTTCGCTGTGTGAAGTGTCACACATGCTTGTTGTCATCATTTCCCAACTTATGGCAACCCTAAAGTAACCTATCACAGGGTTTTCCAGGGCTGAGAGTGTGTGATGCACTCCAAGTCACCCAGTCAGTTTCCATGGCTAAGCAGGGAATCGAACACTCATCTTCAGATTCTGTAGTCTAGTGCTCAAACCACTACATTATGCTGGTTTAGGGGTGCTGCCATATCTATAAACAAGTCTAATAAATGTCAGATAATTTAAACCAACATGCACAATGGAAATATTTGGAAAGAATTATAGGAAGGGGGCTATTTACACAACTATGTTGGGAGATCCATACTAGATGGGGTGGGGATTTTGTAGATCAATATTGTGGTAGAGGGTGCCCACAAATTTGTGTGCTTGTGAAATTTCCAGGGTAAGCCCCAAAACTTTCTTTATGTATTTTGGTGGTCTACAGAGATATAATCTCAAAAAAGCTTTTTCTTTGCTTCTCTTCATCCTTTCCAGAATGGGTGAGTTGAAAACAGTTCCTTCATTCCTCTCACTTTTAACTGAACAAAATGAGTACTAACAATGGTCCCAATTGTAACAACAGGAGGCCTCAGTTCTCTGGCTTAGCACCAGCATTTCCTCTTTGCTGTGTCAACTTTAGAGAAAGTGAAAGTATGAGCATGTCTCTTCCTATGAGGGATGTATATGGCAAGAGAGCTGATCCACCTGATTTTATTCCTTTTCAGTGATCTTACCTACAGCTTAGAAAAGTTACTTGGGGGATTACAAGTCTCAAAATGCCCTAGTTAGTAAATTCACTAGCTGTGGGAATGATTCTCTAAAAAGCAACTTTCCCATGATCAGATAGGACATGGAGCAATGGATTCAAACTACAGGAAAAGAGATTGAAGCTAACATTAGGAAGAACTTCCTGATGGTAAAATCAAATTGAGAGTTGAATATGCTGCTTTGGAGTGATGGGGTCTCCGTCTTTGGAGGTTTTTAACCAGAGGCTGGATGACCATTTGCTGAGGGTGCTTTGAGTGTGTATTCCTGCATGGCAGAAGGGGGTTAGACTCAATGGCCCCTGTGGTCTTTTCCAACATTATTATTCTATGATTCTAGGTCATATCTCAGAATCATGTCAGCTGGCTTGGAGTTTCCTGGTGGAGGGCTCAGGATGATATGGATCCCCCTTTGAAGAAAAAAAAAATCAGTGAAAGCATTTAGAGCATATTTTGGGTGTTCAAAACAGCCTAATAAGTGTCATCTCCATAGTCTTTTCAGTGGCAGCATACCAGTACCAACGCTGAGAGAATGGTTTCATTAAGTGCACTGAAGGAAGTCTGGCTGAGATTAGGACTGAATGGAGAATTTGCCAGTGCAACGCTTTGCATATTTGCTTAAATCAGGGGTAGAAATCGTGCAGCTCTCCAGATGTTATTGAACTACAGACTCTGGCATTCCTCACCACTGGCTAATCTGGCAAGCACTGTTGGCATTTAAGGTCCAATAGCATCTGGAGGGTCACATAATTTGTTTTTCTCTGAGGAAAGTATGGATAGGAGCTCAGTCTTAGCTGCTATACTTTAGAGGTAGTAATAAAGAAACACTGGCCATGTTTAGACAGTCATCTCTCTCTAGTTATTCATCTAAGACGTAAAGGAGCATTCTGCCCCCACACACATCTTTTTCTTTTTTGTATTGTTAAGCCAAGCATTCTATCATTAATAATAAATTCTGGGATTTCTCCCTCTGAACTGGGAATAAACCATGGTTCTAAGTTCAGCTTAAAACGGGCTTAGTTGAAAGGGGAAACTGTAGTTAATTAGAGGCTTCTTGGTGTTACTTTGATTACTTGCACTGCCAAGGAAGGAGCAAAAGGTCTGCATACAGAAAGAGGAAAAAGGCTTGTTTATATCTTGGCTTAACCATACAAAATGGGCCACTCAGAGAGCTTAATTTGTATTTCAGATCAGTGAAATGCCATCGAGATATATTTATCCAAGCTGCTTATTCAGATTGCCCACTGTCAGTCACCAAAACCAAATGAATGGATTTCTTTTTAAAAATCCACAGAGTATGAGTTTCTCTTTAGATTATTTTCATTTCCCGATTTTTGTGTTTTGGTCTGTATAAAGATTTTGATTTGAAGCTTTACTCTGTAACTTGTCTGAAAGTCTTAAAACACATGGATAAGGAAAAATGAGTTAGGGCTCAAGATTCAGACATATTTCATGTCATTTTAGGAACTGCTTTCAATTGAAGTGATAAAATTATAAGGTCTAGTAAAGTTAGATCTTAGGCTGCTTAAGTGTGATGGGTATAAGTGGTCTTTCTGGCTTGACAGACTCGGAGGCTGGAAAAGTTGTTTGGACCTGAGCTCCTAGATTCCCCAACCAGCATGGCTACTGGCTGCCTAGGAGATTCTAGAAGTTGTAGTTAAAAAGCAAGCAAACGCACAATCTTATGCAAGCTCTGGATAGAACACAACACTTTTCACATGAGCATTTTAAAGAATCCAAATGTCTGATGGCTTTGGAAGGACTAAGGAGGCATTTCTGCCTCTCTTTCTACACTCAGCTGTTTTTGTCTAATCTCCAATATTTCCTTTCTTCCTCATAGGAAAGGCCTTTGATATTACATATGTACGCCTGAAGTTCCACACCAGTCGGCCAGAGAGCTTTGCTATCTACAAGCGGACCCGGGAAGATGGCCCATGGGTGCCTTACCAGTATTACAGTGGATCCTGTGAGAGCACTTACCGTAAACTCAACCGAGGCTTCATCAGGACTGGGGAGGATGAACAACAGGCACTTTGCACAGATGAGTTCAGCGATATCTCTCCACTGACAGGGGGTAATGTGGCCTTTTCAACCTTGGAAGGAAGGCCCAGTGCTTATAACTTTGATAACAGCCCTGTCTTACAGGTAAGGACGATTGGAATTAGATCAGAGGTTGTAACAGGAATATCTCAGTTCTTGAGAAGCCAAATTTCCAAATTTTCATCACAGTAAATACAATGAGAACCAGGTTTCTCTGTTCTTCTTCCTCTGAGTGACCAAGTGATTGGATCTCAAAATGCTTAGGCTTTTCTTAGTCCACATCTGGGCAACCTGTGAGTTGTAAGCAGCCTTTGAAGGTCTTGAATACATCCCTCATGGTAGCCACTCCTTCTCTTCTCTGCCCCACATCCTAATTTCTGGTGCTGCCAAGTTCATCTGGATGCTGCTTTGCAAACTATGGGGAGGAAGTTTGTGATGGTGAAGATGCTGGATGGCATAGTGAGTCCCTGTACACTGTTCTCCGTGTGTAAATCATTCTCCCCACAACACACCAAACAACTTTTAGGCATGCTAGGGGAGTACAGTTTACATAGGAGGCATCACCCTATGAGGAAAGTTAAACCTGGTCTCCCACCATGCCAATTCTTCATGAACATGTAGTCTGGGTGGGTGAAGGAGACAGGCTGTGTGAATGTGGAGAGGAACTGTGCTTATGTGTGTGTGATAAAGAGACTGTGTGAATGAGGTGGAAGTTGTATGTGAGAAAGAGGGAGGTGAAAGACTGAACATGGGGAGGGGCTGCGTGTCGGAACGCACGTGCACGTGTGAATGCAGAGTATGATGGAAGTGTGCTCACTGTTGCCCTGGCCACTGCCAGCTCCAACTATGCCCATGAGCCCCTGACCCACCACTCACAGTTGCATGAAGCCCTCAGGGGCCAAAAGATTACATTTCCCTGTCTTAGTCATCAGCTTCTCACTGTGCATTGCTATAGAGTAGTCACTCAAAAAGGCTGCATTAGTATAGGGAGAGTTTAAATCCATTTCTGGTGTGTAAATGGAACAGCTTATGGAGACAGTTAAAGGAGATTCTGTCCCTCCAGGCAAATTGGGAACAGACTCAGGTCTAGACCCCCAGATGTCGTTTCTCACAGGTCTTGCTGCTCTTTTCTTGAAATGAACATGGATTGTGAAATAATAATTGACAGGTTGAATAAGGTACATAGAAAAGACTAATTAGGAAGTGAGGGGAATCTTGGAAATTTGTTCCTTTGGTTTCTATTTTTTTTGGTCCACAGTCCAGTCCAGTCCATAGGGGTGGAAACTGCTGCTAATTTTTTTTCCAGTCAGATTTATATCACCTCACACCTCTTAATAAGGAAATGAGGCATCTTCCTTTTCAGGGAAATAAAGCTGTTGTGCTGCATTGTTGTGATGTTTGTCTTTGGACCCACCTGCTTCCTTTTCATATTACGGTCAACATAGTTTCAAATTACTTTTGCATGAAATGAGCAGGGAAAAAAAACCCTGAGTGCCGTGAACATGAGGCCTCTGCTAATGTATATTCCAGTGGTTTTCAAACTGTGGGGCAGGACTGTAAGGGAGGGCATGATAGTTGTTCAGGGGTAGGGAAAAAAGGTCGCTTGGAAATACAGCAAATGTGAAAAAGGACAAGGCTGAGTGTGTGCTCTGTTGAGGATTGATTAGTCTCTGCAAAAGAGCGACACAAAGCATCTTCCACTGTTATGCCTTCCTCCAACCTCAGATACAGCAAAAATCAGCTTCTCTTTTTTTCATGCCTTTCCCACTCATCTTCTCCAAATGTCCTGCCGTTGGCAAGCAGGCACATGCCCCTTAGTGACTGTGAGAATTCAGTGTTAAAACAGCGTTGCAGTGATGTAGACTCAAGTTGATAGACTCAGTCTCAAGTCGGACTTAAGTTGCTTCAGTGACTCGACTTGGACTCGACCCGGTCATAAATGATGCACTGACTTGACTCAACCCGAGACTTGTATATTTTTGATGACTGACTTGCTGCCCTTGGTTCAGTAACATAATGCATTCATCCAGAAACATTACAACGTTCAACAACGCCTCCATCTCTTTTTGCCTATTAGTCACATGACAATCTCTCTCAAACCCAAAGTGTGGGTGCATTTCTCAGAGGGGAACAGCAAATAGGTTAGGCAATGGGCTTGAGGCAGGGTTGAGGTCTGCTCAGCAGCCTGTCCCTGCTGCATATCAGAGGAGCCTTCTAAAATATTTCCTAAGAGCAAAAGACATGACTCACCTGCAGAACGCTGGGTGCATTTCTCAGAAGGGAACAGCGCATGTGTGAGGCAACGGGCTTGAGGAGGAAGGATCCTTCCTTAAAGCTTTAGAATCTTCAGTAATGGAGAGTAAGATAGGATCCTGTTCCCCACTTCTGCAGATGGCAAAATTGCAGAGGTAGAGAGCTGACTCTGCTTAAATGGTTAAAACTGAATTTATTTCACTCTATCCAATAATTCTGAAATTTTGGTTGGGGTATAAAGTGAGCTTCCAGACTTGAGACTTGACTTGAAAGTATCTTCAAGGGCTTGACACTTGACTTGAGGCTTGGAGTAAAAGACTTAAATACATCACTGCAGGGTTGTGTGTGTGGCACAACAGGCACGTGGGGGGGGGGGGGACAGAGGGGGTAGGATAGGACACGGGGGAAGGGTGATCTATTCAGTACATCTGAATTGAGGCTCCAAGTGTTGAAAGAAGAGTCAAATTTGGCTCTTTGTTTTAAAGAGCAGAGAATGTTACTGGTGGACCAGTTAATGCCTGCTTCCCTTGTGTGATAGTAGGTCTGCAAGAATGATAAAGAAAGGAATCTGGAAATTTAAATGAAGCATTCACATAGATATGCTACAGTATCTGTGTTCTACATACAGCTGTGGCTCTGTGACTGGAAAACTTCAAACAAACCAAGTCTATGTGTATGTGTTTGCATGTGTGCATGTATTTTTTAAAGTTTTTCTTCTCCCCAAACCTCCTGGATTCAGATCTGTAAAACATTGCAAATCATTTGAAAGGAAGGAAATGAATAACAAGACTTCCAAAATACTACTGTATTTTTGCAAGCTGATAACTTGAAAAATTGTTTTGCTATAGGAGTGGTTCAGATGTAATATTAAACACAATTACCTCCTTCAGCTTAGCTAGACCCTTGGACTCTCTTGCTCTGAATGTGTGGCAGGGGGAGCTATCTGCTTTGGAGGCAACTGTAATTTGTCTTTCCCCCTCAAATTAGAACAGAACAGAAGTAAGGAGATGGAGGTGTTTATATTTGGGTGTGGAGGTAGAAGGGATACACCCAGAACTGAGCATACAGTGCCAAACCATAGTTTGACAGGAGATCTGAGTGAGGCTTTCTGAACTGTGTACTGGACAATGCAGTATATACATAACTGGTTATGATAAGCTTTTAGCTACAGTTTCTACACTTCAGTTATGCTGATCATGTAAAGTAAGGGGTGAGTGGAAATAGTATGACACAGACATAAGTTGAAAGCAGTTGTGGTGGGGGTTCTTTTTTCTAAACTTTGGTTGGTGCGCCCACAATGCTTGACTGTACATATTCTCATTCACAACTTGAAGTTGCTGTAACATGCTTAGTGATGGAGTTGCATTTGAAAACAATCCAGAAATAACAGTCTACTCGTTTACTTTTTTTAAAGTTTTTTTTTTTATTGATGCGTGCACTTCCTGTTAACATTGGGTGTACTGGCTTTTGGTCTACTTCTGGGTCTGAGTCAAATGGTTGCTAGCAACTTTAGGTTCCTAAATAGTTTGCAGCCTGGATACTGAATGTACTGTTTCTTCCCATTATATCCTGCCCACTCACAAAGGTCATTTGGAGTGGTCTTCTTGTAATTACAGCCCCTATCTGAAGCTCAGTTGGTGGGAATCTCAGAGAAACACTTTTCCAGTTGTGGCACTCAACTTCCGGAACTTCCTGTCGTGGCAGACCCATAAGTTCTCCTTTCTGTAGCATTTCCAATATGTCCTGAGAACAGGGCTCTGATCCTGCTTAGTTTTTGTTGATTCCTTCTGTTTATTTTTTTTTAAATAGCATTTGTGATGTTGGTATTTTTTTTCCAGCTATTCTCCTGTTATTTAAATTTTTTTTACGATAGTGATGTTTTAAAGAATGCTTAAATTGGCTGCCTCCAGTTGTTTTGCCTTGACCTAGAAAAATAGAATACCGATCTTCCTAATAAAATAATAAAATATTCACTAGCTTGTTAATGTAAATGACTGTAGCTAAATTAGTTGGTATATAGAAATGGGGAAATTCCCTTTACCTGGTACTTGGATGGGGAAATTCCAAGGAATACTAGATGCTGTGGGCTGTATTTTATATTACTGAAAATCTTATGAAATTCACGAGATTGCCATAAGTCAGCAGGTGACTCGAAGACATGTACCCACATGATTTAGATGTTGAGATCCAAATTGGATCTTGTTTACTTGCTAGAAAAATGTAAATCTAACGAGAGTCTTAGGCTTTCTCCTTCACTCTATTCTGTTGGGACATGGACATGGACATGAAATTCTCTGTCATTCTGCAAATGAGTTTAACATCAGAGAGATTCCATGATTGAATAACTTGATTTGTCTTAACTTTCTATGTGTTTTTCTATCCTTCTCAACCCTCAAGGTATTTTTCTCCTAGACTCTCACTTGGAGAACAATGTTGTTTGTGTGTATTAAAGTTTTCTGCATCTTGTCTGTTTTATTACTGTTTTCCCATCTAGGAGTGGGTAACTGCCACTGATATCAGAGTAAGCCTCAATCGCCTGAACACCTTTGGAGATGAAGTTTTTAATGATCCTAAAGTTCTCAAGTCCTATTATTATGCAATTTCTGACTTTGCTGTGGGTGGTAGGTAAGTAATAATCTACGCTTAATTGTTGTTTTAATGGTTTAAATAATTATTCACTTAGGACTCTGGCTTTTATGGTATCTTCTGTCTGTGGCAAGTTATTTTAATGTGTGTGTTCGTCTGAAATGGTGGCATCATTAACCATCTGCCATTGAATCTGTATAGCTATATAAAAGGCCCAAAAACTGTTTGTAAAATCATAGAAATGTAGAGTTGAAAGGGTCCCCTTTGGTTATCTACACCGATTTCCTGTAAGTGCAGGGATCTGCAACTAAATTTCCATTAACCTTAGTGCATCTTTCATTTTTAATGTGTGCTGGACAACAAGCTCAAATAGAATATTTATCAGGTTCAAAGGTGCTTTGCCATTGTTCAATTCTGTTGACATTTACTTTAACCATAGCAAATGAGGATTGCCAGTGAGTTAAAAATGAGGCATGGTGAATTTATCTTTATGGAGTCAGTATAATTTTTTAGATAAGAAGGGGAAAAAAAACTTTTGAATTTTCTTTTAATTGTGGCTCTCTGTCTTATTTCTGGCTCTGATTTAATCTGCAGATTGTCTGTAAAAGTTTACTGTTAATTTCTCAGATGACTTCATGAGCATTGTATGCATAACTTAAAACCTCATGTCTGTTTCCCAACAAGTATTATGCTGTGTCACCACAGGACTAGTTAGCTTGTTTTAATTTTGAGGAACCTTATATTTGCTTTCAGTTCATTTGGGGACCTGGATGTGTCACTCCCCTTCAGCCTCCATTCGCTAATTCTAAAATAAGAATTCTAGTTCTCTCACAAAAATTTGTGACTGCTGAATGTGTGAAAGTTCTTAGCCTGATTCTCAATTTCTGTATAAATGATGAATATTTCTAGGAACAATATAATGAAATCCTCTTATTCAGACAGTTAATTATGAAAACCTTAACAGTCCTCTGCATTTATGTCCCTCACCAGCAGCTAATCTCAAAATATGTACACAGAGGCAGTGAGACCAGGAAGTAAGGAAAAAGAGTTTTATTTACAAGTTAATTTACAAGTTACGGACAGGCTGCTTGGCTGGCCAATAGTGCCAAGAGCCATGAGCACAATTAGCAGGGTGATTTTATAGCATTTCTGACACACGAAGACATTTCCTCTTGCCCCTCCTTCAAAGTTGTTTACATTCCAGAAAAAGCAACAAAGCACACTGTGATCTAACCTTGTAATGAAGACAGGAACTCTGCTGAGCCTTCACCGTTATCTTACTAGCAGAGCACAGCATCTTGCAAGAGAAACATATTCTGACTTGCTTGACACACACTTTTGGAGGATTTCTTTTAACACTTTTATAGAGTCTTAAGGCTACCTAGACTGACCCTCCTTCAAAGTCTACTTCATTATAGGCTTGAGCAAGGTGAGAAGGCATAGTGACATAGTCTTCCTCTGTTCTGTCACTGCTGAATGAGCCAAACATGACCTAAATTAGGAACAGAGTATAAACCCCTCTCCGATGTGGTTCTGTGGCAGCTCCCATGAACACTCAGCATTGGCTGTGCTAATTAGGATGGATGGGAGTTGCAGTCCACTCACATCTGGGAAGGGCACATATTCACCAACTCTGGCCTAAGGACTCTTTAAACTCTGCCACCCACTAAGAACAGCATTAGAAGCTTGACAGAGTACTGCTTCTGCACCTCAGCTGCTCAGATCCTTTTGTATTAGCCTTATGTGTGGTGTAGCAGAAATGTGTAAGTAAAGAAATCTGACCCAACCATTTTTTTCTTGGGATTGGGAGGTCAGAGTGTATAGCATTATAGCCCTTTGTTTACACCTGAGTAAGCTTCTGAGGGTTCATTATAGAACCAGCATCCTGATTAAAGCACCCTCTGTGGCATTTACACTCTGGAGCAGAGTAAATTTAAATAGGCTTTGCCCATGTCTTGGCTCATTTAGGAGAAATAAGCTGCAGTTCTATAATGGGAGCCGATTTGTTGTTGTTGTGTGTCTTCAAGTCATTTCTGAGTTATGGTGACCTGGGTTTTCTGGGGCTGAGAATATATGATGCACCCAGTGGGTTTCCATGGCCAAACAAGGAATTGGACCCTGGAATCCAGGGTTGTAACCTGATGTTCAGACTACTACACCATGCTTAGGAGTCCCCATATACTATCCTGGCATGCAAGCTGCCAGTTGCATGTCTATAATTGCAGTCTTCATTGGGAATGTAAAGCTGTGGTTCCCGAGTAATACTGAAGTACATTGAACATTGGGGGAGGGCTGGAATTCTTATTTAATTAGATCCCTAGTCACTACTGGAGCTTAGGGAGGTTACTTTTTTGACCTCAGGTCCCAGAATCTCCCAGAGATTCTGGAAGTTGCAGGCCTCCAGAAGTACATTTTTCCAAGCTCTGCCCTCAGCTAGGTATCACCTGTCACTGAGATGAAACAGAATTACTTCTTCAGTTCATTGTATTAAAGAAGTACTCACTCTAAGCAGAATATTCTCCCTCACAGAAGAACAGCCATGGCCCAGGAGTCCCTCCAGTGTGAGTCAGTCTGTGGTCTTCTGGGTAGCATGGTCTTGCTTTGGCATAAGACAAACATGTTACTGTTGTTCCTGCTTTTCAGGTGCAAATGCAATGGCCATGCAAGTGAATGTGTAAAGAATGAATATGGAAAACTTTCCTGTAATTGCAAACACAATACCTTTGGGGTTGACTGTGAAAAGTGCCTCCCTTTTTACAACGACCGGCCTTGGCGAAGAGCAACAGCAGAGAGCGCCAATGAATGTTTGCGTAAGTGTGTGTTGGGGTTCTTCTTAAATAATCTGGCTTTGTTTAAGAAGAAAAAGCTTCCTGCCAATTATTTCACCACCTCCTCCTGTCAAGTGGGTGGTAGCCAATTTTAAGACTCTTCAGTGTGTTTTCTTCCTTTTTCCTCCTGACAGGCTCCAGTTGCTTCCTGCCTCTGTCATCCTGTATTAATGCAGGAGGTTAACATGTTTTTAACCCTAACCCCGCATATCTTTGTTTCATGTTATCTTTTGGCACATGGTACACAGTAGAAATTTCTTAGGCCTTGCAGAATGTTGGATAATTCTTCTCTTAGTATCTCAAATCAAGACCATACTAGCTACTGCTGGTTCATTATCTATAGTCATTGTTGGGTTACGTAGCTGTTTATCCAAATTGCAAAATGAAAAATGTATTTCTCATTAATGTGTTGTTGATTTAGTATAAACCTCTTGACTCGACCAATTATCACCTAGAGACTGTGTTCTACGTGCCAAAACAAATAGACAAGTAATCTGTTTCAAGGTGACCCAAATCCTGCAAGCACAAACATAAAAACCTGCAATCTGCGTGACTGCTAGTAGTAGCTAATATATGTGCCATAGGAGGGGTTATGCATTTCTCCTTAGTGTGCCCAAAGCAGAAATGTGCAACTCCTCTTCTTTTGCACACACATTATTTGGCAACTGCTAGTCTTCAAGGTGAGGCAAAGAGCTAGGCCAGTCATTAAAGTCTTTCCTCTTGAATTCTTACAGGAAATCCCCTTTGGCTGCTGACACTTCATTCAATGTTGGGCTGCATATTTCCAAGCACATCTTTGCAGACGTTTCTAGAACAGTGTCTTTGTTTTTTGTTTTAAATGAAAGCTGAAATTTTCAGGAAGCTGAACCCTGTGGTAGTTCTAAATTCTGAAGCCTATGCTTCTTTTGAACTTGTGAAGAATTGTGATATGCACACAGTCCTGATTATGTCTTCAAAATATTCTGAATATAGAATGTGAGGTGATTTGAGAAATGGATAGTATATTGGATTTCTTATCTTTATACTGGTTGAAACATTGATAAGTTTAGTTTAAACTTATAAGGTATGGTTGTTTCCCATGGAACTGCTGTGAGCCCAATGCTGGAAAAGCTTTCACTAGTCAGAGTGCTGTTGAGATGAATCAGTAAGACATTAATGAGAGATGTGCCTATCAAAATTAGCCTTGGTATGCAGAGCTTTACAACATCCTGTATGATACAGGAGAGCGGGCTGTTTCTTCCAAGACATCTTGCATCTGTGCTATTTCAAAGGTTCCTGAATGACTCCTTTTCTGTGGGAGGAGGATTGATAACTCCATAAAGTGTTCACAGATGGCCTGCGCTTGAGTTCAGTTGAGTTCAAGACGGCAGTGTGGCAATTCCTCTCTGAACAGCTGGAAACTCTGCCTTCCATAAGTTTGGGACTACTGTTCCCACCATCCATTACCCTAAACCTTGCTGAGTGGGACAGTTGGGAGATGTAGGCCAAAATGTCTGTAGGAATAAAGGTTATCCACCCCTGTCCTTAGATGTAGTAGAGCAGGACCATAGTGAAGGCGGGAAGCCTGTTCTAAGGTGGTTATTTGTTTCTTCCATGCCTTTCTTGGGAATTAATTTTTTGAACTAATCATATGAGACAACCTTCCCCTCAAAATGAGACGAAAGGTCTTGATAAAAGCAACATCTTTTTCTTAATTGATGGGACACACACACTCACACATGATCTGTATCTTTGTGACCTATGAATTTGCTCTGTAGACTTTTGGAGCAGGCATTTGTTTTGGATGCAATGGAATCTCTGCTTGATGTTTCAAGAGATTGCAACTGAGAAAAATTATTGCACTGAAATGTCTTCCTTTATCTTTGGACAAAAGTGCACGTTACAAAAAGAGCAATGTCAAGCTCTATAGTCTTTCCTAGTGCAGAACACAACTTATTGTATGTACTGACAACATCATGCTGAGCATTTTTTTTTTTGCTCTGTTATTAGCTCTGTGTAATGTTGTCAGGCTATATTCAGAGTGGAGGGAGAGACTGGCAATTTTATGCAGGACTGCAGCTGTCTTTAGTAAAAGCTCTGTGTTCCTGTACATATTATAATTCTGTTCTTAAGACTTTCAAGGTTTCTGAAACTGAAAGGTTGAGATCAGGAAAATGACAGGACTAAAATCTAGGGTTCCAGATGCAATTAACTGTTTTTCAAAGACAAGCAGCTAATAAGGATTCACTCTTCTTCTGAGATACAGACCTGAAACTCCAGAAAGTACTGGAAGAAGCAGCATTCAGTATTGGTCCTTCAGATCAATGTCTGGAACAATCTTTTGTCAGGCAAGAAGAGCAGAAGAAGGAAGGAAGAGCACTTCTGCTAACAATCTTCCGTGCCCATTCACTATTTTCTTGTATAGTTGCAAGATGCATGGCATATAAGAACTTTGTGTACATATTGGCCAAGCAGGTGGTTGGTGGAGGGGAGTGGGGGCAGGTCCTGGACAGTGGAAAAAGGGTCCAAATTCAGAGATTGCAAGACAGTATTACCTGGAAGGTTGGGTATAAATTTTAATACAGAAAAAAAAAACAGTTTGAAAAACACTCATAGGATAAACTGTCATGCTATGTTCAGATCTCACTGGTTGTAAAACTAAAAACTTCTGCTAACCACCAGTATGGATGGCAGACGAGGCTTTAATTCATCAGTGTATGCCATTTTTTCATGCCATTCAGATGTGAGAATGGTGGGTAGGCGATCTCATCACAATACCACTGTGCAGTATCTTTCACTTTCCTTTGCTGAATTAGTCCAGGATGGCATGTTTACTTTCTGAATTTTGGTGATTCTTCTGAGAGCTCCTGCCCTGCCAATTTAACTATTAATTATAATATTGTTTTAGAAAATCTTGGTGCATCCAAATTTGCTTCTGTGCCATGATACAATTGCCCACATCTTGCAGTTTTTGAAGGCACAGCTTAGCACCATGGCCTTGATGTACAGTATCGTTCCCCTCATGGAGAGAGGAAAGGGGGCTCTGTGGAATACATCCTTTTCCCCCCACTGTGGATCCCCTTCTTGGAAAAGTTACTTTTTTGAATGACAATTCTCAGAATCCTCCAGCCAGCCAGCATGGCCACTGTTCCTGGCTGTCTGTGTGAACCCATGACTTGACTTGAAAGCCTGGCAGAACATGTTTGATAACTGTTGTACTACTTTGTGTCCTAGACATGAGCAATTAGGTTTGTCTGCACTGTGGAAAGCTGAAACTCTTCCCCCACCCACACAATGCAGCTGAGGGCGGCTGGTCTCACCGTTATCTTTCTTGCAGTTCGCATGCCAGAGAACAGTGTAGCTGTGTGGGAGGGCTGTGGGAAGGGTAGGAACTTGAGCACAGCTGGAAAGGCAGCCGGGTGGAAAATTGAGTACATCCAGCAGCATTTTCCAGTTGCAACACTGTGCCCGTATGCTGGCTTTTCTCTAACAGCAGATTGCTTCTACTTCCTAGAACAATTATCACTCTCTTAGGGAATGTGAGCTCCATCAAATCCATTCTAGTTTGTTCTTTAATTCGTGCACAGCTTTTCATGTCTTCTCCTGTACTAGTTTTGCCCTTAGTCTGCCTGAATTTGGGAGTAGTAAGATACCAGGGACTTAGAAACATTGCTGTTCTGGACCATGTAACCCAGAATTGCAACTTTTCTAAGCGTTGTGCAACACTGGGAAGACAGGCTGAGGTACAGGCCTGCTGGCCACTTGTCAGCGTGTGGCCTGGGAGCTCTGTACAGGCTTTCTTTTTGGGAACTGTCCTCTCGTTCTAAAGAAGCACCCCTTCCTTACACGTTGGCCTGTTCCCTCATGTAAGCCAAGCCTCAGACAAAGGGATCGCTTAACACCCTCCTGGTGTGAAAACTTTGGCAGAATTCTCCCTTATGCATCCAAAGTGTTGACTCCCATGTTTTGACTTGAGCTCAAGAAGTGGGAGCTGATAACTGGAGGTGTGCAGAGGGGGGAAACTTTTCTCTGCTTTTTGCATGGGTGGAGTTGGTTGGTTGAACAGCTGTTTACATTTGCTCTAGCTCACATGGGTATTGGTGGGGAAAGTTGGCCTGTCAGTTCTTGCTTAGCCCAAAATACAAGCTGCCCTTCTGCCCCTAAATAATTATCCAAAATTCTCTGCCGCAGCTACAGATTCACATGTTGCAGTGCAGAGGCATTACTAATACTCTCTGCAGGTGGTATTTGTGATGACTCCCTGAACTAGCAGAAAGGAAACCATATGTTCTAACTTTAAAAGCTGAATTCTAAAGAAGAATGATATACATTTGGCCCTCCGTACTCATGAATTCTGTATCCACGGAGTCAACCAAACATGGATTGAAAATATCCCCTGCCTCTGACAAAAAAAATCCAAAAAGCGAACTTTGCTTTTGCCATTTTATATAAGGGACACTATTTTACTTCACCATAATGGGACTTGAGCATCCAGGAATTTTGATAATCCATGGGGTGTCTCAGACAGACTCTAGCGGACACTGAGGGCCCACTGTAGAATGATTCCTTGTTTTGTATAGGATAGAGATATTGCATAGAAGGAATCTCTGTTTTTGGTATGGCTAAGGCAGAATCTTGTCTGAAAGAGCAAGCACCTATTCTGTTACCTCTGAACAGGCAGGAACAATTTCTTATGTTTCTGACCTCTTTTTGTTTCTGACCCATTCATTTTTATGCAATAATCTGCATTCATTTTGGATGTAAAAATGCAGACTGTTATAGTCATGATAATGTTTGTTTCAGGATCTATTGCCGTTGAGGCTAGTTGCGAGAGGAGTGGGAATAGAAAGAGTTTAAAGGAAATCTGCTTTATTATTGAACAAATATATGTTTATGCCTTTCTCATAGCCTGTAACTGCAATGGACGATCACAGGAGTGTTATTTTGATCCTGAGCTGTACCGTTCCACGGGCCATGGTGGTCATTGCACTGGCTGCTTTGGTAACACGGATGGACCAAATTGTGAAAGGTGCCGGGAGAATTTCTACCGTCTTGGCAGTGAGGAAGCATGCCTCCCATGCAACTGCAACCCTGTTGGTGAGTAGTAGGGATTCTGAATTTCTGGGTACTTTTTAGTTCTTAGATGACATAGATGACAGTACATCGTCATGCTTTTGCTGCTCCTCCTCATTTTGAAAGACTGGAAAGAGGGAGTTCTCAGTATACGTACAGCTTCAGCAAATATCTGTAAAATGTACCCATTAAAATAATAAGTGTGTGATGTGATGTGAGCTCTAAGTGGAGCTCAGAAATATTGAATTACAAGTAACTAGTTACCTTGGAGATTAACAAGTGTGGAACAAAGGCATATTCCAAAAATGAAGTTAAGTGAAAGAGGAAACTACTTTGTTGGCATTAAGAATAATAGTTTCTGTTTACTTTCAAAGTTACTTTATGGGCATTTTTACAGATATTTGGAAAGGGGAAAAATCTGAAGCTTTCATGCCATAATTTTATGAATCCTAAGGATTTTTTTTCCAAAAACTGGCAAGTAATTAAAAAAAATCAATGCAAGAAGCAATACCAGTTATCTTTCTAGCACCATCACAAGTAGCGATAATAGACTACCTGTCGAACACTGCAATGAGTATTGGGAACAAGTTACTTTTTGAGTAAATATCCAAGCTTTGGTCCTAGGTCTACTTTATCAAAAGCAACAGCAAAATGGCTATGAATATAATAGATGTGATATGTATGGGAAAGAGAGCCAATGGGGCTGGATCACCCTGCATCAGGGGCACAGGGTACGTATTTTGAAAGATATGGCCCTGGGTCACCAAGGTGTGTGTCACATCTTCCTGAAGTGAAGAGTTTAAACTTTTTGCTGCTCCAGTGTCTTCAGTGTTTGGCATACAGTGCAGGTTTATCTCTTCTTTGTTGTTCCCTCAGTTATTCTGTGTTTTGCTCACTCTGGCAAGTATGACCAATAAATAAAGTTTAGTCTTGGGTGTTAACTCAGTTTGTGTGTGTGTGTGGGAAAGAGAAATGGGGGTATGTATATAAATTTGTGCACTCAGAACATTAACACAAAATATCCATGGTTTTTGAAACCAAGTTCACAGAGTAATCTCCACCTCTAAGTTAAAGTGTCCAAACTGAAACATCAGCTTAAACTGTGACTTGTGTTTCTCCACCAGAATAGGGCTCTAATGAAGCTCCTATTTTGGCTTTTGCGCCTCGATATGAACAGTCCAACAATGAAGACAGATTTAGCTCAGTCGTTCAGAGTAAAATTAGAAGGCTTGATAAGGAGCATTAAAATCTTGCAGTATATTCCATGACACACAGGCAGCCAGTACATATTCAGAGTGTGTGTGTGTGTTTGTCTTGATGTAAGATGATATATTCGTCTGAGTAATTGTTTCTAAATAATTATAAGCCAGACAGAAGAATGTTGACTGTATATGGTAAAGGCTTTTATTAGCTATTCGTTGCTAAATGCTTCTGTTTTGTTTAATCCTTCTTCAAACCTGTGGGTTTTGTTCTTTTTGCTTAGCCTGAAGGGGAGGAGGCTGTTGTTTTTTAAGGGAAAACTTAGCTTTTTAATTAGGAAGATGTAGCTTTTAAAAGGGAACATGTAGGCAATCAATCAATTAATTAATTAAGCAACTGACACCTCACTATTATATATCTGTCCCCTATTGTAGACGACTGTAAGGTTCTTTTTAAGTCTATAAAGTGAAACGTAGTATAGAAATTTTCTCAAGTAAATAAGACTTTTAAAAACCAAACTAACAAGTTTGCACTGCAGTTTTAGAAGTGTTTCTGTGATATGTATCTGTTAGCATTGGACCAGTTCATCTGCTTTTGACTTTCAGAGTCTTTAATGTAGCAGTTATCATGTGGGGTGCCTAGGTCATATCTGCTTCAGTTCTTCTGCTGCCTGGATTGCATTCACCAAAGTAGAGATGAAAATGGTGTGGAGATATGGCATATTTGGCCACAGAGCGTACTGGCAGTCCATTTTACTGGGTTAGTCACATCACAATTTATTTAGTTATCAAAGTTTATCTGGGAAGACTCATGTTTGGCAAGTAGAGTAGCACCAGCATTATTTTAGAACTTGCTTTTCTCATCATGGGAGACTCTAAAGTTGATAGCGATAAAGTAATGGAATGAGAAGTCAGGCAAACACATCACTGGTGGCCTCTTGGGCAGTGAAGGTGTATACAGGCTTCTGTGAAAACTTCTAGGTTTGTTTGGTGGTATTTTCCCTGGTTCTCATCAAGCCAGCAAATTGTGCTGACAGGTGGGATCTTACATGATGAATGCCTGTTGCAGTGCAGAAACGCTCTTTACATGTTGGAGAATGGCTTGGCTGGAACAATTTTTTTCATCCAGGTTTTTTAAATGCGCAGGTTTGTTTGTTTACCTACTCATTTATTTTCATATAGAGCATTCTGTTGCTTGAATGCCTATTCAAACTGTGTCTAAACCCAAGAAGTAAGGATTTGTTTTGTGCATTTACTAGATTCCATACTCTTCTTGCTGTGTTTTACTGTCAATGTTACAGCCCATAACAAAGTAAAGAAAAGCAGTTTTGGAGGGGTTTTTCCCCCTTGCTGCTTCCAAAGAAAGTTAAATAGTGTGGTAGTGATGTTGTTTCTGTGTCTTTTTATGTTACTAGTGCTGGCTGAAATGCAAAACAAGAGAATAAGGCGGGGGGCATAGATAGAAAGAGTACTTGATCCTAAAGGTTCCAAATTAAAACTAGAAGACATTGGGGATAAAGTGGATGTTGAGAAGGCAAGTAGAAATCCAGCACTTATTGTTTAGATGTTTATGACATTCCTGACTATCAAAGGCACTGTATAAATGCTCAGCATTTAAATATTATGTCATTGCAGCTTGAATGCAGCAGCTTGCCTAAGCCTGAAGCTTAGGTTGGAAATGTTAAAGCTATTAAACTTTGTGTATACAGTCAGCCCTCCACATTTGTGGGTTCGACATTCACGGATTTTATTATTTGCAAGTTTCTCCAACCCCTTGCCCCCCACCTCAGGTGCTTGCTGTTTGGGGAAGTTTCTTTCTTGGCGGCTGCAATCAGGCTGTGAAGCACTTTAAAAACCTGCCTCCAGTTCTCCTCCTCCTCCTCCTCCTCCTCCTGCACCAGCCACTGCCTGGCCAGCCAAGGACAGCTGAAAGCATGATTTCTCAGCACCACGAGCCCTCTCCCAAAGCCCTCCATACACCCAAGGAAGGAGATGGGCAAGAGAGAGAAGTACAAGTCCACTATGCCAACCATCTCCTTTCCCTGACTTGGTTTAGACCTTGGGTACCCGCTCTTCTCACCTGTGCCTCAGCCTTCCTCCCACAGACACACACATTGTGATTTTGCAAATTTTTCACCTTTGCAAGGGTCCTGTGCCCCTAACCCCAGCAAATGTGAAGGGCCAACTGTATAGCACATAGTTGCACATTTGACATCAGATTGTTTAATCTGGATTATCATCACGGTAGTCCTGGAGCGTTACAAAAATAATATGTTATTGTGATCTTCTCAACCTGTGTTAAAGGCTTGTTCTCTTTCTTTAGAAGACAAATTGAAGAACAGCAAAAATATGTGGATTTTTTTGTCCTTTTTTTTCACATTACCAATCTCACTTTCACTTTCTCACTTACAGGCTCTCTCAGTACACAATGTGACAACTATGGACGGTGCAGTTGTAAACCTGGTGTGATGGGTGACAAATGTGACAGGTGTCAGCCTGGTTTCCACTCTCTCACAGAGGCTGGTTGCAGGTAAAAGATTATGAAAAAGATGAGAGTGTCATTGTATTCTCCTGAATCTGAATTTCTTTATTTTTCTAATGATTCCAATTAAATTTCTCTTCCTTTAGGCGATGCGCTTGTGATCCTGCTGGCAGCACAGATGAGTGCAACATGGAAACAGGGCGTTGCACCTGTAAGGACAATGTGGAGGGGTTCAATTGTGAGAGGTAATATTGACTTGTTTTGTGTCAGGATATTTGACATTGGACATTGGCCAGTTTATAGCCCCCATGTTACCATTGTTCTATTCAAGGAGCCCATATCTGCACAGATTGGGCCAATGCTATGTTATTTTCACAAAACTCTTGTAAGATGAGAGATGGTGACTTATCCAATGCCGCCTAGTGAATTTCCTGGATTAGAACAGATCCCACTTGGCCTTCTCTCAAACAGCTGATGATCTTACCAATTTGTATCTGATCTAGGGGACTCCGATAAAAGTTTTCACAGAAAAAATTGCCTCATGTTTGTGGTGAAGGAGGAATTTGGGGCCCTGAAAAAGGGACCATTTTGGAAACATGGGGTAAGAAGTTTGCTGATGGATTCAGAGGCAGCTTCGCTGTTGACAGTAGTCACAATGTTTGTCTTGCTTTGTTTTCACTTTGCTGCCCAACTTGGCAGCAGTAGAATCCTCCGTGGTTCATTGTCTGATTTGCTTTTTTGTGGTAGCCATGTTTGCTGTGGAAAAAACAATATGCACTTAATTACTTAGGACAGATGCATCTCTTTAGTCACCTCTGTACACATTTGTGCGTACATATTGGTTGCAACTCTCATAGTAGTATCCCTTGATAATGGCCATGGCAAAAACAATTGCAATACACAGGGAGGAGCCACTGGGTGACCTCAGGCAAGTCACATTCTCAGTTTTAGGGAAAGGCAAAGGCAACACATTTTGCCAACAAAACCCTCATGATAGGTTTGCCTTAGGGTTGCCACAAGTCTGTTTCAAAGGGGAGAGATGTGATGGCTAGAAAAAACCTCCCCTGACAGTGACACTTTGTTGATTTGTGCCTTCACGTCACTTCTGACCTATGGCGGTCCTAAGGTGAACTTCTCACAAGCTTGGTTTTTTTTGGGGAGGGGGATAAGATTTGTTCAGAGAGGTTTGCCTTTGGCTTCCTCTGAGGTTGAGAAAATGTGACTTGTGACTTGTCCAGGGTCACTCAATATCTGAGCAGGGATTTGAGCCCTAGTCTCCAGGAGCGTTTAATAAATGAACAAATATTTTAATATTTAAATCTAAATTTAAATATTTAAATCTTGACTTAAGTCTTGGGGATCCCCAGCAACAAATTATCTTTACAGGGGGTCCCAGATAATGAAAAAATTAAAAACCACTGCTGTAATATATTCAATAGTCTATCTGCTGCACCGTGCAAACAAGGCAACTTCTGCTTTACGTTACGTCAGTCTCAGCTAATGAAAAGATTAAGAACCACTGCTGTAATATATCCAGTACTCTATCTGCTGCACCACTCAAATAAGGCAACTTCTGCTTTACATTACTCCTACTCGCATCATTTTTTCCAGGTGCCAGCTATTGCTTTACATGAAAGGATAGTAATTAGAATGTAGCTCTGACACTGTTCCGATGCTACTTGTATGGGGGTGAGGAGGCAGAAGAGGAATGTGGGGGAGAGTCACCTGAATTAGACTTTTGGTATTTTCTTTTCTTTTTAGATGCAAACCTGGCTTTTTTAACCTGGATTTCAGCAATCCTAGGGGATGTACCCCCTGCTTTTGTTTTGGGCATTCATCTGTCTGTACTAATGCCAATGGGTACAGCATCTACAGAATTACCTCTAGTTTTCAGAGTGGTAAGTTCAAATAAGATTTGCAGTATGCTATTCATACTATAAATCATTAAAATAATTTATTTTCATTTAATATAGACATTGGTACTTTCCATATCTACTACAATGTAATACACTTCATGTTCTGGCCATACAAGTGAAGAAATCACAGCTATTGTAAATTAATGAGATGGAAGCCAGACCAAATAAGGCTATGCAGCAAATTAATGTACAGTCCTAATGTCAGCAAACTAAACTGGGTAAACAGTTTGGAGAATATGCTTTGTAACTGTACATCCTAGCAAGATGTTCTTAGAAGGAAAAAGCTATCATAAAATGGGTGAAATTTTACAATCTTCTGGTCTCTGATTTAGGTTGCTTTAGTAGCACAGCTCAGGGTTCACTGACGTACATGCTGGATCATTCCTCACTCCAAACAGCTTTATTTGTTCTCCAGTGACATTTCCAAGCTTGTGTCAAAGTTCAATAACAAATTTTTAGAATATATTTTTGTGTGAAACAGAATCAGTTAATCTGTGTGTGTCTTTCCAGTGTTGCTCTCATATATTTATAGGAAGGGAAAGCACCATTGCCAGTTGTCCTCTTAAGAAGCTCCGTCAGGAACCATGTTTTCTTTCTCACACCTTCCCTTCTGTAATCACTGATGTTATGCCATGCAGTCATACAGTTTCCATGCCACTTGAAATTGTCTGCTGCTAGGTGATGGCAACTTCATTATAAAGCTGCCTGTCAGTGAGGGAGGTGGATAGTGTTGGCTCCCAGAATTATTATTTGGAGACAAGAGCAACTTGTGAAAACACAGAAAGTAGCTTTCTTGTTTCTGATGTCTTCTAGTTCAGGCATTTTTATGTCTGTCCAATAACCCACAGGTTTTTGGACTAAGAACAAGCACTGAGCCTCTGTGATTCCTTCTCTTATGCATCATAATGAAAAAGTTACCCTAAGTTTGTTAAGCCAAAGTTTCTGATTACACTGGGACCAAGGTATTAGTTTACACTCTGGCTATAAACCAGGATAGTTGCTGCTGTTTTCTTTTTTTTAATGCTGCTGTTATTTTACAATTGTACTACCTCAGATTTGCATATAATGGTAAGTATCATTTACTTTGAAAGATTAGCATGCTGATGTACAGAGCTCATTTGCTTCTGCTTTGTAGAAAAAGGTAAAAAAAAAAGAATTTAGAAGCTCTGTGTGATAGCCACACCCTAGGCACCTGACTTGTTTGCTAGTGACGAACCAAGTAACCTAGGTACAGTCATCATGAAAGATTCCCCATATTGTTTTGTTTTATCTGTCTATCAGAATGGAGGAGCAAAGCAGGGCCAGATGAGTTCCATCCACTACCATTCTGCCCATTCACAGTAAACCATGTTAATCCAACAATTCTGACTTGTCATTGTGCATGAGTGCTTCCATTGTGGCCCAACCAATCAGGTCAACTGCTCTTTCATTGTATAGACTTTACAAGGTAGATTGCCTGCAAGTATATAAAAATGCAATTAGTGTTTCCTTAACCATTGCATTGACAGTGAATAGTTCATTCTTAACATACAGTGTTTTTCCCCCATGGCTATCAGGAGAGGAAGAGTGGCATGCAGAACAGCGAGATGGTTCTGAAATCTCTGTCCAGTGGATCACTGAGACACAAGAGGTATCTGTGATCTCAGACACGCCTTTTCCCCTCTACTTCATTGCACCAGGTATATTTTCATGCATTGGTAATATAAACATATTAGCAATACATTTTCTGCTTTTACCATTACTTGGATATGAACTTTGTCATTGTCTTTTCAGGCAAGTTCCTTGGAAATCAAATCTTGAGTTATGGCCAAAACCTGACATTCTCTTTCCGGGTCGATAGGCGGGACACACGCCTTTCAGCTGAGGACATAGTTCTTGAAGGTGCTGGACTGAGAGTGTCAGTGCCTCTGATTGCTCAAAGCAACTCCTATCCCAGCGAGAATACACTGAAGTACACATTCAGGTAATGGTGTGTATATGTACGTGAAGAGGTACGTGGTTGATAGAGGAAAACACAGAATTAAACACAGCATAAAATATTGTATAATACAGAATCTAACACAGCAGAACTAGGTTTGTTTTGAACCCACACACTAGTAAATATCTAAACCCCTTCCTGTTATTGATGGTGCTTTGAGGAATAAGGTGGTAGACAGTTGCTGTTGCACTTTTGGATCAGGACGCTTTTGGAAGATCTTGCTGGAAAGCACATCCAATGAGCCTGTAGCGCTCTTCAAGGCAGTCTCTAGCAAGGGCAAACCTGTTAAAAGATTGTCAGTCTCCAGTGCTTGGCCCAGGAGGGGAAATGTTGGAACCGGGAAGAAAATAGTGATTGGGAAATTGTTCATGATCTTGCTATCTTGGCTGGAGGGAAAGAAACACGGGGAGTCGTGGTGGGGACAGCACACAAATCCCTTCCCTGATCTCCTGATCTCTGGTAGAGGCTGGTGATACAGCACAATAACAGCAGATGGTTGAGTTCTGGATGTGACCACGACCAAACCAAATTCACTAGAGATTTGAAAGTGATGTATTCTACTTCCCACTAGGCTCCATGAAGCAACAGATTATCCCTGGAGGCCTTCTCTTACCTCGTTTGAGTTCCAGAAGCTGCTCCACAACTTAACTGCTATTAAGATCCGTGGGACCTACAGTGAGAGGAGTAAGTTGGCAATAATAGTTGCAACTGAATGAATAGCAAAGAGCCTTCCCTGTGATCCTAACTAGATGGTGAAATTCTTCGCTCTGAGAGACTCTGCCCTGCACCTCAAATGTTATGGTGTTTCACTGTGTGGCAGAAACATTCCAGCCTTAGTCAGGTTTTTTTTTCAGATGGATTTTTTTTAATCGCATTTTTGTCTTATCTGCTGCGACTTTTTCTTTTTATCTTGGTTTTTCAAATTGCATGCTGTTGCATTTTGTAGTTCATTGTAGTTATTACCAGTTTCTAAATGGTGCACAAGCACTACGAGGGCAAGCTTGCAATGGTTAAGAGTTTGTTTTTTTTAATGTGTGATTCAAACAGGATCTTGCTTTGTCATTGGTCTTAGAAGCCAGAATCATAAGCTGTGTTCTGTTGTTGGTTTACAAATCCTGTCTTAATTTGGGAGCAACAGTTGAGGATACTTCCTTCAGAAGACTGACCCCAAAACACCAGCCCTGGCTTGTTTAGTGCTAGTACTAGTGAGAATAAAAAGTTGGGAGAAAACAGGCTGCACACACCATTTTTTTTTTCAGAATATGCCAGGATTCTCTAGAATCTCTGACTTAATGTCCTTTGTGAACACAGCTACTTAATACATTTTTAAAATAGGAGGGAACTAGGTACTCCCTGTCCTAGAATTTTGGGTGAAAGACAAGCTGCAGCAAATGGGTGGCATCATTATTACTGTAATTCAGAAACAGAATGAGACTGAAAACAAATACAGATCCTAGTTTGGAAACTGTTCAACCTCACTCTTTATGAAGGACATTTTGCTGATATATAAAAGAATGGTGTAAACAGCATCTCAGCACAAAGTGTGGTGAACTGGTAATAAAGGTATATCACTTTCGGGTCCTTATAGATCTTCCCAAGTATTGTCTTAGAAATCCTTATGACAACAATGTAAAGTACTCAATATTATAGACATTTGGCAAATTTAGGATGTCATTAAGCTGGGGTGACAGGACAGTAACTTGCCTGTGGTCTCCTAGTCCATGATGAGTGGGATTTGAACCACCAACTCATAGATTTGCAGTTCAGTTTCCTACTGGCACTGCCTCTGTCCTGTAGATAAGAGAATTATACATGGCTTATTAATATCAGGATAATCAAGAAGCTGCCCTTAATGTCATATTATGTTGGTATAATGCAGAAGGTTTTGTGCTAACAATGTCTGAAATGTATGGAATTTTCATAACACTGAAGAGGCTAAGTATATTTAAAGGAAATGTCTTTACTGAAGGAGAAGAGATGCAGAAAGATACTAGCATAATTAACATTCCTCTCATTGCTAACTTGCAGAAGTGTTTAGGGTTGTAGCTGGAGCCAGAGTTGCTACTGAAAATGTAAACATCCTTACATCAACATATAGCCCCGTAAAGTTACTGTATACATCAAGCAGAGCCATTCCTGGGAGCAATTACTCAAGTGTAGCTGTCAGAGACAAGATCAGGTGAAAGAGAAGCCAGTTCAAGCCTGAAACCATATTTCTCCCTTTTGTAGGATTATATGGGTTTTTTTCCCTGGAAGGACTTATTGTATTTATAAATGATGGATTAGAAAGATCTACCAGTCCATCTGCAAAGGACAGGAACAGTTTGACGTTCTTTTCTGACCATATATGCAGAAAAAATAGTTTGTGCAAATAAATTTTATGGTAGTAAAAACTGCATTCTTTACCCACCCTAGACTTTACAAGGAGGATGTTTGGCTGTCTGCCACCCTGCATGCCTGTTAGCCTAATTTTGCAAAACCAAAGCATCTACCCACTTCAGTATCAGGGGATTCCATGCAGGCCTGGTACAGATATAATACTGCTTCTCTGCAAGCCCTATTTGTCATTCAGGAATCAGGTCAAGAAGGGTGCATTCCCTCCTCCTCTCTGTGGGCCAGTGCTCTTCTTTGCACAGCATTAGCAAAGATGGAATATATGTCATGTGCACATTGACATAAGGCACGGTTATCTTCAGAAAACAAAATACTGAAAAAGATGTTTGAAATGGATTTGGGGTTGTGAGAGAAACTGGTTTCCATATGATTATGGCTTCCTTTGGTATACTGCTAATGTGAAACAGTGCTAACACGTGAATAGAAGGAAAATTGCAGCTTTGTTCTATCAATTTTGCTGAGTCCTGGACATGGAAGGTGAGGGGCAAAATACTACTAAAAGTAGTTGGGGAAAAAAACCAGTATAGTTTCCAAGTCCCCTGTCTCTAGCTTCCCTGTGTCCTGGTTTCATTTATGAATTAATGATTTGGACATGTGCGTAGAGCATATGAAACCTGAAACACTTTGCTTTTTTATCAAAAAGAAAGAGTAGATTATAATGGAACACTCCAGAGCACACAAAGGAGAACAGAACATATAGGGGAATGGCAGGTAATGCAGTCCTGGTTATCAAGAGTGCTGGATTGTGAAAATGACTAGAGAGAAAGGAAACTGGGGGCTTATCATCCCCAGGCACCTCTGATGCCATAGTGCAATTCTTTATGCAGTTATAGGACATGGCCTTCCCCTGGTCACCAATGGATCTCTTTAACAAACAGGAGTCTCATGGAGTGGCAACCTTTAACAGAGTGAATTTGTGTCATAGTGGATGAGTGTTTCTGAGGGTCATCTAGTTGTCAGGTCCTTTTCTTAAAAGAAGAGCCCATTATTGCTGCACTGAGTAGAGAAGACAGAGTAGAAGTACTACAGCCATGTAAGATCAATTTGGTGACTAAAGTAAACTTATCAAAATAGTATGTTATTTGGGAAGGTACTAGTTCTTGTAGTTGTTAGCCAAGCTCAGCTGGAAGAGTTGTTCCTACCATTTAATATTGCCATTATTTAGACTCTCTGAACATGATACAATAATTTGCCTACAGAGCCCCCCCATATGTAAGATATTTTTTGAAAAACATATTCATTCATATATACCTGATACATATGCATCAATAAGGAATATTAAAATATCTCTGTCAAAAGTTTACAGTTCAATATATGCTAGATATACAGAATCTGCACATTGGCACTGGATATTTTCATCAGTCATAAGTCATTTAAAACCAAATCATTGTTGAATTACATGTTACCTTTTAACTAATAACTTGAGGAGATTTTCTTGACATTCAGCCTTAAGTTTACCCAGCACAGCAGGACTCCCTGTTGTTACAGTCATTTCCATTTTCTTATGGAAAAGGTAGAAAACAAACCAGGTATTAGTAGTCAATAGAATCTGCTCTGACAGCTTTAGAAAATGAAATTTGAGGGGCTGGCCATCACGCCTTCTGTCTCATCCCACACTTTGCCTTCTGGGAAAACAAATTTCTGTCCACAGGAGGGGTAAGATAAAACATGTTGAACCTGTTGTTGAACTATGAGAATAATTTGAAATTATAAATATAGCTGGCTCTGTGTATATGAATTTGTATGTGTTTTTTCTTTATATGATCAAAGTCTTTTGCTCCCTTGAGGATGCTATGAAGGCTGTACTTCACCTTATTCATAGGCATACATTCTACATCTTTTCCAGATGCTGGATATTTGGATGATGTCACTATTGTGAGTGCTCGACCTGGGCCTGGAATCACAGCTACTTGGGTGGAAAGTTGTACGTGTCCAACAGGATATCTGGGGCAGTTCTGTGAACAATGTGCCGAAGGCTACAGGAGGGAGACGCCCAGTCTTGGGCCCTACAGTCCGTGTGTGCCATGTTTCTGCAATGGACACAGTGAAACCTGCAACCCTGAAACCGGTAAGAAAGAATGAATAGTACAGATTGTACTGGATTTGTTTGAGCTTGGTTGTAAGGCCCCAAATATGAGGTCTGCATGCTAGATCTTGCATCAAAGCCTTTAGAGCTATCTTAAGGCTTCATAGCCTCTTTGTGTCACTTAACAACTCCTGCACTAAATTTTGCAGTATTTTCCTTCTCAGCTGTATTGGTAGCATCTAACCACAACAAAAAAGATTCCAGTATCTCCCTCTTCTGGCAACCTGCCACAGTGGCACAGTGAGGAAGGTGCTTTGTCTGTTCCCCTGCATCTCAGTGGTCTGGGAGCTCCTAAAACCTTGCAGAGACTTAAGACAAGCAACAGGGTTAAATGCTTCCCAGGCTCAAGATTGTTCATACAAAGGGAACTACCTATTCTATCAATCCAATTATTTTTTCATTAAATATATAGGTGCTTCCTGTCCTCCATTATTGTTTGTGAGGAGACAGTCATCAAAAAGACCAACAATAAAGCACATTATGAAAGCTCCGTCCTCAGTGACCAAGGCAACAGCATATAGTGTTTCTGGATCAGACCACTTGCTGACAGTTATACTGGATCAGGAGCAGTTTCTGTAAGACAGTTGCTCCCATGGCTGCATCATGCAGGGGAACAAACCTCCCTCTTTTCTCTACCTAATCCAGGAGCCTGTGACTGCAGGGACAACACAGCGGGTCCTCACTGTGAGAAGTGTGTTGATGGTTATTATGGAGATGCAACCACAGGTACTTCTTTGGATTGCCAGCCATGTCCGTGTCCAGGAGGTTCAAGCTGTGCCATCGTACCAAAAACTAAGGAAGTGGTGTGCACTAACTGTCCGGCTGGTACCACAGGTATGCTACTTTAGGTGGAGTTTTTGTTGTGCACAGGCACACACTGCTTGCCAGAGGACTGCTGTAATGCACGATAGGAGAATGAGGAGGAAATAATTGAACAGTTCTCCAGGCAGTTTTAATTTAAGGTGCCAAGCACTAGGATTTGACAACTGCATTCATAGTGTGACTTCTCAATGCAAAAGACTGTTAATGGTGTTCCAGTGTTAACAGTGAATAATTACATAGTCCAGCCGAGATGGAAATGCAAACTCCTGTGCCTGATCCAGGGAAATGAGAACAGTTATCCTGTGGATCAACAGCCTAAAAAAGTCCAGGGGCTTTACCCAGCCCTTTTGGGCATTTTTACACCACAGGTGAGGAGTGTTTGGTGCTAAAGTAGACAAATTTCCCAGAAGCACAAGAGAGCCTGGCTGGTGGTAAGGGATGACTGTATTTGCTGACGTATAAGACTCACTTTTTTCCTGATTAAAAAAACTGTCTGAAAATGGGGTTCGTCTTATATACTAGTGTCTGAAAATGGGGTGTGTCTTATATACTAGTGTGTCTTATACACCAGGAATTAGTATTTGTCAGTGTATAAATGGGGTACATCTTATACAGAGCTGCGTCTTATATGCCAGGAAGTATGGTAATTTGAAAACATCCAGAGTCCAAAACTTCCCTGTCCCTGCTCTACACAGTCAACTGAAATGAATGAACCGTATGTTTTTACTAATATCAACCTGCTCCAGTTCTAAGAAGATGCTTATGTCAAGGAGCAGTTGTAGAATAGGAGTGCAGAACAAAGGTGAATTCTGGTAGAATTGCCCTTATCCTTCTGTGACAGAGTGACCTTGGGTATCTCTTGCATGAGAGAATGGTGCTGCCTTCCCTGTTTAAATGACAGGGCAGTTCTTTAGGAAAGTGGGAGAGAGGTCTCCTTGACAGCATTATAAAATCTTATGAAGATAATGGAATTGTCCCATTTGATCCTTACCACCAACAACATTAAAACGGGCAAAAGAGTTCACATACATCCAGTCATTTTATATTCCTATCTGTGTGGCTTGCTGGGTAGTTTGGAACTGGGCTCCAGGAACAGAAGGATTTCCCATTCTTGCTTCATGATTCATCCTAGGGGAAAAGAGCCTCTAAATAATTGCACAAGTTGTCTGCATCCATGAGGCAGCTTGTCAGAGTTGTGCAATCAACACCGCATGACATTTCTGTGTGCTGGATTTATTGAGGGTGTGTATTTGTGGTCCCTTTGTGTTTCTTATCAGTCTGAAAAACTATGATACAGAGCTGGATTCCCATTTCTCTGAAGTTCAGTGCTTTGAACATCTTTTCTTCTTCCATTTCATTTGATGGATAGATGACAATTCTGATAACTGGTCAGTTCGGTAGCTGTGAGGCTTTGTAGAAATTTGGCAGTCTTACAAGCCATATAAATGACTATTCTGTAGAAAAGAAGAAGAGCCCCCCTTCCCTGTAAAGGCAGAGTTTTTTTAAAATGAACATTTCATGCTGTCCTTCTGAATTCCTTGCCAACACAAGTACTAAAACATGAGAAAACAATAATATGCCCTCTACTGGTACCTAGACCTCTTGTATCCTGGTTTACCTTGATCCTGTACTAAATCCTCTGTTGATTAGTCATGCTCAATTGTGATGTTAAAAAACCACTTTCTTGCTCTCTTATGTGTTTGTGTGTTTCTGGATTATAAATCTGATCTTGTACAGTGCACCCTCCATATATGTTCCAAGAACCCCTTTGTAATACAAAAAACCTGAATGTCATGTCTCATTATAGTCAGTGGACACAACACGCACATGCCCCTGTTGGTGCACATCTGTCATGTCCATTAACTACAATGGGAGCAATGCTTCACAAAACCTCACATTCATGTATGTGGAGTCATTCCAGAAGAGGGCTCACTGTGTTTTGGTTCATAGTTATGTTCTGCTGTTCCTTTGTGTTCAGTTGTATAAATATTGCTTCACTTCAGTTCTTCATTTCTTTCTTCTCTGTACTCTTTGATCTTCCCAGACTTCTGATTTGCTTTGGGTTAGATGACATATATCTTCTCTGTTTTATCTTTGTCCTTTCCTTTTCTTTACCCCTTATCTTTGGAATTTGCTGCCAGCTATAGTCTGGCCAGAATGAATCTTTTCCCATCCTCAAAAAGCACATAAAGTTTGTCTGTGCTGCTGTGTACTTTTGTCATGTCCATTGAATCTGCTTGTCTGATAACGATCTCTTAACTACTTTTTCTTTTTCATCTTTTAAGAAAAATGTCAATAAAAACAGATTTTAAAACAAACATACAAAATCCCATTTGTTTCAGTTATCTCATTCTTAATTTCCTCCTGTGACAGATTTTGAATGGTCTCCTACAATTTGTCTTTTTTTTTTTCAGTTTTCCTTTTTCTCTTCATTTCTTCTCCGTGTTGTTTTAATTATATTGTAAGCCCACAGAAAGGACCTGGTTGCTTTTATCTCCATTCATCACCTAGTTGTTTTCCGTGCTTGACAAGCTATCTTGTTTTAAAGGTGTTTTATTCAAAGAGTGGGGTGAAGCAGTTGGAGCATAAGTCTTGGATATGGAAAGTGCTGGTTCGTGTCCGCAAAGGCTCACCAGCTGGCCTTAGAGAAGTCATTTTCTCTTGGCTTCACCCACCTCCCACAGTTATGTGTGAAGTTACAGTTTTGCTCTGAGCTTCTTGGAGGAAGGTCAAGATGCAAATGTAATGAACAGGTGGGACTAGCAACATGTTGCAGTTTGTCCTCCCTTGTTTGGAAGTTTATCCTCGTTCAGGGTTCCAGCCAGACATTCTTTTCAAACAGGGGGAGTTCACTCTTTTCCTCACCCTGCCTTGTGTTCAATTTTTCTTTTCCTGCTGTGTAGTACACCGTGTGGCTACTGATCATGCCTGGTCCTCATTGGACTGTTTCAGGGAGTGCAATCTGTCCTTTGAATTTTAAAAGTTTTTTACTTCTGCAAATCTTGAGGTTCCTTTGAGCGTGCTCATACTCCCCTGTTTTTTCTCAGTGACCCCATTTGAGGTACAATCTTTTTGTCACCCACCTTCAGGGCTCATTCTTAGGAGTGCAAAACAGATTTCCCTGATTTGATTATAGGATAGTGTTATCTTGGACTGCTGTATGTATGGTTTTATATGGATTAAAGCATTTAAATAATTATATCCCAAATTAGGCATATTTGGTTTTGTATATAATTAAGTATATATAGTGAAATGTAGATGTATTTACAGAGAAACCTTCCTCATGATGTGTTCCTGTGCTTTAGATCAGAGTGAATTCTGTTTGCTTTCTAATGTCCATACATTCTCTGGCCCTGTAGGCAAAAGGTGTGAGCTGTGTGACGATGGCTATTTTGGAGACCCACTTGGCATGAATGGCCCTGCCAGGCTTTGCCGCCTCTGCCAGTGCAGTGACAACATTGACCCTAATGCTGTTGGGAACTGCAACCGCTTGACAGGGGAATGTCTGAAGTGCATCTATAACACAGCTGGTTTCTATTGTGACCGGTGCAGGGATGGATTTTTTGGGAATCCCTTAGCTCAGAATCCAGAGGACAAGTGCAAAGGTAAGTTTGTCTTCTCTGTGTTGGTATGCTCTTTGTTACATCTAATGGTCTAGAATATGAAGGTGTAAGTGCTATTTAGTCCCAGGTAAAGTAGATCCATTGAATTCAACAATCAACAGTTGATTAAATTGGTCTACTGTAATTAAGACTGTGCCCAAGTGCTGGTCCCTCTTCTCTTGCCACCACAGGTCTCTTGAATGTATTTTCCTGCATTAAAAATCAGAGTCTTCTAACTGACCATGAACCAAAAGGATGTACACACATCCAAATCCTTGGGAGAGTTGGCCTCACAGAGGCTTGTCATATCCTATGTGTGATGGAAAAATAGAAAAAGAAGTGTGAACGGTTTCCATTTCCTGTTCTTCTCACATTTCCATCAACTTTGAAGTGATTGTCAGTCCTAGCTAGTCTACAGAAATTGCATGACATCATTTCAGTATGATAAATCTTTACTCTCAGCTCTTAGAATTTCTTGAAAAATGTCTTAATTTGTATTGGATTTGCTTGATTGAAATGGTCAGCTGTAAATGTTATCACAGCAAGGGTGTCCTAGACTGCTTCCAGTGATTGGCTGATAACACTTTGTATTGATGAATGGCTGCAAAAGGTCTGAGACTTTGGCCAAGATAGACATCTTGACTTACTCCATCAGAATGAGACAAGTGACCAAACCAGAGATGCTTTCCAAAGCTTTCTTCTTGTTGGGAAGCTAATAATTGAGAGGCAGACAGAAGCTTTTTGCACTCATTAACATTTTGTCTGGAACATACCCACAATGTTTTTCTTGCCTTTTTTTTTCTACTGAGGCATTGCAGTGTGTCTATACTAATGGCATTTTGAATAATAAAAATGTTAAAATACAAAATAAAGCTTTGTTGTTTCTCTGATTTGCTGACCCCAAATGAGAGAGAATATTGGGATTTCTGTTTCTGACACGATAGAGAAGTACAAAGATAGCAAGCGCAAAGCATTTAGGCTCCCTGTAACCATGATCATCCCAGCAGTGTTCTCTGGAACTTTGCATGTCAGAAAAGGTGTGCTGACACCATTCACTTTTGCTGTTGCAGCTTGCAGTTGTAATCCTTACGGAACAGTGAATGCACAGACAAGCTGCAGTCAAGTGACCGGGCAGTGTGAATGTCTTCCTCATATCACAGAGAGAGACTGTAGCTCCTGTGAGCCTGGTTTCTACAACCTGCAGAGTGGACGTGGCTGTGAGAGGTGAGTGGTCCCTCTGTTCTGAAATTGGCACAGGATCCCTTTGGGGGGAGGGCCCCTCCTCGCTGAATAGCAGAACTGATTTAAAGCCTTCTAGTCTGAGATTAGAAGCATTATGAGTTTTGCTAAAGTCAGCTCTTAAAGGTTACAAATAGGAGGGCCCTGTCCACAAAATGGATGTCTCCTGTTCTCTTTGCTGCCCTGTATGCCTAGAATAACCACATGGCACCATGTTTCCGTTAAAATTCCTACCCCAACCCACCTTTTGTAGAAAGATTTGATTTAACCACTTCATTCCTATTCCCACCTGAAAATGAGCTTGTGTGTGGAACTGCACTTGTGCATAATGTTCCCCTGTTACTTTTAATTCTGTCTCCATTATTGAACTTTTAGATTGTAAATTCCACAAGAAAGAAACCTTTGCTTCGGTTATGCTACTTTATTCAGTACTGTATGCATCTGCAGTATTGTGTAATTAATCAAGATAGATGTGTATGTTGGCTACTATTTTACTGTTGTATCTCCCTCTTCTCTGACCATTAACATAATGTAAATAATTTACTTTATCTTAAGGATCAGAACCCAAACCTATTTTTATCCATTTCAAGTAGTTTGTTATACCACCAGGGCACATTATTACATACCATATTTCTATGGTTATAGTAAGGCAGTGCTTAATTAGATACATCTGGAACAAGTAGTCCTGACAGTAATGTTTTGAAATATTACCTTTATCCAGAAAAGGACGATAGTGAAGAAACTTCAATGGTTAATAATGTGTTTATCAAAGCAATTGTGCAAGCTCTTTTCAGTGATTTTTTTTAATAGACTAAGGCTTGCAAGATGCTAAAACATTCAAATATGTACTTTATAGTTATTTTAGGTGAGACAACATAAGTGTTAAGATTATTGATTAGCTGTAAGCTTTTATTTTTCTGTTCTTTGAGAATAGGTATCAGTGCTTCTCAAATAATTAAATAGGAGACTGAGTTAAGGAGCTAACCTGATTCATGAAATTTAGATAACTTTTGTCTTGTGCTTGCTTTAAGCTGCTTTTGATTGACTGCACATGCACCTCACAGGCAAATGCCACTTGTCTTTTATTCCATACTTTTAAACCTAGCATTATTACAGACCTATCATGGGAGAATCAGTCTCATTCCAGCATCCCCAAATCAGAAATGATGGGCCTATGAAATCTTGGTACCCTAACTGTGTGCTTTTCACTGTTCTTCTTACTCCACCAGGTGTGACTGTCATCCATTTGGTTCCACAAATGGCCACTGTGACATACAGATTGGGCAGTGTGAGTGCCAGCCAGGCATCACTGGCCAGCGTTGCGAGAGGTGTGAAGCCAACCATTTTGGATTTGATCGTGAAGGCTGCAAACGTAAGGGGGAGTGGGGAACACAATGTTTCTGTCCCATTACCTACTTTTCCATTTGCTTACCAAGTCCCCCCCCCATTTTGAAAGTCTTCTCATATTGAAAGGCTGCTCCTTTACTTGTCACTGTTAGTTTGTTTAAGGACTTGAACCTCACAGGACACTCTTTTCTCCCTGTCCCCCCCCCGTGTCTGTTTCCTGCCTGTTCTGTGAGTTTCAAGCCCAGTGAGGATGTTTGTGCAGTTGTACAAATCTTACTTTCTCCCTCTAGGGCGTTATGATTGCATATACTTCTAGACCATCTGCTGCTCCTTGTCATAAACACTTGTTCTGAATTTTGTCCCAGAACTGACCTGTTTTCTGGCTGTTATACTCCTACGCGTCTCTTCTGGAATGTGGCCTTTAGCTGCTAGCTCAAGCTTGAGAACATAGAAAGTGTGTAAAATTTGGACATACATTCCTATTTATCTAAATCCTCCCATCTGTTTCCCTAATATTTCAAGAATATGTCTTGAGTTGGATGAGTATGGATGCTGTAGCCCAGTGCACAGGGAGCCCTGCCTTTTGGCAAGCCATAAACTGGCAGATCAAGAGGCAGACTCAGGAATACCTAGCCTGTTAACCTTATTCCCACTCTAAAACAATGTTGCCACTTCCTTTGCTACTGTTTGCTATGATATGTATTGAGGCAAACATCTAAATGAGCGATGATAACCATTTTTTGAAATATGTTTTGGAACCCTGTTTATGGTGGTATGCATGTGATCACCTGCCTTGGTGGCAGGAGGACAAAGGGCAAGTTTTATTCCAAGGTGCAAATCAAATTTTTTCCAAGTTACAGTATGCTGGCAAGCATAACCTGAAGTGTCAATTCAGTTAGAAGAATGCAAATGTATTTCAAGCAAAGCTTTCCTTGTGCCATTGTGTGTGTGTGTGTGTGTGTGTGTTTGTGTGTGTGTTTATTTAGGTATTTTATATTGTGTACTTCAACACCAGCCTGACCTCACACTAATGGATTTCATCTGTTTAAACTGTGGCATGATAAGCTTCCCTCAGATTGCAAGCTTTGAATGAAATAATAAATAGTAAATGGGGACTTGAATTATTGAATGCAACTCCATACAAATAAATCCTTATGTATAAAAAACTAGATATCAAGTAGAAGAATTTTAACACCTTTATCCAGAATCTGAAGTCATAGGCCTAAATTGAAACACTAGTCATAACTGGAGTAAACCCACTGAATCAATGGGATTTACATAAATATTGAGTTGTGTCTAATTGTTCAGAAACTCACAAAATCATGTATTTCTAACTGGCAGTAGCATATTGCAAGTGTAAGTTGTAAGCATCTATGAATTTTCAAATCATCCGTAGGGATACGCTGATGCACCCTAGATGAGTGAGACTCACTGAAGTCAAAAGGACTGCTTGTTAGTATGCATGCACAGTTCTGTCTTCATCGTGCAAGACACATCAAATATGGAATATTCATCCGATATATTCTCCCAAAGATCTTAGCTACACTAGTTAAACAGACTCTTAAGATCAATCATTTTCCCTATGGGAATTGCATGTGGCATAGTGGACGTCCCCCTCATGACCATTCAGGCTGCTTTGCCCTTACAAAGACCTAGGATGAAAGGTGAAAAGTACATGTGTGTGTGTGTTAAAGGCATCCTTTAACATTAGAAGCACCGTACACATTGTCTGTGGTATTAATGGCATTAGTGTCAGAGTCTCTCTAGCTTGTACAGCAGTGACCTCTTTGGAAAGATGCTAGGCAGATGCTTTACGAAAAAGATTTAACAGGTGGTTTTCAGGCACACTTTCCTCTAATTTCTCCTCTCCCATCATCACTTTTAAACTTCGTGTTTCCTCAGCTTGTGACTGTGACCCTGAAGGTTCTCGCTCTCTTCAATGCAATGAAGATGGTCATTGTGAGTGCAAAGAAGGATTTGTGGGAAATCGCTGTGACCAGTGTGAAGAGAACTATTTCTATAACCGATCCTGGCCTGGCTGTCAAGAGTGTCCTGCGTGTTATCGCCTAGTGAAAGATAAGGTCAGACCCATGAGATAATTTATGTGATACCTGCTTTTATAAACAGGAGAAAATCAGTCACGGTGCTGTGTGTGCTCATGCAATGCTGCGGCACAAAACAGACCAAGTGGTATGGATTTGTGGGCTTTAAAAAACCCTGAATGCACCAAGCTCAACTACCATGTTTCCATAAATATGTATATTGGCCCACCAGACTATTTCACATGCTTTCAAAATTTTAGTCATCCCAGCATCTTAATTAGCATGTTTAATGTATGTGAGTACAGTTGGATCTCCATTTTCATGAGTTTCTCTTTTATGAATTTGGTTATCCACAAGTTTGTACCTCTTCCCCGAGTTCCCTTCATCTCCCGTTATTCCAACAGCCCCACCTCATACCTCCTTTTGACACCTTCATACTCACATGCCTCGTTTAACAATCACCCAGCTCAATCTGATTTTGCAACCAGCTGCCACTGTTGGCTATATCCTCTTATCCCCTTCTACTCCTGACCCTCCCTCCATCTCCTGTCATTCCAACAGCTGCAGTATTCCAACTGGTATTGAGTTGGGTGGCTGTTAAATTCAGGATGAGGCATGTGGGTGTCAAAAGCAGGTACCAGGTGGGGCTGTTGGAATGACAGGAGAAGGGGGTTGAGGACAAGGCCACTGGGGACTGCTGCTGCTTGTATAATCAGCTTCAGTAATCCTAGGAAGTGGTTGAGCTTTGAAAATCTTATCTGCATTTTTTCTTCTTTTGTGGGGGTCTTGCAGCTCAACCCTCACAAAAGTGAAGGGCCAACCTATTTTATTTATCTGTAGCCGCTTGATTTTTTTTTAAATGCTTGCTCGTGTTTTTTCTATTGTGCTTTGATCCAGTACAGTCAAAATGTTAACTCTATTCAAAGCTCATTTTACATATTGGACACCTTTATTGGTGCTGATAATTTTCAATCTCTGTACACTAATGCAGCCATAGTCCACTCTCATCTTGGCCCCTCCTCCCCATTTCCCATCAAATTTTGAGCTAGTTTTGCAAACCAGAGTTGCAAGAAAATATAATTTTTGTCAATGAAAATTTGCTCTGGAGCCCATGTACCATATTTGCTGGCATATTAGATGCACCCCATTTTCCAAGGGGTATTTTTCAGGAAAAAAACTTTACTACCCCACCAGGGCAAAACACATAGGAGAGGGGGTGGTGGATGGAAGTAAATAAAATAGGGAGAACCATTCGTTTATAAAATAAGGCAACTGCAAAGCAATAGTAGCTCTACCACATGATTACTTTATATCTATATTGAATTGGTATGCTCCATCCATTATAATTTCTACATGTTTGGTTGAAATTGTCAAAATGTTTCTGGTCTTTTTATTGCAAAGATAAGTATTAAAAACTTGGAAGTAAGACTTCATTTCTGACCTGATAAGAAACCTGTTTTGAAGGCACAGATGTTATAGCCATGTGGAATTTTACTTTTCACGTCCAATCCCTTTTTGTAGAGAGAGGTCTGTACATGAGGACTGAGTGTTAATGGAGGGTAAAATGCTTGCCATTCATTCACAGTACTTTTATCCTGATTTTCAACCAAAAAAAAAGAAACCTCTCAGTGATACCTATCAGTTTAAAAAAGCAGGGAAAAAAAGAAGACAGTGCCTTCTAGTGTGCATATAATCTAAAAATACATGACACGGAAGAAAAAAGGATGGGGAGGAAAGAGGAAAATAGCAAATAGCCCTTTGGTGGGGATAATCCAGTGTTCCTCTTTCTCAGCTTCTCTCCCTCTGTTGGACTGCCTTGTTCCATCCTTATACAATTTAAGTAAAAACACATCTCCTTGGCTTTACCATTTGTCCTTTTTGTTTAGGTGGCAGAACAAAGGGAGAGATTGCAGGAACTGGAAAATCTTATAGCCAATATAGGAACAGGTGATGAAATTATAACTGACCAGGCTTTTGAAGAGAGGCTGAAAGATGCAGAGAAGGATGTCATGGACTTGCTTCGGGATGCTCAAAGCATCAAAGGTAGGTCAGTGCCATGGAACCCATCTTTGGAATCTTAATGTACATGTTAATGTTGCCCTTTATACACTTCAGCAACTGAAATTTTTGAAAGTGACATTGAAAGAACTATGCCTCAGTGTTAGAGAACAATGTTGTTGTTGTTGTTGTTGGTACTAGTAGTAGTAGTAGTAATATATGCTTTTATATATAGAGATGTAGAGTTGGAAACTACTCCAACTATCACCTAGCTTAGCCCTCTGTCATAGAGTCAATAGCTGAAGCATCTGTGGTAGATGACCATCTGCTCTATGTTAGATTTGTTGCTGTGTTGTACTATCATGTTGGCTTCAATGTGTGGTGATGCTATGTGTAAATAATTGGGATTTTCCTGGTTATTTTGCCTTTTCTAGATGTAGATCAGGGTTTGATAGATCGCCTGCATGAGATCAACAGAACCTTGTCCAGTCAACTTGGCAGGTTGAGGAACATCCAAAATACAGTAGAAGAAACAGAAAATCTTGCAGGACAGGCCCAAACCCGGGTTGGCAACACACAAGAACTTATTGAAACTGCTTCAAATATGCTGCAGAGAGCAAGGATGGCTGTTGCCAATGTGGTGAGTGCTTTTTAATATTCTGTTTGAAATTCCACAGCTCAAAGCTGAGTTAGTTAGGCTTGTGTATATGCTGCAGGTGCATTGTCATTTTTAATGAAAATTAGCTTTCAGTTTTTAAAGTGAGTTTCTAGCCATTATGCCTGAAAAGGGGGTAAGGCTGTAAGCAACACCTAATAAAATTGCTGAATTTAAGCTGAGGAATAATGTATAGGATCAAATTGTGTCTGCACAAAGTGGCTGCTGCCAAGGCCTGTTGCTACATATGGTTCACACACTTCTCTCACTTCTTCTTAGAAGCTGGCATTTGGGTTAATATGGCCAAGGCCAGATTTAATCTAGAGGCGTTGAACTGCTGATTGCTACTAGAGTTTCCTCTTGGAACTGAAATTCTCAAGTTTGAGTGTTTTAAACTGATTGTCATTTATCTACTATTAATGTCCAGTGTTAAATATTTAAAATGCTGTGAGCTGTTGGCCATGAAAAAAGCTGTCACACATCAGCTTTCCAGTATCTAGCAAGGAAATATGTAGCTCCATCTCTTCTGCTTCATCATGTGTCTTCATGTCTTGCCCTTCCTTGCTCTTACAGGCTTTTGCTTGTGGGGAGGAATATTCATAGAATCATAGAATCATAGAAATGTAGAGTTGGAAGAGACCACAAGGGCCATCCAGTCCAACCCCCTGCCATGCAGGAAAACCCTCAAAGCACTCCCGACAAGTGGCCATCCAGCCTCCGCTTAAAAACCTCCAACGAAGGAGACTCCACCGTACTCTGTGGCAGCACATTCCACTGCCGGACAGCCCTGACTGTCAGGAAATTCCTCCTGAGGTTCAAGCGGAATCTCCCCTCCTGCAGCTTGCATCCATTGCTCCTTGTCCTGGTCTCAAGAGCAGGAGAAAACAAGCCCACTCCCTCCTCGACATGACATCCCTTCAAATATTTAAACATGGCTATCATGTCCCCTCTCAACCTTCTCTTCTGCAGACTAAACATACCCAGCTCTCTAAGTCTGTCCTCATAGGGCATGGCTTCCAGGCCCCTCACCATTTTGGTTGCCCTCCTCTGGACCTGCTCCAGCTTATCCATATCCTTCTTGAATTGGGGCGCCCAGAACTGGACACAGTATTCAAGATGAGGTCTAACCAATGCAGAATAAAGTGGTACCAATACCTCCCTCGATCTAGACACCATATTCCTATTGATGCAACCAAGAATCGCGTTGGCTTTCTTGGCTGCCGCATCACACTGCTGACTCATGTTCAACTTGTAGTCTATTAAGACTCCTAGATCCCTTTCACACGTACTGTTAGCCAGCCATGTGTCCCCCATCCTATATTTCTGCATACCATTTTTTCTGCCTAAGTGTTGGACCTTACGTTTCTCTCTGCTGAAATTCATTTTGTTAGCCTTGGCCCAGCTCTCCAATCTGTCCAGGTCCTTTTGAATTTTGATCCTATCATTAGTTGTGTTAGCAACCCCTCCCAATTTGGTGTCATCTGCAAATTTGATCAGCGTGCCCTCTATTCCTTCATCCAAGTCATTAATGAAGATATTGAACAGCACCGAGCCCAGGACAGAACCCTGTGGCACCCCGCTAGTCACTTCTCTCCAGGATGAGAATCTGCCATTGGTGACCACCCTTTGGGTACGGTCAGTCAACCAGTTACAAATCCACCTGCCAGTAGCCCTGTCCAGTCCACATCTTACTAGCTTCTTTGCAAGAATGTCATGGGGAACTTTGTCAAAGGCCTTACTGAAATCAAGACATACTATGTCCACAGCATTCCCTTCATCTATCAAGCAAGTAACTCTATCATAAAAAGAGATAAGATTAGTCTGGCATGACCTATTTTTGAGAAATCCATGTTGACTTTTCGTAGTTACGGCATTGTTTTCTAAGTAATTAGAAACTGACTGTTTGATGATCCGCTCCAGGATCTTTCCAGGTACTGATGTCAGGCTGACTGGGCGATAATTATTTGGGTCCTCTTTTTTTCCCTTCTTGAAGATGGGGACAATATTTGTCCTCCTCCAGTCTGCCGGAACTTCTCCTGTCCGCCAAGAGTTTTCAAAGATTATAGCGAGAGGTTCCGCAATGACCTCTGCTAGTTCTTTTAAAATGCTAGGATGCAGTTCATCTGGCCCTGGAGACTTGAATTCATCCAGTGTGGCCAGGTATTCCTGTACTACCTCTCTATCTATTCTGTGCTGCATTTCCCCCACTTCCTCACCTGCTCCCCAACCGCCAGGTTGAGTGTTTTTATCCTTTTGGGAAAAAACTGAGGCGAAGAAGGTGTTGAGGAGTTCTGCCTTTTTTCTTCCTCCTGTTATTAATTCACCATCTTCCTTGCGCAGTGACCCTATCGTCTCCTTCTTTTTCCTTTTGCTGCGGACGTATTTAAAAAAGCCCTTTTTATTGTTTTTAATGTCTCTGGCCAGCCTAAGCTCGTTCTGTGCTTTAGCCTTTCTGACCTTCTCCCTACATCTCCTGGCTACTTGCTTATAATCTTCTTTGGTGATTTCCCCCTTCTTCCATTTCCTGTACATGTTTTTCTTAATACTTAGCTCAGCTGAGAGCTCTTTAGTCAACCATTCCGGTTTGTTCAGATGCCTTCCATTTTTCCTTCTTAATGGCACAGTTCTAGCCTGTGCCTTCAGTACCTCCCTTTTAAAGAACTCCCATGCATCCTGAACTCCTTTCTCATTGACTATTCTTGACCTCGGGATTTCAGCCAGCAGCTCCTTCAGTTTACAGAAGTCTGCTTTTTTAAAATCTAAGACAAATGCCTGGCTACACTTGTCTTCTCTTCCCCACTGAATGCCAAATTCTAATAGGGCATGGTCACTCTCTCCTAAAGATCCAACCAGTTCTGCGTCATTAACAAGGTCATTCCTGTTGGTCAGGATCAGATCCAGAATATTTGATCCCCTTGTCGCCTCTTCCACCTTCTGGACCATGAAATTGTCTGCAAGACAAGCAAGAAACTTGCTGGACCTTGCCGCCTTTGCAGAGTTTGACTGCCAACATATATCCGGGTAGTTGAAATCTCCCATTATTACTGTATCTCTCCCTTTTGAATGTGCAGTCATTTGGTCTATGAAAGCGCCATCGAGGTCCTCAGTCTGGCTTGGAGGTCTGTAGTAAACCCCCACTATAATATCCCTATTGTTTCTCGCTCCCTTAATTCTTACCCGGATGCTCTCGACCTGGCTTCCGGTGTTCAAGTCATGGATCTCTTCACAGGTGAAAACATCCTTGACATATAAGGCTACTCCTCCTCCTTTTTTATTTGGTCTATTTCTACAAAATAGGCTATACCCCTCTATTCCTATATTCCAGTCGTGAGACTCATCCCACCAGGTCTCAGTGATGCCTATCAAATCATATTTATTTTGTTGTACTAGGAGTTCAAATTCATCTTGTTTGTTTCCCATACTCCGTGCATTAGTGTAGAGACACTTAAGTCCCCGTGCCCTTCCTGCAAGTCCCATAGCATTGTTTCCACCCCTCCCACGATTGGATGCTATTCCTACTTGGCCAATATCATTTGGGCCTTTTTCCCCTGCACTTGCCGAGTCCTTGTCCTGAATAATCTTGTCTCCCTCCCCAGTTGTACTTAGTTTAAAGCCCTCCTAATCCTCCTTGTGAGACTGTTTGCAAAAACGTTCCTGCCAAGTTTTGTGAGGTGCAGCCCATCCCTTGCCAGAAGCCCATGTTCCTGGAATTTCAAGCCATGATCCAAAAAGCCAAACTGTTGGCGGTGGCAAAATGTGCGGAGCCAACTGTTGACCTCTACTGTTGTCCTTTACCTTCGTGCACCATATCCTTGAACAGGGAGGATTGATGAAATGACCACCTGCGCACCAAGGTCCTTAAGCTTTCTCCCCATAAGCTCGTAGTCCTTTGTGATGTGGTGAAAGCTGTGCCTCACCGTGTCGTTGGTTCCAATGTGAACCAAAATGAGGGGCTTACAGTCAGTGGGCTTGACCAGCCTGGCTAGCCTCTCTGTTACGTGGTTTATCCTGGCCCCAGGAAGACAGCAGACCTCTCGATTGAGCTTGTCCGGTTTGCAAACTGCCGGTTCGGTTCCTCTGAGCAAGGAGTCCCCAACCACCAGAACTCGCCTCCTCTGAGGCCATTGCAGACTTCGTACCTAGACTCAGCAGAAAAGAAGGAGACTGGGCTCCATGTGCTTATAGATGGACCAAATTTTATTCTTTTAAAAAAAGCCCAAGCATTTTGGCCTGTTTATGAATTACTTGGCCTTCTTCAGGGGCATAAATCCAACATAAATTTCTGGAGTTGCTGCTGGTATTGCATAGCAGTCCGGTTCTTAGGAGAGTGCAGCATCTATAAGCATATGGAGCCCAGTCTCCTTCTTTTCTGCTGATTCATTGTATGTGGTTTTTAGTATTTGTTCCTGCTCTGTACTTCGTACCTACACATTCCAGGGAGAATAGAGGGAGCAGCACAAGATTGTGTATTTCAGCTACAGCCTCATGTGTCTCGTGGCCTTTGGTTACAGTTGATACAATTCAATAGACAAATAGACAATGCAAGCATTTGTTGCTCATGTGTTTAAAGATGTAAGCAATAGCTCCTGAAAGTGTGTTTGGTTCCTTCTTCAGTCTATTACTCCACCAGAATCAACTGGAGACCCCAACAACATGACTCTCCTGGCAGAGGAAGCCCGCCAGCTGGCTGCACGGTGAGACTAGTAGATCTTTATATACTGCCTACATGATAAGGCGCACTTGGCTTGACCTCTAACAGTGTTCATGCACATTCATAGCATTGTCAAGAGACAGAAGACAAATATCCTGCTACATCATTTTTACCCTTTCCAACACATTTTTAGTCACACGCTGTAGCTTTGCCCACTGCTTACAATCTCCACTACTAACCGTTTGAGAGTCTTTTCACCACCACCACCAATTTGCCTCTTCCCCTTGTGCCTCTTTTCCTCGCCACTATTTTTCCTTCTTTTTTCCCTTTGTTGCCCTAACAATGGTGATTGGTGATAGAAACAGGGATCCTGTAATGGAACAGCTGCAAAGCAAAGCCCTGTTCTTACAGAATTGTATTCTTTCCAGATTTTTTGCACATAGCTATGGGTTGCTTTTAAGAAGACAGTGTTTATCTTTACTGAAGTACAGAATGCACAATGCATGCTTACATGTTTAAGTTATGAGAGCAGGGGCAGATGTTTAAGTAATAGAATCTTTTCCCACTAAAATGCATGGTGAACACCAAATGAGAAAGAACCCTGTTCCCACTTGTATTTATTTTAAAAGGAAAAAAAATGATTTAGGAAGACATCAAAGCTTATGAGCCAGCCTTTATGTATGCATTTTGTGCTCCAGATGTATCCAAATCTAAATACAAAATGTCATATAAAGTGCCCTAAGGGGCAGCAAGCACAGCCCCAATCTGCAGTGTGATTTCATTCTAACCCAGGCAAATGTGGATGACTCAGCTATTCAAAGAGAGGATATTATCAGCCTATCTTTTTTCTCATGGTTTGATAGCTATTTTGGTTTGTCAGCTATTGGTTTTTCAGCTGTTATTTGTTTATTATTATTATTTAGAACATTTATACCTCACTCTTCAACCAAAAAAGTTTCCAGAGCAGCTTATGAAGTGTTAATTTAACAGTTCCCTGCTTTCAGGCTTCAAGCTTTGTGTCCACACACATGCACACATTCACATTTGTTTGCATTAGTCACTTCCTGTTCGGGAAATCCTATTGGCTAATGGAAAGATATAGTTTTCTGCAAAATTTTGAGAGGAACTGTTGTGTTTCCAGCTGATGGAATTGCATCTGCCTGTGGAGTTCAAATGTTTCTGGCTTAGGTAGCCTTCATAGATCCATCTCCCTTTGGTTTCAGACCTAGTTACGTGAAAGGCCAGGTTCTCTCATTTGATTTTGCCAGTTTTAATGTCTCCGGGCTAGGCTGTTCTCTAGATCACACCATTTAAAGAGGCATGTTTTATGGGGGAACATGAGAGAGAGCCTTGTTGGCAGCTGGTCTTGTGTTCTGGAACTTCCTGTCAAAAGAAGCCAAGCTGACTGCATCTTTGCCAGCTTTCTGCTAACAAGCAAAAACGTTATTGTTCAGACTGGCTTTTAATTTTTAGGCTGATTGTTACAGATGTTGTGGGTTTTAATCTGCTGGATAATTTTGTTCCTTTTTTAAAAGTATTGATGTATTTTATTGAATGTGTCAGTGGATTTTTGTAGTTTTCTTTCTAGTTTTATATTTGTGTGATTTTGCTTTTGTTTTGCTACCTTGGGTGCTATAAATAAATGACTGCACAGTTTAGATAAGGATGGACAACTGATATCATTAGAGCCACACATTTCTGGCTCTCCTGCTCAGGAGCGGGAGGAGGTGGGTCTGTGCTATTGCACCGAGTCAAGCCTGTGCTATCTGGCTCCTTAGCTCAGTGGTTAAGTCAGCGAGCCACTCCAAAGCATAGAGGTGGGATGGACAAAAGGCAGCCCATGTGTCCCCCAGAGCAGTTTTGAGCCCCCTTGCACTCAAAAAACCTCTCTTGTCAATCTTTCTTTTAAAAAAAATGCCCCACAGTGCCCTCTAGGGGCCTCTGGGAGCATTTTCACCATATTCCCCCATTTTAGGCCAGAACAAGGCCCTCTTAAAAATTGGATGTAAATCAGCAGTGACTGTCAGTCACTTCCTGTTTTTAAAACAGAGCCGGAGGTCTTTAAAATGGAAAAAATCCACCACCACCCCCGGATGTTGGGGGTATTTTGAGACCTTTGGAGGGAGTGCAGCCCCTAAGGTCTGTTAGGGGGCTAATGCAGCCCCTTAGCTTTCCACAGTTGCTCACCGCAGCACGAAGGATTGCCTCTGTGCCTTAGCACACACATAATAGAATGTCACTACATCTTCTGGCCAACTTGCCAAAAAGGCTGCTTTTGTCTTAAAACTATGCAGTCCACACACTCAGGGATACTGATTCGCCAGCACATAAGATGCACCAGCGTATAAGATGCACCCCATTTATTCATCAGCAAATACTGTTTGCCAGTGTGTAAGACACATTGGCATATAAGATACACCGCATTTTCAAACAGTATTTTTCAGGGAAAAAGGTAATTCTTATATGCCAGAAAATAGGGTGGTAGTTTACTTGAAACTAAGGAATTTGGGTATATTATTTCCTTTAAAAATGGTGCCTCATGTTAACAGTAGCTATAGCGTTTGGAGGGGAAAAGAGGAAACAGCGATAGCCTTCTAACCATTCTAACTATTTTCTAATTATTGCTCCAGACACAAACAAGAAGCAGATGACATTGTACGTATAGCTAAAGAAGCAAATGATACATCGTCGCAAGCATACCAGTTGCTCTTGGACACATTGACAGGAGAGAATCAGACAGCAAATGACATCAATGACCTTAACAGAAAGTAAGTCTGAAATGGCAACAGAAATGAGGATGTTCTGACTCAAAAAAAAAAAAAATCTTCTATGATCTTGGCTTTCTTTTAAAATGTGTTATTTTCTGCATTCTAGATAAATATTTTCTTTAACTTAATTACCTTCACCAGAGAGCTCAGTTACAATTGACTGTCAAATGTACACCTGGTGGCAAATACAGGTTTTCTGCTGCTTTAATTTTATACAGAATGGTCACTAAGTATAAACTCAGGTAGATTAAAAACTGCTGGCTACAGGATTAAAAAGCTAGAGCATTAAAACAAACTAACATTAAAAGCCTGGTAAAATGCAACAGCATTAACTTGGTGTTGAAAGTCCCAAACTCGTGGACTTTGCAAACGTAGAGGAACCTTCTCAAGACAATGCAGCACCACCACAGGAAATGTATCTACACGCTCTCAAATTTTACTTCTCATAGCTCTTGCCCCAGAACCCATCCCAAGAATAGGTTTAAACTGCTAGGATACTTATATGGGAGAAGTTACTCTCTGAAGTACTTTGAATTACTAAGCCATTTGGGAATTTTAACCATTACCTAACAGTGAATCAGACCTGGCAACTGTGCAGTCATTGGGCTAGAGAAAGAATGTACTGTTCCAGCATCAACAGTATACCATAGCACTGAACTTGTTTCTTCATTTCTGTTAGTGCCTCTTCATTAATTCCATTAAAAGAACTTGGGTTGAAATGTACATGAACATGTGAGACTGTCCCTGTATCATGAGACTATCAGGTTCAGTATAATTTGTTCTGACTGGTAGCAGATCTCTTTAAGTCAGACACTGGTTTTTCTCAGCTAATCAGATAAATTTTGGAAAGGAGATGGCTGGGATTGCTTGAAAGATATTTGGTGTGTAAAAGTGCATACTCTGCCGGTAGACTGTAACCCTTCTTCAGTTGGTGCAGCCAACACATACAAACCGTGGGGGCAGAGCTTGAACACATCCCCCCCCCAAGACTGATATCCCTAGGCCAGGAGTATACAATATTTTCTAGTGTTAGTAGGGTACCTGGGGACTATAGTGTAGGTACATTACAACATGTGGATGTATTCCTGTGACCCATATATTTATGCACGCACGTCACTTGCATACCATGCACACATATAGATATTTGGGGTGGGGATGCTTGTGACAGAACCTGGGGGTGTGGCTAGCAGAGCAACCCTAGTAACAGCTGGTCATAGAACCAGATTGGCTCTGTCTGAGCAAAACCCAGCCCTAGCAAGAGGGAGGGACTGCGGATGAGACAGCAGAGGGCATATACACTGGGAGCGTGATCTGGATTCTAACTTCTGTCAGTGAGATTTAGAGAGAGAACTTTAAGTCAGGGCTTCAGTCAACTAAAGTGGGTTGTCTGGAAGAAAGTTATCTTCTCATTCGCCTAGTGTGGGGGCAGAGAAGAAACCAAGCCACTTCTGAAAGGGTCAGATAGTGGGACCCTGAGTAGGGAAATATACCCTTGTGCTAAGGGGAGCCAAAGGGTGTGTGTGTGAAAGCTCTCTTGGTAAACACTGGTGTTTTGAAGAAATTAAACATCTTCAAGGAATTGTTTTCTTTGAATATTCTTGAAACCACAATACCTTTTTCCCTTGTTTGTTATTTTAATAAAGATTTCCTTCTATTTTTATAATCTCTGTTTCAACAGAGTATTTTCTTCAGTTCTGCTTTTATAACACACGACCACAGGTTATTAATCCTTTAGAAGAACCATTAATAAACTTTGCCCTTTGTTCCCCTAAGGTAGTTTTTTTTGGGGGAGGCAGAGGGTTGTGAATAAGTGAAAGGAAAGGAGCCAAGGTATGATAGGGGCACTGCTATGGCAGTCAGAAAGAAAGAAAAAAGCAGGCCCTGGTCTGGCCTTAGCCTTTGTCTTTCACAGGGCTTTCATCTCATCCTCAGCAATTCTGTGCAAAATCAATGGGGTAGTTGTGGAAAGGGGGTACTTCAGGATCATGGAGAGAGGCTAAATCCTCCTCTTTCCCAGCCAAGGGTTGAGAATTGGCAGTGGTGGGGAGGGTCTTGAAAAGCTGGAAAGCTGTGTGTTGTGCATTCCTGCTAGGATAATTTGGAGAATTGAGACGGTTTTCCTGTTCTCTAGGTACAATCAGGCAAAGAACATTTCCCGAGATCTGGAAAGGCAGGCAAACAGGGTCCATGCAGAAGCAGAGGAAGCAGGGAACAAAGCTTTGCAGATCTATGCTAATCTCACCAGTCTGCCAACTATAGACACGGAGGAACTAGAGGTATGTGGAACTGAACTTCTTGTAGAGTATGTTTAGGCACCATGGCTGGCAAAACTTTAAGAGTGGGTTTGATCCATCTTATATGGGTGTATGTCTTATAATATGCAGTTATTCAGACATACATACAATGTACAATATACATTCATTTCTCTTCTCACCTATTCTGCCTGTCCAGAATGAGGCAAATAAGATCAAGAAAGAAGCCAGAGATTTGGACCAGCTAATAAACAGAAAGTTGAAGGATTATGAAGATCTGAGAGAAGACATGAAAGGGAAGGAGCTGGAAGTACAGAACCTTTTGGAGAAAGGCAAAATTGAACAGCAGGTCAGTTGTATTTCCATGAACTTCTTGTCCATGAGGAACACTCTGAATACACACTAGAACAGATTGGTTGATTTCACTGTTTTTATTGTCCTGCAACTTTTTATTTAACATGCTCTAGTGAAATGACATGGCTATGCAGCCAGATTCGTCTGTCTGTATTTGGTAACATATTATCTGAGTTGCATCCTGCCTTTCTCCCACACTTGGGACCCATTTGACAATCAGAACATTTGGCTGTGTTCTTGAAGGCCATGAGTTTGTATCTGTGGAATGGCTGCCCCAAATGGCAGAGTTAGGTATGTGGTGATCATTGCAAAACCTTGTGGGCTTCAAGACCCAAGAAGAACATGGAAATGGAGATGAAGATGAATAGAGGAAGGTGGGGAAATAATAGAAAGTTTGGGAGAAACACTACAAGTGGTTTAGTGGGTAAGCTGAGCAAAGTATTGAATATTTAGCATGGAATGAGCATGCTATTCACCCTATTGCTTTTCAGGCCATTTGTTTGTCTTGTAAGGCAGTAATTTAATTATTCTCTCCACCTCACCACCTGAAGAATCCTTCACAATCCATTGGCTTCTCCAGACTCCACGTTCCTGCCAGCAATAAGCCAAAGATGGACATAGCGGTATAAACTCCCATACATATCTGCCAGTCAGTAGTCAAAAAGAACCTATAGCAGGGGATGAGAAAGTCAGTACTCAAAAAGAACCTAAAGTAAGGGATGAGGAATCTTCGCCAATTTCTAGCTATTCTGTTCATCTGTAAAATGTGTTACATATTTTTAATATGCTTAAATTTCATTTTTATAACTGTTGGGATGTGTTACCTGGCTTGTACTGTGTAATTTCCTTGTCAGCTCCTTTGTTCATATGATGATGATTGACTAAGGCTCAACCTAAGTCTTTAGAAATCCCTTTATCTCGTGCCCTGTGCTAAGATTCACCAGTCCAAGTCAGTGAAGTAGAACATGAAGAGGATCATTTTCAAGGACTGCACCCATTCATGGAATTCCCTTCCATTTCAAACTTTTCAAAGACTGAGGCCAGGAGTATTTCAAAACCAGAGCCTGGAAAAGTTTAGTTTTGTACTACGGCTCCCAGTATGCACTAGCCAGCATTGCCAGTGGTTGCAGTAGCTTGGGGGCCTGGGAATTGTAGTCCAAAAAGTAACTTCTCCAAGCTCTGTTCAGAAGCTCTGTAAATCTTTGGCCTGTCTTCTAAGGCTAAAATGAGAACCCTTGACAGAAATGTTGTTGAATTAAAGTTGTTCTGCTGCAGTCTCTGCTTTTGATACTTGCTCTGTACCTTTGAGATGTTGCCACCTATATACTGAGAGCAGACATTTAAAACTAAGGTTACCCTTGCATTTTGTGCACCAGAAATGTGACTAGATAAAAGCATACATGACCTGCTGTGTGTTTGCTTAGACTGCTGATCAGCTCTTGGCTCGAGCAGATGCCGCCAAGGCTCTGGCTGAAGAGGCTGCCAAGAAGGGGAAGGACACACTCCAGGAGGCCAACGACATTCTCAACAATTTGAATGGTAGGTTGCATGACTTCCTGATGAGTCATTTGGTAGAATTACAAGATGATGTCTCCAAGTGACTAAGGCTTCCCTTTTGGGGGTGGGAAATGGGATATGATTACATGGAATGTGTTGTTCTACTTACTGCCATCTGAAGTGCTGTAAGTCTTTCAAGAATGTATTGTTTTAGTCAGAGCTTGGAAAGTTTTTACTTTCTTGTACTACTGCTCCCAGAATCCCTTCAGCCAGCATGGCCATTGAATATTCTAACTCCGGGACTTTGACAGGTTGTGCTCCTGATGAAAGTTTATGTTTATGCAGAAAGTCGATTGCTTGTAGAAGTCTTTTACAAGCAGACTGTTTTGATCCTAAAACAGGATAAATTAATGTGTGCATCTTGGATGTATCTGTGTCATCCTGAAATCCAGAATTTGATAGATAATTGAAGCAGCTAGAAAACAAAGCCCAGGCACCCGTGGCTAGCACTGGCAGTTTCAGCCCTCTGCAACTGAAATCAGATTGACCACAGATGCTCTAATAGTGGTACACTCTCTGATCAGCCAACTGTTTTATGTGTTTTCGAAAGACTCAAGGTCTGGCCTAGGTCACGCTGTAGTAGTAAATCCATGTCTGAGCTCTGCTGCTATAGACCTTAGATTAGGGTTCACATGGAGGATTACTCTTCCAGATGTAGAGCTAAATAGATAGGCTAGAGTACTTGTCTCTCATGTGCTGCTTTGCTATGTAGGTGGACTTTTATTTTTTTGTAGGAAAGATTATTCGCTTATTTGAGAGCTGAGTATTTCCAAGTGGAGCATGCTTGTGTTGTTGAATACATGCAAACAGTTGAACATTTATTTCCCAAGGAATTCCTGGGTAGTCTTGAGAAGGACCTTCTGTCTGAAACCCTAGAGATCAGCTGTGGCTTACCTGAGCACACGTTCCGAGTCTTCAGTCTAAACCCAGATGCAAGCCACTGTCTATCATACTGTCTGCCTCAGTGAGAGTTAAACCTATAGATGTCCATGCTTATAAAGAAAATCATAAAATAAAGTGGTTAGTAAATCCAGTGCTTCTCATCTTATGTGCAGGTGGATTTCTTAAGAATTTGGCCGAACATTCCTATAAAACAATGTCGGAATCTGTGGAGGAATGTAGCTCTGGTAGTGGCTGTTTACTGTGGGTCCTCCAAATAAATGAAACCTCATATTAAGAACAGAGCTTGGAATATTACATTTTAGGATACAAGTTTCAGAATCCTCCGTTCATATGGGTGTTGTGTACTAGCCATGTTGGCTGGGGGATTCTGCAAGTTGTGGCCCAGGAAAAGTCCAAAAAGTAATTTCTCTAAGCTCTGGTCCAGAATCAGGGGAGGAAACACAAAAGGCTTTTGACTTTCTGCCTCATTTGTGGGCATTTCAGCAGCATCCATTGGCAATGAGGTTAAATGGATTTGTTTGACGCAGAGGGGCTGTGTTCTCACTGTGTGTTTTTCCCCCTCCCAGATTTTGATAAGCGTGTGAATGATAACAAGACTGCTGCTGAGGATGCTCTAAAGAAAATTCCTGCCATTACCCGTACCATTTTGGAGGCCAACAATAAGACCCGTCAAGCAGAAGCAGCACTGGGCAGTGCTGCTGCTGATGCCAGGGAAGCAAAGAACAAAGCTGACGATGCTGAGAAAATTGCTAGTTCTGTACAGAAAGTGAGTCTTGAGAGGAGCCATGGACCTGTACCCATGTTCTGAGTCACTCTCAGGGAAAACAGTCATTTACACGGCTAGATGATGAAATGTGATACTTATAACTCTCTGCATTGTGTAGACCTTTGGTATACAGTGGGCCTTTCACTTTTGCAAGGTATAGAGAAAAAGAACCCTCGTGAAAGTGAAAAAAAACATGAATAACTATGGGCCCCCACCCATGCCATCAAGAGGGTTGCAAGAGAGAGCCAAGAAGGGAAAAAACTTCCCGGCTTGGCTTTCTTGTGACTCACCTGCACAATCAGGCAAGTGGAGGGGCGCAGGAGAAAGCCAGCAGGGAAAGAAATTCCCTGCTTGGCTTTCTCCTGGCTGCCAACGTTGCTATGGGGCGAGTGTGGGGACACAGGAGAAAGCCAAGTGGGGAAACAACTTCCCTGCTTGGCTTTCTCCTGGCTCCCCCGCACGATTGGGCAAGGGGGGCAGGACAAACCAAGCAGGGAAAGAGCTCTTTCCCCACTGGCTCTCTCCTGTATCTCCCCCCCCCCGACACCTTCTGCTGCCTGCCAAGGGTGCACCTGCACCAGCGATGGCAGCTGAAGGAACATGGGGAAGGGTCAATCGCACTCCCTGTGCCCTCCTGCACCCCCCTCAAGGTCAGGGAATGGGAAGGGAAGAAGGGAGCAAGTGGGTACCTCATGAATAATCAAATTTGCGAAAGTGAAACCCATGAATGTGGAGGGAGAACTGTAGTTCATCTGTTTTCATGGTGATTCTAAAGAGAAATAGAATGCAGCTTTGACAAATGCTGGAATTCTATGTAGGCTTTGTCAAAAGCCCACAGTTCTCTATTGCCAAACAGTTGGCCAAGAAGCACGTTCAGCATTCATACTCGGCTTTTTGTATTTCATTCTTTTTTCCAAAATTAAAGAGCTTTCCTAGAACACAGAAAGGTGAAACAGTGTGGCAGTACATTCTCTCATATGCTGTTGAGAACCACAGTTCAGTGGCATTAATGTCTTCCTAGCACAGGAGTGGACAACTTGTAGTCCTCCAGATATTTTGGAACCTGTAGCTTCTGTCAGATTTAGGCCACATAGTTAATGGTGAGTGATGAAGGGAATTAAATCTAATAATATTTGGAGGGGTTCAAGTTGTTCACCTCTGTACTAGCATCTCCAGGTAAAGGTTGTGAGGCCAGAAAAGATTTCATTTCATATTCATTTACTGCTGCCTGTCACAGTAGTACCAGTGCTGGGCTACATGGGTCAGTGATGTGACAGAAAAAGGCAGCTTCATATGTGTGTTCACATTGCATTTTCCAGTACAGCTAATCAAAGAGGTTTTAATAAAAATGAAAGAAATAATTCAGTGTAAACACTCCAGTATCTCCATTGAATTATAGACTGCTAAACCTAGTGACAATATTTTGCCTGTGACTGGACCAATTAAGCATTGGTACTTAATCTGTTCTTAGAGTCATCTTGCACTGTTCTTTTTATACTTTGGTTTCTGCCAAACTTAGAATGCTGCTGATACAAAGGCTGATGCTGACAAGACCTTTTCCACTGTTGCTGACCTGGACAAAGAAGTAGATGACATGTTGCAGCAACTGGAAGATGCTGAGAAAGAGCTAAAGAGGAAACAAGAAAGCGCTGATCAAGATATGATGATGGCAGGAATGGTGAATAAATTTGTCTGCCTTTTTTTTTTAAAGTGTGCATTTATGAAGGTCTCATCCAATATAAATTAAATTTCACTGAGTTGTTAAAAATTTTTAAGGAAAATATGTATTTTGTATTTATTAAAGGAAAATAATTAGAGAAATAGTAAAGGCTGCCACAAAAACAACTTTCTTTCTTTTCTCTATGTTTCCATTTCACCCTGGTCTTTCTATGGAAATGACATACCACATAGTGGTGTCTGAGGCTAAATACACATATGCACTTAATGACTATTCTTTGGTTGATGATTTTGACCATTTGACCAAATCCAACATCAGAAGTGGGTATTTAATTCTAAAGCAAACTATCTAGTTCATGTACTCACTTACAAGTAATTGAATATGGAGTTATATGCATACACTGAATTACAATATGTCTTTACTTTGTTATTCCATAGGCTTCACAAGCAGCTCAGGAAGCAGAAGACAATGCAAGGAAAGCAAAGAACTCTGTGAATAGTTTACTCAACACAATCAATGACCTCCTTGAGAAACTAGGCATGTATCTTCTTATTCAGTTGATGAAGAGAGAATCCTGCCCTGACAGCCTAAATGATGTGGTACTCAGGGTAGTACCCAGCTGGTGCTTTCTAGGTGTTTTTGCCCATAGCTGCCTTCAGTCTTACCCAATCTTACTTAGCGTGACCGGTGGTCAAGGAATGATGGAAGTTGTAGTCCACAACACCAAGCTAAGAGAGACTGCAAAGCCATTGCGCTTTAAAAATGAGTTGGTACTTCCCAGTTACTTCTGTCAAGCCATTGCTGTGCTGCAAGTGACTAACATAGATTTGCATGGATGGACATGTAAAATTGGTAGTATTAGTGGAACTAGCAACTTTCATTTACAAGGCTAAGATATATACATACAGTGGTATACAATGATGTGAGCTGACAGAGAGAGCCAGCATGGTGTAGTGATTTGAGCATCAGACTGCTCTGGAGAACAGGGCTCAAATCCTTACCCAGCCATAGAAACCCACTGGGTGACCTTGGGCAAGTCGCATTCTTTCAGCTTCAGAGAAGGAAAAGGCCAAACACCTCTGAACAAATCTTGCCAAGAAACCCATGACCCTTTGGGTCGCTATAGGTCAGAAACAACTTGAAAGCACACAACAGGCAGAGGAATTTTATGGTAGTGTAAAAATAAAAAGTATACCCTTCTTAAACTCAAAATTATTATTAGCAGGATATGTAACCTATGCTCATACATCAGGAACTAATACTGGGGAAAAAAGTTTTATAGGCTAATGAAAAATTTAATTGTAACTTATCATGATTCTATAATAATGTCCATTAGAAACAATACTCTTTGTTTTTTGGTCAACAAGATGCATGGTAATTTTTGATGGACATTAATGTGCCCTTGTCATTCTTAATACTCACATATTGAGGCTTCCTTAGCTTACATAACTCCCTTCCCTACTTTTTTGTGTACAGGTGCATAACTGTGTAGATGTGATGTACTCCTCCTTATTTACAGTTTCCTATCCTGGTAGTATTGTGATGGTTCCACAGTGCTCTCTTTTGCTACATGTTTTCCTCTTAATCTATTGCCTTTTAACCTCTTCCTCCCCTGCATCTTTTTTGCTGCCTCTCATTTGGGATTTCACTAAACAGGAAACCAAGAACCACAGAATTAATTTTGTGAGCCAAATAGCTTTTAAGTGTGCTTTAATCTTATGGGCTAAAGCAGGGTGTAGCTTGTTCTTCCTGATCAGAGACCTCCAAGCCACACAGCAAGCTTCTTTTAAGAGCTAGGAGTTTATACTATGAGGAGAAAATCGCTTGTAGGATCACAGATGGGTAAGCCTCCACGCTTGGTGTATCTGCTCTCTATGTGACCCAAGACTGAGGCCATTTCTGCACTGGACTGTTACAGTGCTATTATTCCACTTTCAACATCCTATGGAATCCTGAGGTTTGCAGTTTAGGTCTGCAAACCCTAGGATCCATAGGATGTTGAAAATGGAATAATAGCACCATAACAGTCTAGTGCAGAAATGGCCTCAGCCACACATATTGGTTTTTTTAGTGCCGCATCTTGTGAGATGCAGTTGTAAGAGCAGCAGTTGTAAGTGGAGTTTGGAAAGTTACTTTCAAGCAACAATTTTAGTCACAGTTACAGTTCCACAGTGTCTGTACATTCACCAGAATTAGTTACGCTAATTAGAACTGTTTGAAAACAACAAGCTACTTCTTGTTATTTCAAAGTTAATGAAAAAGTTACTGTCAATTGCTTTTTTTTTTTTTAAAAAAAGAGTGCTATAAATGTTTGCCTTGGAATGAAATGCAGCTAAGCAGTGATGCCATATAACCCCTATAGGTATGAAAGTACACAATTACAGTTAGGTTACAAAGGGAGTGAAGTCATGCCTTGTGATGTTCTAATTGTAATATAATTTAAGTATGCCCTACTTAAAAGGAACTCATAACAATTAATCATTTGTAACTGTTTGTGGCTATTTACTTTCAAGCTCTATTTGTGAATCATAGTGGTATCAAACCTGATGCAGCATAGATGCTGCCTCCTAAAATGGGATGTGATGGAAATTTTGATGCTACAGCTATAACCTTTTGTACAGGACACTGCTCTGTCAGTCTGAAGGCTAGATGTGCAACACAAGTGAAATAAGCTTCAGCATTCTTGATGTAAAAAAAAACCCTTTACATTGCTTGAATTTCAGTTAGTGCACTTGGGGAAACTTTTAATTGAATGGATGTGTGGCAAAGTTCAAATGTCAAGAACAGAATTTTCATCCAAAACTCATGGTTGAGACTTAAATTTAATAGGATGGGTGCAAGCCTTAGAGGAATTGGTTCAGTTCTAGTTTCAAACAAGATATGAATATCAGACATTCTTTTAAATGCGAATAGAGCCAGTAGACTTTCTCTGCTTTAAGAAATCCCATCTCTTTCTTTTCTGCATTTACTTGGCAAATGGAAATTATTTCTATAACAGATTGAAATGTTGAATTCAAAGACGTAGCTGTGTTGGTTTGCATCAATATGCAGAGGGATGTTGTAGCATAAGCTTTGGTAGACTGAGTCTACTTCATCAGATTCAAGATTGAAATGCCCTTTTAATTTCATATATTGCTCACTTTGCAGGACGTGTGGAGCCTGTGGATTCAAGTAAACTGAATGAGATCGAAGATACCTTAAATGCTGCCAAAAAACAGATGAGGGACAATGATCTGGACCGGAAAGTATCTGATCTAGAGAAAGCAGCTGAAAAACAAGCCAGTGCCATCAATGAGTACAACAGGGACATTAACACCATCTTGAAAGACATTAGCAATCTAGAGGACATCAAGAAGACCTTACCAACTGGCTGTTTCAACACCCCGTCCATTGAAAAACCCTAAGGGTGTGTTAAGGGCAGGGGGCATTCCCTCAGTGACTGGTGGAGCAGTTCTTTTGGCTGTGGAGTGCCTTAATTCCTAGGTTATGTCCTTCAGGACCCCACCTCATCTCCATACAGCTCTCAGTTCTTTCTCTCCCAGTTCAAAGGGAAAAATGCAAATTAAGTATCAGCCTGTAGGATATCAAAAAGCCTCAAGATGTTAATACCTACACACTTTCATGCTGAGACACTCCACCTTCTTCCCCTCTCTCAGTAACACTCCCCTTTGATTTATACAAAAATGTGAAATATTATGGACTTGTACTGAACTGCAGAAATGGCCATGGGAATTGATATATCATGAGAGGCAATCATGGGCTTTTTCTTCCTTCCCTTCTCCACTCCTGTGTCTCTTCCTTTCCCTCCTCTCCTGCATCCACAGCTCTCTTTTCTTTCTTCTATGAAGGAAATGGTTTGGCTACCAGAGTATTAAAATACTAATGCCCAGTCGTAGGAAATGCCAGTGAATTTCACAATTATTTAAACCAAGAAGACAGAGCCAAGTATATTCATAAATCAAAATTTATCAGAATACCCCTTTGGTAGCCAGCTGCCAAATTTTAATAACTTTTCTAGAGTGCAATATGTCTATGTATATCCTGTTTCTGAGGACAGTTTCTCAGAAACATTTTGAGGAGTCATGAGGAAGGAGTAGTATGTTAGGTCTCCATGGTGCTATGCCATGGCCTGTACAGCAGGCATCTCTTCAGCCTGTGAGAACAAAGGCAGGCATTATTATATCTTCAAGCTGGGAATAACCTGCTTAAGGCCATAATTGGTCCTGTCACCAGCCAGTCACTAGACATCTCCAAGAGATAGCTTGCAGCTGGATAAGCAGTATAAGCTGATAGTTTTAAACCGGTGGTTCAGGCTTTTTTCTTCTTTGAATGAAAGCCAGCATCCAGAGAGATCTTTACCTGCTAGGCTTGATTGTGAAATTTGGTATCAGCATAATATTCTGTGGTAGGAAATAAAACCTAAGAGTACTCTTCCAGTTAAATTATATTGTAAACTTGCCTTAACAGAAGATTACCTTTTGTCTGAAATCCCAAATACTAGGTCAGCCAATTTTTCTAGAAATTTTTTTAAATGGTCAGGAATAATTCTAGGGACAAATAACTCCATGAGTTTGCAGTATTTACAAACTGAGTTGCTTGTACCTCAGTATGAGTCTGTGCCCCATTCAGAATTCCGCTTCCTCTCCCGTTTTCAATAAGTTTCCCTGTAGAAAGCAGATTGTTCCTTTTATGGTATTCTTCCCCCACCCATCCTGAACGAAAGGAAACAATCTACACCTGCAGTTTCCTAATTACATTGGTCTGATATTTCCACCCCCCCTGCCTTTTTAATCAGTGTATACATACCCTTAAACACTATGCAACTTTGTACGTTTGCGTAGAGGGGAAGAAATTTATTATCTGATACACACTGGTGCTATTAATTATTTCAAATTTATATTTTTGTGTGAATGTGGGTTTTTGTGTCTTTTTTAATCATGACTATAGTGTGAGGAAAAGTCTATTTCTCTTCCCTTGCTTCCCTCTGTAAATATGCTTGGTCTTGTTTCCAGAGTGGCACTGTTTGTCCCCTTTGCTTCCTCTTAATCAACACACTAAACACATCTTTTTCTCCTGTAGTTTATTCTTTGGGGTGGGGTAAGGGAAGTCAGGTATTTTCTCTGTCCGGACTTATCCTTTTGCATCTCTATAATGCTAGTAAATACTCTTCTGTTCTGTGGTATCAATGTTAAGCTGTTTACCATTCATATTCCCCTGAGAGACAAGTTGCCCATCTCTTCTAAAGCCAGCACTGATGCCTTAAGGTTTCAGAAGGATGTAGCTCAAGAAGAACTTATACTCTTTGGGCCTTTTCTCATGATACTTAGCCCTAGAGAATTCTGCCTGCAGTGAAATAGACAGCAGGCCTTAAATGTGTATATTTCTTCTCTCCCACTTTTTCTGCAACCAGCAGATGGTAAGCAGAAAACACAAAGAACATGTACTTGATTAAATGTGCAGTTTCCCCTGGTGAAGGTACACCTGCAGTGAAAGAAGAGTGAGGAGGAGTCTACGGGCGAGAGGCAAAGTTTTATCTGAACTAGCCCTTTGTTTCTGTTTTACAGTGATTATATTTGAACTGATTGTGGTTTTATGAATGATTAATAGCTTCTTGTTGGGCCAACAGGAGAAATTCACCTTGGCCTAGTTCACACTGGGGTGTTAAACTTGTATCTGGGCAAGACCATTTCTTCATACTCAAAAAGTATATCCACATACAGTGCTCCTCTTTTGGGAAGAACTGGATTGTGGACCATTCTCACAGATATCCTAGTTTTTTGCACAGAGAGCAATGACGGAGCATTCAGTTATATGAGCTATCATTTTCAGTGTGAAGAGGTATCAGACTGCCCCATACTTACCACCTCAATGAGAAATAGACCATTATCCTAAGTCTTGTATCAGATCTTTGGATTTAAAACTGTGGCCTTTCCACCCGTATCTCTGTGCAAAAACAAACAATCCATTTGAGGCTTGTTTTCCTTTTTTAAAATTAGACACAACTGTATTCCAGGGCCAGAGGGAGGACAGGCCACAGCTTCATTTCTCATCTTTTATCCAAGTGACTTTTCAGTTTACATTAAACCAAGGTGCTTGCATATAACTCTTGAAATGATCAGAAGTGACATTTCACCGTAGCACGCTTGGCCTCAGTATTTTTCATCTGACCAATCCAGTCAGGTGTCTGCACACTAGCTGTATCTCCTTTCTGTGTCCCCCCCCAACAAAAAAAGAGAAAAAGAGGATGACAATAATGCACTCATTTGTTTTCTTCTAGCCCTTTGGCTACCTTTCTAGTATTTTCCCTTTTTTTCTTTAAAACTGGTTTAAGTAACAGATTTTTTAAAATTTTAAATAAATAAATAAATAAAAAGACCTTTATAAGAATCCTCTTAATTACAAATACTGTGCTAACAAGCCATTATCACATTTTTATAGGTCCAAGTTATTTCTTGCATAACAAAAAGATGCAACAGCTGCTCACAGAAACATACAACCAAGTGCCACAGGAGAGACCTCTTGAAGAATTCCCCTCATTTTATTCTGAACTGTGAGCACTTCCACTTGTGCCTTCACTCCAGTTTTTGCCTTAAATCTGTGGTCTTACTGTCTGGGAGCAGTGAACAAAAACAACAAAAATGCAACACTTGGCAGTTTTATGTATAAAACAGTATTTCTTATTTATAATAAAGTCAGAATATTTGTAACCCCTAATACCTTGGATTCTTGACTATTTACTGGAATTGGTTACTGTAAATGCTTGCTATCCAAAATTATTATTTGTTCCAACCAACTTTGCTGGTTGTAGGAATAATTTTTTTAAAAAATTTCACCTTGCAAACTACATGGGAGGCAGCGTGACCTCAAACAGATTTTACGTTACAGCTCGAACAGACCACTAAATGGCTTCAAGATTTAATTGTACTAATTTACAGAAAATGCCTGGCCAATATCACTTTCTGTAATTGCTAAAAAGGTCTGTTTGAATGCAGATTCACATTATTGAAGATTTCAGAGATCTTTTCACTATGACCTGTAGATCTATTTCCTGTATAGCTGTTAAGACCCAGTCAATGTATATATGAAGTCAGAATTCTTTACCTTAAAATGCATACTCTGTTGTAATTACACCAGATACTGTCTGCTGTTTTGTTGCCCATTTGTCCAGTTTGGAGAGGTCCTTCTAGAGCCCTTCATGATCTCTGTTGTCCTATGTAATCTGATATTTGTCAGCTTGGCAGCCTCAGTGCCTGAATTCATTGATGAGTTAAGTGATTCTGACTCTTACCCAAATCTTTGGAAAGCCTTGGAGCTAACTTTCCTCCTCTATAAAACTGATTATCTATTCTCACCCTTTGCTTCCTGCTAGGCATCTATGAAATGCCATCTCCTTACCCCATAACTGCAAAGTTTACTTAAGAAATCTTGGTGGGGAACTTCATCAATGGCATAATGGAAGTTCCCATACATTGTGTCATCTCAAGAGCACTTGTTGGTACTTGATGAATTCTGAAACTGGAGATGCATGACTCCCTTTTGTCTTTCTGGCTGGTTCTCCCTCAGCAAAACTTGTTTTTATATAAATTTAAGAAGTCTGCCTTTTATCATGCTTTCTGCCAGTTTATAGCAGAAATTGGACTGGCATTTGTAATTTCCCATTTGCTATCAAGATGGATGTTATTGAGGTGGATGCTATTAGCATGGAAATATAGTCTAAAATACTACTGCAAGAAATGGTTAAACCTATAAATACATGTCTTCTGAGCAGTAGAGCAGCCCTATTTGTAAAATGAGGTGCGCCTATAGAGCATGTGTTGACAGCTCTCAGCCCAAGTATGCTCAAGAAAGGATTGTATAGCAGCTGTTTGCCACTCTTATTTTCTGGCCCCATTGGAAACTGAATTCAAAATGCAAGATAGCATAACAACAATATTTTGGCTTGGCACCAAGATTTCACATATTATTCTGAAAGATCCTGATTGTGAAATTACAGGAGACAAAAAATATGGAATTAGAGGTAGGACAACAGGTGGACAACTATGACACCAAGTGACACCCAAAAATGTGTTAGCAAAGAAGGCAATTTGTGAGGCAGCATTACCTCTGTCATGAGGAACTGTAAGGACAAGATGGCTTATGCCACAAGTGCTATGGTCCAAAAGTTGCAAAGATATTTTGGAACAATGCAGCTGGCTTATGTGAAGAAGGGCATGTCTTCCAAAGAGACAAGATAGTGAATCTAAAGGAGATACTTCCAGATATGCTGAATAAGATTTACAAAGGAAATCTTGGAACAGTACTCTTTAAGAAGTATGGGATACAAAATACTAGCCCAATTTTAATGGCCAGATTTATATGAAACTTGGTATTTATTCCAATTTTTAAAGAGCTTTTTATCTTTTTAATTGCCTTTTTAAACTTGAGAAGTGAACTTTTAATATTGCAAATAGTTTAAGTTTATTTTAAAATTCATTTTTGCACATTTTTAGTTGTATTTTTCTTTTAAATTCTGAGCCACTTTGAATACCAATTTTGGGGAAAAGTGGAATAATAACAACAACAATAGCAGCAATAATAATTTATTAATAGGTTGTCCTGAAAGTAATGCCTGTGTGCTATTTTCGCTGAAACTATTCATCAAAATGTTATGCTATTACACCATCAGTTAGAGTCATTCTTACTGCGTGATTGGCATAAATTCTGTATATCTAGGTGTTGCCTAAGCATGAATACGAAACAGAAACAAAGAGCAGTCACTGAGTTCTTAAACAATAAGGATGTACTGCTACCAACATCCACAGAAGGCTCAGAAATGTGTATGGTGACGCATTAACTGAAGATAGCAATGTGTGAAGATGGGTGAAAACATTTAAAGAAGGCAAAACTACAGTTGAAGACAAACCACATAGCGGAAGGCCATGCAGTACCAATCAATGAAAACCAAAACAAGGGTGGATGACATGATTTGCGCAGACCAGTGTATGACTGTCCAAGAAATTGTTGAGGAACTTGGCTGTAGTCGCACTGCTGCTGAGCAGATTATCCATAACCGTGAGTACTGGAAAGTGTGTGCCAAGTGGGTTCCTCATCAATAGCAGCTGATCTGAAAGTGAAGAGACTGCATTCGGACTGTTGACAGCATTTGAGAACCTACAGGGACACCTTTTTCGAGAACGTTTGCATCAGTGATGAGACCTTGCATGACAAAATTCTGGGAGTGTGGCTATCTGGGAAGCTATTGTAGCCTGACAGCAGGTTGCTATGCAACCAGAACAACACCTCAGGGGAGAAGTCCAACTCAGTAGTATGTAGGAGGGGCATATGGTTGAGGGGAAAAAATAGTTATATAAAGCTAAGTACCCATGGGTATTTTGATTCCTTAAGTGAAAACCTAGCAAGGAGCTAGGGAGTAGAGTTCCTAGGGAGCAGAGCCAGAGAGTGTGGCTGTTTTTGGAGGTTTAGTTCTCAGAGGAAGGCTAGTGAGAGAGTAATTGAACCTTAGTAGGATTTTGTCAGAGAGTATGACCTAAGGGTTAATCCTTTAGCTGGTGTTTAGCCAAAGTGCTGTTGTATGATAATTGTGCCTTCCATGAAAGTCTAGAGATATAACTGAACTGTTTCTGAGCAGGGAGTTAACTATTAATATCATTTAAAAAGTGCACTGAGGAAATGTATCAGCATCAACCTACATATGAACTCTAACATGCTATTTTATTCTTATTGTTACCTTAATAAATATTACAGTTTCTCTTTATAAATAGTGATTTGGTTTGGATTGTCTATGGTGATAAATTACACAAAAAACACACTACCATAAAATTATCAAGTGACTGTAAATAAACACTGAATGCCCTTGCCTTTTTACACAAAAGTGGTGTTATGCTGGAGAGGCAGAGCTGCATGGTAAAGACAGGGCTCCTTATCAGACTGAGAATTGCCACAGCAATCTGGAAGAAGTAAGTCTGTCATACCTGGGCATACCTCTATGAACTAGAGACCAAGAACCAGTCCATGGAGTGGTGGCACTCCACCTCCCCAGACCAAAGAAATTCAGAAACCAGCACTCTTCACAGAAGATTATCGTGAAGGTATTCTGGGATGATAAGGGATGCTTTTGCTTGATTTACTTGAGTGTGGAACAACAATGAAAAGCAACCGCTATGTTGCATCACTCCAGAAACTTTGAGGAGCCATCTGTAAGCAAAGACCATAGAAACAGCTTATCGCAATCCAGTTAGACCATGATAATGCACAACCCTACACTTCTTTGACAACATCACAGGTTCTTTCAGAAATGGGATGGTCAGTGGTGCCACATTGCCTTACAGGCCCAATCTGGCCCCGTCAGACTTTCACTTGATCAGTCAGTTGAAGGAAAGCCTTTGAGGATGGTGCTTCAGTGGTGTAGGGGAAGTGGAAGACTCTATCATAGACACTGGACCAGGGAGTGCCTGAAAGAGCTTTTCCAAGGTGGATTTCATGAGTGGATTCAAAGGTGGTGCATATGCATTTCTACTGGTAAGAGACTATTTTAAACATTACCAAGTTGCAGACAAAAAGTTACTTTACACATGTATGTAGATGCGCATGTCTTACGTTGTCAATAAAAAAGTTATGACCTGACAGGCATTGCTTTCAGTACAACACTCGAAAACTAAAAGTCTTATTGTAGGAGAAGTGCAAAAATACTGAAATAGCTTAAGATTCCAGGTAATGGCACAAAGTCCTAATGATCAATAGATGCTTGACCTGGTGTAAGAGAGATAGTACAACAGATCTGGCTGTGCATAGTACAGATAGAGAACAGACAGAGGTTTACATACAGGTGTGAACACCTGGGACCATCCCTGGAGGTCTGTCCGCCAGATGATGCTTCTGACGTTGGGGGTCTGTTTGCCAGATGATGAAAGGGATTCTGAACTAGAACCCCAACTGAACCAAAGCAGAAGCCGTTATTGTTATCATTTATACAGCATGATCGCTGTACATGATGCTCTTTGCAACTAAAAGAACAACAAAACAGTTTCCTGCCCTCAGGCTTACAATCTAATTAAGACATGACACAAAGGGAAAGGGGGATGGCAATGTAGAGGGGATTAAGTCCAGCAGGTAGTGCCCTTTCTTCTCTCTCTAATGCATACTCAGCCAGCACATACAGGACGTCCATTAGAGATATGGGTTCAGGTAGAAGCCCTATACACACTAGTAATATCAGAGGCAGCTGAGCTCAAAGGGATGGAAGCACTTGATAATAGTTTGATGAATGCATGATTAAAGAAATCACTGCCAGGGCATTACTGTCTTTTCTGTCTGAAGGGTGTGCGTGCGTTCTGTATTCAAGAATTACTTGTGCACTATTCTCCTTGGCCCGAGAAAAAGCATGTGCAGGTTTATATTAATTACCCTGTCAAGACACTGTATATAACTCTCTTAATAAGCCAGTTAAAAGTTACCAACATTTTTATGGAGTCTGCATTCCTTAGTCAAGATTCAACAGACCACCTCTGCTCTCTCCTCCATTTCCGGTTGTGGCCAGTGCTGCTATGACAAGTCTACTGTGTTTAAAAAGGGATGTGAATGGCATTTGGCAATCTGAAGGCTGCTCAATAAAGCCAGACATTCAGCTGCTAGTTAGATCAAGAATCTGTTACTTTCAGAACAGATTAAAACCACTATTTAGCCTAATGGTGTTTCTTAAGAATTTAGCCTAATGACTCAAATCAGAACTACATGTAAGTCTAAAAATGCCGTGTCATAAATGATTTCTTTCTGTATGACACAGGATCAAACATATACATTATAAATACAGCCTTCCATTTTCCTCATTTTATTAGAAGTTTGTCATTGAGGAAGTGGAGGCTTTATCCTTCTCTCCCCAGGAATCTTGTCAATAATGGCTCCCCTACTTCTCTGCCCAAACAGGCAGCAGTAAGACTGTAGCACCACATCTTAAATATGGTGTATAGTTTGACTCTCCCCTTATAACAGCAGACTGGTTTAAAGAATTAAACTTGGCACTATGTTCTTATGTTCTCAAACTGCATTTGATGCAGCATATCCATGCCTACAAGCCACATAGAAGTCTCTTAGACAGCTTTAAATAACATTGGAGAGCCAGTGTGTATAGTGATTTGTCTGTGGGACTAGGAACCCAATAGAGGATAAAATCCCCACTTGGCTGTGGAACCCTCCTGGGTGATCTTGTGGAAGTCACATTCTGTCCACCTGTGGCGAAAGTGTCACGGACCAGCCTAGCATTGACTCAAGAGGGAGACTGATCACAAAGAGCATGTGCACTCCTTTGCAATTAGGTCCTTATGCCCTTTCCCAAAAACTCTTCCACTGCCATCAGCTGGATGCTCTTATTTGTTAGGCTCTTTTACACCAATGCAGCCCCAAAACTTTTTGTTCCACAAATGAATCCCCTTTTTGGTACTGTGATAAAGCTTTAGGCATGGGGTGGACAACAAATAATTTATAATCCAATGATTATAATAATTAAATGATCCACAGCAATAATGATTTAAAAAAATTTTTAGTAATGTAGTATAAAAATAACAGTATATATACATATATATATATATAAGAACCTAAAATAGTTAAAAGTTACATAGTTTGTTTCAGTATGTCCCAACTGAACAATTGTTCTTTTTGTTGCGTGCCTTCAAGCAGTTTCCAAATTATGGCAACCCTAAGGCAAACTTATCCCAGGAGTTTCTGAGGTTGAGAGTATGTGATCTGCCCAAGGTCAGCCATTGGGTTTTCATGGTCAAGCAGGTAATCAAACCTTGGTCCCCAGGGTCCATAGTCTAGCACTCAAACCACTACACTATGCTAGCTCCCTAACTGAGCAATAGGAAAACAAATAAACAATAGATTCCTCCAAACCGATTTAATCACATTCCCAAAGACACACAGATTTTTCCTCTGGCAAATGTTACAGGCAGGATTTCCCCCCAAAACTCTTCTCTTGTAGATCATGTCTCACCCTCTGAGTATTTCTCTGCTTCTGATTCCTTTCTTGGTTTCTTTCTTGTTGCCCTCTGTGTCTCTCTGTTCTCCCTTCTCCCTTCTTTACTTCTTCAACTTCAGTTGTACTTCCAGCTCTCTTTCTGCAGCTTCAGCTCAGCTTTGGCTTCCAGCTTTCTTCTTTACCTCCCCTCAACCACTCTTCCCCCAACACTTCTAGGCCTGGCTCACTTGTATACACAGTTTTGCTTTCATTTTCTGTTCTTTGCAAACCCCTCCCTCATTTTACAAATGCCTCCTTCATTTTACAAGAAGATAAATTTAACCATTAGACATAAACTCCATTATATATCAGTGTAAAACACCAAGCACTATTAAATTCACATGTATCAAATTAACATAAAGCACCATTCCTTTACAGAAGGAAATGGCAAACCCCCTCGGAACAAAACTTGCCAAGAAAACCCTTTGCGTTAGGATTACCATAACTTGGAAATTACCTAAATGCACACAGCAATAAGATAACACTGCCTGAGCAAACAAATACATACTCTGTTGGCATGAATTCATATGGATCCAAGCAATGCTTGAAAAAGTTAGTCTTTTCGATTTGTTGTAGTTAGACTACTGCTCCCAAACAATAACTTTTCCAAACATTGGCCAAGGCACTTCAGAGCACCTGAGGGATGCTCACTCTAAGAACTAAAGTCTCTTTAGGGATTTTGTAACATGGTATTTTCCGCTGTCCACAATTTTTGACCTTTTTAATCTTTTGAGAGTGGCCCAATTAATCAGGGCATGTTTTTAGTTAAACTTAATGTACTATTGACTAAACATTTCATCCTCACTTAAAAAGACTCTGTGCCTGTGATTATTCAGATACTACATTTTAACAGCCGCAATGACTACATGCTTACTTTTCATGGGCTTAGGACAGGAGAAGCACCCAATGTCTGTGCCCAGCCCCCTGCCGCCATCCACTTTTGGCAGGAACTGGTGGCGTGCGTGGCAGCAGCTGTGCATGCCTATATAACATGCTTGTAGTTAAAAGCTCCTTCTGAAGCCCAAATGTTGATAGAATATTCTTCTCAGGATTAATCAGGAAATGCTAGGAATGCTGTTAATGACTTCCATGGATGTTCCCTTGCTGACTCTTGCAGTAGTGAGGCTAAAGAGGCTACTTTTAAAACTTATTGAATGCGTGCAAAGGGTCAAAGGAATGGAGACTTTAATCTTCAGCAGAAGGGAGGGTGAGGGCCTTCCTTCTGCCGGAAGGGTATGTAGGGTGGGCAATGCCAAGGGTGACTGTGCTTCCCTGCCTTGTGGACACCTCAGCCACTGTCTCGCCAGGTATGCCTCACCTCGCTTGCTCACTGGGACTGTTCAGCAGGGTGTGGTTCTTCACTGCAGCCTTGGAAGTGGTATGTGTGTGTGCATGGAATTTGGCCTTAGCATAAGCTTGAGGAAACAACCTGAGGCAAAGTTATCTGAGCAAAGAAGTAGTCACCAGCTCCTAGGTAGTGATAGCTTCCAGTTAAGGATATTTTTAGCCACAGGGTGCATCCAGTGAACTTCTATTGTCTGCTCAGTTCAGTACTATATATTACAGTCTCTTTAGTTTTTTAGTGGTGTCTTGCAGCTTTTTCATGTATTAGGCATTGTGGATGTGGAAACCATTTATACCTTTAGAACTTACAAGATAGCATTTTGAGCATCCAAAACTTTACATCTCAGAAATAATCTTGATAGTCTTACAACCGTGCCGTCAAATACAAGTACTGAGGCCAGAGAGGCTTGCCTTTCACATGACAAGTACTAGGTAGCCATATTTAACTATGGATCCCCAGTGGGTATAACTAGCTGTGGCACCCCAGAACACAATATACACATATACATTCTGTGAATTATCTTGCACAGATCAGGATAAAAGCAACTCCTACATGTTCCTTGCATCTTTGACAATAAGAAGTTCCAGAACAAGCACTTCTAGGCTCAACTCAGCTTGACATGTGGACTTTTTGTAATATTTAGGTTTATATTTAAAAACACATTGGTTGAGCATCAGTTGAGAGATCATACCATATGGCTACAAAGAACAGATCACATCTTCAGATATTTTATTTATAACTTTTGCAATTTTGACCACACTCTGACATTGCTTTGTCACATATGTCCCAGTTTTCATCTGTGAAATGTTGGACAGTATGCCAAGTGGTGAAGATGTAGCTTTTCCTAAACACAAAAAGAAAGAAAGAAGGAAGGAAGGAGAGAAAGAGAAAGGAAGGAAGGAAGGAAGGAAGGAAGGAAGGAAGGAAGGAAGGAAGGAAGGAAGGAAGGAAGGAAGGAAGGAAGGAAGGAAGACATAATCTAATGTGAATTGTACTAAACAATCTCAGTCCAGATAGACAAGATGGAGGCATTGTTAGCACATAGTTCCTCTGGACAGATGAATGTATTCAGGCTATTTTGAAGGGAGTGCTCTCCCTACTAAGAATTGGATTTAGACTTTGAGTGTGCTCTTAGAATCCCTCATTCCTCATTTGTGGCAAAGAGTGCCTTTTCCAGGAATGGCCCTATCTAACGTGGGTAACTTGGCTTCAGTGGGCCATGCTGTATGTAACTTTGCATTTGAATGATTGCAATGCATTATACAAGGGGGTGCCTTAGAAAACATCAGCTGGTATAGAATATGACAGCAACAGTCTTAAACTGAGGCCCTTTCCACAGCATCTTCCCATGCAATCGTGCCACCATCCTGCACTTACCTGTCCCGCGGAAGGGCAAGAATCACAATGGTGGTGCTTCCTGCCCCAGTGCAGCCTGGGAAAGTACCCGGCTGTGTTGCAGAAGGAAGCAGTGTGTCCATTGTGCTCCCTTCCCCCCAGAGCTGCTGCCAAGATCGCCACTAGATGCCGCCGCAAGAAGTTAAGCTGCGGAAAGGGCCTGAGACTCAGAAATATGAACACATCAATCTGGTCCTTGTTTGGCTTCATGTGCTTCCAAGCCATTCAAGTGCTGATTTTCAACTATAAAGCCTTGCACAGTTTGGGACCTCATTATTAAACGGTCCTCCTTCAAACTGGTTTCCTTAAGATGCTTTTCCACCCTGCTCACTGACTGTGTTCAGTGTGACAGATTATTTATATCTGGGAGGCATCAGATGGAGGAAGACTGTTCTAAAAGAATCCATACATATGCATGTCCTTTGTACATCATCAGAGGGCTTTCCCTGAATGCCACCTCAATCCGAACAGTGAAGGGTGGCTTTCAGGGACAGGGTCTTTTCAGCAGTGCCTTCCCACTCCCCATATAGATACTCTCCCTAGAGAGCGCTGGAAGATCATTCTTTTGATATTTTTAAAACTTGATTTTTTAACATGTTTTTAGCCTTTAGGAGAAGCTGTCATATTATTAGATGACAGTGCCTAGCTTTTGTTTCATTCCCTATTCCAATGCTCATTTTCAGTTGTATTTGGAATTAATTCTATTATTTATTATGTTGTAATTTGTTTAAAAATAATTATTGTTATTGTGTGCCATTTTGTTTGTACGCCATTTATTCCATGCCAGTCTGTGGCAACTAACAAATATAATAAATAAATTTGTCAAGATTCCTGACTTACTGTGCTTTTTGTTTAAAGATTACTTTTCCCAAATGGTTACTGGATGTTTTTGTTTTGTTTTTTCCCTCAGAGAACAGCTGCATCTTCCTTGAATGTTTTGAACAGAAGAAACTAAGAATCTGAAGAGGGGATGAAGGCAGCATATCACTATCACATACTTAAGGATGAGGTAAACAAGATCCATGTCCCCCCCCAAGAGAATGATCAAAACAATTTGTGGGACAGTAAGAGAGAAAGAGGGGAGAAGAGATTGAAGATCAGACAAGCTAGGCGAGGCTGCGGCAGTTTTCTTTTGCCTGACCCTACTGGGAAGTCCAAGACTCTGATGCCTCTCTTCCAAACTTGAGTTCAAATTTTGCACTTTGAAACCTGTTTGCACTGACTGAAGTAAGCTAAGGAGAAAGTGAAAGTGGGAGGAGAGAGAAGCTGAGACATGGGCCCTTTCCACACAAGGGAGATACATCGCTGTGGCTTCATTGTGTCTTGAGTACATCTGCACGTCAAACTGGTTTGATGTCATTCTGTTGTAGTTCATTCCACACGTGTTTAGCTCTTAAAGCAGTTCATATCATCGTGAAAACGGTGTAATGGAAAAATGGGAAAACTCCGAAGCAAATCAGCCAAAATGTTTCACAGCATTTTTTCCTACATGCAGAAGAGCTACATTGATTCACAACACAGAGGTGGGCATTAAATTGACCAATCAGTGGTGGCAGAGTGGACCAAGGGAGGGGAATAAGAGTTCCAGGGGTACTGACATGCAGAAGCTACAAATGATTTTCTCTGTTTTTCTTCGATAGAAACCGGAGGACATTGGAGTAAAAAACACCGCTTATGAAACACTCGAAACGCTCCTTCCCTCTAGTGTGGAAATGGCCTTGGTAAAGAAACCTGGAAAAGTAGAAGACAGAAGATTGATGGGAACTGTTCCTGCCAAACTGGGACTGTTGGAGGATATGTACTTTGCAGTACTTCATTTAGATTTGTTTTTCTCTGTTCAGTTTGTTTTACTGTAACTGTGCAAAATGGAAGGCTATTTCAAACATTAAGGATTTAATTAGCTCACTGTTGTTCCAAACACTGTTAAACAGTGTTTTCCTTCTCTTGTGCTACTGGCAATTTCTGAGATCTATCTCTTTCTCTAAAACCTGGTTGGTGTGCATGTGTTATGAGTAAATCCAATGAATTGCTCGTTGAATGGTGAGCCAACACATAGGTGAGTTGGGACTAATAATAAGATTCAGGCCCATTTTCTTTTTGAGATACATTTCTTTTCCAAAAAGGGAACTTCTTGACTGAATTGAAGAACTGGAATCCTAGAATTTTACAGCTGGAAGGAACCCCGGTCCAACGGCCTGCTAATGTCTGTTTTAAAAGGTTCAGCAAAGATGACTCCAGACACTTTTATAGTAGTCTGTTCTGATATCAAACATCTCTTACACTCAGGATGTTTTCTCCTACTCTTCAGTCCTGGGGGTGTACACACACACACACCCCAAGGTGGGAATGAAGGTTAGGGGCCTGACGGGGTATTTTGCAAGTTACTGCCATCCATGCCAGAATATGACTGTTTTCCCGGGCTATTAATTTTTTTAAAAAAAAATTAAATGGGGCTTGGGGATTTGTCGGTTGCAAGAAGTCAGCCATGAAAAAAACCCATAAAGAGTGTAATATGTTTCATACATATTTTAAGGCTCCCTTTTCTAGGGCCACCCATTGGTGTGTGTTTCTCGTGGTTTGCCCTGGACCTCCACAAAACAGGAGATTCCTCCTCAGCTGGTATATATACCATTGCCACCAGTCCTGCCATTTTGCTCACCAGAGCCCCTTCTTACCACATATATGTTTACTTGCACAGAGCTGCAGTCGGGACCACAATATTACATCTGTCCTTGACCCTGTAAGCGCTTCCAGTCCTGCCTTCTTATAAAACTAGCCAGAAGAAACCGGGGGGGGGGGAATTTACAAAATTCTTTGAAGCTTTTGTACTCTGTATTTCCTCTAAGAGATTCACGATGTAGAAGTGGAGAGGAAGGGAAAATTACTATGGCCTTTTTTTCATCCTAACAATTCTGTAAAGTAGACTAGATGGCAGGCATGAGAGTTTTGTGCCTGGTTCCAATCAATGTTGATGTTCTATAAAGAATACCAGGTTTCTCAACACAAAAGGTAAATCATATTTCTGACTACTGGCCAGTTTCTACTGGATCTTCCAATACCATGTAACTACCAGAGTTCTGCTTACCTAGGTGGATCTTGGTTTTATCCTGTTCTGAAGTAAGATTGAATATTCTTTTTATGGAAAATTGTAGGCTGTCTTGGGTCCATCTTCGGGTAAAAGGAAGCATTTATAAATGAAGTAAGCAATAATGCAAATTAAGATGTATTCACCATGCTGGTGAACAAGAGAAATTCAAGTATTGACACACATACACAGATAGGGGGTGGGGACACACGTGGACTTTCCTCATGTTGGTTCCTTGGTACATATGTAATAATATATTCCTATGGGGGCAACTTCAGCTTCAGGAGCTAATGCAGACTACTGGAATAAATTCCAGAAAGAGAGTAAAATTATGTTAAAGCAGAAACTGATACCATACTCAAGTCAGTTAACAAATCAGTTGAAAGCTATTTCTAACAGAGTCTGACTGAGTCTAAATTGTGTTGACTGATCAGTAAAAGGGAAGGAGGGAGAGCTCTTTATGAAACACATTTGGTTTGGCTATACTCAAATAGGCAGGCATTTGATTGTTCATGTTGCACGAGAACACACCCTTGCACTTGGTATAAGTCCAGAATAATCAAACATTTTCATGCTTGCTATGATAATTATCAAACGTATACTAGAACCTCCCCCTTCACTGATAGACATGTTTTTAATGAACACTTTGTTCAAAATCCACATTAAGTAATTATACTGGCCATTACAATCACAACTTTAGGTGTGTTGTTAAGACATATTCTATGCCACAAAACTTTTGGTTTAGTCAGCCTCTGTCTGCTTGTGGGTTTCTTTTGTCAACAGTGACTAGGCACTGGTTCCTCAATCTCTGGTTCTACTATATAAGCAGATCAGCTTATCTGGGAAGGAAATTGTAGGTACTTGCAGGATTGCTAGGTCAGAACTATTCCAGGCACTGAGATTTCAGGGCCAAAATCTAAGACTTAGGCATGAACTTCCCCTCATGATGTCCCAAGTGTTGGGCCCAAGGGTTGTGTTATAAAGGATGACCCCTGCTGATGTCATTAAGAATGATAAATTAAGCATTAAACATAGTGGCCCAAAATATCCCATTCAAATAGAAAACATAAAATCTAACAGATTAGAGAATATAAACACACACACACAAACATAATATATAGATGCATACACTTTTCAAGGGAACTCTCTCATCCTGAGATTCCTCACCCTGATCCTGAGAACTGTAGAAGAGAGTCCAGATCCTGATATCTAGCAATTCTAGGAACTTGTGTGAGATGGCAAGGATCTCTGGGCAGTTCCCACTTGTGTCAAGTTATGAAACGACCATAGAAATCCAGTTACTTCACTGTTTTACTACTTAACCTTCAGGTCTTGCTGTTTATTCTTCAGCTATTGCTCTTTAGCTTTTACTAAGAGAAGAGACAATATCACTTTGAACTTATCTCCTTACTTGTTCACTTCTTGCGTTGACCTTCTTGCCTCCTTCCTAAAATCTTTCTCACCACATCTTTTTTTTGTCCAAAGAACTTTCTGACCATCCACAAATATTGAAAGTGTCTGCTTTTACCCATCTCAGCTTTCTACTACCTTGTACTGCCTAGTGTTGCCATGGCATTGTGCCGCTCAGTGTTGCCACAGGCCAGGGGAAAAAAGCATTTGATAAACCAAACCCAAAGTGTGGTGATCTCACCTCATGGTGCTGTAGCAATGGCTGTTCTGATCCTTTTGGCAATCAGCAACCACAGATTACCCCGTCTGAACCAGCATCAGTACTTAAAGCTGTGGAAGCTGTCAGACAATTTAAGAGATTATGGAAAACATCTGAACATTAATTACCTAAAATTACAGTTTGGAACCAGCAACGCTAAGCTAGGAGCAGACAAAGGCTTTATATGTTATGTCAATTCTGAGTACGTTTAGAATTCAAGGGGAGTAAATACAACTATAAGGCTTCTATATAGGATTTCCCAGACCCACTGTCATCAACTAGACAGAACTGCAAGTAGTCACTGATAAAATAATGTGCGATGTATGTAGAGACATAAATCCTTAGATATCTCACCTTTGCATGCAAGGACAAATAATTATAGTAATTTTCTCCCCAGTGCAGGAGAAAATGAATATTCCTCCACAGTATTCTCCTCATATTCAAACATCCCAAAGTGCTGAAGAGAAATGCAGAGAAAAATGTATGTTTTTGTACACCACCTCTTTTTTTGGTACAGCAAACATTTTTTGTGGTAAAAAACCCACATGTTTTTCTCTGGAGAATAATTTCTCCCCAACACTTTGAGACATTTGAGTAACAGGAGAAAACTCTACAAAATTCTTATGGGTATATTATTCTTCCTGACAGGGTTTCTTGATTGTTGGGAAGCCAGTTTTTAGATCTGGTAGTGAACAATTATAAATAGTTTTCCCATTATTATAGTGTCACTAGTGCTCACTCATCACATAGCCTGAACTGAACATCAAAGACATGCTACTTTTAAAAGCCTTTGCTGCATATGTTGCAGGAAAGCTTAATAGATTGTTTTAATTTTCCTTCACTGCGGGTGAAATTGGAAAGTACAAACACATAATCATTGTTTTCAGGAAGGACGTCTAAGGGGCTTTGAAACACAGACGTGACAGAGAATGAAACTCTAGAGCTTAAGTGACAAATTAGCAAATGCTGAGACAGATGCAATTCATCTGAGTTTTTAAAAGGATTATTTTGTGAACTTGCTGAACCGCCCACAGAAAAAGCATCTTATCCTTAAATCCAGCCTCCTTAGTAGATGATCATATATATATAGATGTATGTATGTATGTATGTATGTATATTTTAAGGGAGTGTATTCAGGCCAGTTGCAACAAAGATCTATCAGCCTAAGTTGACAGCATGCTAAAATAAATGTCCCGCTCATAGTAACAATGCTGAGGATAAATTAAATGGAAAGACAAAGGGGAATTCTGCTTCACCAGCTATTTAGAATGCACTGAAAGTGTCAACAAGCATGAGGCAAATAGTGGTGATCTGAAGACAGACACCAGGTACTGACACTTCCGTAAAGCTTTTGACAATGTCCCTCACCCGTGGCACTTAATGAAACAGTCAAGTGATCAGAGGCAGTCCATGCTATCAGTGGGTAACTGATTAAAGAGAAGGAAGCAAAGCGTAAGAAAAAGAGGAGAGTTTTCATAATGGAGGGAAGTAAGTGGCACTTTTCAGAGATACACATTTAAATTTATGCATATATATTTGCATATAATTCAAAATGGAAGAAGAAAAAGAAATGCACACATTTGTACTGATAGTCTAGTCGATCATGCATTGGTTAAATTTGTGAGAAAAATAAGTTAGTTATTGCAACTTGGTTTTCCATCCCTGCAGTAGATAGAAACTGCAAGCACAAGTTGTTTTTTCCGCTTTTCAGTCTGGCAGCCCTACATGAATCGAATGGTCACAAAATAAAACAATTGCTCAAAAGTATTTGAATTAATCTCCTAGTCTGAAATAACAAATTTTCAAAGATTATTTGTATTTTTCCCCCAATTCAAGTTCATGGAACAGTTATTTTGAAACTGAATATGTATGCATCAGGTTACTTTAATTTGGATGAAATCCAGACCATCTTTGCATCAGCCATCTTTTCCTCTTTTCTATTACAGATTCAAAATCTAGTAGACAGTAAGAGAATAATTACCAGAGTAATACTAGATGAGGTGGATTTAAGAGTTTTCCGACTGAAAAGAGGGTACTGATAGTTGTAATGACTGTATAAGAAAGAGAAATTCAGCAGGCATCATTAGTTAAGCAATCAGGTAAGAAACAACACTTGCTGAAATTCCCTCTTCTACACAACTATTAAAGATACAGGATCCCTCTCCAGTTTTCACTCTGGCAACTTTCTCAGTGCTGCTACACTTATAATCACAATGCTAACAAATTCTTTAGAAATATTTTAGCTGAGCTAAGGTGAGTGAGCACATGCCCAGTTCATTCCAGAACCTGGCACACATTTATCTGAGAATAAAAACAAACTCCTTAATGGAGTCATATTTGACATTAATGAGTTTACCCTGCTGTGAAAAAAAAACTCCATGCAGTGAGCCTAGCCTTTGGCTTGCTCCCCCCACCCAGGTAACTTTAATGAGTAAGACCCAGATTAAAATCTTTCTCTCAGTCCTTCTGCCACCTATCCCACTCCTTCCTGGCTGGCTGCCAGAGGCGTTTGCTGCGGTACTCTGTCAAGAACCGCCCCTCCAAACGGCTAAGAAGAAACTGTTAAGTGTCTCTGCACTGTATATGGGTTGGGCCCTCTATGGGTTTTTTTAAATTTAATTATTCACTAGGTGAGTCAGACTGAAGGCAAGCTCTTTTCTTCCTGTCTAGAGTGATTCAGGCAGAGGGAGGTGATAAAAACCACCTGAAACAAGAAGAGGAGGCACAGCCGAATTCTCCGCAGCTGGAAGCTTTGCCCCCTTGATCCCAGCAACCCTCCCCTGGAAAAGAGCTGGATCTGAGCCCCTCCTGGACCTGGGAAATAGTGTTTTCCTGAATTTCCCGGAATGCCTAAGCCCCGGCTAGTCACTTTGAGCTGCCTTGCAGCCTGTCTTCTCCTCCCTGCAGCTGTTGGCATCCGAAGAAGAGAAGGTGAGGCGTGCAAGCTTAAAATTATCCCATTTTTGTAAGATTCCACTTAAGTCTCTTGCCCGCCCCACCACCCCATTTAGCTCTCAGGGAAGTACCTTCTCTAAGCTTCTAAACAATTTACTGATGGGTGAGACAGAAGTAGCTTGAGGACTATCTTTTAATGAGCGTGTGGGATTTCTCTGGGTGGGAATAGTTCATTGCAGGCCAGTTTTCTAAATATGGGCAACATGGATGACAGAACTGGTTCTTCACTTCTATTCCTTCCTCAGGTTTAGAAGCCCCCCTTTTCTGAACCCTCCTCACCTCATCTCAAGTTAGAAGTAGATGGGGAAACATACAGTGCAGTTGCTAAGCAACTTCAAGCCAGCTTCCTTATTCTCTGTGCTTCAGCTGGATGGCTGGACTGAGGTCTGGGATGAAAGAGAACAGGCCCAGGGTTTGAGTCTCATTACCCATCAGATCATAGAATCATAGTGTTGGAAGAGACTGCAGGGGCCATCGAGTCCAACCCTCTGCAATGCAGGAACACCCATCAAAGCATTCCCAACAGATGGCCATCCAGCCTCTGCTTAAAAACCTCCAAAGATGGAGACTCTACCACACTCTGAGACAGCATATTCCACTTCCGGACAGCTCTAACCGTCAGGAAATTCTTCTTGAGGTTCAAGTGGAATCTCTTTTCTTGCAGCTTGAATCCATTGATCCTTGTCCTAGTCTCTGGAGCAGCGGAAAACAAGCCCCCTCCCTCCTCAACATGACATCCCTTCAAATATGTAAACATAGCGATCATGTCCCCTCTTAATCTTCTCAATCAATGGATATGTCTATCGTCACTCTGTTGATCCAAAGTGACCGGGGGATGGATGTTGTTCCCCATAGATGAACACATCAGATTTAGATTTTAATTATTTTCCATACCTAAAGTAAATACAGATACATCCCAAGAACTTTAAAAATATGATGTTTTCTGTTTTTTTCTGAAGTCCAAATGTAACATTTAATGCTTTTGGATACTTTTTACATGCCTTTGAGGGCAATGCAATAACCTGTGAAGCCATTATTTTTAATTAATGATTTTGGAGTTGTAGGTCTTGAGGTGGAGTCAGAAATTCAGTTTTCAAGATTTATTATTTGAGCATATACAATCTTTGTGTGCACCCGTTTATCTCTTGTGGTGATACACCCAGTGATAGGCTTTTGTATAATAGTGGTATAATCTTCCTAGAATGGAGCCTGCATTTCTGTGAGAATGTCTTCAGAACTATGTATGTGTAACTATAAAGTTATATATGTATTACTTTAATGGATAGAAGAGTTATGTCAACTCTACAATAATGAGGAATGCTAGAACTTACTCCTGTTGTCATCTCTTGTTCTTACAGTTGCAAAACAACCTGAGTGTTAGCCTTCATGGTAGATGTCCCTTCCTATCTTTCCTTACAGAATTCTAGGAATTGTGATTTGGTGAGGGTGCTGAAAATACTGTTGTAAATCCCTAGCACACAAAAATGGATGGCATGTGTATATGTGGGTGTACATGCATTTACACATGTAGCTTCCACAGTAAAATGAATCTTAAGGAAGACAGAATCCTATTCCTATATATTAAGAGTTAATCCATTCTCTTAGCATGGATCCTTATAAAGCCTGAATGACACAAGCAGAAAGGGGTAAACCTCAGGGTACCTCAAGTTTTGCAGAAACCAAGCTTACCTTGCTGCAAGAGGAAATACTGAGTATGCCTGGACAGTAAGCTGGCATTTGGGTAGAGAGATGTGGAAAACATAGCAGGGAATGAATGAACCAGATTATCTTGAAGAAGAGTGTGGTTGGCTGAAAAAAAATGAACTTTTTTTTTTAGACCTCACTTGTTGCTATTATGCTGGTGTAACTGTGTGGAGCAAATATGCCTTGACTCAGATGGATCACCTTTTCCACTTTCTAGACTAAAATTAAACTTCAGCATAGTGCAAATAAAACACACAAACATGCCCATCCATCCCCTGTATCAGATTCCTTGCAAAATTACTGTTTGACCTGCAGAACGGAGAAGAGCTGAGCAGACATTAAGGGCAAGTTAGAACCAAGTCATGGAGAAAAGGCTCCTAGGATCCCAAAGGTACCACCAAGCATGTATGTTTGCCAAGTACAAACCTGTTGGCTTTACTAGAAAGTGCAGATGGGTATGCAGGAGGTTTTTTTTTTTAAATTACTCAATTGACAGTGGAGATAGAAATGAAGTCCTTGCAGTCCTTTTTTCCACATGCTCAGCTGCTTTAATTTTACCTCCAGTCTTGTTCAGATATTGAAATGGAATCAGTTGTGGAAAAACATCAGACAGTGGAACACGGGACAGGATTTGCTCCTACCATGCTCTGTTTTGTAATAGAAGTAGCCCACCACAACCCACTTTATAGCCAAACCTTTGATTGTCTATTTAACAGAGAGACATATCACTGGCTTGATTTTGCATTGCTGTTGCTGTTGTTGTTGGTTGTTGGTTGTCATTGTTGTTGTTGTTAATTGACATCAAGTCGACTTAGACTTATAGTAGTCTTATGAATAACAGACTTCTAAGTCACCCTTCATCAACAGCCCTGCTCAGGTCTCGCAAACTTAGGGCTGTGGCTTCCTTGGTTGAGTCTATCCACCTGTGATGCAGTCTTCCTCTTTTCCTACTGCCTGCTACTCTACCAGGCATTATTGTCTTTTCTAATGAATCCTGTCATTTAATGATATGTCCAAAGTATGGCAGGCTTAGTTTAGTCATCTTGGTTTCTAGGGAGAGTTCAGGCTTGATTTCCTCTAGGATCCATTCACTTGTCTTTTTGGCACTCCAGGGTACCTGCAGAACTCTCCTCCAGCACCACATTTCAAGTGAGTTGATTCCATTCCTATCAGCTTACTTCTCTGTCCTGCTTTCATAACCATACATAGAACTCGGAAATACAATGGCACAGAAAATCCTTACTTTAGTGTTCAATGATATATCTTTACATTTGTTCACTTCCTTCATAGCTGTACTTCCAAGTCTTAGGCCCTTTCTGCATGGCATCTGCCATGTGAAAGGGCACCTGGAGCATTGCGCGATTCTGAGGAGCGATCCGCATGACGCACTCACAATTGTGCGATGCTCCAGGGGCCAGCAGGCGTCGATCACACACCTTTTCATTTTCAGCTGGAAGCCAAAAATGGTGCATGATTGCGCATTGCCCCCCTGGCCCCGTGCGCACTTACCTGGTGTGCGGAGCCTCTGGAGCTGCGCCGGTTGTGCTTCCTGCCCCAGCGCAGCCTGGGAACTCCCAGGCTGCACTGCGGGAGGAAGAGGCAGGGCTCTTGTGCGAACAGGCAGTTTGTGTGAAGCTGAAGCAACAGGGACGCGAGAGCCTCTCACTGGAGGCTGCTTGAGCGATCCCCACACCCCAGCGCCAGAAAAAGGTAAGGTGCGGAAAGGGCCCTAGTCTTCTTCTGATTTCCTGATTGCAATTTCCATTTTGATTAATGACTGAACCAAGGTATAGGAAATCTTTGATTATCTCAATATCTTCATTATCTGCTTTAAAGTTACGTAAATCATCTGTGGCCATCTGCGTATCTTAAACAGTTGATGTTCCTCCCCTTGTTTTCACACCTTTTTTCCTTAGAGTCTATTTCTGCATCATGCATGATATGTTTAGTGAAACACATAGGGCAGATCTTTCCAAACTTTTCATGTTGGTGACACACTTTTTAGACACGCATCATTTCGTGACACAGTAATTTCAGTTTTACTAGCAAGCCGGAGGTTAAACTAACTTCGTATAGGAGATACAGACACATACATAAATTGTAATAACAAAATGTATGGGGACATAACATATCTCATGAAAACCTTTCATATATTTTTAAAAAGATGTGATTGATAAATAATAACATACATTTCCAAGATTGTAGGCGACACACCTGCACACTTCAGATGACACACTAACATGTTGTGGGACACCATTTGGAAAGCCCTGACATAGGGTGATAAAAGCCTTGCCTGACCACCTTCCCAACTGGAAGCCATTCCATTTCTCCTTATTCTGTCTTGTGCACAGGTTACATATCAGGACAATCAAATGTTGTGGCATACCCATTTCTTTAAGAGTGATCCATAGACTTTCTTTCCTTTTGGCTTTCCATTGCTTTATTAGCTACAGCGCTACTTGTTGTTTTCTCCTCCCCAGTTGCTCACTGAGTGCCTTCCAACCAGGGAGTCTCATCCTCTGGCACTATCTTTTGTTTCTTAGTGGATTGTCTCATCGTAGGGTTTTTAAGGTAAAAGACTTCAGGAGTGGCTTACCATTGCCTTCTTCTGCACAATAGTAACAAGTGTTAGCTATGGTGCCCCTGCCATGCCTTTGAGAAATCTTCTGCCAGTGTCATCCCCCCACCACTACTGTTGCTGCTCAGCAGCTGCTTCAGAGCTGCTGCTTAAGCTATAGGTAGCCTGAATACAATCTGTTATTCCAAAGATTTGAGTGACAGACCACATGGTATCAGTGGGAACAAAAGAGATTCTGTGTATGTGTGTGGCCTTTGGAATACATACCTGCACACACACACATACAGAAGGAAGGGGAGAGAGAGAAAGAGAGGCTGGCTAGACTCCTAGGAGAAAAGGACATGCACGGCATGTTTCAAAGATATATATTCTTAGAAATATGCAGGCCCAAACTGAGCCTACAGTACTATGTCTTTTTTTCATCCAGGTTGAATTTTAAACAAAAGACTTTAATTTTTACTAAGTTAAGAGCTGAGAGTGCACTGATGCATGTTTGCATAGACATAGTTGGAAATGGTTTATTATATCCTGAGGGTGTGCAAATTTGTATGAATACTCTGACATTGCACAGTATCTTGAACGTTAGTATTAATAAAGGAGGTTAATAGTGGGATATGATAAATCCTAGGTGAAGAAAGATTAATGATTAGCATAAGATCCAAATTGGAGGAGTTCCATTTATTTATTTTTGCATCATAGCCTTTTTGGCAAGGAACAGTTTTGATACTCATTTAGTGTTCTGCATTTGGAATGTGTATGACTGTTGAAGGAGTAACATAGTAAATCTGGATTGGGAGCAGGCTCTCAAACTGGGTGTCACAGAAAACAAGAGAGAGGCCAGGAAACAAATATGAAAGAGCAGGCAAGGGGCTTAACACTTAGCATTATTTTACCTTGTTTTCATATTGTGTGTGAGTATATTCAAGCTTATTATAACCTGCTCACGTCTCCTGTGATTGGACAGCAGCCAAATTCAAACAAACAATTCTGCAGCCAGAAAACCAAACCCTTCTCTGAGCATAAATTATACATATTAAACCAGTTTAGTACATGTGCTTGATTTGTGATCTAGGTTTTTGATGTTTTTGGCCAGGCATATTATTACTATCCCCCCCCCCCCACACACACACGCATAACCTATGAACTGAACTAAGGAGAGGTGGCCACAGTGAACAAATATGGACATGCATGGCTCCTTCTAGTTATTTCTTTATTAGCTGGAAGCCATAGGGTGAACAGATAGGATATAGGCCAATCACTATAGCCTGTGGAAAGAAGCATGTAGTTTTTGGTATGGGCCTGTATTTTCAACCTGCTACCTTCCAGTACAGAATGACAAAAAGCCTATCACCTCCACAGCAACACACAAAAAACTTATTTTCAAGGTAGAGCATTTCCAGTACTGCTTGGAAAGTACCTTGTACTTTTGTGCCACTTTTCACCTGCCTTAAAAGTCAAGCTGCTTGACTTTGGATGTTGTCAGCACACTGAGGCAAAAGCAACGCTATTAAATATAATACAACTGTGTCACAAAGCTTTGACTGCTTCAGCTGTGTTAATGCATCAGTCCCACAGTAGTGATCTGGGCAGCTGAATATTCATTGCCAGGTCAGAAAAAATGGGGAGAAAAGACATGAGCCTTAGATTTTTGAAATCTAAGTTTCAAAGTTCCATATGGGAAGAAGAGGCCAGTTGACCCACATTACCACCTCGCTGGGGCTTGAACTGGGAGCCCCAAAGCTTCTCACTAGGCAGTTGTCTAAGACTTCTTGGGCTCTATTCTCCCAATCTTCTTCAGGTGCAGACAAAAATAGAGGAACCCAACATCCTTTAGCAGACAATATGATGCCTCTGGATTGGCCACCAGGACTCGATACAAATATATAAGCACTCAACAGAAGAGCAATGTGTTTTGCTTACATTGGGGTGTCAAGTGCATCAGATCATTGTGGCTCCAACTTTACAGTCCCCCTTCACCACTCTCATCATGTGGTATGTAATCTACAGTATGCCTATAGAAGGCAATTAGAGCTAGAAACAGAGAGTTAGGGTGTCCCCCATGCACCTTCTTGTCCCATCCTCTTTGTCATGTCTGTTCTGTTACATTCTTGCTCCTAGGCTGATGTTGTCTGGTCTGACTTCACTTCCTACCACCTTTTGTGCAGGCTACACCTTAGTCATACAGCTTCCTTCTCTGCCTATCAGATATCATAATTTCCTTTTTAAATACTTTTTCTTCACTTAAGATGGTCCTTGATACTGATTCCAAACTTCCATGTTAAAGAAATATTTGGGGTTTTAAAAGTCTATTTATTTTGCTGTTTTACACTACAGCAAGTTGGAGTCCAGCTAAATAAAAACATGATAATCCAAGACAAAACCTATTCTACAGGAGTGCAAAGAGTGTAAAGAAAAAAAGGATGTTAGAAGGCAGACATTGTAAAGCTTAGGTACCTCTTTTCTAGACATCACAGACAATAGGATAATTGCTGTTTATGATGGTATAATGCAAGGCAGCAGAAAGTTATCCCAGCTCCATAGGATGCAAAAAAGAGTTTAGGCTGTGTTTAAAAAAAAAAAAAAAGCATTTGAATGTACTGAGAAACAAATTTGTTTTACAAATGAAATCTAAAGGTTGATTTGTCTATAGCTGTTAACTTCTCATCCAACAGGCTGTTATTAGAATTTTTACATATTATCTGCCAGCCATGAAGTGTAGAGCAATGAACTGATGCACAGGAATGGACAAACCAGCCCTCAGTCCATGTCTGCAGTCTGATGGTGAGGAGTATGCTGTTATATCTGATGTCTCTAAGGCTGTGTGGTACTTGTGTTCAAAGCAGCACTGATCAGAACAGACATGGAGATAAGGGTATAACACACAGTTAAAACAATGGAGGGTCTTTTGGGGTCTGTGTAGAATATTAGCTCCAATATTTGTAAGCACGGCAGTCTATCTAAATTATATATTCCTCGGTGGGAGGCTTGAGTCTTCAGTTGCTGTTGGAAATGCTAGAGGAACTAATCCAAATGAGTCAGCCCAGTGTATGCTGTAAGTCAACCTTTCCCAAACTGGTAGCCTCTAGATATGTTGAATAATAAGTCCCATCATTCCAACTAGCATAGCTCTGTTGAGTGAGAATGATGGGAGTTGTAATCCTATACACTGGAGTTTACCAAGTTAGGACAGGTGAACCTGACCTTTGAGTCTTATTGAATCTGTATGTCTCTTCAGTTTTATCATGAAAACAACAATGAAATCAAATTCAAAAGCTTCGTGAAGGAACTCAACAGGCAGCAACAGCACTGGGAAGTGGTGTGAAATTCTCTTGTAAAAGCCATGCAATTACAGACATGCTTATCATGATGTAATTGCCTTCAAAAATGCTATTGACAGCTACAAGACATTTAAAAAAGCCCACAGCAGAATCAAAGCATGATTGAGTGATGTCATCTGTAAACCACTTGAGCTATTGGGTATGAAAATTGGTATGCGGTGTTAATTATATGTGTCACTTAATCGAGCCAGCAGTTGTTGCCATATAAGGTTTGTTTGGTTTGGTTTGGTTAGGAAAAGATGAGCAAAGGATTATCTGATTTATTTCTCACTGAGAAGGTAAGCCTATTTCTGATCTTCACTCCTTGAAGGAATGATGAAAGTATGATGCTAAGAATTCACATGACTGAATGCTGCTCTGTGCAACAGAAGAGAAGGGCAACACTTAGCGCCACTGGGAGGCTGTTTGCTTGTCTGCAGGAAGTATATACAGTCAGCCCTCCACATTTGCGGGTTTCACTTTTGCAGATTTGATTATTCTCGGATTATTTGCTGTCACCTCTGCTGCTTCCCTATGACATTTTTAATAGGGACTGCAAGCCTCATGAGACTGAGAAACTGCGAACGAGGCTCGCAATTCTCTATTAAAAATGGTGTGGGGCAGCAGTGGAGGTGGCAGTAAGCCCCACCAGCCCCCCACTTCTGCCTTGTGAAGGAACTCTCGTGCCTCACAGAAATCCATGGTGGGTTGAATATGGTGATCATACTTATTTGTGTGCTAAATATGGTTTGGGGGGCCTGGAGTTATTCCACGTTTTTCCACTTTCATGGGGGTGCTGTGCTCCTAATCCTAGCAAATGTGGAGGGATGAATGTAATGAGAAAGGACTCAGGCCAACTTGGCCCCATCTATCAACCAAAGAAGGAACAGCTTCCCTATTGGGAAGACCTGAATTTGCTTCCACCCCCCCACTTCTCCTTCACAATCCATTTTCCTTTTGGACTATGTCTTTTAGATTGCAGGTCTAACAGCAGGCCTTATAATTCTTTGTAAACTTCTCTGGAAGCTATTTTCCTCTGAAAGGTAGGACAAAATTGCATTAAATACATGGAGACTTTCTGCCTCATTGAAAAATAGCACACCAGGAATAAGCCATTGTGTATCCTTGTTGTCATGTCAGCTTACTATGTGCAGAGAAAAGTATAGTACTGAGATTCATTCAAGTGTGGAGTTTTCCTATCTGTATTCTGAGATGCTATCATTTGAGCTCAAATTGTCATGTTCACTGCAGTTAAAATGCTGTGGTTTAATGTACCCCTTAATGATGAAACACAACATTATAGTGACTTAATCCAGTTAACTCATAAATCTGAATTAAGGTAGTTGATTGGTTTTTATGCTGGTTTGGAGTGATTGCTGAATTTGCGAACTGTGGTTTGTGATGGCTTTATATTATAGTAGAATCATAAATCACAGTCTGAACTGGCTTTGCATACCATAATTCATTCTAGTAATGGTTTGGCATGACAATAGAAGTGATTACTCATTGTTATGGCCACCACTCTACCCCAAGCAGAAGCTTCTGCTGTACTGCTGGGGATGAGTTTATGAAGCTCTTTAGTGAGACAAAGGAGGGTGAAAGCTTCCAGTCTTCTGTTAACTATGGTTTCCTGTTCTATGTTGGGAAGTTCAGACAATGGGATGGTTAGTGTAAACCATAGTATGGAATGATGTGTGTAAATGAATCAATATAGTCTATATCTTACACAGCCCACTTTCATCCTTCCCCAAAGGAAGGCAGAGAGTAATTTTTTGTATTCTTTTTTGGTGTGCAATGATTGTTAGTTTTGCCTCAGTTTTAAAGCCAGAGTAAAATAGATTTCTCACATCAGCTGTGGATAAAGAACAAAGATAGATGTAACTACAGTTCAGCATGAGAAAACCTGAAGGATATTCAGTTTAGACTCATAGTCTGTTCCATGCTACTTCGGCTGAGAATGTTTTAGTCACCCTAAACACAGTAAAGAATTCAAAAAGTTGTTCCAAAATCTCATTTTCAATTGAAACCTTCTGACATGGAGTTTAGGTTTGCACTTCATGTATTGTCTGAGGCTTTACAATGTAAAATTTACGTAGGGAATTCTATCACATGCTTCCACTAAATGCTGGAATCACAACAAAGTTATGTCCAGACATTAATATTAACTAGTTTCACTTGTGTATGGATCCAAAGGAAGAGTGTTCATGTATTATGTAAGCCCAAATACACCTTAACAGAAATTAGCTACTGGTTAGTGAGGGAGTGTTGAAGACTAACTGCCTGGGTGTAGATTTCATGTGTGCCTTAATAAGCACTATATGTGCATGCGGTGGACCAAAGGACATGTGCACAGAGTTGGTCAACTCTGTGGTAAGAGTTGGTGAGGGGGCTAGAACTAAGAGGAAGCTTGGAAAATTGATTGCCGCTTGCGTATGTAACAGCTACAGTCTGAACTGAATTTTCATTTTCTTTTGTTTAAAGGGTGCTTCCAAATGGATAGCAACTAGCTTAGCATAGGATCTATTCATTTCATGCAGCCCATTGATTCTTTTTCTTCTGGAAATGAAAAGGAAAGAACAGTGGGAAAATTGGGGGAAAGGTGCAAACTGGAGACAACATCCATCATCTGGTCCTTTATAAAATTCCTGAAGTGCAGCAGGGAGGTGATAGTGAAGTGAGTCTTGCCTGGAAGCTCTCAAGCGGTATAGTGTGTGACAAAGCTCAGAATAGTCTAGATCCTGCCTTCTTTGAGTTCATTTAGCATTTAAGGAATTAGTATCACGTAGTGTCTTCTAGCAAGCTGTTCGTGAGATGGGTGATGAAAAGGATCTAGGGGTCTTAGTAGACCACAAGCTAAACATGAGTCAGGGGTTTGATGTGTCGGTCAAAAAAGCCAGTGCAATTCTAGACTGCATCAACAAGAGCATAGTACCCAGATCAGAGGAAGTAGTAATGCCACTCTTTTCTGCTTCGATTTGATCTCACCTCGAACACCGTGTCCAGTCCTGGGCACCACATTCCAAGATGGATATTGATATACTGGGACATGTCTAGAGAAAAGAGACCAACATGACCAAAGGTCTGGAAACTAAGCCTTATGAGGAATGACTTAGGGAGTTGGGTATATTTAGCTTGGAGAAGAGAAAGCTGAGAAGTGACACAATAGCTATCTTTAAGTATCTGAAGAGATGTCACATGGAAGATGGCACAAGCTTATTTCCTGGTGCTCCAGAGACTAGAATACGAGCCAATGGATTTAAATCACAAACTACATTTTGCAAGAAAGGAGATTCCCCCTGAACATTCGGAAGAATTGCTTTCCTGTAAGAACTGTTTGACCATGGAACCGACTACCTCAGAGCATAGTGTAGTCTCCTTCTTTAGAGATTTTTAAACAGAGGTTGGATAGGCATCTTTCAGGACTGCTGTAATTGTGTATTCTTGCTTGGCAGATGACTAGATCTCCCTTGTGGTTCCTTTCAAATCTATTGTTCTGTGATTCTATGAGATTTCATATTTAGAGAAGCAATCATGGGGATGATTCTAGCTGAAAATGAAAAGAGGCGCGATTGGTGCCTGCCGGCCCGCCGGCCCCTGGAGTATCGTGCAATTGAGAGTCCGTCATGCAGATCGTTCCTCACAATCACATGACACTCCAGGCACCCTTTCGCATGGCAAATGTTGTGCAAAAAGGGCCTCCATCTGACAATTCTAAATGCCGCTCCCTAAACTGGAAATCAAGAGCCAGCCTGGTGTAACAGTTTGAACATTGGGCTACGACCCTGGAGACCAGGGTTCAATTCCCACTCAGCTATAGAAACCAAATTAGTGATCTTGGGTGCATCACACACTCTCAGCCTCAGAACAACCCCAATAGGTTTTCTTGGGGCCGCCATAAGTTGGAAATAACATGAAGGCACACAACAACAAACTGCAAATCCCATGATTCCATAGGACTGAACCATGGCAGTTAAGGTGGAATCATAGCCCTATAATTCTGTTAATATGAACGGGCACCAAGTTTTTAATTTGCTGCAAACATGACAGGTCAGCTTGGTGCATAAATGTCTAACAGTTTGCATAATTCAGAACAATATTTTCTTTTATATAATTCTTCCAATTAATCTAAAATATCTGCCCAACCTCATTTGCATGTATTTTTAGTTATGCACCACAAAACAAACACAGAAAAAAATAGGTTTAAAATGGGGCATCCAATTTGTATCCGTTGAGGTTAACTGGATTAACCTCCCAAAGTGGGCTGTAATGAGAGTTGCAGTTCAGTCTTTCCCATCTTGCTGCTCACCCAAGTGAGTCTGGCTTTAAAAAAAATCTGGAGGAAACAGTTTCGTATCATGTGTTGCTTGAGACTGACCAGCCGGCCCCTCCTGAAACTGCAAACCCCAGGATTCCAGAGGATGTTGAAAGTGGAATAATAGCGCTGTAAAAGTCTAGTGCAGAAATGGCTTGTGCTACTCAGGAAGCAGTGATAACGTACTTTAGTAGGAACAGGAGGGCTGTAGCAGGAGCACCTAGGGGCGTTTGAAAAAGTGAATGAAGTTGCTGACAAGCACGTGAGTTGAGGCTCTGCCTGGGGCAGCAGGCTGATTAAAATCCAGGTGCTGCTGAATGAGGTTTGAGGGGAGTGAGATCAGCTCTACTTGGCTTGGCAGCCTTGGCAAACTCTGCATATGTCTGACAGGTAGGAACTTCTCAGGTGCTTGGAATGCAAGTCTCATGCCTGAACCTGATCGTATGTGTTGGCAGGCAGCTAGAGGATTAGCCGGAGCAGCTGTTGGGTGCTGTTCTCTGAGTTTCTAAGACTAATACTTGAGAGTAAGAGCACGTTCTGTAGAAATGCAACAAAGAGGTTTTGCTACAACTGGCTTACATGGCTATCCCTTTGGAAATCATAATCTTTAGACTTTGGGGTGTCAGAGAGGCTGACATGTCATTCTTGAGATAAATTCTCCCCAGTATTTATTATGAAGAAGTTGGCTAGGCAGAGTTCCCTCCTCTTTTCACTTTCATCTAAGCCTTTTCATATTCTGCAGAAGGACATATATGTATATACAAGCATTCTGGAGTGGGAGAGAAGCATTCAATGCAAATCCTGGCCTAGGAAGATAGCAGCAAAAGTAAACCACATGGATCCTAGTACCCCTGTAGGTGTTGCAGATGGAAATTCAACTTAGCTATCCTGTCTCGTTAGACAAATCGGTGATTACTAGATAACCTGCTTTTGACAAATGTTGCAGACTTTAAAATTTGTGTTCTCATAAATGGGCTGAAAGATTATAAGATTGCCATGCATCTAAGGTCATTTCTGCACTATCCTGTTATGGTGCTATTATTCCACTTTCAACATCCTATGAAATCCTGGGGTTTGCAGTTTAGGGAGGGACCTAAAAGGTAGAGTGCACACCCACAGCACCTGATAATACATCATCTTTTCCCTCTGGTTTCTGTTCTTCATCTTGTTTCTGGTCTGAAGTCTCCTCCAACTCCTCTTCCCCTCACATTTTTTCCAGTTCTTTCTTGTATTTCAGGAATAATTTTTTCACTTTCTGGACAGAATTCACTCAAAATCTTCATTGTTTAAAAGTAATCATTCCTTGCAATCTTTCCCCTCTAAATGGATTTTTTTTTTCTAGATGAATTTGTCTTCCAGAAAGGGATATTCCTTCTTCTTACGTAATATTCTGAGCAATAATTCTTTAAGCACAATCACATCTTTCCAATTGTTTTGAATTTATTTTCATAATGTAGATGTAAGACTTGGTCTCTAGTCTGTTTCTTGAGGAAATACATAATCATGTCCTTTGGCAAATTTCTGTCTTTAGCAACAAGTGAGCTCTGTTCACTTCAAATTTGGAAGAATTTGCTTTTTGCTTTCTCTTTGCTTTTTCTCCAGAAAAATTGCCAAAGCATTGACCATTGACCTGAATCTCATGTAAAATTCCTTACCCCTCATTTCTAGTAAAGCCATATGGTCAAGATCTTTCCCCTATCTTTGTCCATTTTTTGCATCTTTTCTTCTGAAGTGTGCACTTTTCATTTATTTGCTTCAGTTCTGCTTTTATTTGTCCCAATGATGGCTTAACTTTTTTGAATTCACATCCAAACTCCTGCTTTAGTTTATTTTCTATTTTTAACATATCTCAGCTCTTCTAACACTTTCTGCAGCATGCCTGTTGGTCTTGAGGCCACTCTGTTGATCCCCTCATTCCTTTAGATACTTTGGTTTTAGTCTAGTGTTCTTTTTAACAAATTTACAGTTGCAGGGTTTTTGTTTTGTTTTGTTTTTTGCCACTAATAAGCCTTCTGTTTGTAGTGCTCAAGACTGAACCAAAGTAGCTTTTGTAGACTGCAAGTCACACCAAGCTTTCCTTGAGTGGAGGACTCATCTGTCCTCCACTCAAGGTAAATAATAGCTGTTCCCACACTAAGTTCTTATTTTTCAAGAATTAATATCCCCTTTCCACTTGTAACTTTAGTAAGGCCAATCTCCTTTATACTTTTTGTCTTTATGCTATAGTCCCCTTTAGAAACCAATCCCTGCCATTATTCATTGGGACACAAAGAAGGTTGATCACGGGGGCATCACTGTCACTACCGATCCAAAAAACCTCTCTCAATTATACCCAATATTTATAAGCCGGAAGTTAATAAAGTTGAGTTGCAGGTCCACTGTTGATTTTAGAAACAGCTGACAACTTTGTAGCTCGGCACTGTTATCCTTCCCACCTCACTCAACTTCCACTTAATTGCCACCAAAATTATGATCTCTGCATGAGCAATCCAGTTCACGAGCATATACAGGTGGTCCCTGGATCTCCTTTTACTCCAGAGAGATTTTCCATGGGCCAGACCCTCCTCTGACCAGTGATCTGTCACAAAACACTTCCCCCATCACCGAGCACTCACAAGGGATGGTGGCTCACAATACTTCCACCTGAAAGTCTACCTTTTTTTCTTTTATTAGTATTTTGCTTATTTTATTTGCATTCATATCTGAAACTGTTAGAGTGGGATTGAAGAAGTGGAGTTGAATTGCTAGTGTTCAACATAAGCTCCTCACTGAGATTGCCACCCCCTCCACTTGGTACAAAGAAGGATGGTGTAGCGTTGACTAGAGCATGACATGTCAGTCTTTTTAAGGTGGCACAGGCCTCCTTTTGGCCTCTTTCCCACCCTCCTGTCTTTTGGTATAGCTCAGGATTTTCTGGTGGCCTTTGGTACCAAGTAGGAATTTTTAATTATGCTGTGGTTGGACTTTTTTTTTTTTTTTTTGGCCTTCTCCTTGCTATACCTGTTAGTTGCTTGTGATTGCATTCTGTTGTCACAAATGGTGGGGTATGGGCATTCAGGTTGATGATATGCACCCCTGCTGACCCTCCAATGGCATTGGTTGGCGGAGGGACCCAATTCACTTAACTTTTTATTGCCAACCATCTTGAGAGATAAGTTGTGGGGAGGGGAAGATACCTTGTCTCAAGCACAGCGGCTGACAATGCTAACCAGTGCCAAGGGGCTTGAGATGCTTGAGACTCTCTCTTTCCTGCATGGGGAATGGGTGGTGATGAACCAGAGTGCTTTCAATCTTGTTTCTAAGCTGGGAAGTTTGCAACTCAAGAGAGGTTTGGCTTGTCCAGAACCTTGTCATAATGCCTGCATTGCCCATTTCTTTCCTGTTGTGCATTTGTTTTAATAATGTTCTGGCCTCTTATACCTCAGACAGTTCTACAGCATCTTTATTTGGTGGAAGGGCAAACAGCAATGAAACAAAGAGACAGAGAAATAAAATATAGCCATGGAAGGGCAGCACCTACTTCAGCTCCCCAAGAGCAGGATGCCTGGCTCATGAAAAAGCCACAGAACACAATTAGTGAAAATCACATGTAACAGTGAAGTCTGTACTACAGTGGTTCAGACTGCAGGTGGGAAATAGTGTGTAGTCCTCCCTACACAAATACATCATATTAGCATACTGAGAAAATTTGATATGTCTGGAAACCAGAACCTGTGACCCTGACTAGCCAATGTTCCTTCAACTACAAAGGTTTCCATGACTTTTAAGTTGACTCAGAGTATACAAACTAAATATGTTCCTCAAACGCTAGTTGTCAAATTAATCATGTAAGCTAATTTCTTAAAATGCTGCACAGGTCCCTTTTATTTAATGGTGGCAATTCTCTTCGCTTTGGTTTTCAGCCTGTGATTGCAATGGGAAATCCAGACAGTGCATGTTCGACATTGAATTACTCAGGCGAACAGGAAATGGATACCTGTGCCTCAACTGTATCGACAACACAGCAGGACCTAACTGTGAGCGGTGTAAGGAGGGCTTCTATCGCCAGCGTGATCAAAATGGCTGTATAACCTGCAACTGCAACCCTACAGGTATGCAGAAACTGATGTGGAACACAAACTAGTTGAATCTTAGCCATCTTAAGTTCAGAACAATTAGCTACAGAAGTGATGCTGGAGCTTGCTGTTGTTTTGCTGCTTGCATAAAAATGGAGAATTCACATGGTGCACTTTTAAGGTGTATCTCTAACATAATATGTGAATGAGATGAACACATACATCATACACGTTTGTACTATCAGGCAGCCAAGACTGTCTGCAGATTCTTATAAAACATATGCTTATTTTCAAACTGAGGGTCAAACTATGTAATATTTTTTTCAAAGATGAGTTCCCTCAAGTGGTGAAAGATGGCACCTTGTCAGAGTAAGTATTTTTTTTCCTCACCTACACGATTTACATTCAATATAGTTTCTTTTGTCACTGAATGTTGGAAGCCAAACATGGACTTAATTTGCAAGACTGATTGCTAAAATATCTAACTCTCTGGAAATCCTGTTGTAGGAGAGAAAACAATGGTAATTGTAGGAAATACACATTCTCTTGGAAGTCTGTTTTGACCCTCAGATTTGTTGTGATGCAATTTTAGAAAATTTGGGGCAAAATGTCCAAATTACTAATTCCTTCAAGTTGGAGACTGCTCCCCCCACCCCAACAAGGGTTTTCTGTCATGCTGAGCACAGCGGCTATGCATATTTTTTTTGTCTTACAGTTGTCTCTAGTTGATTTTTTAATTTCTGTTAGTTCTAGAAAGAGAGTCAGCATGATATAGTGGTTTGAGCATTGGACTACAAACCTTGAGATTCCCTGTTCAGCCATGGAAACCCACTGGGTGACCTTGGAATTTCACACACTTTCAGCCCCAGAAAACCCCATGATAGGTTCACCTTAGGGTTGCCATAAATTGGAAACAACTTGAAGGCACACAACAACAACAACGTTCTTAAAAACTATTGTAAAGGCCATTCTGAGTTCCTTTAATATATGAGGCTGAAATCAACTCTATAATGCTTTTGATGGCATTAACATGAATGTTTACTTAATATATAGGAAAGGCTTTATAAAATAAATGAGAGTTTAAGACCATATAGAGGTTGTACTTGTGACTGAAATGGATGAAGCAAGGACTGGCATTAGATGAATAAGGTCTGGAATTTCAAGCATGAGAATGTCCTATGAGTTTTACATCCACTTTGTGGCAAGTATAAATTGTAGGAATATTTGCTATTTGTATCAAGCAGAGTGCAGCATAGCCAGTGCAATATGAGCTTGTGGTAGTGATGTAGACTTGAGTAGATTGACTCGGACTCAAGTCAGACTTAAGTCTTTTCAGTGACTCGACTTGGACTTGACTTGGCAAAAAATTACACACTGACTTGACTCAACTTGAGGCTTGTATATTTTTAGTGACTGACTTGCTGCCATTGGTTCAGTAACATTACACATTCATCAAGAAACCTTACAGCTTACTGACTCACATGACTATCTATCTCAAGCCCAAAGTGTGGACACAGTTCTCAGAGACAACAGTAAATGGGGCAGGCAATGGGCTTCAGGTGGGCTTGAGGTCTGCTCAGCATATGGGAGCAACTTTTAAAAACTTTTCCAAAAAGCAGAAGGCAAGACTCATGCTCAGAGTGCAGGGTGCGTATCTCAGAGGGGAGCAGAAAATGTGTTAGGCAATGGGCTTGAGGAGGAAAGATCCTTCCTTCTAAAGCTCTTGAAGCTTCAGTAATGAGGAATAAGAAGAATCTTATTCCCCACTTCTGAATAAGCCTCCAGCTTTACAAATAGGAAGTAAGAAGGAGCCTATTCCCCACTTCCAAAGCTGCAGATTGCAAAATCACAAAAGTGGAGGGCCGACTCTACTTAAATTGTTAAAACTGACTTTACTCAACTCGGTCTAGAAATTCTGGAAAACAGGTTGGGGTATAAAGGTGGCTTCCAGACTTGGGACTTGACTTGAACGTATCTTTGAAGGACTTGAGACTGAACTTGAGACTTGAAGGTAGAGACTTGAGACTTGACTTGAGACTTAAAAGACTTAAAAACATCACTGGCTTGTGGTAGTACACAGGAGAAAGATACTCCGGATGCCGTTGTAAAGTAAATAAAAGAAAAAAAGTATATGTATCATTTTAGGAAACCCATCTAGGAATAGGAAAGGAGATAGACAAAAGAGGATTACCTAAATTTCATTAGAGGAGCCTCAAGAAGGGAGAAGTGATCTTTGCAGGTAGGAAGGAAGTGAAAAGGCTTGGGTACATAGATCAAAGAAAGAAACAAAGAGCTGAAACAAAGGAGCAGTCATGCTGTCTAGAATTCTCTCTCCCTAATCACTCTATATAAGCATTGATGCCTCTTTGCTTCCAACATAAATTTATTTGAGAGCTTCAAAGACCCTAAAAGTAGATCTCTAACCCTTTACAAGCCATCATATAGATGGGGTAGTATCTAGAGCTTCTCTTGTCCATGAAGACATTGTGCATATTCATCTTATTCACACTTAAGAGTTAGTACAAATGACTGAAACTGTAATGTTGACCCTTTGCTGCTCCTGTGGGTAAATTCAACAGGTTTCTTCAATACAGTGTGACTGGAAATTAACATGCATTTTCCTTCCATGCCACCCTGTATTTGCTTAACACTTACAGAAGTTATCTTTTGTTTTCTTTCTACAAAACATGATTTTTTTTTCTGTGGAGAATTTTGTTTTGTTTTGTTCAACTGATCTGTGAGCAATTGTTTCCAGTTAAACTTTGATCACTCTTTTTCTAACCTGGAGCAGAGGGCTGATAAGACTGAGGCTGTCCTTTTCTTTGCTTCTTAAACCGTTAGACAACTGACTGTTGAACATTGCATTGCAATTATTTCAAAGTGATATGTCCTGTAATAAAACCAACAAAAAAAATTCGTAGGATAATACTTATTGAATTAGGTTAAGTTGAAAACAAAGCTTCCGGTACTTTGAGAATCTATTTGGATGGCAATATATGACTAATTTGATCTCCTTCCGTCATTTGAAGCATTGTACAAATGCAGTCTCGTACTAATGACAGCAAAAATTCTGGAAGTATGATATATAACCTTTAGAGTAACAACTCTAATATGTGGCAGAATGTATTATTGGTGTATATAAGTTTATGTCATGTTAACTACTGGGAAATAAGCCAAACAGCCACAGGGAAAAATAAGGTGCTTTAATATAGTATTGTGTGAGAAGTATGTTGTATAGAACTGAAGGACATTTGGGGCTGTAAATTGAATTTTAACTTACAGTGAGTTTCTAGCCTGGGTATATATATGATTGGAGAAGGTCCAATCTGGAGAACACTTATGGGAGTGGAGAAGCCATTATTCCATGGACGCTGATTGATGGGGATTGTCTAGCCAGGAATGTTGTGCCCTCTAAAATACATAGAAGGTGGTATTCAAAGTCAAAAGAGGGAAGATAGCTGGAGATTGAGCTGTGAAAATCTGAGAAGTTCTGGAAGCAAAAGAGCCCAGAAAGGCAAGGGACTGAGGATGGCATAAATCAAGAATGTGTGGGAAATGCAGCCTCTAGGCTACGTGCAGCTCATGAAAATCTATCTATGGTCCTTCACCCTTAAAGCCACCAGAAAAGCATTTTTTTCAGTTGCTTTTTCAGCCAAAAATGTATCCAAACTGCCACAAAATATGGCATTTCTGGTTGTCTTGATCCCTACTATGCCCCCACCACAAATATCCCAAACCAGTCAGGTTTTTTGGCCAAATCCCAGAAATGACAGAACAACTTATGGGAACTCCTGGCATAAGTGCTCAGCAGCATGACCAGAGCTGAAATCACTGAAGAAGGTAAGGCTGAGCAAAGTCCATGCCAGATGAATGGAGGAGAAGACTGTTGGCAGAGGCCTTCAAGAGAAGTGAGAGCTGACAGTGAGTGAAGAGCTGAGTTCAGAGTGTCAGCTGCTTTCTGAGAAGAGGTCAGCTGTGGAGTCTTGGCCATATTCAAGGTCGAGCAAGTACAGAGTGGCAGTCCTGTAAGTTAACTTGGGTTTAATCTAATGTGGGAATTGACTAATAGTGAAGTAGTGGTAGAGAGTGGCACAGTAGTGGATAAAAGACCGATATTTAAGGTTGATGCATGACATTTAGCTGCGTCTTCTAAGGGTGGTCCTTCACATACAACACACATTTAGGGCCTAAATAATGAATACTTTATCTTCAATGATGTAGCAACAAGAAGTGTTAACAGAGAGTTCAAAAACAGAGGGCTGAAATGATGGGGCTGCATCTGCTAATTCATTTTAACTGGGATATATTTAATCCCAATGTCCTCTTACAGAAATACTCAAGTATAAGGGTAATGAGGAGGGAGGGAGAAAAGAAAAAGAAATTGGGAGTTGAAATGCTACAGAATTTCTGTAGAATATGTGGAGTATAAATTGATGGGACATATAACAGGAAAAGCAAAGAGGAAGAGAACTTGAAAAATGTTACTGAAGAACTCTTGGATGCAAGGATGTGAAACACACTTCTGAGTAACAGAGGGAGGGACTTGGGTGAGGGAGAGGAGGATTTTTATTTTTTAAAAAAGAAAGTTTGTCGGTGTCAGTTGGAAGAAGATTTTTGAAAGAATGAGTTGTGATAGTCAGAAAGGAGTGAATGTTTATTGAGTGTCTGAACTGTTTGAAGGGAAAGGTCTGACCTAACTCAGGCCCTTTCTGCATCTTACCTTTTTCCGGCGTTGGGGTGTAGGGATCGCGTGAGCAGCCTCTGGTGAGAGGCTCTCGCGTCCCTGCTGCTTCAGCTCTGCACAAGCTGCCTGCTCACACGAGAGCCCTGCCTCTTCCTTCCACAGTACAGCCTGGGAGTTTCCCACGCTGCGCTGGGGCAGGAAGCGCAACCGGCATGGATCCGGAGGCTCCGCATGCCAGGTAAGTGTGTGCAGGGCCCAGGAGCAATGCGCAATCATGCACCATTTTCAGCTTCTAGCCGAAAATGAAAAGGTGCACGATTGGTGCCTGCTGGCCCCTGGAGCGTCGTGCAATTGTGAGTGCGTCATGCAGATCGCTCCTCACAATTGCGCGACGCTCCAGGCGCCCTTTCATATGGCAAATGCCATGCGGAAAGGGCCCCAGTTTGAGTATTATTACATGGTTGGAACAGAGTGCTCGAACTTGATAAAACAACCATTCTATATGTTAAGAAAATAAAGTTCAACTCTTGGTTATTTTGTTTAAACCTTACAGTGACTGGCTTCCTTAAGCCTGACCACAGAGAGTCACATTTAACATTACAGGAACCACTTGTAAAATTAATTGGTCCACACTGGGTCACTTGAAGGCCCATGTCCCAAATCCAAGGGGTGATTTAAGCAGAGACCTTAGGGCAAGGTGGAAGTGGCAAGCATCCAAGCTTAGAAATTATGATGGAGCCAGCTTTGTAAAGGGATCCATCAGGACTGATACAATATCAGGTAAGAGTTTCATTTCTTTCCACCCCCTCCCTCTCAAGTGCAAACCATATTAGTCTATTACAGCAGACAGGCAAGTCAGTCAGTCAGTCAGTCAATCAATCACCTTAAAAACTAATAATTAGTTAGTCTACTAAAGCTAATAATACATTTGTTAATCCTTTACCTGGTACAAATCCCTCTGGTGTTTTAATTTGTTTTCATAACTTTGTAGTTGAGCAGTTGTTACCTAGATATGTAGAAGCTTACATTTTTCAGAAAGGATGTCAGCTGCATTCCAAGGACTCTGATATTTTAAATTCCACATATGTTTGCTTAAGATAAGTTCCATTTAAAAACTCCATGGGGCTACCATCAAGATGCCACCTAGCGGTGGAATCTATAGAGATTAATAATGAACAAGAAATAATCTTGTTCCTCCAGTGACCAAGAGCAAATGGCCTAGTTCCTACAGACTGTTTTGAAAAGATTCTGGTAATTTAAATTCTTGAGAAGCAGCAACTGCTGCTGTGGTATTTTCTGCTAAACTGCCAAAAAGGAAAGATGACTCACTGCTCCAGGTAATTTTGGTGCTGGGGATGTATGCATTACCTATAATACATACATACATAACTTATATATTGAGAGATCTGTGGGTTTACAATGTAGGGAAAATAAAGCAATTGGTAGGCACATTGTGCAGAAAGTTGCCAGGAAGAAAAGTGTAGAATCCCAACACTTTGATGTGAGAAAGTTTAAAGACATTGATGAAGCACTAAAGAGGCACAGGGACAAAGAAAGTGATGCTGGCTTCAGGATTACTTCAGGAAGGCATTTTCTGTGGGCGCCCTTAAAGTGGGAGAAGCAGGACTCACAAACAGAGTATCCTCTAATGTTCCATCTGACCTTTTTTATACTCTTGGAAAATAAGAAAGACGGTACCTTTGAAGCTATAGACCCACTGCTGGTCTTCTTGTGGTTGTGGCAAATGCCTGGCCCCACCAAATTTTGCACACCTGAAGTGTCAGAAACAGTATATGGCTCTTCAAGCAGCTTGAAAAACAAAACATAACAAAATGCTTGTAAAACTAAATAGCATATAAGGAGAAAAAAGTAGAGTCGGCCCTTCATGTTTGTGTGTTTGGCTTTCTCAGCTTTGACTATTTGTGGGTTTCTCCAACCCTGCGCCCTCTCCACCACCTCAGGCTCTTCTTTTTCAGGGGAACCTTCCTTCTCAGCAGCTCAGATCAGGCCTCCACACAGCCTTTTAAAAACTAACCTCTAGTCCTCCTGCTCCTCCACCAGCTGCTGCCTGGCCAGCTAAGGATGGCTCACAGCCAGTTTCTCAGCATCACAAACCCTCTCCTGATGCCTCCCCACACACCCAAGGAGGCAGATGGGTGCAAGAGAGGATGTATAGTGCTACCACGACCACCCATCTCCTTTCTTTCTCCTTTCCTTGACCTAGTTTAGACCCTGAGTGCCCATTCTGCCCACCATACCTCAGCCCCCTTCCCACAGACACACACACTCGCATTTTCATATGTGTGATTTTTCCACTTTTGGGAGCGTACTGCATCCCTAACCTTAGTGAATGTGGAGGCCCAACTGTAGTTCCAGAGTGATAGGAACCTCCAAGTCTTGTGTCTAGATTTTAGCCACTACATTAATTGTTTCCTCAGTCCTATAGATAAGCTGAGAATCTGCACTTGGTTGGTTGATTGTGCTGGCTGGCCGGTGAAGGCTCTGGAGCAAGACATGGAGCTAAAGAAACAGCAAGCAGTGGTGTAGATCCATGAAAGAAGCAAATGGAAGCTTAGTTCTGACACTTAGAGCCAAGGAAGTCACATGGATATAGGATCTACAGGGCCAGATATACAACTAAAAACAAAAAAAAATTCCCGACCGTAGTGCTCTCACTACTGAAAAAGTACCATGGCAGCCATATCACTTTTTCTGTGTCCTGGTGTATTTCTACTTCAGGTATGTGGAGTTGGGGCAGGCGTGGCAAGAGATGTACAGGCAACAACCAAAAAAGATAGAGATGGGCAAAGATTGACACACAAATGGCACACATTTGGGACATTCAATTGAATTAGAAACTTGGGAAAGAGTGTGGAAAATAGATATAAAATTTACACCAAACTTAAATTTAAGAGAAAACTTTTATAAAATGTTTTACAGATGGTACATGACCTCAGAAAGATTACAAAAAATAACAAAAAATGGGAACTCAAACTGTTGGAAATATGATGAAAAGATGGGGTCTTTTTTCCATATGTGGTGGACATGTAAGATAGCAAATTTTTTTTGAAAGGGGGTACATGATGAAATCCAAAGAATTTGTAAGCTGAATTTTGAAATGAAACTGGAGCTTTATTTGTTAAATATGCTAGGGCAACAAAAGGAAATAAGAAGTCATCAGAAGATATTATTATATTTAATAATTGAGGCAAGGTTGACATATGCGCAGCACTGGAAGGAAAAGAAGCATATTGATATAGAAGAATGGAAGTTGAAAGTTCTGGACATGATAGACATGGAAAAGTTAGCATTTTCTTTGAAGAATAAATCTATCCAGAACTTTGAGAAAGAATGGAAAAGAGTATTGGATTGGGTAAGGATATAAATGTATAAGAAATCAAAAAAATAATGTAACTGTTCTTCTCTCTGTAAGATGGAAATATGTTTGTAATGGAATGGAAATAAGCAATTTCAACTGGAAGATTTAAGCATTGAAGTGTGTGTGGGGGGGTTATTTTTGAGACAAACTTTCAATAAAAATTATACAACAAAAAAGATGGGAGCTGGCCAGATTACAGAGTGGACTATGCCCCAGCCTTGCCCCAGCCTCCAGCCCCATTTCCTGCTTCCTGCACCTCTTTGGTACTTGTGAAAAGAGATATCGAGTTCCTTCAAATATGACACAATAATGCAGAGCATTCCTTGCCTTGTACTTAAGTAAGTTAGAAGTAGAAAACATGGACTCTACATAGTATTGAGTCAAGCCAAAAATTAGTTTAAAACCTGGCAAGGATGATGGCATCATCATCATCATCATCATCAATCATCATTTGTTACCCACCTCTCCCCCAGGCTTGAGGTAGGGTACAACATAGATACACTTAACAACAAACAAAAGTTTCTTTCTGTATCACTGATCCTAGTCTATGCAAATCCACTAAATGAGTTATATGGTCAGCTTCTCAACCTGCATCTGATCACATGCAAAATTTTATATCCCAGAAGTGCTTGAGCAAATTCCAGGTGCCTAAACATATCTGAACCTGGATGGTACAGGTAATCTCCCCATGGCTGCAGATGCTTCTTAAACAGTTTAATTTTGGTGTTTCCCAGAGGGGATATCCATGTTGGCCAGCTAGGAGTCTGTACTGAATGGAGGAGAGAGATTTTGTTTCTTAAAAAAACAGAGCTCCAGGTATCTTGGTCTATTTTCCACCACATTGATTACAGGGAGATCTCAGCTTTCTCTTAATGAAGTGTTGAAGAACTGAAAGCTCAATAAAGCCTCACTGTCATTAAAGAGAGAGAGAGAGTGCAGAGGGGGTGTGATGTAGACAAAAACAACTAACATTCTTGAAAATAATGAGTTTGACTGAAATTCAGTCATTTGGTCTTCTACTTAAAACATGCAACTTCTTGAGGAAAACAGTAGCTGACCTGCTGCTTGCTACATAAGACATAGATGTGTGTCCAGAAAGAAAATACACTCAGTCCTCCACATTCATTATGGTTAGGGACACGGGACTCTCACAAAAGTGGAAAAATTGCAAATAAAATGTATGTCTGTGAGAAGAGGCTGAGGCATGGTGGGGGCAGTGGGCACCCAGGATCCAAACCAGGTCAGGGAAAGGAGAAGGAAAAGGGGTGGGTCAGCATGGCAGCCCTGCACTTCCTCTCTCTTGCCCATCGCCTTCCTTGGGCATGGGGGCATTGGGAGAGAGTTTGTGGTGCTGAGACATGAGGCTGCAAGCTGTCCTTAGCTGATCAGGCAGCAGCTGATGGTAGAGGAGGAGGAGGACCAGAGGCAGGTTTTCAAAGAGCTGCATGTCTGGATCAGAGCTGCTGAGAGGGAAGGTTCCTCTAGAAAAGAAGCACCTGAGGTAGAAGGGTGGCGGTTGGAGAAACTCACAAATAATCAAATTGGTGAAAGTCAATCCCATGTATGTGAATGATCAACTGTAGTCTCTAGCAAGCTTGTGAAGCAACAACATCCTCAGACAGAAGATTGAATGGGGAAGCAGGAGCAGCCCCCCAGGCTGATTCTCCCTCTGATTCTTCCTAAGACAATTGTCCTCAGTTGGACAGAGCTGTCTATACCAGCATGGCTTCTTCTATGATCCCCTAAGGCAATAAGATAGCCTAAGACACCCATGGCATATGGAGGCTTAACAGCGCCCTGAGCAAGGGGGCAGAGTGAGTGATGGGGGTGGGGTGGGCAGTGAGTGGAAGTGGGCGGGATGAGTGGCAGAAGTGGGCAGGGGAAGGGGCAGCAGATGGGGAAGGGCAAGTGACAGTGGGTGGGGTGAGCAGCAAGCAGAAGTGAGCAGGGTGAGTGCTGGAAGTGGGCGGGGTGAGTGGCGGCAGGCGGGGGCAAGTGGAGGTGGGCAGGGTGAGCAGCGGGCAGAAGTGGGCAGGGTGAGCACTGGAAATGCGTGAAGTGAGCAATGCAGGTAGGGGAGGGGTAAGTGGAGGTGGGCAGGACAAGAGGTGGGCTGAAGTGGATGGGGCAAGAGGTGGTGAGGGGCAGGCAGGGGGGCATTCATCTTTTTTTGCACCCCCTTGACAATGGCGCCCGGGGCACACGTCCCAGTTGCCCCACCCTAGATCCGCCTCTGTAGGACAGTGATATGTCCTATTGTCTATATTGAAGTAAGATTCAACAGCCAATCCATTTGGTTCTGCATGCTGAAGATCAGCTGCCGTATTGCCCTTATTGCTAATACCGGTATCCATATTACTACTGCAGGCAACAAAACTTTGGGTCAGTTCTGGGCTCTAAGGACATTGTTTACTGTAGAAGATCCTACCAAAACATACTATTCCCTGCTTCAGTTTGGAGGAAAAGCAGATCTTGTAGCCTCTTCTCGCAGAGAAATGCTTGCCACCAAAGTTTGTTTCCTCACCTCCTTGGTATGTAAGAACTTGCAGTCATGAAAATGCAGTGTACCGACAGTGTTATTATCATCATTGCTACTAATTATCTCAGTCCATATGATGATAGAAATGCTCTGAGTATTTGATCTAACTAGTCTGAGTAAAATGGGCATTATTATTACTGTTATTATTGTAGGGGAAAGAGCAGGATTATGAGATGTTTAGATTTCTTACTTGAGGCTGGACTTCTAACTTTGGGGGCCATGATCTGAAAGAGGAACCCTCAGAGAACTGTTAATGTAGGTAGAGGAATTCAGAGGCAAACATCAAACATCAGAGGCAAACTACTCCAGCTCACTCTCATCCCTTCTCAGGAACTCCATCAGCTGCCACCAGACCTTAAACATTCTGAGAAATTTCTTTGTGTTTCAACAAGCAATCAGGACAAGGCTGAGACCTTGTAAGCCAAGAGAGCCAGATTTACAATAAAGATTTGAACATTTTCAACTTATATGTTTCAAAGAAAAACTGTAACTTGTGTGTGTGTGTGTTATTTCAGTAATTGTAATACTGGTTGAGTATCTCTTATCCAAAATGCTTGGGACCAGAAGCATTTTGGATTTCAGCTTTTTTTTTCTATATATGGTTTTCTGCAAGGAGAGTTCTAGATAATCAGAACTAATTGTTTAGGGGCTCCTCAGCCTAGAAGTCTGGATATAATGCAGCCTCTACTGTCGTAGGGTATATTTCTGAGAAAGGCAATGATAAACCACCTATAATCAACTGTTGTCTAAGAAAACCCCATGAAATTGATGGAGTCATCATAAGTCAACAGGCAACTTGAAGACCTGTACTTTGCTGCCCATCTCTTGAAATGAAGAGACCACATGACAGGACTTGGGATGAATATAGGCAATTTTATTATTTATTGCCTTACTAAACATGAACTTGACCTTGGACATGACTGTGAGATGAGATACAAGGTCCCAAGGGCAAACTCCTGCATCTGGGTTGCTACCTCGGCAACCTCCTCTGGGAGGCAAGCCCCACAAAATAGCCTCCCACCTACCACTGAGCCCTAAAGTGAGGGCATAAATATGTTGCCCCCCCAAGGATCCTTCTTCGCCCTTCTCTCCCTGCCTGACAACTGGGAGAGTGAGCTCCAGAGGCGTATCCTACACCACCTTGTGCCAGAGGTATTTACCGATGCCTTAATGCCCCCACAACACCTGTCCAGGAAACCTATTTAAATCCTAGTTAAGATACTGCCCAGAAAGCCAATCACCCAGACCCTTGCTGCAGTGCAGGGTAGCCCCCCCGGGAGGAATTCCTACCTGGCCCCGAAGCGACCAGCTACAAACAAGGGCGGGAGGGTAGGTCACCAAGGAAACAAAGAAAGAGGCTGGCTGGGGGACGGAGTCATGGTTTAAAGGTCCCGGTCAGGCCTGCCTCCCCCTAACAGCCAGCACGACCTTGGTCACACTGGTGCCATCGTCCCTCCTCAAAAGGGGACAGCAAATTTGCCTTCCCCCACCAAGCTGCTGCAGAGAGCAGGCGGGGGGTGCGGACAGATTAGTTAGTAAAGCCTGAGAAACGTGATGCTCATCTCAGTCTCACTGAAATATTTGTAAAGCAAAATATAGAGAGGATTAAAGTGCATGTTTGTGAGCACGTGTGCTGTAATTGTGGAACAAATGTTGGACACAAAATAAGGACACATGCATTCAGATTCCTGCTCAGCTAAATTCAGTACATCTGGCAACGCTGGGCAAGTATTTGTCTCCCAATGAACCCTATCTCATAGTGTTGTTGCAACATGGGTAAAATGAAATAATCTATGTGTGCTGTCACAGGTGCCATTGCCACAAAACTCTTCTCCACCTCTCTTCATAAACTTCTAATAGGTTAACTACTTAATATTTCACTGTGGAAATTTTGTGGAGAAGAAAACTAAGAGGTGTAAGTTTCTTGGTTTTTAATTACACAGATGATCAGCATATGTAGATTATGCTAATGTTTTCCCTGATTGCTCCATCAGAGTTTAAAAGGCTTGCTATAGATGAGGAAGATATAGTTCAGCATTTCTGTAGTACATCGAATTAATGGAGACAGTAACATGTTTTCAGACATCTTGAAAACTAACAGATCAAAATACACAATACAATAACATCTTTTTTAAAAAAATAAAAAGTAAACACCTGCTTAGAATGGCCTCCTTTATTCTGAGAAAGAAATAGTCAGCAGCTCTGCTGCAAAATTTGCTTTTGGTCCTAGAATCTGCTGAAAATACCTCTCCAACTGCTGTTCGTCCTCAGACCTACTGCTGTAGGGGCTTCAATCTATTCTTTAATGAAGGGAATAATAATTTGATTATCCTCTTGATTTTCTGTGCATATCCAGTCTGGCCATAGCACTTCCTAAGGAAAACATAGCTTACTCAAACTAATTAAATTACTCAAAAAGCAGTGTGATTCTAAATGGTTTCCTGTGCTATTTCTGGTGAGGCATGAGTGGAAAATGCAGTGTTCAGTCCAGTTTTATTTCTGTAGCTCATGGAAATAAAGAAACTGTGCTTTTATTCAGCTTATTTCTTCTTCAGCTGAAGTCCTGCTAGGTGGTGTGTGATACATAGCTTTATAAATAATGAATATCTTTGTGTGTCCTCTCCACGTGACCTGTGGAGTTCAGTCAGTACATAATGGATGGAGAAGCAGAATAGCAGAAGCTGATGTCATCTCTATCATCCATTGGTTGCCACTTTCACACAGATCATATTTTCATGCAAGCTGTGTACACATACAAAAAAACTGATGTAGTTTTTGTGCAAATTACTAAGCATGATGGTATACATATCTCTCACAATCTCATCAGTCACCCCTGCAACGGGGGGGGGGAGCAGAGGGGCTATGTTTTAATCAGGGTCTCAGAAAGGCTTGACCTTTTCCTCCCTGCTGTGGTCTGAGCAAAAATGCACTCCATTCGCCCCTCGAATGAAGAGATTTCTGTGATGCCGCTGGAGTCTTCTCTCTTGAAATGAATTGCTAATTTTAAAAAGGGGCATTTCCACCATGATTGCAGTCAGAAATAAAAGGACTAAACCTCCATTCTTCTACATATTGAGTTCTACCCAACGTCCCTTCCCTCAACGTGCTTGTTATTAATTGCGATCTTTAAAAAATGTTTTATGGACATCATTGTAAGTTTAGCATCTCTACAAATATATAGGTTGAGGAGTCCTAGCTCTGAGTGTGTGAAACAAGAAAAATCCTTCCCTTTAGGAACTGTCATGCAACACATTCTATCATCTTCAAACTTTTATGGCTCTCTTCTTCAGTCTCTTCTTTTTAAGGTGATATTATACATTCTGGCCCTGTCTCATTCTGTAGGGGAATGTGATCTAACGTATGTTCCAAGTTTGCTTTCCAGACAAAGATGTCCCTAATAGCACATCAATGTACAGGCCACACGCACACCCAATTAGGAGGGACACTTTGCATATTGGAACAATGTAGTTGCTATAACAATGCTATAACAACTTTTTCTAAATTTCCCTGGGATGCTGTAACCAATGCATTCTATATCAATCAGAATTGGCTCTACTGAATTTCCCTACAACTGTCCCTTCTTCTTCATAGGTTCTGTCAGTGTAGAGTGTGATAAGCATGGACGATGCCACTGCAAACCTGGTGTGACAGGTGATAAATGTGACAGATGCCAGCATAATTTCCATTCCTTCTCAGAGGCTGGCTGTACACCTGCTGGGCAGATACAGTAAGTATAGCTGTTAGATGCTAGGAGTTGTATTTCCTTGGGACTTCTGGTTTGCCTCAGTAAGTCAAGGAAAAAAGAAAAGAAAAGAAAAGAAAAGAAAAGAAAAGAAAAGAAAAGAAAAGAAAAGAAAAGAAAAGAAGCTTTCTCAGATATCACGGAGGGGGAATGATATCTAATGAAATGATATTTAACCTTCTGAAATATGTGCAGGAAGGCATTTGTATATGGGATACAGTTCGGTCATGCAATTCCCATATCAGTTGACAGAAGTTGAACAGAATGGTTAGGAGAAATTGCATTGTTGATCTGTGCCACTTTTAACAGATTAAGTGTTTGAAAATTCTCATTAAAAAATTCCATACTTAGAAAATTAGATGCCAGAGACAAAATACTCTCCAAAATGTTAGTGTTCTTAGTGCCAATGTTTTTTTTGATCAGACAGCATCCAAATATATGGCACCCTCATCTTCCCCCCTTAAAAGATGCCCTTGACCATATGATGTTTGACCATATGATCTGCTGATTGTGTGGTGGGTCTAGAGATCCTTGAGGATCTTTGCAAATTTTGACATCAACTGATACCTGATCCATACCTCTTGGACTAAGGTGTGAACTGGAATGTAGCTATCCACTGGATGTTGGCACGCCTTTAAAATGCTGCAGTTCAATTGTTGACCTATGAAATGCATGAAATGCACGTCTTTTGAGAGAACATAAATCTTCAAATGCACGAGAAACATTTTTAATGTATTTAAATGTTTATGAAAATGCAAATTTTGTGCAGATTGAAAAAAAAACCAGATTAATGCAGAAATTGGATGGAATGGGTTTGTGACTGAACACTGAAACATGGTAAGAACTAGATATACTGATAAACAGATAAACTGATCTGTTTATCCAGTATCCCAAACACTATGGCCATTTCTGCACTACACTGTTATAGTGCTGTTATTCCACTTTCAGACTCCTGTCAAATTCTGCAGTTTGTAATTTACTGAGGCCCAAGAGCTTTCTGGCTGAGAATTCTAGATGCCCCTACCTAAACTGCAAACCCCAGGATCCCATAGGATGTTGAAAATAGAATAATAGCACTATGACAGTGTAATGTGGAAATGGCCCATGTGTACAGTTTGGAAAGGATCACTTCTATGCCTCATTCCCACCCCAGGTCACCTTTAGAATAAGAGTACTTGTACACTTCAGAAATTTTCCTTAAGACAGCTTTGCCAAGTGTTCACAATGTGAATCACTGCCTCCCAGTTCTCAAGGCAAATCACCAGCTGGCTAGATAAGAATAAGATTGTGTTTCTATCACAACATCCTCTGGAGATCCAATGTTCAGGGTAGCAGACTATTCTATTTAGTGGATTAGTGGCTATCTCTAGCCATTTTTTGTGTATACATAACATTACCAGTATATCACTGGGTTGGCTCAGTGGGGGTAGCACATTGCACTGTATGTCTCTTTCTATATTGAATTGCATATATTTCCATGAGTATAAAGCTTAATTTGAACATTGTCTGTTATTTGTCTCAGGATTTCCCGGTGTAATTGTGATCCCGCTGGAAGCAACAGCGAATGTGTGTCAGGACGCTGCATTTGCAAGTCAGCAGTTACAGGAGATCAGTGTAACAGGTACCTGTGTAAAGTCATATATGGTGAAAGGATTTTGTTTTTGTTTAAAGAAACCATCAACAAGGAATCCACTTGGTTGTCCAAGTTGTTCTTTTGCTTTGCAAGAGCATAGTTTTCTTTCTGACTTGTTATTCATCAGGACTATTATGAGTCAAAGTGTGCATGCATGGAATCATGAATGTGATGCCAAGGTTTCTGATGTGAAGAACTGTTTCCACTGAGCTGGGTTTATCCAAGTATTTGGAAATGTAGCCCTGTAATGTCTGATTAGGCAGAGTACAACTTCCAGAGGGCAAGAAGAAAGTTTTCAATATTCTGACCCCATCTCTCTTCATTGCCTCACTTCCCCGGTTCGCCTGTCTATACTGCCCACATTTGTGAGGCACACTGCATATGTTGAACTGCACATTAACAGTAACACAGAATTACACAATGAAATGTTGATGACTTGAAGGAATGGGGAAATGCTCATGGTATTGACTCTTAGACATGAGACAACTAGGATGACTGAGAAGAACGGAACTTGATGAAGTTGTCATATTTCTAATAAAGTTCCACCTTTCAATAGCTAAGATTGTATGTACTTCCTACCTGAACGTACATGTGATCACGTACCCAGGCCTGTTTGTGAAAAATGAGTAGAGCGGCCTTTAATCCAGTCTCTGCCAGGCCTAAAGTCCCAGAACAAAGCATCTTACACCTAAAATATCTTGATAAATTCCTGCTCAACCATTTCTTTCACACTCTGTGGATGCTTCTATAATCTTCTTAAACTGCTTACTTATGTGCAATGGATGGAATTTCTACTGAAGAACCCAGGAGTATCTATCTGTCAAAGCCTTGTGACAATAACAAAGCACACCCCTGGGCTAAGCTGCTTGTTCAAGACAGGTCCACCATTGCCTGTGCACTTGGTAATTACAGCTCTGAGACCTGAGCCATGTCAGTGCAGGTGAGGCTACGTGGCAAGATCCTTGGGGAACGTTTTGTACTGTTCAAAACAGCTGCTGCACCCTTCTGTGAAATGCATTTGTCTGCTAAAAGGACCTTGCAAGATTTATTTTTCCTTATTCAGAGAAGGAGATAAGTGTAGATCAGAGGGTTATCTGAACTTAAAGGAGCCTATCTGTGAAGAGAGGAGGAGCCTCCCATCATTGATATAGAGATATAGGTATGACTACACTCATGTTAGGGTATCTAGCTTCCTCAGAATTTGGCAGTTCTCTGAAACAGTACAAATTCATTGATACTATATTTTATAGGGTGTGTTTGTCTTTTTACCTCTCTGTTATTGCTATACAAATCCACGTTTGGTCACAGTCACCAAACTTGGTGTGCTGTTGGGTACCTCCTGAACAAACATTTGGGATCTCTGTGTTTTTTGCTCTAGAATATTCATTTATAAACCATTTTTGACCAAACCTGGTAGGTTTAGGTTGATATCCCAGATATTTTCACGCAGTCTCAGAATCCAGTCAACAGTCAGTTCCAGTGGGAAGCAGGGGAGGTGTTACTTTTTTCACTCAATTTTGCACAGAAGGTGGCATGAACCAAATTTGAAAGATTGTAGGCACTACCAGTCAAACTTTTATTTCATGCAATTTGTAAGCAAAATTGTCACCATCAACCTGGGCAATGCCAGGTAAGTTTTCTAGTGGTGACTGGTGTCTCCCTTATCAGTGGAGTGGTACATCCTTGCCAGGTGTTAGTCTGAACTTTATGGGAGCTATTATGCAACTGAACCTGTTTGGAATATATAGGGTTCAGCACCTTGAAATGCTTCTTTAGTGAACAGAGGAAAAACGCAGAGTAACTTCATTGCCCCACTGACATGGAAGCCATTAGCCAGCACTGATGAACAGGCACCAAGCTGTGACTTCTTCAGAATGGTAACCTCAGTTAGATAGTGATACTTGACCTTAGATCAAGCATGGTTTTACTGGTTGGGAAAATAGATTCTCAAGTTAGGTATTGGGTTGTCCTTTCATATATAGGGTGAGACAGAGGTATCTGGAACAGTAATAAGATATATCATGATCACTTTTGGTGCAGATTTAAACACATAAGAAACCAGTAACATGAATGTTAATTTTTTTTGTCTTATAGTTGCAAGCAGGGCTATTATAACCTTGATGCAGGAAATCCTGAAGGCTGCTCTCCATGCTTCTGTTCTGGACACTCAGCTACATGCACCAGTGCAAAAAATTATAGCATCCATAAGATTACTTCTTCTTTCCAGCAAGGTAATTTGTGATTTGTATTTTCTTTTGCATGAGCAGTATTTTTGGTGTTACTCTGAATTTTGTTGCTGACTGCCAATACCAGACGTTGTGTGATAGAAAAGCTGAGGTCGATTGATGCCCCTGTCTTGGACTGTACAGTATCAAAGCCAATGTCAGATTTTATTTGGTAAGAATGTGTGTCACTCTAGAGCAGTGGTTCTCAACCTGTGGGTCCCCAGATGTTTGTGGACTTCAGCTCCCAGAAGCCCCAGCCACTATGGTCAATGCTCAGGGCTTCTGGGAGCTGAAGTCCAAAAACATCTGGGGACCCACAGGTTGAGAACCACTGCTCTAGAGTCTCGATTTAGTTTTATGGTAATATTGGTTAAAGTAGATCAGGTGACAATCGTTGACCTCTCATCTTCCAGTCTGGGCATAAATCAAGAGTTCATGGAAATGCCAATTGCAGACTGCAATTCAGTGTTCATGAAGTAGCAGCTGGTGGCTTCCAAGTCAGTGGGATGGTGAATCCACTCCAGATTGTAGTCCAGACTTTAAAGGAGCTGTCCAAAATGCTAAACCTATTTAGACGATAACATTCAACTTCATTGGTAGGTGTCCCTATAAAGTCCACACTAAAATCTGAAGCAGATTCACCCACTCTCTGGCATGGAAGTCATCAGCTGACAATGGGTGTTACCAGAGGTTTGCAGTGAGGGAATGTGGGATGTAAAGACATGCATTTTCTTGAGCTCCATTTCACCACACTTGGCTGCAGTGTAAGATTTAACCAAGCCCTTGGTGAGTCTGAGTATTAATAAGCCCCTTCTATGTCATTCAAGCAATAATTCTCCTACATATTCATCCCACCTTCATATTTGGCATAACATTATCTCCTGTTATTTATTTGCATTTGCTGAAGGACTTTTTAATATTTGAGTAAGCTTTCAAGGTCTCCATGACTTTTTCAGACACACCTGCCTGGAGTGGAAAAAGATTGTAAACCCCAATGATTTCTTTAAAGCAGAAGAGCACTGTAATGGCTTTATATAGGTGTATTATAAGTCATGGAGAAGCCTGCTCTGATGAGTGCATTTATTTATAACTGATAACTGGTGTTTTTTTTTAAAAAAAATCATTTGTTATTCCACTGAATTGCTTCTAAAAGTCACATGCAGCTACCACCATGATATCCACTTTGACAGTAATCTAGCAAAAAAAGCATCTACTTAGGTGTTTCACATAAGGATCACTGATGTCTAAAAGGGTACGCTGCTAGTTTTAATTCTGATGTATTTTTAAATGTATAGCTTATCTTCCCTCTCATGAGCTTAAGGCAGTATGTATGGGCTTTCCTGCTCCAGACTTTATTCTTACAACAACCATGTAAAGTACATCATGCTGTTAGTGATTGGTTCAAGGTCACCCAGTAGGTTTCATAAGTCACTGGGGAGTTGAACTTAGATTTCCTAAGTCCTAGTCTATAGCACACTGGAAGGTAATCTACTCCCAAGTTCAGAGGATCATCTAGTTCAGTGGTTCTCAACCTGTGGGTACCCAGATGTTTGTGGACTTCAGCTCCCAGAAGCCCCAGCCACTATGGGCAATGCTCAGGGCTTCTGGGAGCTGAAGTCCAAAAACATCTGGGGACCCACAGGTTGAGAACCACTGATCTTGTTCCACATTCAGGTCATTAACTGTTGGCCGTAACTACTTCTCTGTTCATATATAACTTTCTTCCATAGAAGATAGGAAGGGTGGCTCTTACTTCTCTACAGTCATATTTCCTAAGTCAGTGAGTGTAGACTGGATTTCTAAGTTCATTCAGTAAACTGTGGTTTTCTTGTATTCCAGGTGGTGAAGGTTGGCAAGCTCAAGGAAATGGGTCTCCTCTGCAGCTTCAATGGTCTCCCCATTATAAAGAAGTTTATGTGGCAGCAAGAAGGTCAAATCCAATCTATTTTGTGGCACCAGGTATGTATTCCACAGAAGAGTAGCAACACAGATGATGATCTGATAGTCTATTTGTCTTCCTCAATATATTCCTTTTTTGATAATATTATCACATGCATCTAGCAGTGGTATTACTTAACTCAGCAAATTCTAATATGTGTCTTTTGAGGCTGTCACTACTATTAAGCAAGCATAGCTCATGGTGAGGAACTAAAGGAGCTTCAGTCCAACAATATGCAGATGCCTATCACTCCCCATCCTGTTCAAGCACATAATGTTGCTGACATCTGGAAGATGCCATGATTTTATTTACCATCTTTTGGGGCAAAGCTTCCCCCAAGTTGTTCACAGAGTGAAACTTTAAAAAATATACTCAGTTTACATATCTCATAACATGTAAAACCCTCTCAGGAATGAAAATCACTTTATTAAAATCGATCTGGAATAATGGAATAATGTCCCATTTTAAATGCATACTTAATCTATTCTATAATAGAGTAGTTGAGACAACACTCAGTGTTTCTTAGACTGCTGCTGTTCACTTTTCTGGATACTGTTAGATCCATTTATTTTATCCAGAAATTCATGCCCTAGAGTAGAGCTTTCCAAACTTTTCATGTTGGTGACACATTTTTTCAACATGCATCATTTCATGACACAGTAATTCAGTTTTACTAGCAAACTGGAGGTACCTAAAGGCATACCTAGGCTGGGGAAAGACAGCCCCTCCTCCCGATCCTGGCCTGCTGCCATTGCCCTCACCAGGAAAGGCCCCAGTGAGAGGGGTTGCAGAGGGAAAGACAGCCCCCTCCGACCGAGTCCTTGCCCACTGCCATTGTTTGCGCTGGAGAAGGGCCCTAGCAAGAGCAACGGCAGAGGAAAAGGCAGCCCACTCCCACTCTTACTCACTGTCATCGCTCTTGCCAGGGAAAGGCCCCAGTGAAAGTGACAGCAGTGGGCCAGGCTCAGGTGGGGGTCTTTTATGTTCCCCATGACATTCTTGCAATGAAGCTGGTAAAATGTGGGCTGGACAGGGCTACTGTTAGGATGGATTTGTAATTGGTTGACTGACCGAACCCAAAGGGTGATCACGAATGGTTGCTTCTCATCCTGGAGAGAAGTGACTAGCGGGGTGCCACAGGATTCTGTCCTGGGCCCAGTGCTGTTCAATATTTTCATCAACGACTTGGATGAAGGAATAGAGGGCATGCTCATCAAATTTGCAGATGACACCAAATTGGGAGGGGTTGCTAATATGCCAGAGGACAGGATCAAAATTCAAAATGACCTGGATAGGTTGGAGAGCTGTGCCAAGGCTAACAAAATGAAATTCAACAGAGAGAAGTGTAAGGTCCTACACTTAGGTAGAAAAAATGGAAGGCACAAATATAGGATGGGGGACACGTGGCTGGATAGCAGTACATGTGAAAGGGATCTAGGAGTCTTCGTAGACCACAAGCTGAACATGAGTCAGCAGTGTGATGTGGCAGCCAAGAAAGCCAATGCAATTCTCGGCTGCATCAATAGGAGTATGGTGTCTAGATCGAGGGAGGTACTGGTACCATTCTACTCTGCTTTGGTTAGACCTCATCTTGAATACTGTGTCCAGTTCTGGGAACCCCAATTCAAGAAGGACATGGTCAAGCTGGAGCAAGTCCAGAGGAGGGCGACCAAAATGGTGAGGGGCCTGGAAGACATGCCCTATGAGGATAGACTTAGAGAGCTGGGTATGTTTAGTCTGCAGAAGAGAAGGTTAAGAGGGGACATGATAGCTATGTTTAAATATTTGAAGGGATGCCATGTAGAGGAAGGAGAGGGCTTGTTTTCTGCTGCTCCAGAGACCAGGACAAGGAGCAATGGATTCAAGCTGCAGGAAAGAAGATTCCACCTAAACCTCAGGAAGAAATTCCTGATGGTCAGGGCTGTCTGGCAGTGGAATACTCTGCCTCGGAGCGTAGTGGAGTCTCCTTCTTTGGAGGTTTTTAAGCAGAGGCTAGATGGCCATCTGTCGGGAGTGCTTTGAGAGTGTTCCTACACGGCAGGGGGTTGGACTGGATGGCCCGTGTGGTCTCTTCCAACTCTACATTTCTATGATTCTATGATTCAGCTGGGGAGGCAACACACCAACACACTACAGGTGACACTCTAATGTGTCATGACACACCATTTGAAAAATCCTGCCCTTGAGTGTTGCATTTCTCATGGTTAGTGTAGCTACAAATAAGTGATCTGTGAAGATATGTTCAGCCCTAGCGATTGATATAGTGAAATAATTTAAGTAAAAAGGCGTAGCTAACCCAGAATTTCTCATTCTGCAAAGAAGTGAACCATTCAAAAGGGCCCTCTTATTGCACCATTAGACCAGGCTGAATAGTTAAACTTGCATTTTAGAACTGTGCACAAATGTGCCCTCAGCAATCCTGATGGACAAGGAGACTATCTTGATCATGATGATATAACAGTACACTTGGTGAGAGAATTTAAGTTTTCTTTTAGGAACAGATAAAACTGCTTCATAGCAAGTCAGACCACTGATCCATCTAATTTGTAATACCTATACTCAAGGTAGGATTAGACTTCTTAGCTGAGAGATAACTTGGAGGAAGTGGGACTCCTGCCCAAGTAGACAGTGCCACTATTGGTGTACACCATTTTCTCACAGAATCTTGCACAGACATGCTATCACATGTATATTTCATCTCTCAGATATAATAGTAGTAGTGGTGGTAGTAGTAGTAGTAGTAGTAGCTTGGGCAGATGATGGTCACTCCCCATTCACTCTTCCCACTGGGAAACATGGTGATGGTGGCACAAAAAAGTCTGAAGAGTGAGGGGTTTGCTTAGGAGTCAGCTTCAGGAGGGGCAAAGCAAGCTCTTGACTAAGCTCCAGATTTAAGGAGTGCTTTAAAGGTTGGGGCTCAGTGAGAATCCTCTCTACCATCCTCTTTTCATTCTCTGAGGGCATAGGGCTTTGGACAGGGTAAGGGGACTTATAGGAGCCATTTGTGAACTTCACCCACCAAGATGTGGTGGTCTAGTTGGCCAAATTCACCTGCAGACAAGGGGTTCCCCACATGTGATCGACAGTTACTGGCTGCAATTCTCTGGGTTTCAAACAGTGATTTCCCCAAGCCATGCTCAGAAATCCTATGGCCCAAACACAGTGTCCTTTGTTTACAAAGTATGTATTTAATCGCTTAATGCTGTCCTCTTTGCCAGATTCAGACACAGAATCATGAAATTTAGTATAGGGTCTTTACGTATGCTTAAGCTGAGCTGAAATTAAGTTTCCCAGATTTTGGATTTGATATGAGCTGCTTTGGAACACCTTTTTCCCTGAAAAGCAGGATTAGAATGTCAGTGGGATTTAAACCATTGACATTGGTAAGTTTCCTTGAAATCTTTCCTGCCAGGAAGTTGTCACGTATCTAATGCTTGCCGAGTTAAATTAATCTTGTCAGTGGGCACAGTTTTGTTTGTAAATGTCATTTTAGAACTGTTGTTTATTCCATACTTCCTTTGTAGCTAAGTTCCTTGGAAACCAGCAGCTGAGTTACGGGCAGACACTATCTTTTGATTATCGTGTGAACCGACCTGGACGTCGCCCTTCCCAGCATGATGTTGTCTTAGAAGGAGCTGGTTTAAAGGTCACCACTCCTCTTATGCCCAATGGAGGGATGCTGTCTTGTAGAGCCAGCAAGACATACACATTCAGGTAAACTGCTTAGGAAGTCAGGGACATTCGTATGTATAACACTACAGTGCCACCTCCTTAATGAGTGGGCTTGTTTTCTCCTGCTCTTGAGACCAGGACAAGGAGCAATGGATGCAAGCTGCAGGAGGGGAGATTCCGCCTGAACCTCAGGAGGAATTTCCTGACAGTCAGGGCTGTCCGGCAGTGGAATGTGCTGCCACAGAGTGTGGTGGAGTCTCCTTCATTGGAGGTTTTTAAGCGGAGGCTGGATGGCCACTTGTTGGGAGTGCTTTGAGGGTTTTCCTGCATGGCAGGGGGTTGGACTGGATGGCCCTTGTGGTCTCTTCCAACTCTACATTTCTATGATTCTATGATGACAGCAATGTAATTGAATCAGCTGTGATGGGCGGGTTCACACATTGATGGCTGTTCATTGATGACTCCCACAGTAAATGGTATGCATGTGAATAGGCCATTTCAGAGATTGTGCTTTATTTTCCTTTGCTTCCATTGCTTAGACCTCTGTTTCTGGAAAAGGATGTAGAATTCTGGTAGTTTATCACAGGTTCCTCAAAGGCCATTTCCGCACAGGGGTATTAAAATGGCCCAGTGCATCCTCTCACGGAGGTCGTCTGCACCCTGGAGCAGACTAGGTTCAGACTACTTATGTGAGATCCGCACCTCATTGTGCTCCGAAACACCCCGAACTGGTCCTCCAGCGTGCTTTTTAAAGAACAGTAGAAAACTGTTCTTTAATTTTTCGGAGCGCACCATTACATTCCTGCTCACTTGTGCAGATTCGCAGGCTCACACCAATGCGAGCCTGTGATCTGCAGAGGGTGGGTTTTAGGCGTGGCGAGCTTCAGCGGTTGGTCAGGACCCACGAACAACCAGAAGCCGCCATTTTGGAAGCCGGAGCAGTGCAAATCTAAGACCTCGCACTGCTCCGATTCACCCTGGACGAGATGGAGGAGCCCTGTGGAAGGGCTTAAGGGACAGTCCACGTTGGTCCGTGCCCAGAAGATCTGATAAGTAATGGCACGGAGCAATTCCCTCGCTTCGTGCGGAAATGGCCAAAGATACACATCTTCACTCAAAGACAACTTCTGCACAGCTATTGATCTTCCTCTACAGTAAATGTAGCCCATTAGCTGCCTGTGGTCACATCAAGGTCCTACGTGCAGCTCACCAGCAACCTCTGAGACCCCCTCCACCATGAACTGTTCCTCACAAATCATGCTCTCTGGAGTTTCTGTGGGGTGCAGTTTCTTACTTAAACATACTTCCCCCCACAAGTGCCTGTTACAGATCCTAAATGGCTTTTCATAGAAAATACAAGTGATCAGCCAGGAAGCTATTCATGTAGCAGAATGAATTCTCTATTCATGTAAAGTAAATAGGCCAGGTCGTTCTCCACCATGAACTGAACATGCACCTAGCCAGTGCCCCAGAATCCTCTGAAATGAATAGTGGATTCTTGGCAGATAATCAACAGGAAAAATGCTGTCTAAAGGCAGTTAGTATGAAAATCTGTTTTTGACCATTGCTTAGAAAAGACGATCCAACTGACTTTAAAACAAAATTCTCAGCCTTTTAAAAATGTCCCTCCTCAGGTCACGCAAATCAGTTCTACAAAATCGAGATCAGTTATTTCAACTAAGAGTGATTTGATACATAGCTTGCCAGTGACATGCACCCCTCATTTTTTTGGCCTCTGCCACCCTACCAATGTCAATGTTAATTTGACTCCCAGAAGCACTGTTGAGGTAGAAAATAAAGTGCAGGTTCAAGAGAAACAACACAGCCGTTCCAACCCAGATTTCCCACCTTGGGGCTCAACCAAATAAGGTGCATACCTCATTTTCTAGTCTACCATTTCACTTTATTTCTCTTTACCTTACACTCATCTCTTACTGTTGCTCAGGTTGTAGGAAGTATTGATGGCAAAGGCAAAACCTGAAAATGAAAACTTAGGACATGGATGGCATACTCTGAAGTCCAGAAGACTGCACCATGGCAACACTCTATTGTGCCATAATTTTGGCAACCAAAAATGACATTGCATCACTCTCTGTAACCTTGATGGGCAATTTTGCATTGTTGTTTTGGAGTTGCAGGCCCCGAAATATAATTTAAAACCCAAAATAAATGAAACCACAATTATTTTCAGCTAAAAATCATTTTTTTAAAGCTGAAAAGCATAGTGAGAGGAAGCTGGGATATTGGTGGTTCCATGGGGTCTTGAGACCATCTCTGTACCCACTCTCTGGGATGCCCACAGTTCATGGATTGCATGATTTTCACCGTTGCTTTAAATTACTGAAGAAAAGTATATTTTGTATGTGTATTTATGCTCTCAGAATCACCAGAATCAGACTTCTGAGACCTTTGCACAGAATTCTGAGTTTCTGCTTTTTCTTGACCTTTGTTAGAAATTTTAGCCTTTTATTATTGCCAGTAGTAAAACAGTTGTGTGTTTCTGTCTTCTACTTTTTTATCATTAATTTGTAGATATCCTTGCTAAGACAAATAAGGTACATAAGTATAGCTGCACAGATATATTTTCATGTTTATTTCTATTTCTACAGGTTGGATGAGCACTCAAACAGTAACTGGAACCCTAGGCTGAGTAGAACTGAGTATCATCGATTACTTGGAAACCTGACAGCTCTTCGAATCAGAGCTACATATGGAGACAGTGAGTTGGAAGTAGGAGGGTAGAACCTGGGCTAAAAAATTGACTGTGTGCATTAAAAAAAAAAAGTATTAATTTTTTTTTTACATCTCAGACGGATGCTTACAAATGCTTAACAGAGTGCTATGAAACAATATAAAAACTCACTGAAAAGGAGATCATCACTGTCTGCCTTCTGAAACCTTTTCATAAATTTTTGTCTTCAAGGAACATTTTGTATAGTGACTTGCTTTCTAAGGAATCTTTGTGTGTCCGACACAGAAACCCCTGCATGATTCAGAAGATTCTGGGACATGTTTTAAGTTGCAAATGAAATTTACATGGAGCACTCTTCTCTAGACCCATCATTGTCTAAATAAGACTATAATTTAGGATGCTCCCCCACCTAGCCATGGAATGGTGGCGATGGGGACATTGATAATAGTGAATGTCTATTTGAAAGAAGGCTTTTGCTGTGTTGGTCTCCTCATTGAAGAATCCTTGGCTGCAATCCAGCATCCCCTCAGCTTAGCATAAATATCTGCATTCAAAGATATGTTGCAGCAGTACTACACAACCCCCACGCAGAGGAGCAACAACAATTGTCAATGACCGGGTGCCATCCTGCAATACCCAGTGTGCAACCACAGTGCACAATATGAAGCTACAATGTGCAACCACAATGTGCAGTGCATAACCAGAACATGCCACATTGCTGTATGCACAACTCCACTTCTGCTGCTATGAGCCAAATATGTCTGTTGTGCTGTGACAAATAATTTACCCAACATATGTGATGTGACGTATACATGGGTATCTCAGTAACAGAATGCCAGCCCTCTTATGTTTCTTGCAATACTGTTCAAAAGTCTCTGATCAAAACACAAGTAACTAAAACCAATGGACATGAGCAACTCTTCTTAAGCCAGAAAAGCCTAACTGAAAAATAGATATTTGCATACTTTGCAAAAGTTAGGCAGGGCTCCCTTAGCAGAACTAATTCTGTTGCATGAATGTGCACCTACTTCCCAACAGTTCCCATTTCAGATGTTTTACTAATTTCCACTGGAGTTTCAGTGAACAGTTTCTCTGGAATTTGGTGGAAATGGTTTCCATCTTAATGGGCTTTTTCAATTAATCCAGTGTCCATACATTCATGTGGCACCCACTGTACATTTAGTTTGCGGAAAGCATCTATAAGCCTCCTTGTTTGCACATATGAGTAACTAGCCAAGTGCCTATTTGCAGTTCTAACATATCTGGCTGCCAGCTCAGCCAACTGATTAAAAAAAACCTGTAAGGTAAAATTTATACTACAGACTTAGAATATTTCCACACTGCACAACTATAACACTTTGAAATTTAGGAATCCTAGGATTTATAGTTTCGTGAGCTACTTAGAATTCTCTGCTTAGAGAGCTCGATTACAGTACTCTGATCTGTGGCAGAGAATTCTGAGTTTCTCAGCAAACAGCTTAGCATCAAGGAGAATTCTATATGAGGGCTCACACTCAGTGGAAGAGAATACTAAACACTTAACAAAATTACAAATCCCATCATGGAATGGGACGATGGCTGCTAAAGTGATGTAAAAGTGCTATAATTATGTAGTGTCGATTCACTCTTAAACTGTTTTCCTCATTCTTAATCTACAACCAGTGTTGCGAAATGTGCTTCTGTGAAGGGTGAAAGTAACTTGAGATCTCTAATTTCAAGACCCTAAACCAGATGAATTTTTAAAAAGTAGCAGATTAATTTAGAAACAGCATTGAACAGGCTCACAAATGAATTTGTGCAAAGTTGGACTCAATCAGAAATGATATGATCTGTCCATTCCTAAGGCTGCTCCCCAAACATCTGCTCTTGTCCAATTGTGATTTTGGGATGTGTTATATTCATCATGTTATCTTTTCAAGAAGCATTCACAGCAATCTACTTTCTGTTCATTCAGCCACAGGCTACCTCAGTAATGTCATTTTGGTTTCGGCACAGCCAACCTCTGGTTCTCCAGCACCCTGGGTGGAACAATGCGTGTGCCCAACTGGATACCAGGGGCAGTTCTGTGAGAAATGTGCTCCAGGATACAAGAGAGGAGATTCTGCTAGACATGGGACTCTCAGCAACTGTGTGCTATGCAATTGCCAGGGAGGAGGACTATGTGACCCAGACACAGGTATGGAAATCCACAGGGGATTGTTCTGGACATGTTGGTTTTTAATGTGTGGGTGACAGTCTGACCACTGATAGAAAAGTCAGATAGTGCTAAGCTTGTTAATACAGTGATTTTGATTCTGTGAGAACATGGCATAACTTTTTTTTTCTACTTCATGTACAAAATGCCCAATTCAGGCAATGAACCTATATTCACTTGATGTTTATGATTTCAACTTTTTTGAAGAAGGAGGCTTGTCCCAGTCCGATGAATGTATTAAGGCTCTTTACATCATAGATTAGGTTGTTTGCAGATTGAGAGGTAAGCATGTATCCTCTCCTGTGGCAACAGAATGCATTTATAAAAAGACAGAGTCCTGAAAACTGTATTGTTTTTAAGAGCGCTTCTGTCGCTCATGCTATGAAAATCTTAAATATCTTGAGAGGTTCTTCTAAGGGTTTGTCAAACAATGCTGCAGAGTGGATCTGAATGAAAATCCACTGAGGTTCAAATTACCTTTATGTACTCGTTATTTTATTTTATTACATTCTTAAACTACACCATAACTAGGAGAGGCTTTTCTGAGACAGAAATCCCACCAACATGTGGGCCAGTCTCTTTCTAGCCAGGCCCCAAGCGATTGGTCCTACCTATATGAGGGTGCATCATTATACCTAACAGAGGTTCAAGAAATGAATTTGAAAAAAAAATAAGCAACTTTCATGTGCTTCTTTGATATTAAAACCACGATAAGATGACAAATAGCTGTTTTAGGGTGAGCACAGAAACCACATTCTCAGAGGACCTCCATTGTTTTCCCTTCCCAACCTCTTCTTGATACCAACCAACAGCTGAGGAAAACAGGGAACTCTAAGGGACAGAGTCTTTAATCAGGTATGGACATCGTCTGTCTAAATGGCAGGTGACATATTCAGCACTGAGTTGCTGTTGTTGTGTGCCTTTATGTTGTTTCTGATTTAAGGTGGCCTAAGACAACTGTATCTTGGGGTTTTCTGGGGCTGAGAGTGTATGATGCTCCCAAAGTCACCCAGTGGGTTTCCATGGCCAAGTAGAGAACTGAATCCTGGGCCATTTCCTCACTAGACTGTTATAGCGCGAATATTGCACTTTCAACATCTTATGGAATCCCTCCTGAAACTGCAAACCCCAGGATTCCATAGGATGTTGAAAGTGCAATAAGGGTCATAGTCCAATGCTCAAATCACTACACCATTCTGGCTCCTGAGTGCCAGATCACAAATCCACATAAACTAGAAATCTGCAACAAAGCAAATAAAAATCATTGATGGATCACTTTTATTGTTGTGGCTGATAACAGTTTGTGAATTCATTGCATTTATAATATGGAATAAAAAACATTCCTCAAAAATACTTTATACATAGTTTTCAGAATCTGTGACGTATGTAAGTAATAAGAGTAAAATAGTAATTAGTGTGTGTGTGTGTGTGTACGTGTGTACCCATGTCCATCCATGCATGTCTACGTATACTCAAATCTGTGCTTTAATGTAGGGGTGGGCAGAGTATGGTCCATAGGCCTCAAGGGTGCCAGGGCAGCCATCTTCCAATCCTTAACTCAATTCTTTCTTTAATAGTTAAAAACAAAACAAAACAAAAAACAGTAAAAGGTCTCTCCTGCCCTCTAGGGGCACGGAAAATAATGTGAGGCCTCATGAGCTATTTTAGGCATCTGGTGGGGCGTTTTTCATGATTAGAAATGTCTTCCAATCACTTCCTATGTTGAAAAAAATACCCCGCGCAATGATAAAACAGCTCAGGTGGAGAGACTTGCCAAAATGCCCCCACGCTTTCTAATGGGTACAAGAAATTTTTTCAGGTAACTGCATAAAAAAAAAGTTAGTGGTGGTATGGCCAAAAACATGGCCATTTGGAGTCTGGTAGGCTATATATGCAGCCCTGATGCTTTGGGAGGCTGCCCATCTCTGTTTAAGTTATTTTTTTCGGAATTTTGTAATTTTTAACATCATATTTCAAATTTTTTTACTATACAAATGGAAGAAACTTGTTTGGGTTGTGTTTCTAAGCTGGAATTCTCAGGGCCCTAAAAAAAGTTGCACAAAGAACCTCAGGGCAAGATTCAACCTCTGAGCCTTATGTTGTCAAAGTCCACTCTAGCATACTACTCTTTCCCCTTCTTTCTGTCACCGTTCAGGGGAATGTTATTCTGGAGATGAAAACATGGAGCCCATACATGCTGCCTGCCCAGCTGACTTTTATAGACCCCCATGGAACCCACAGAGCTGCCAGCCATGTCCGTGCCAAAGAGGCTATGGCTGTTCAGTCCAGCAGGGCACGAGGGAAATTATTTGCAATAAGTGCCCTCCAGGCACTGATGGTAAAGTATAACCATTACTTTTCCTTCAAGGCTATTTTTCCTTTTCCTTAGAAATGGACGGAACCTATCAAAAGGTGTGTGTTGTGAATCAGTGGTCCATAAGGATCAAACTACATATTCAGTGTTCATATAAACATGTGCAAGAATAAGATATGATTTGTTAGTAGTAGGTAGATGATCAGTGAGAAGAGTGTTTAACAGTTCCTGCTACCATTGTTTCATCCCTCTCTTCTTCTAGTTGTTTTCTTCTAGCTAGGGATCTCAAACATATGTTTTCAGTGGTCTGGAGTAAAATATGTCAAGACAGGCATCTTCGGGAGAAAACCTCTGTGCAAGGAAAGAGTGAAGTATCTCCCCCTCCCCCAAGTACACTTTTCAAATGGCACTCTTCACCCTATCACTTTTTTAGATGTTTGCTGAAGGCTCATGTTTCTAGATTTATGTCTCCACTTAATGTCAAGACATAGTACTCTCAGAAGAGTTAAATCTTCTCAGTCCCAAACAGGGCAGGCAGGCGGGAGGCAGGTAGGTACATAGAATTTTAAAAACCTGTGTTTGGGCTGTATCACTTCAAACTGGAAATGAAGCGATGTGATTAAGTTCATCCCTATCCACAGTAATTTGGTTGACATGGAACATTAGCATGGCAGTGAATAAGATGGAACCCTTCATCATGACACCAGCAGTGGAGCTTGGAGTGTGTGGAGGGGGGACAGGAGGGGGTGGGGCTATGGCACAGGGGCATGGCCACAGTGCATGGGGGTGGGGCCATGGTGCGTGGGGGTGTGCCTACGAGCCAGGATGCCTCAAAAACATTGCTGCCAGGGGCAAACTGCCCCCATCGCCTCTCCATCCCAACGTGACTGCTTGACACCTGTTATGCTCTAGTGAACCTATATCTGCAGTATTGAGGCATTGAATTATGTATAGAAGTACTAAGGAGAGCCACCTTAATGAAACCCACAACCCACAGCTCCTGACTCCTATCAAATGTAATCATTTGCTGTAGGTAGTATTCTACAGTAAGCTAGGAGCCAGGAGCTGGGCTGGGCCTCAGAGTTGAGGATGAGTACTCAAGACCAAAGAGTCAGTACTGAAAGACAACCCAGGGAGCAAGACTGAGGAGGCATATGTTCAAATTTTCCAGAGTCAAGAAGGCTGTTTAGAGGAAGTTCAAGTGTTGCTTGGTCATGGCTTTATCAGCATATCCTTCTTTCCTTTTCTTTCTTTTAGGAGATCGCTGTGAGTTTTGTGTCTCTGGCTATTTTGGAGATCCTTTGGGTGAGCAGGGCCCAGTACGGCCATGCCAACCATGCCAGTGCAAAAACGTTGACCCAAATGCTTCCTGGAGGTGCAACCAGTTAACAGGGGAATGCTATTGCAGGGATGGATTCTTTGGAAATCCTTTGTCTCCCAACCTGGCAGAAAAATGTGAAGGTAATCATCCTGAGCAAATGAATGTTGACTTCAAGACATCTAAGAGATTCACATCTTAAGTTAGATTATAAGAACTTGGATGAACCAGGTATTGGGGCAGCCTGGGAATAAACAGTCAAATAGCTACCTAAAATCTTTGTTGCCAAACACAAAATGATTTGTGTCACTTACTCTGTCAAATCTATATGCTTTGCCTGCGTGGCTAACAGACAAAGCTAGCTATCTGACAGACTTCTGAACTGCAAAGCTGCCTCTAGAAAGCTGGATGTTCATGTGTTGGTTAGATATCCAAGGAGTTACAAAGTGCTGGAGGGGGCAGAGTTATGTGTGGCAAGTGGCCTGCCCAGTGTCTCTTAAAGTGGCCTGCTACCACTACGTGCAGTAGAAGAAAGTATCCTATCACTAATCACTAAAAGTATCCTATCATTGATCACTAAAGTAAGATGACTTGTAATTTTGCTAGGGGCAGAAAAATGTCTTGGTCCAGACCTGGGCAAGACATAGGAGCTGCTCTTGAAATATTGTAACTTGTTAGATAGCTCTAACACATCTGCCTGGCCTAAAAAGCAATTGGTTGCAGCCTTGGATCCTGCATAAGCAGAAAGTCAGGGTATAAATTGAATACATACATACATAGGCTGGATCATATGTCTGTTCCTGTCTCTCTGGGCTATAGGGCTTGTCTATTACAACTGGAGAGAGTATGTTATGTGTGAGCTTTCTATGTCACAAAACTCTGCTTTTTCTTACCTGTGTAGCTTGCAATTGCAATCCAGTGGGTACTGTTGAGCCCATGCAGTGTCAGAGAGATGGAAACTGCCTTTGTAAGCCAGGATTTGCAGGACGAAGCTGTGAACAACATCCTCACTGCCCAGCCTGCTACAGCCAAGTGAAGACTCAGGTTGGCTTCTGCTTTTATCATATTCTCATTACTCCAGCAGTCAATTTGTATGAGAAGTTTCCATCCAGTCCCACTGATTCTTTGGATACAGAACAGTGAGGCCATTTCCGCACTAGACTGTTATAGTGCTATTATTCCACTTTCAATATCCTCAAAAGCCCCTCCCTAAACTGCAAACCCCAGGATTCCATAGAATGTTGTAAGTGGAATGATGGCGTTATAACAGTCTAGTGTGGAAATGGCCTGAGTTGTGTTAATATATGCCTCCCAGACAGCTGAGTGATGTCATTTTGCAACTACTAGCAGCAAAGTTATCCATATGATAAGTATGAGCTCTCTCTTCTATTCCTCTGAGAGGATCATAAGGGGAAGCTTGGACCACAGCTGGTATAAACATGAGAAAATGTGGTTAATCATAAATATGGTTTATTTTGAAACTAATGCAACTTCAAATTGTGGTTTATGATACTGGATTGTTTCAAAACAGATCATCTTAGAGAATTAAACTGTATGACTTCATAAATCCATGTGAAAGGGAAAACAATAATTTGAGTAGGAAGAAATGCTTTCTTTTCTTTACATGATGCAGATGTGTATCACAGTAGGTATCATCTTAGAGCACCACAGTTAAGGATAGAGACTTAATGCTAGTTTATGGTTAATGGAAATTGGAAGGAAAAATGTACAGTCTCTTGCTCATAGCCATGCCAGAGGAGGAGGGAGTGTATGAGCTATAGGAAAGGCAAGGTTTATTTCTGTCACAATAAATCAGGGTGGGCAATTCCTGCATGTTTAGGGGCTGCTGTCAGCCTTCATTGAGGTCCACAAGCCATGTCTTTTCTGTCAACATTTTGTAATGGCAATTGCCCCCAGTACCCGCTAGGGCATTTGGAGGGTAGTTCCACTATGTTTTTGATCTCTTTGGGCAGCTTTAGGCCCAGAAGTGGCCTTTTTGCAAAACAAAAAGGGACAGAAATTAGCACTGTGCAGTTATAGATTTTGGATCCCACTTTAACCGCCATGACTCCATCTTATGGAATCCTGGGATTTGTAGTTTTGTGAAATATTCTGAATTCTCTTCCATGGAATACTAGTGCCTCATCAGACTACAAATCATGATATTCTGTAGGATGCAGACATAGGCCCTTTCCGCACCTTACCTTCTTCCGGCACTGGGGTGCGGGGATCACGTGAGCAGCCTCCGGGGAGAGGCTCTTGTGTCCAAGGTCCTTCGGCGCCGCACGAGCTGCCTGCTTGCGCAAGAGCCCCGCCTCTTGCTTCTGCAGTGTAGCCTGGGACTTTCCCAGGCTGCACTTGTGCAGGAAGTGTGACCAGCGTGGCTCTGGAGGCTCTGCACACCAGGTAAGTGTGCACGTGAGGCCCGGGAGCAATGCGCGATCGTGCACCATTTTCGGCTTCTAGCCAAAAAATGAGAAGGTGCGCGATCGGCACATGCTGGCCCCTGGAGCGTCGCGTGATTGTGAGCACCTCATGCAGATCACTCCTCGCAATCGCATGACACTCCAGGCCCTCTTTTGCATGGAAAATGCCATGCGAAAAGGGCCATAGAGGTTAAAGTGCTGTCAAAATAACTGTGGAGTAAGAAAATCACCATGCTTCTGAGGGAAGGGGCAGAGAGAAGCATAGTGAAATTGCCTCCCACAGCCCCATAGGTCATGCAGGCATTCTGAGTAAAGAAAAAGCTCTAAAAATTGAATAGGAACACTGAAAACAAGAGCTCTGAGACTGTATTTGGCCTGTGGACCACACTTTCCCCACTCTTGCAGTAAATCGGCTTAATGTGATGTCTAAATACAGGCAATAAAATATCTTCTGTTTCTCTACTTTGGCATTTTCATATTGTATATTTATTGAGTTAGACACCTGAATGTTCCTTTTTTGCATGGTATCCATATGTGCTTGCTGACATAGATAACTTTCTGACATAGATAACTTGCCTTGTTTCTAGGTAGATCAGTACCTCCAGAAACTACAAGGACTTGAAATGCTTGTCCACCAAATAAAGACCAGTGGAAACCAAGGAGATATTACTGAGCTAGAGAGGAAGATGCGAGAGGCTGAAGAGATGCTCCAGCAAGTCTTGAGAGAAGCCCAGAGCTTACAAGGTGATTTGAGTCTCCCAGATTCCCATAGGGCTGAACTTAGAGAGGAGGGAGTTTCAAGAAAAGAAATGCTTGAGACAAATGTAGAAACTCATTCTTTTCTTACTACTGAAGAGGGTGGAATTTGTTTCCATGATGGAACCAAAATGACTCTTCCAAATATTTTTGGGTTTGATTTTGAAACTCTCCCTTATTTTTCTGCTACTATTTATTTTTGATAATGCCCTTGGGTCATAGAAACATATATGAGGGAATATTTAACTGAGTTTGGCAGTAATGTGTAACAATATTACCTGTGCTGTGTAACAAGTAACAATATTACCTGTGCTGTGTTATTGTTTGGAAAGGGGATAAAAAGGACCATGCAAAACATGGTGTCCTGCTACTGAGCAGCTCTTTAAGGGTAGAGAGTTTTTTGTCTTTGCCTCCACCTTCCCTAATGACTAGTAGTGTGTCAAGGCTGAGGACATTCTAAAGAAATCTCTTCCTTTCCAAGTGGGGATATTGTGAGAATTGTATGAACTGTTTTGTTGACTTTGCCTGCCCATCTGTGTCAACCTGCTTTGAGCTAGCCAAGTGAAAACTCCTTTTTAATTCTTTTCTTTTCACATTCAAGCCTCTGACAGGGCCCTGGGGAACCGCCTGTCAAAGATGAAGGCTCAGGGCTTGACCTACCAGAGTCGTTTGGATGAGATAAATGAGACAACTAACAGGCTTCAGTCTTTGGGCAGACAATACCAGAGCCAGGTGCAAGATGCCAGGAGGCTAGTGGAGAGAGCTCGTACGGATTTAGAGCAAAGCAAAGCAGAAATGGGAAATATGGCAAGTATCTTCTGTTTGTGCTGAACTACTCTCTTGATGTCGATGCTGGTGGTGGTCCTCATCACCATCGTCATTATCTTCATTACTTGGAAAATTTGCTTTTTTGAACGATAGCTCCTGGAATCTCCCAGATAGCATGGCCAGTGGTTGATTTGTTGCGGTCCAAACAAGTCATTGTTCCAAGTTCTTTGGTATAGGAAAAACATAGGAAAGTTCAATCAGTCAATCAACATACACATTTGGATATCATAGGGTATGGCTTTGGGCAAAATTGTGTAGGTACAAAGCAGCGAAGTATGTGCTTTATCAATGAGTTAGAGTCAGAAGGTATAGCTTAAAGGTTTTTGTACCTGTCCCCACTTAACAAACAAAATCAGAGGACAGTATATGTGGATCCAAGAATCCTTCAGAATTTTGTTTCCAAGAATAGCCAGCCAAATGCATGCTGAAAGCAACAGCTTCTCATAACATTTGCCCCCCAACATCTGGTTTTCTGAGGTAGGTACTGCTTTTCAACATAGAAGCTCTGTTTACCTGTTATGCTTAATGTTTGCTGATAGATGCTAATCATCCATGTATTTTTCTCATCCCTTTTCAAAGTCATTTGGCTTATCCTTGGCTTCAGCCACCAGTAAGTCAGAGGAGAAACAAATGCAAAATACTGCTGGGTTAATCATTATGTTAAGATTCTGGATAGTTGCTAGTTCTCTCTAGATTGGATGTGGGCAACATGTAACCCATGGGTCATATGCATCTCCCTAGTACTTTTTGAACTCCCCCTCACCAGCTGCCACCACCACCCAAATTGTTCATGTACTGCCAGGAAAACAAAAAGTTTTAGGAACAAGTTGCATCGGAAGCATGTGTTCTGTTTTGAAGCTCCCAAAATTGCTTCAAAACAAGGAGTGCTCCACATCAAAGAAAAGTGTGGCATTTTCTGCTGTTACCATCCAATCAAAATTTGGCAGTGAGGTATGTATTTTAAACAAAAGTCCAGCTTTTTGGCCACTGCTGTGACACCAGCAAAATATGGCAGCATCAGGAAGTGCTCCCACGGGGTTGCCTTCCTACCATCAGAAGCTGTGCACTCTAGCTTGTAATACAATTATCTAAAACAGTCTCTGGTGCCATCTTACCCAACATAGTGCCTTCTAGATATATTGCATGGCTATGTTGGCTAGAAATAATGAGAAATGTAGTCTAACATAACTAGAGAGCAGCAGGTTAGAGAAGTCTATTGTAATATATTCTCTGCCTTATGCTATTTTAAATTCTTCATGACCCAAAACACAGTAGCTGATGCTCTCCTTCAGGGGGAGCAGCAGCCAGAGCAACGGAGCAGCACTCACAGAGAAAGGTCTTATAAAGAAATTAAAAACACTAACTGGAATAATACTTACACTCTTCTCAAAAATCAGAGGAAGAGAATGGGCACACTTTCTTTCACTAAGGGTTAGGAATTGACTATTTCTTTTCTCTGCATTTCTGTGAGTGATCTATGCAGAGCATAGGAGGAACTGACTAGACAATAAAATGTGTTGAGTTCTAGAATGTTGCTCAGTATGCAAATATTGATAGTCCATTTCCTCCCAACTCAGATTATTCCATCTCCAGATGTCCCTGGAAGTTCAAATAGTTTTCTAATCCTGGCCCAAGAAGCTATGAAGTTAGCAAACAGGTAAGTTGATCATTGTCTTTTCAAGAGACTGCTCCTAACACCATTCCTGTTACTTGGCCTAGCCTTGAGTCAGCCCAATGCTTTTTGCGGGGAGAAGGGATCCATTCGTTTTATAACAAGAAAATGAAAATATGATGGTCAAAAAACCACCATATAATTTAGATACAGAAATGTCCCAAATGTTCCTGTTTCAATAGTCCCTGAGACAGAGAGAAATCTGAGTGGTGGCAGTGGGGGGAGTGTTTGGACAGTGAAAAGTTAATACAGTGGGAACAATAGGGTGTGAACTTTGAGGCAGAAAATGGCGTCTAAATAAAGACAGTGTTCTCATCCTTTCAAAGTCGGTGACTTATCAAACTTCTGGTAAGTCTGGATAAAGTAGGTCTAGGGCTGTTAGTAGTGGCATTGAATCCCAGCCTTGAATTTTTAATGGAAGTAGCTTCTTTTTTTAATTGAAATTTTTCAACAGCTGACAAATTCTGTAATGACGTAAGTGTTGTTAAGATATAATTGGAAACTACAGTCTGCTGCTCCTTTGTGTGTAAACAAACAAACAAACAAACAAACCACAGTGACCCTCATGCTTGTGCATTCTCCTCTCTGTCCAAGCCTCTTTGCATCTGGAAAAATGTATTTGTTGATCTTAGACAAATTACAGTTCCCTCTGACATCCAGATTTTGTAAGGTATGATTTGTTTAAGAAAATGGTTAATGATAACAAGCTATAATCAAACTGATGTGACAAATCTTGTCTTCTTCTGAAGGCATAATTTAAACAGATTGTTGAACATTGATCTCACATACAACTTGGGTCCTGGGCAATGTGTCTCTAGAGCTATTCATCAGACAACAGATTTGTGCGGTGAAAAGCAGAGATCAAGAATTGCTTCATAATAAATCATATAGGTAGTATATGAGCTATGAGGTGCGTGCATGCTTAGATTTTGCCTCTCTGTATGTAGAGCTCGGATTAGTTTTTGGACCAGTGAATGCACTCTAGAGAATGGTCCATTGGAAAAAGAGCCAAAAAAATCATGATTCTAGCCAATCATTTCTATTTGGGAAGACAGAAATGGTTGTTCTGAATGTCAGAATTTCCCACCCTTGTTACTTTTATGTTCCACTCCCTGGAGCTAAATTGGCTTTCACGTTGGGTAATTGCACAGAAAAATCTTTGTTTAAGAGAGATGATGAAGAATTTAGAAAGGAGTCCATGGGGAAGAATGGATTTTGGGTTTGTGAAATTTGGAGGACAGGCGAAAATGCAAGACTTGTGAAGAGATCTCAAGTTGAGAAGTACTGTTTGTGAGAGGGGGTGTTTGAGTGAGAGGGAATAGACTTTTAAAAAGTGATAGTTACTGTCATACACCATATAAGCTAAGGTGTCTGGAAATATCTTTTATTTGCTGTAGTTGCCCACTAGTGAAGAAGGATTAATTCCTTTATCCCATGATTCCAGGCAGAAAGTTGAAATAAAAACTGTAATAATTATAAACATACTATCAGTATTGCAACAATGTTTTGCTAAGTGATCATTCATTCTAAAATCAATAGCTGGCTTCTTTAGTATTTATTCAGTTCAACTTTAATCTGCATGGCATTCGTTTACTTGTCGTTTGTATAGCAGATGATTAAACAAATAAACTTAATATATTCTTACACAAAAAAAATGTAAAGGGGCAATCTTATTAGCCTAGATTTTAATTTTTGTTTCAGTTATGCTTAAGGGGTAGTGATGGTGCTTGGATCCAGTACAGCTATCTAGAAGCAGAAGGAGGTTTTTGACATTTTGCTGACCCTGCCTCCACCTCCAGTGCTGCAGCAATGGTCTACTGAGTTCCAGGACTGGCTGTGAGGCATGTGGGAAGCTGCAGCAGGGAGAGGGATGTGAGAAAACCTCTTCTGCCCCAGCTCTAGCTGGTATGCTTAGGCCCCAGGCCACTGTATCTTGCTTCTAGCATTGGACAGACATAAAATATATTCGAGTAAGTTCTTATGAAGTCAGTCTGAAAGTTTTCAACTTTGATGTTGTGTAATGCAGTTTAGATTAGGGAGATGGAGAGATAGCAGAGATGTGAATCAGCCTCTCTGTCTTTCTCCCCTTCCCACAGTTTGACCCCATTCCTAGATATTCTCTCTTTGTCTTTCAGACACATGCAGCTGGCAAATACCATGGAGCAAGCATCCCGGGCTGCAGAAGATGCCTCCCAACGGGCGCTAGCACTGCTGCAGTCATCTGTGAGTGGGGGAAACATCATGGCCAGCTCTGCACCTGGGCTCCAGAAAAAGTATGTCCAAAGGAGGTGGCTTTGCATGCACTTTCAGGGCTCACGTTTCTTTCCCGATTCATCAACCTCAGTTCATAACTATATGATTGTGATTTCAGAGTCTGCTAGGGTGATTTAAGCCTTGTAGGCAGGGAAAGTGTTTGTTTGCTGCAAGGCACGCAGAGGTCGATTGCACCCCTGGGCCACCCAGAGCAAAGACATCACGAGTTTGGTATGGTCACGTGCCTTCCAGGGGCCATTGCTTAGCACATGGCAGCTTTTCACTCTAATGGGAGAAGTTAGGGTCTGCCCTTTCTAGGCCTTTTACCATTTTGGTTATCCTCAGGAATGGCTTAGGGAGCTAGAGATGTTTAGTTTTGAAGAGAGAAATGAGGGCCATTTCTACACTAGCCTATTATAGTGCTATGATTCCACTTTCAACATCCTATGGAATCCTGGGGTTTGCAGTTTCTGGAGGGAACTCCCAGCCCCTCCCTAAACTGCAAACCCCAGGATTCCATAGGATGTTGAAAGTGGAATCATAGCACTATAACAGGCTAGTATGGAAATGGCCCCCAAGGTGATATGAGAGGTATCCTTAAATATTTAAAAGGGTATCATGCTTGTTTTCTGCTGCTCCAGAGACTAGGATAAAAACCAGTGGATTCAAATTATAAGAAAAAAGTGTTGAAAGTAAAGAGACAGCAGTGCTTCTTTAAGGTGATTAGTGAGAGAAGGGAGTCTAGATAATGCCTGCCTTTATCTCACCGCTCTGTATCTTTCTTTGGTCTATATACTCAAGCTTTTTGCTTCCTTTTCATTTACGAAGGTCAGTTCCCCTTTGAAAAATTAGTCTCCTTGTTCCCTTTGTCTGGGAAAGGAGCATCCATGGAGCTCCAACCCCAAAAAAGGATGGTAGTTTACACCCACACATGAGAGCTAGCTATCAGGGGCTATTGTAACCTAGGCCCTTTCTGCACTTTACCTTTTTTCAGCACTGGGGTGCGGGGATCGCGCAAGCAGCCTCCAGTGAGAGGCTTTCGCATATCCACTGCTTCAGCTCCACATGAGCTGCCTGCTCCCAAGCAGGTAGCCCGAGAGCCCCGCCTCTTCCTTCCACAGTGCAGCCTGGGAGTTTCCCAGGCTGCACTGGGGCAGGAAGCGTGATCGCCGCGGCTCCGGAGGCTCTGCATGAACAGCAAGTGAGCGCAGGGCCCTGGAGCAATGCGCGATTGAGCACCATTTTCGGCTGAAAGCCAAAAATGAAAAAGTGCGTGAGCGATGCCTGCCTTACCCTGGAGCGTCGCACGATTGTGAATGCGTCATGCAGATCACTCCTCACAATCGTGCGACGCTCCAGGCGCCCTTTCACATGGCAAATGCCGTGCGAAAAGGGCCCAAGTTTAGATCAACTTCTTTGACTTATCCCTTTTTCTATCCTAAGATGGATTTCCTGAGATAATAAATGAGTGTTTTCCTTTTTTTCCCCTCACAAGAGCATCCTAAGTAATTGCTCCTGTTTCTATCACAAACTTATGTTGCACTAGCCCCTTGCATTCTGCTTGATACAAATACTAAATATTCCTACATGTTGTCAGCTCTAGATACTGTGCTACTGCATTTTTTTCCCTGAGCTTTTAAAAACAAGAATAGAGATTTTAAGTGAGCAGAGACGGTTTAAGCCAGCACAAACGGGCATGCTTTAATTCCCAAACTGCAACCAAACAACTTCCATGTATGGCTGTACAAGGCAGGCTGTTTTTGCACCTTCATTGTGGAGGCATCCAGTGTGGGTCCCGGCATTGTCTCTGCTGGGAGGGGAGTGCAACAAAAGCACTCCCCTCCACATTGACTGTCTCTGGGATCCAGGAAGTGTGATGGCCCCACCTCTTCCCGTTGCAGCGCAGGTGGGTACTGTCCCAGGTTGCGCTGGGGAAGGAAGCACAGCCATTGCACTTCCAAGACCTCCACAAGAAAGGTAAGTGCGGGTGCGTGGTGGGATCATGGTGTGAGCACCGGGTCACTGATAAGGAAAACCCATCCATGATTTGGAATGCAATTGTGCTGCTTGGGGACAGGGGAAGGACGGGACCTTGACGATGTCATGCATAAGTGTTGTTGCAATTCCATCCTCCTCCTGTCCTTATGGCAGGAGGGTGGAGCAGAGGGTGACTGGAGCAGAACCAGAGACTCAGATGGACTAAGAATGACATTTAGATCTCTTTAAGGTTGATATGCTTAATGCTCTCTTTAGTTTGCTTTAAAAGCTATTGGGGTGATATAATATGGGCCCACACAGTTTTAGGCTTAAAAATCATCATCTTTTTTCCAGATATGAAGAAGTAAAGCTGCTCTCAAGTGAGTTGGAAGCTGATGCTGGCAGGGCTGCATCTGATGCTAACAGGGTCTATCAGGGTAGCCAACTGCTATTTGGCTCTCTGGCACGTTTACCAAAGGTTGACACAAATTTCTTTCAGGTGAGGTCCGTATCTCTGTGCATGAAGGCACATATTTGTATATTCCAAGGGATTATGAGAAATTCGGCCCCATTTTAGTAAATTAATGCTTTCGTTTCTTCACTGTGGGGAATGGTGGAAGAGGTGGAGAGAGTCTCATGGGGAATGGATATGATGAGAGCTTCTAAACAATTCCTTCTCTGTACTTTCCTCTGATGTTTTAGGAAGAGGCCAGTCAGCTCCGGCAGAAAGCAGACTCTTTATCAGGCTTAGTGGAAACTCACATGGCAGAATACAAACGGCTGCAAGGCAACATCCAGAACTGGGAGGAAACGATGAAAGAGCTGTTGCAAAAAGGACAAAATGACAGATTGGTAACTCTTAATAAACAGGGAGACGTTGTTATACAGTCAGTTCTGGGATCCATAAGATCCTCACCCCAGAGATGACCTATGATCTGGGTGTGGGCTGTGCATCCCATACCAGTGCAGTTTAGTCGCCCTCTTGCTTGGACTACAGAGTGCCAGTCTTTATTTCTTTAACAGAATTTCTTTCATGGATTTCTCTTCCAATGTTACCAAACTTATTTTAGGGGTTGTGTGTTTTCCTCTGAGAGCTAGCATGATGTAGTGGTTTGAGCATTGGACTACAACCATGGAAACCAGGTTTGAATCGTCACTTGGCTATGAAAACCCTATGAGAACTGGCTGACCTTAGGAAGGTCACACTCTCTCAGCTTCAGAGAGAGGCAATGACAAACTCCAAATCTTGCAAAAAAAAAAAACCATGATAGATTTGCCTTAGGATTGCTGTAAGTTGGAAACAACTGAAGGCACAAACAATAACCTCTCCCACTACACAAGGACTAAAGATGTACTTTAAAATGAAAGATAGGTTTAGAAGATAGAGGACCTTTTTCATGCCCTGCTATTCAGAATCAGACAGATTCTAAACCCTTAAATATGTCAGTTACCTGGATCTGGACTGTAAATGGTACTGAATCACTTGGTTTTTGTTTAGTAAGCAACAAAGGCAGACTTACAGTGCCAGATGTTGACATCCCTCCCAGTGGGCTGGTGAATCCATTCCAGATTTCAGTTTGAACTATAAAGTAGCTATCCAGAGTGCAATGCCCTCTTCCTGAAGTAGATTCAGCACCTTTGATAGCTCCTTTAAAGTTTGGACTAAAACCTAAAGCAGATTTACCACCCTTTTGACAGAAAAATGTCAGCTATCTCTGTCCTCTCATACACAGTATAGTTATTTAAGAATGAGTTCTGGGTGTAGGGTTGTATTTTCATGCTGTGTGTTTAATTTGTTCTCTTGTCCTGCTGCCTTGTTGCAGGTATCAGTCCAACTGTTGTCTCGTGTCAACCTTGCCAAGAGTATAGCCCAGAAGGCACTAAGTGCTGGCAATGCCACTTTTGATGAAGTTGATAGTATCTTGAAGAATTTGCGGGGTGAGTTGTTTAAAAATCTAGATTGTGGTCTAGGTCATGGCAGACTTGTAAATGAAGAAGTGAAGTGGAGAATTGGTTGGTTGGAAGACAGGTCAAGTGTAGAATTCTTAATGGCTAGCACTTGACAATAACATTAAATTCTTTGTCAAAAAGGTTTTGGACATCAATAATGTAGATAAAGAAAATATAAGCAAATAGCTCATATGGTGTGCTCTTTTCTGGATTTATTGTTTTAGTTTTGAGAGAGGCTGGGTCTTGAGGAAAAGATGGACAAGTCAAAGAAAAAGAGGTGTATGCAACTAAAGGACAGTGTGGTTGTTTGGATGGAGTGGGGAAGCTTAAGTATACCTTTTTATAGCCTGTGACTCATTGATTGTACTGGCATACTACCATAGCAATTCCTTACGCATAGAATAGTGATCTTAGAAATCATGTTTCTCTTCCATTTATGTGATTTGTTTTGAAATGCTCTGGCAAAGGTAGCAACTACAACCATTCTCTGCATCATGAAGGTCTCAAGATGAGATCCTGACTCCATTGTTGTTGTTGTGTGCCTTCAAGTCATTCCCAACTTACGGTAACCCTAAGGCAAACCTATTATGGAGTTTTCTGGAGCTAAGAGCATGTGACATGCCCAAGGTCACCCAGAGGGTTTCCATGGCCAAGTGGGGGACCAAACCCTGGTCTCCAGGGCTGTAGCTCAGTGCTCAAACTTATCATGCTGGCTCCATATCCATTCCTTATTCTCTGTGTCATTTCAGATGTGGAGAGGAAGACTGGGATCTTTTCATTAGAAATACTCCTTCCCCTCTCAAAATGTCTTCCTTGGCAAACCGCAACAGACAAGCCCAGTCCTCACTTTTTTGAACCTAGAAAAAGAACATTTTCTACTGCTCCTTTGGTGGAGTTGGCTGATCCAAGCAAATTGGATATTTTATCTGCTACTGTTTGAATCTTTGAAGTTAGATTTTGCTTTTGTATTGCTGAACTGTTTTTTAATTATAAAAAATTCTGTACTGTATTTTCACAGAGCTTGCAGAAGTTTTATTTTTATGCTATAGCTCCCAGAATCCCTTGCCAGTGGCCATGTTGTTTGAGGGTGTGAGTGATAGTCCAAAAAATAACTTTTCCAAGCTCTGTTTTTAAAGAAGTTTTTAATATGTTTCAGAAAGTCATAGCTTTGGTAAGCTTCCTTTAGGTCTACTGGGTTATGTGTCAAATCAATCAATACTATTCATCTGAATGATCAAATAACAAAGTTGGAGTGGTTCTTCGAAGTCACTTAGTCCAACCTTGGCCTGCTATGGAAACTCCACATCTAGAACATCACTGGGAGATGGCTGTGCTTCCTTGCTTTAAGATATCCTTGTTATTTGCTCCAAACTATTGGATAATTTATATGCTATAGTCATCCACTCTGTCATTTTGAGTCTGATATCTGTTCCCTACCCCCCCCCCACACACACCCTATAGATACAGACAGGAAAACTCATAGTGCTGATTGGGTTTCTGATTTAAATTTCTTTTCTCCCCTTTCTGCTTGTAGAGTTCAATCTTCAAGTAGGAGACAGCCAAGCCGAAGCCGAAGCTGCCATGAGAAGGCTTCCTCTCATCAGTAGTATGATTGCCAGTGCCAATGAGAAGACAAGACAAGCAGAAGCAGCACTGGGCACTGCTGCAACAGAAGCTGGAACTGCCGGGATGATGGCTGGAGAAGCAAAGAAGATTGTTGGTAGCATTGATCAGGTAAACAGGAAAAAAAAAAGAAAAATTATGTTGGTTGGGTGTGGGGATGACTGACACTGAACATTGATCATCTGAACAAAACCATACTCTACACTGGAGGCTTACTTTGAGGAAGACTTTTTTATCCAACATTGTATCAGCAAATGCAAGGAGACACTGGCTTGCAAGAGGCCAGCTGGTTTTAGGATCTGGACATTTCATGTTGCTCTTAGTATCTCTGATTTGTAGAATCTCATAATATCTGACTGTTGCAGTTGCTCACTCTTTTGCAGTCAAGCCAGTTAACTTGTTTCTTCACATGTGAGAGTCTGTGTATGGCCCACTAGTTAAAGTATTGAAGTGGGACTTGGGAGATGCGGGTTCTAATCCCCACTGAGCTGTGAAACTCACTGGGTGGCCTCAGGCCAGTCACTCTCTTTCAACTTGATCTACATTACAAAGCTGATGTGAGGATAATGTAGATGGAGGAGAACTGTTCATGCTGTCTTGAGCTCCATTTGGGGGGTTATGAATATAAGTCAGAAAGTATGTTAACTACCCCAAATGCCTGTCTTATTTTGTTATTTTGTTATCATCACAAGGAACCTCCTGAATACTTCTGCTTTTTTTGTCCTTGCTTCCTCAGGAAATAGGAAGATTGGCTTTGGAAGCCAACAGGACAGCTGATGGAGTGCTAGCCCTGGAGCAAGGGATTGTTGCTCTGCAGGAAGAAACCAAAGATGTGGAAAGTGAGTTACAAAGGAAGGCACTAGAGGTTGACATGGATGCCACTATGGCTCAGGAAGTGAGTTCGTAACCCTTCCCCTTTTTTTGATGCAAAGGTCTTTTTGAGAAATCTGTCTAAGTGAGAAAGCCTGCTAATACTTTTCATTGTCGTCATCAGGCTTTTCAAATGTCACAGAGAGCCAAGGCAGATGCTGGCAGTGCTGGAAGAGCTGTCCAAGACATGCTCAGTGCTCTAGAAGATGTTTTACGAATGATGGGTAAGATACCCCATGATTTCCTGCCAGGGTTGCAAGCATGAATTGGTTAACCAGTAGGAGCCAGTTGTTGTAGATGAGGGTATGTTTTAATTGGTGAGGCTGAAAATTCAGGACAGACTTGATAGTTTTTCTTGAGCCCCTTGTGGTTCTGGCATATTATCTTTTTAAGGAATAGAAAAAAAAATAAAGGTGGCCTTTTTAAGGCTGTATATGTGACATGCCCTTCAGCATCTCAGAAATACATCACTCTTGAAAATTTGATGATACATAAATATAACACCCTGCAAAGTCTTTTTTTATATTGATACTCCTATGTATGTGTTTTTAATTTATTGCCTAAGTGCTTGTTGACTAAGTTCTACACTAGACAGCGTGTAGTTCGTGTAGATCTAGAGGAATTTTATAGTTTTAGCCTTTGTTGCTAATATCAGAAATGAAGGGTTATCAGTTCTGAAAATCAAGAACAATTTCTAAACTTGGATCTGTAGACGTTGGATGACAATTCCCAAAATTCCCAACCACTGGCTATACTTGCTGGCCTTTCTGAAATCAGGGGAAATACTCAGAACAGTTTCTCATACAGAAACATTGTCAGGAACTGAATTCACACACACAAATAGAACAGTGCATAAACACTATTTATTAGGAGTGTGATACATCGTGCAGGACTTCCGTGAGTGAACTGGAGGCAATTAGCAAAATACAAAACATAAAAGACAAAGAGTTCATATTCTCGCCCGCAAGAGACCTTGAAGTTCTGATGCAGCCTGGCTGTGCATTCCTAGCCTTTTGTTCATCTAATGGTCTCTGGTTCCCATACCTTGTTACAAGCAAGCTACTACTTAACTCCCACTACATATCCCATTACTAAAATATGGAGGGCTACGTACTAGTATCACTGTAGTTTTTTGTTCTGAAGTGAAATTAGTTTAATTCAAAGAAAAAGGTCTTCATGTACCAGAGGTTTCTTTATTAAATGCATATCCTGGCTTTCTGCTAAAGTATTTAAGGAGATAAAAAACATAAAAGTCATACTCACAACACCAAAACCCATTGAATAAATGCACATCCAGTTTAAAAAAAATATTGGGAAAAGAGGAATAGCATCACCCATTCGATTAAAACCCATTCAGGAGCAAACCAGCTTAGACGGCAACTAACTACTTGAATAAACATATCTTTGCCAATTGGACAGTAGAGATGTAACTAGCTTAGCCTACCCGGGTGGGAGATCCAAAACCTGGGAGCAACCACTAAGAAGGCTATCTGATTTCAAGAAGTGCTGCAGTAAAGGCTCTGGCTGGTGGACAGTTGGGCAGCTAATTAGGATCAAAACGAACAGTCAGTTTATCACATTTTCACAGAAATGTGCCCCAAACAATGGGAGACATCTGTTTGTCATACAGATGCCAATTTCTTCACCTATGGATCCCTTAAATATTGTATATGCCATGTTTTGTTTTTTGACTGGTCACTGGAAGGGCTTACTTTGCAAGTCTTACTGCTGAGGCACATACATTTAAAAAAATTCTGCAGAGGGAGAATGGATTAATTGCAAGAATACACATCTTAACATCCAATTTGACATAAATTGCAAAATGAAATGAGAAGTGCACATTCAGAAATTTTTGCTAATAAGCTCTTTTTTCCCTTTCTTTTGTAGACCAGCCTGATGCTGTGGATGACCAAGGTGTAAACCTACTTGAGATGAATCTCAGTAAGGCCAGAATAAGACACAATCAATTGAAAGAACTGATGTCCCAGCTGGAGCAAACAGCCAGCCGGCAGAAACTTCAGATCCTAACATTGGAGAAGAGCATTACAGAGATTCTTGCAGATATCAAGAACCTGGAGGACATACGGGATAATCTCCCTCCAAAGTGTTACAATGTACAACCCATTGAGAGACCTTGAAGCTTTATGAGGTAGGGGAAGCAAACTGTCCTGTATTCCTTTTGCCAGAGATTGGAAGCAGCATCACAGTCAGGCAAATGATTTGGATTGATGCAAGAGATCCAGCCCTCCTCAGGCTGCCTGTGATTCCACTGAATAGACTCTTTTCAAGTTGTATTGCTGTTACATCACTGTCAAGCAGCCATTACTAGTCGGGGCAGCTATTCCAGTTGACCCAATACTGGGGAGCAAGGAATTGACAACTAAGCTGTGTGATAAAGAGGCTGTCCAAAACTTGGATCCAGTAGATGAATCTGAACTTCCCACTATATTTCATCCACCCAGTGTCCTTTCTGGAGAAGGATAAATGTTATATCTGGAGCTTGGAAGAGTTACTTTTTGGACTATAATTCCCAGAATCCTCAAGACCCGTAGGCAGTGGTGATGCAGGCTATTTGACTATGAGAGGTCTAGTTAAAAAATGCAAGTCTTCCAAACTGTGTTTGTTTTCTGCTAAATTACATGTAAGGCGCTTCCCTTTCATTTCTCCACTCGGTATACCAGAAATTCTTTTCCTTCAGAAAACCTTACATAATATCTATGTAGGTTGTTAACATTAACAGAATAAATTTAAGGTTCTGAAAGGATATCTGCACAATGAACTTAACTGGTTTAATAGGCATTACCTCAGCCCAGGGATTCTGGAAACTAATTCTATAGGACACATGTAGAAATATTTAATAGCGTGCTCATATTCTGATCCAGCATCCTTTCTAGGTTCCTTTCTAGAAATTATTTACTATGTCTTTTGTTCATTTTCTTCCAGTTTTGCTATTCAATATGCAGAGGTGGGGCACCGTTTGTTGTTAATGAGCCAAGTCTAGCGTACGTTTTAAAAATCTGAGGTGCTTGAAAGGATGGAATGAGCCCTAGAATGATTTGGGTTGGCTTTCCAGTAAGAGACCTAGCAATCTTGTCTTCATGTTTCAAACATGAGTAGAGCCAAAATCTTCATGGCCTGGCTGGAACAGGGAGAACTTATAGGGAAGTCAATATCACACAGAATTATTTCATTAGTTTTTAAAGCATGTGTTTCCAATATGACAATATGGGTGTTAAACGATTGTTCTAGAATGTACTTTTCAAAAAATCGATTCAACTCCTTGCCTTCAAACACTACGTCATAGATAAGTATAAAGGTGCTATATATTCTGTATTTTTGATAAGGGAGAAGGCCCAATAAATAATGAGCTCTCATGGTTCAAGAAGGCTGTCTTGTTTCTTATTTCTGTTTCTCATTCAGGAGACTTGGGGGGGGGGAATAGTAGGGAAAGAATTAACCTGAACTGGATGAAAGAAAGTGTTTTGTGATTGCTATGCACCCAGCACCTGGTGGTTTATTACACAAAATGACCCTAATCCAGTAAGATTTATTTCACTTTGGTTTGGAATCAGCTTCTAACGCAACATGGGGGACTTCCCTTCTTAAAGAAAGAGAATATAAATTGAAATATGAACGGTTTGCTTCTCTGCTATCAGAGAAGGAAGCATCCAAGAATGGTCAACCACTCTTGCCACCCAAGGGAGGAAAGGAATCACGTGACCTAAATTAAGCTTTCTTCACTGAATCTCTAGCTTCTTTATACAAGTCTTTCACCTTGCCTTCACCCAGAACAGGTTGTATCAGAACTCCCCAACTGTTTCTTGGCTTCTTCACTTACTCTTTCCGTCTTGTTTTGGTTGCTACCTTTAAAAAAGAATCTTTTCCTTTTATACCTTTCTTAAACCATGTTTTTTCATTTTCATTTTTGGTGACAGGGAAAGTTTCAAGAACATCAGAGAAGCCCAACATCCGTTTCTGTGGTTCCAAATCTTTGTCTAACCCAGTGGTTCTCAACCTGTGGGTCCCCAGATGTTTGTGGACTTCAGCTCCCAGAAGCCCCAGCCACTATGGTCAATGCTCAGGGCTTCTGGGAGCTGAAGTCCACGAACATTTGGGGACCCACAGGCTGAGAACCACTGGTCTAAGCACATCTGTGATTCTAAGGACATAGGAGCCCTCTTACTAGTCTTCCCTTGGGGTCATAAAGTGGCCTGTGCATTAGCCTGCCCCACTGCGCACCTACCTCCTCTACCATCACCTGAACTGGTGACACGGCAGAGGTGATTCTCCATTTCCACCACTGCTGAGGCTGCCCCCTCCAGAGCCACTTCTGTAGGCACAGCAGAGTGAGCTACAAACATTCCCCATTTAAGTTAGATCCTTAAATTCCAAACCTCCCTTCCCTTCTCTCCATCTATTTTTTGAATGAATCCTGCTTCTATTCCTCCAAGGAGGGAAACATCTAAATACTTTTTTTAATTGACTTGTGCAATATCCCTTAGGGCTCAGGAGTTTTCACTTGCCTAGTCTGTTGAATATGAGCTTGCTTCATCTCCAGATATAAAGGAGTTAACAGGGACTACTTAGTCTGATTTCATGGGACTATCAGAAATCTCTGATGAGGATCAGGGGACTGACCTGATTCTGGAGAACAGGATGGAACTGTAAAGTCACTTTAATCCAGATGGTTTTATTCCCCTTTTGACCAAGACTTTATCTACTTACAGGTTGCAATCCACTCTCGGCAATGAGGTTCAGCCTTCTTCCTCTAGGAAGGGATTTCTTCCCATGGGTGACTTCTAGGTTTCCACAGTCTAAGGCAGTGGTTCTCAACTTTCCTAATGCCGCGACCCCTTAATACAGTTCCTCATGTTGTGGTGACCCCCAACCATAAAATTATTTTCGTTATTTATTATTTAGTTAGCTAGTTAGTTATTTCCAATATTGAATAGATTGGAAACACTGCACTAAATCAGTACTCTGGATAGACTTCTAATGCCTAAAAACTGCTAACCCTCCCCCCTTTTTTTAAGCACAGAAAGCGTCCGTCAATGCCAGAATTAAGGCAGTAGTTCTAGTTCTGAATGTTAGGTTTCCACAGTTCAAAAAGCCAGTCACTCCCAAAGGCAATGCTGAAACAGCCTACATTTTACAGGAGGTGCAGGGAGGAAAGGACAGGAAGAGAGGAAAGATGGCAGCCTCATAAGCAGATGCGTTTTGTTTCACTCCCACCCTCCCTCCCTCCCTCCCTCCCTCCCTTCCTTAAAGGGAATGCAGCTGTTTGGACACTCTCACTCCCACATTGCACGGGCGCCCCTTCCTTCCTCCTTTCGTTCCTCTGAGGGCTCGGGAGTGGGGTGTGATACCCGCTGTAGCCCCTTGACCACGCTACACCTGTGAGGCCCTCTCAGTCTCCCCACTTTTGCCCCCCGCCCGGCAGGGAAAGACGCGCCCAGCATGCCTCCTTTCCCCTCCTGCCATTGCGGGGTCCCTTCTTGCCACCTCTGCCCCCCCACCCAGCAGGGAAAGATGGGGAAATGTCCCCACACACGCCCAGCATGCCTCCTCTCACCTCCTGCCAGTGCAGGGTCTCCTCTCGCCACCTCTGCCCTCCCACCCGGCAGGGAAAGATGGGCAAATGTCCCCACACGCGCCCAGCACACCTCCTCTCACCTCCTGCCAGCATGGGTCTCCTCTCGCCACCTCTGCCCCCCACCTAGCAGGGAAAGACGGGGAAACACCCAGCACGCCTCCTCTCCCCTCCTCCCAGCGCTCCCATTGGCTGTGAGTCCGCCTTCTTTCAAAAGGGGGTGGGGCGGGATAGAGGAGCGATGACCCCTGTGAAATGGTCATTCGACCCCCAAAGGGGTCGCAACCCACAGGTTGAGAACCGCTGGTCTAAGGCAACTTCTAGAGTCATGCTCTTTGGAGCTAACTTTGACAAACTAGTCAAACTGGAGTGGAATTCCCCAGTGCAGGACAGGAGAGATATTAACCTGACACAGAAGCTTACACTCCTTTTTCAGCTTTCGTCATGGGGGTGCTAATTCTGAAGAAGGGGGACTCCTTTCTAAAAGAACCCAATAAGTAAAGGGTGGATACTGCCCTAAAGAGGACTCATGAATCAGTGACCCTGTCTGTTCATGCTTCTAAAGTTATATAAAACTTTGCCTTTCTAGCTGATGCTGCATGAGATTTCATCATGTTTTCAGCCCATGGAATCACTGCCTTGACTGTGGCAAGGAGAACCATTTGGCTTAAGCACTGGAATGCAGATCCACAATCCAGAGCAAATTTGACCACGATATCCTTTCTGGGGTATCTCCTCTTTAGGAATAATGCCTTGAAGGATGCTCTAGTAGAAATGAAGGACAGCAAGAAGGCTATGCTTTCTGTCTAGAAAAAAGAGACAACTTCCATTCGGTGTTTTCAGCCCTTTCATACTTTTGGCTGAGGAAGGGACTTTCACCCTTGCAGAACTGCATGGAACAGATTCCTTTTCCACAATCAGAGAAGTCAATCACATCAACCTCCACAGGATATCAACCTCCCAGAACACCAAAACTCAACCTGTGATTCTCACCATGAGTCAATGGAGGGAAGGTTTGCTGGGTTTCTTCAAACTTGGGAGGAATCCACATCAGACCAACAGGTATTGAGGAACATAGAACAGGAATATGCCATAGAATTCATCATTCCACCCATGGCTCACTTCATCCATTCTCTGGCTTCAAAATTGCTAGCCAAAACCCATCCCATCCAGTAGTCTGTTTCTCATCTATTGTCTCTGGGGTCTGTAGAGCTGTTGTTGGTTTGGTTTGGTTTTTTGTTTTTCTGAAAGATTCACAGGAATGTATTCAAATATTTTTGTTGTGTTAAGGGGGGGTCAGGAATTGTTCAGTTCTGGATGTGAAGTTACTAGGTTTGTCCAATACAGGGAATTTTGGATGTTGAATCTTCAGACCATCCAAGAACTATTTCCAGGGGGATTTTCTCCTTTTGATTGATCTGGCAGTAGCCTATCTACACATTCCTGTGCATTTTCCCATAAACAAATTCCGACATTTTTGTTTAATACTCATTACCAGTTCAGGACCCTTCCTTTTGGGTTAGTCTTGACCCTGAGAGTGTTCATGGAGCTAATGATTGCTCCCACGGATAAGCCTAGACAGCAGGGAACCTGTATTTTTCCTTATTTGGACAATCTGTTACTCAGATCTTCCATGCTTCAAGGAGCTCTAAATTCAAGGAGCTCTAAATAGCAACCTTCAGTGTCTATCAGATCATGGATTTGTGATCAACTATGAAAAGAATCATCTACCTCCCTATAAGCAGTTGGTCCACCTGGGAACATTTGTAGACACTCAGACAAAGTTGATAGCTCCGACCTCAGAGAAAATAGCAAAGATTTGATCCAAGTATCTCTGCGCTCTCAAAAGCAAACAAAAGGCCTGAAGGGCCTGGCTCACCTGCTAGGACTCAGTCAATTGGCTAGTGTTGCCTTCTTCATTGGCTGTTGAGACCTTATCAGGTCCATGTTGCTGCTTGCTGACACATCAAAATTCTAGTTTCCAAGAGGTCAGATCCTCTCTCCAATGGTGGAAAAGGAGTTCCAATCCTCAGAAATCCTTGTTGCATAATCCTTACAGTGAATGCCAGTCTTTTGAGTTGGGGGCTCAGTGATAAGAGCTTTTAGTTCAGGGGATACAAGATTTTTCTGAACAGGGGCACAGTATCACTGGTTGGAGCTCTGGGCACTCAGACTGGGGCTACTTCATTTCTAGCAGTTTATCACAGATTTTCATGTGCTTGTCTGAACAGTCAATTAACTAGCAAAATCTTTTCTGATAAGGCAGGGGGATCTTGCTCTAAGTCCTTTTACAGGGAGGCTTGTCTACTCCTGACATGGACAGAAAGAAACATCTACTCCATTACAGCCCAGTATGTACAGGGGACCTAAACATGGATGTGGACTTCCTGAGTTGTCAGACCCTGGACCCAGGGGAGTGGAGTCAGATTCAGCAAAGCTTCTGCCCACTTCAAGTGGATTTTTTTTTTGCCAAACTTCTAAGACTCTTTTCTTGATTCCATTCTTTTAGGGCAGAAGCTCGGGATGTCCTTCTCACATCTTTTCCTCCAGGTTTTCCTTGTGGCAGTGAAAACATTTGCAAAGGGAATGGCCTAAGCCAAGGAGAAATGGAGATGTAAATTTGCAAGCCAGAAAGCCCAAAAAAGCTCCAAACAGAAAGAGGTTTCACAAAGGGAAAGCTGAGCACAAGGCAATGACCACAAGCAATATGCAAACATCATCATACAAATACTCGATTCTAGATCAACCACAAACATCTTCAACAGAGAAAATGATTTTATTAAACTTGAGAAGGCTAAATGTGAAATAAAAAATGCAGATGGAAATTCTGTCTTAGCAGAAGCAAAAGGAACTGTTTGCAATTTAGGCAAACAAGAACTGATGACTGTAGATCTATGCTGAGAAGATGAATACCTCTCTCGCGTCAGTTAGGCATTTAATTAAGCTTGGCTGTGAAGGGAAACTCTTTGACGTTAACATTGCATTTTCAAATGAAAATGCTCTGAAAGTCTTCATACACAGGCAATACATTACTTTGCTCCACAAAAGATGTGGTTGCAAGGATTTGGAATCAATTTCTCAAATGCTGAATGCAGGACATGCTAAAGGCTTGAAAGATAAACATTGTTGGAGTGAAGATAATAAGTGTGGCTATTATATTCATGCAAAGGGAACCCTCTCCCACTTTAGTCAACACACAAAGAGGGAAGCAGAGTACCCCAAAGAGTTGATTTAAAGTGATGTTGTGGGATCTTTACCCATTCCAATCTAGAAGGAAAAGATATTTTGCAATCTTCATTGATTCATACTCGCAATACTGCTTTGTATATCTGATGGCAAACAAGTATGAAGTGTGTGAGAAACTCAAAGACTATGGCCCTTTCCGCATGAGGAAGTTAAAATGGGCCAAGGCATCCTGGCATGGAGGTCGTCCGCACCTTGGATCGGACTAGGTGTGGACTATTTAACTTAGTTCCGCACCTTAGTCTGATCCAACCCGCCCCAAAGTGGTCCTCCAGCGTGCTAAGTAAAGACCGGAAAAATCCGGTCTTTACATTTTCTAGAATGCGCCATTGTGTTCCTACTTACTGTGCAGATGTGCAGGCTTGCACCAATGCGAGCCTGCAATCAGCGGAGGGCGGGCTGTGGGTGTGGCCAGCGTCAGTGATTGGTCCACTCCCACAAAGACACCGGAAGCTACCATTTTGAGCCGGAAGCCACAGGAAGCCACCATTTTCAGCTGGAGCAGTGCGGATGTACAGACCACACACTGCTCCGGTTCGCCCTGCACTAATGGAGGAGCCCTGCGGAAGTGCTCAAGAGAAAGTCTGCATTACTTCGAACCCAAGAAGAGCCAGCAAGTAACCGCATGGAGCGATTCACTCACCTCATGCGGAAAGGGCCTATGTTGCAATAGTCAGCAATAAACTTGGGAGAAAACCTCAAGTCTTGCACACAGACAATGGAGGTGAATATGTATCCAGAAAGATGGCTGATTATCTAAGAAGGGAAGGCATAATGCACAAAATTACAATTTCTTACACTCCTGAACAGAATGGAGTAGCAGAAAGAAAAAAATAGATCTCTTATGGAAATGATCAGATACATGCTGCTGGATGCTAAATTGCCAGAGAAATACTGGGCAGAAGCAACTATCTGCAGTACAAACTCATAACCAAAGCCACAAATCAAACTCTTCTTCAGTTATGGAATGGAAAGAAACCTAGCCTGTCTCACATTAGAACTTTTGGATCAAAGGCATATATTTATCTTCCTAAAGTCTAAAAGAAGAAGTTGAACTGCAGAGGTGAAGGAGTGTCGGTTGGCTATGCAAAAGGCACAAGGGCTACAGAATCCGTAATTGTGCTACAGCGTCAAGATATTCAGGGTGGCATATTTTGATGAAAATGAGAAGCCTAATAAATGCAAGGCGCCAGTCATGCAACTGAACTCACTACTACAGAGAGAATCAGTGCCTGCTGAACCCAAAGTACAGATCCCTGAAAGGCCAGTCACCAGTCAGCCAAGCAGATCCAGAAAAAAATACAGCAGCTGAATGAAAGATCAGATGCTCAGGCAGATTGAAATAAAGGGATTCCATCAGACAAACTTTTTGTAGAATTGGTACAGATGGAAATGCAGAAAGATAACCTTTCGGCCACGCCACTGCCAATACATCACCTTTCTTTAGCAGAGGTTCCATTGATGGAAAAATACTGCCTTAGCTTCAGAGTCATTCCTGAAGCAAACATGTCTGCTTGAAACAGGATGAAAGGTTCTTGTAAGTGATGAAACACTTCCTGATTTAGCAAACATTTTTCTGGATGAACTTCATGGTAACTTAGGTAGTCTGCCTGGAAGCTCAGAATTCCTTTCAGATAAACTGCTGCAAGAGACTGTAAGCTGTTTTCCAACCATTTCTATATTTTTGTTGCTTCTTCATGAGGGCCTGAGAACAAGATCCTCCTTGCTTTGTAATATAAAATCTTACTGTGGTATTGTTTGTTCTTATCTGGACCTATTTTCCTTCAATCACTTGCACAAACCTCAGAAGAGCCAATCTTGCTGCTGACAGTTCCAGAAAAATTATTGTGTTTCATCTCTGCTTCTGACCTGCAGCCCTGAGCTTATTATTGTCTGCAAATTGCTCCCGAACTCATAGTGCTAGCATCGATGGTTACCACTATATTCTATGGTTGAGAGAAAGGAACTCCCTTGGACAGGTTTCTTTCCTGAATATACCATTATAGATGTTGTTTCACATCTCTTGCAATCTTTATGACATAATGCTTTCTGTTCATTATTGCCGTCTGATGTGGTCTCAGCAAAAACTGAAGTTTTCTTAAGTGGAAATATGCCCAAGGTACTAATTGACTGACTGACACTAAGAAACCCAGAATCCTTGCTAAGTTAATTAGATCTGCCTTTCTTAATTTCAATAAATGCTCTGTTTCTGGCCTTATCTCATGCTTTTTCTCCTGAGAACGAAATAGACTTGCTTGAGAGGTGTCTATCTCTACCCCAAGGTAAGTGATCACTCAGAGTTTGTCAGAATTAAATAACTTATTCATATTTATCAGAAATCTGTGCCACTGAAAACACTGAACTGTCAACTTGGGATATCTTTCTGCCTGGCATTTGCCCCAAGCTTTCATTAGGATGTCATCTCACTATGGAACTAATTGAATCCTTTCTTGTCTCTAGTAGTACTATTTGGGACAGATGCAAGGCCAAAAGGGAGAGCTTTGACTTGATAATGTGGATCTTGATACTGGAACATTGAAACCTTCTGTACCTTGTTGCCATAGGAATATGAAAATAAGCCTCAATAACTTCAATCAAGGCAAAATAAATCCTCACATAAAGATGGGCTTTCATAGTTTGAAGGGTCTCCATTTTGAATTTTTAGATAATTTACAAAGCCATTTAAATACTTCAAGTTCAAAACCAGACAAAAAATCCCCAATGTTGTTTGAGACTACAAAAAAGACGTTGATGCTTCTGAGAACCAGGAACATGTTGTATTGCACCAATGTGCAGAAGTGGATGTATTTCTCCATGTATTATGTACTGATAAGAAATACCAAGAGTAAAAGGATGAGTGGTGAGTCTTTTTTGTTTCAATGGAAAGAGAGTCATAAGTATAGAAGAGACAGAAATTATTCAGTAAGTTTTAAGAGAAAAGATGTGGAGTAATTGAGTTTTAAGTAGCAATGAAGGGAGAAGGATGAACACATCTAGCTGGCAAGGCAGGATTGAAAAAACTGAGGAGGGAGAAGGAGTCAAGGGACGTAACTGTGACATGTGAGTACTGCCTTAGAAGCTGGTATATAAGAATATATTTTGTTTTATATTGCTTCTCTGCATGCTGTGGAGAATCTGCTTTTCCATGGGCACCACATCTAAGACAATCGCTGTCTATGCCATGGTAAAGCACAGTTTCTCCTTTATCACCAGGGAAGTCAATTGTGGGCAGGGTCTGCATAAGCTGGCTCCTTGGGAAATGGTACAGCCAAGCATAAAAACGAATAAGTCAACCTTGGCTGCAATAAACAAATCTAGGGAAAAAGAATTCTGTTCTTCAATATCTTTTAAACAAAAACAATATACGAAATAACTTTATAAACATTGTACAGTATATGTAACAACCTTGCAGAGACAAGCTAGGACAGCCTAATTTCTGTCTACTCTTGCCTCTGCTGAAGCAGATTCATTTTCTTTACTTGTCATGCTTTGGGAACAACTGGACCTTGGATCTTCTTTTTGGAAAAGTCTATATTGCACTGCTCAGCTATGACATTCTTGACACAACATTCATTGCGGGGATCCAAGATATACAGGCATACCTCAATTACCAAAGGCTGTGACAAAGAAGCTCCTTCTTAACCAAGTCTTTTTATGCCCTCCACCTCCTTTTTATCTCCTTCTCCTCAGCCTAGCTGAAGAAGATTTTTTTTAAAATCACAATAGCATTGGGAGGATGGTGAAGGAGAGCTGGAGAAACAAAGGCCATTTCCACACTCCATTGTTATTGTGCTATTATTCCACTTTCAACATCCTATGGAATTCTCGGGTTTCTAGTTTACCGAGGCCAAAGAGCTCTCTGGCTAGGAATTCTAAAGGCCCCTCCCTAAACTGCAAACCCCAGGATTCCACAGGAGGTTGAAAGTGGAATAATAGCACTATAACATGTAGTGTGGAAATGACCAAAGACTGTTGGTGCTATGTTGCAGCTGAGTGTCTGTAGTAAACTGTGCAATAAGGCTTGAAAGAATGGGATTCTACTCTAGCCAATCCTCCTGTAGTCCTCTGTGCTCGCTTATAACAGACAAGGTAAAGAGCAGTTGCCTCCAGAATCCCTTACCAAGCATGCATGAACAGCAAAACAGAAACAGGAAAAGCAGATTAGGCCTGGCTGCATTTTGTAAAGATACCAATAGGAAAGAAAAGCAAACAAGAAAAAACTCCCTTTAAAGTTAAGCAAGAGAGATCCTAACCTAAATGGCAAAGTTATGGCTGTGGCACTCCAGGGGTTCCTTGTTTGCTAAATCGACTATTAATTTCAAACATCTCAAAACCATACCAAATGATCTGGTGAAAATGAAGCAAGTTGTCCATTTGAGAGGATAAATGCTTCTCTCCTCCCAGCTCCACTGAGGCTTAGAGCTTTCTCCTGTCAAGTACAAAGCCCTGAGGTGTGCAATTGCGCTCATCTTTGACAACGAGCACTAAATTGCATCCTCATGCCACCAGCCATGATTGAAACCCCAGCCTGGCTGCATTTTGGAAGAAGATCTCAAGGGTCTCTAGAAGTTTCAAAATGTTTTTGTTAACTGATGCAAGACTTTCCTGATCTGGTTGTTTCATTTCAAAAGTGCACATTGTTAGTTTTGAATAGAACATTTGCTGAAACCTGTTTGTGTATTTGTGTGTGCCTTTGTGTATTTGTGTGTGTATGTGTGTGTGGTTGTGTAGGAACACCTATTCTTCTCACGTTATTTCTGCTTCTGTTGAAGATGTAATGTCCAAGAACACATCTGTTTCATTAATTGAAGTATACCTATATATAACAATGCTTATGACACTATTGCTTTAATTCTCAGCAGAAAGCACAGCTTCTATACAGAACTCTGATGGTGTATACTTGTCCAGCTCTGTCACTAGTCTGTCTTGCTTCCAGGATATTCCATGTTTCCAGGATATTCAGGTATTATGCTGCAAACTACAGAAGAGATGCTTTGAAACTTTCCTGATATGGAAACAGCATTGAAAGCAAACACAAATTTCATTAGCATAATTTTTTATTATATCATTTTAAACATTTTGCCAATTCATTTAAATAGTTTGTTTATTATCATGATGACCATTTTAACAACAATGACCTCCAGCATATTCCATTAGATTGGAACTGGCATCTTCAATTCTTTTTTTTTCTCCTTTTACAACTTTTTTTTAAATAAAGCAAATTTTACGGTTCAAAACTGCAAGTTTAGTAATGGAAAACAAACGTTTGCCCTCCCCCCTCCCCTGTGCAGCTAAAACCCATTTCCTTGTGTAGGTCAGAGTTTGGGTTTAATCCCATTTCTGACCCTTCCCAAACCAATCCTACCACCACCCTCTGAATTTATGCTACACTGTGTTCCCCCCACCCCCACCATAAGCATAATTGAGCATATGAAGGCAAAGAGAGGACTAGTAAGATATTATATACATTATTTGTACCACAATGCTATGTTCCTAAGGCATGCTGTCCTAAACTGAATGAAATTGGATAGTGGCCTGATAATCCATTTTTTTCTTCAAGAGTACGGAGAGTTCATCCTTCAGGTTGTTTTTTTTTTAATACCGTCCTTATCTTTTGTTTCCACCATGGAGCTGTCCTTCAAGCCTTTTTGGAAAGGTAACGGTTCCTGTCAAATGCACATACGGTCAGATATGTGGTTGGCATTGCGCTTTGCTGCTTGATATTGAGACATAATAGTGGATTCCAGCAAGAGATTGTGGCTGCTCTCAGCAACGGAGACATGTGTGAAAGAGAGAGTGCTTTGGAAGTAGTACTTGATATGCGCAACAGGACAGCTAGAGAGCTATTTTTATAGAGTCATGTAGGATATCTAAGCCTTCTGTGAGTAGAAAAATTCTCATCAAAGAAACTGTCTCTTTTGTACATCTGCCTAGGACAGCAGTGAATGTCCAAAGATACTGAATGCTTTGGGTTTGCTGCCAAATGGCAGCGCAGAGCTTCACAGAGCCAATCTGGTCTTCATGTGTCCCATTATCCACTTTGATTTCTATGTGGTTGTGTGGAAACAGCGACCTAAGCTCTTCGTTGGATGACATGAATACTCAACACAAAGAGAGAAAGGCTGCTTCCACAGAAGTAGTTGAGTAGGGAATTTCCAGGTTTTGTTTGTTCACCGTTTAATGTGGGGAAAGGTGGGCAGATGGGAGAAGAGGGACCACATAACATTTCTAACCCTCTTGTATTATCCCAGTGTTGTCTCTCTGACTTTTTAGAGGATAGAAGAGTAGTGCAGTTCACAGGTACAGTTGCTCTGAGTGCTATTCTTCCATCTTTTAGAAGAGGAATTAAAAAAAAATAGAGTTGTGACATATTAGGCAAACCTATCACACTGCCTGGCACATGTTCACTATGAACATTATTCCAGTAAATTTTGGACCTTGCCCAGCTACAACAGTCATGTCACACCCACTGGTATCATGGACAATGGGAGGACTAGTACCATACTTACTCCCATTGGCTATAATTGTTTCTTTATTTTCTGGAAACTTACCAGGGATGGGCAGCCAATGGCTCAAGTATTGGTTCTTGTCCAGGGACTACCCTTTGAGTAGCATTCGTTTAGAGCAGTGCTTCCCAGGCTTTGTGATGTGTGTGATCAGCATTTCTTTTTCCTAATCTACCAGAGACTGGTGGCATGTTAGTGCCCATTGGTTACACCGCTCTTTTTCTTTGCTGGAAACTTATAATGGGCTGGCAGATAGACACTGGTCCACAGACCACCACTTTGATAAGACTGTCATGGAGCAAATGAACAAATGAGCAAATTGCTACATGCCCCCATCCAGAAGCAGGCTTAGATTCTAAAAAAACTGATTCCCCCCCCCCATCTATTTAACTCAAGCTGTAAGAATCATGTTGCTCAGGGCCTCTCTAGGTCTGAATTACAAAAATCATAATTGCTGAAGCACCCCTGCCACTGACACTAGTTACAACCTGCCACTGACACTAGTTACAATCTGCCACTGACACTAGTTACAACCAATCTACACCATGTGATATATCTACATCACATGGAAGACACACCCACACGCTGGTGAATCTGTGCTATCCTAGAAGGCTGATGGAGGATCATATGTTTGAAGGATTCCCTAGATGAAACAAACCAAATACAACTATGAGTTATGACAGAACTTTTCTATTCTTTATCTTCATTTATCTGGGCTCAGCAAAGTTTTGTAAAATTGTTTCTAACAAATGATTTATGAACCATTAACATATCTTCTTCTCTCTGGGCTTCAGTTTCTTTTCATGTAAAATGGTGCCAAATGGCAGATCTCTCATGATTTACACCAAAAATACTTCCAGAGTCTTTTGACAAGAATGCAAATGCCTTCATGTTCACATTGCTTTGTAAGGCTCCACTTTCTGGTGCATGAGGATGTGCACTCATCCATCAGAGTAATTGTGTAAGTTGCTTTTTACAGCTGCAAGCAAAAATGCAAGGTAGCTTTGCCTATATGAATTTGTTGTTTGCCCTCAGATGTCCCCCAGTAATCCTTGGTTCCTCTTAGTAGTTAAGTTTGCAGCTGTCTGAGGAGACTCATTTGAAAGTACAGGAACTACCTAATACAGTGCAACTTATTTTACCATATCCTGGAGTGAGGGTGGGGAAATATCTCTCAGGATAAATTAAGCAACAACTTCTGTTCAAGGAGACGTTGAAGTTGTTTAGAAAAACAAGAAGGCCACCTCAGTGTGAAACAAGTACATAACTGGACACAAAACGGTGTTTGTCTGTGTGTGTGCATCTGCTACTGATAAAGGAAAAGATTTGTGAGCTGAACCTGGCTGATCTAGCAAAACTAGCAGGAATACAGTTGGACACACAACAAATGGTCAAACTCTGATGAATGTCTGGAGAAAATGGAGAGCTTTCAACCAAACAAGGGACAACTAACTCAGTGCCAAGTCACAAAGACACCGTGAGAAAATGAGATGGGTAATCCATAGCTTCCCTGGAGGGCCAGCTCTGTGGCCATTCCCTTCCCCTAGTGTTCTATTTAAAAAATGACTTAAAACAACAGAAACCCATTTTAAAATCCCTCCCTTTAAAAAAAAAAGTATTTATTTACAATAGAAAAGGGTGTGCTACATATTAAGCAAGCCTGCTTTCTTCCCTTTTAGTACCAGCAAACCTTTTTCTTTTTTCTGTCTTTGCACAACTTAAACAGCCTGAAGAATATTGGCTGTTTTCTTTCTTTTCTTGAATTCAAGGCTAAATTCTTCCATGGTTGACTTAAAAAGCTTGGGCTTTGTACCAAGTGGGTTAGAATCTTCTGCCAACTGCACTGTAATTTTAATGGATCACAATAAGAAAAAAGACCCCAAAATAGCACTAAAAATAAAAATTAAAAAAAAACCAAACCACTGAGATTTATTTAGCTGATACATGACAGGAGAGAGAAGACAAAATGACTGACTTTTCTGGCTCCCAAGGCATTCTGTGAAGGCAGACAGTGTCATTTCCCCGAAAGCATGCTGGGAGGGTGGACACCAAAGCCTCCCTCTTTAGGCACATGACACCACCTTGATTATCATTGCTGTTTCCCCTCCTAACTATGGGAGAAAAGATAGCTTGATGGCATATATGTACTAGGTTGCCTGGTCGTTTGCAGCACTTTCCTGCACTTGGGTGGAGAGGGGTGAGGTGGGGACATCAGAGTGAAACAGGCAGATGCACGCAAGAGGCAGTGGAAAGGAAAAGAGAGAGTGAGAAAGAGAACTGTGATGAACAACCATAGGAAAGTGGAGCGATTGGGCTGCTTTGTTGCAATGCCAGAGAGCTTTACCCTGAGGCATTCAGGTACAGCTGGCTCTTGAGGATGTAATCGATGACTGGCTGACACAGGTAATCCACAACATGCCCATCTCCATGCTGAAGAGCCAGTCTGAAAAAGAAACAAGCAGGGAGGGAGGAAAGGAGTCAACTTCTTAGAAGTTGGAAGTTTCAAAAGCCAAGCCATCTGCCTGACATATGGACATTATTTCTGGAAATTTATCTAAAGGGTTGTTCATGAGCTAGCCCTCTTCTGGAAATGAGGGGTTTGGCAGTGGGACAGCAAAGGGCAGAAGAAAGTTGTGAAAGTCCTATAGCAAAGGGAGGACTAAGAGTAGCAGGAACGTTCTGTCATGATCTCTCAAAATGTCTTGCACTAGTGCAGTTGCTTTACACAAAATTGATTACACTGTATTTTATTTGCATTCATTGTTGGGCATGTGGCACTGGTGTGTGCACTCATGGGACCTCCTTATTTGGGTATTCATTTGCATTAGCACCATGCTAAATGGGGTGCTAAATGGGGTGCTAAATGGGAAAGGAAGTTGGCTTCTTGGGAGTTTTTCTACAGTGAAGATGGAGATAACCCTCCAGATGTTCAGGATTACAACTCCCGTGATCCCTCAAGCATTGGCCATCCTGGGTTGGGCTGATAAGAATTGTAGGACAAAATACTTGGAGGACTGAAGGGTTCTGCCCCTATTTTAAAACCGGATCGATCTTCTTTTCTTAACCAGATAAAATCTCATCTATACAAATAGCAACCCCTGCAGTAGGTAGAATACATAATGAAATCCTGCTGCCTTGCCCTCTTAAATGGTACAGTCCAGGAAGAGTTTACCACATGCTGAACCATTTGTATAGGACAGAAATAGTACATTTAGGTAAACTGCTTTCATATTGGTCGAAACAAGCAATAAAGTGCTAGTCACATTTCCAGTCATCATGAATTCTAATGAACAAGGCAATGGGGTTGTAAAATTCTGAATGAACTCCATTATAGATTCCACAACAGTATTTCCTTGAGTACTAGAATCAGATCGTGCTATTAAACTGATCAATGGCTTTCTAGCCCAAGTTAAGCCTGCAGAATGTATCTTTATCTTCAACAGATCTACGCTTCTCTTGCCTTTCCAGATGAAGTTGCCAGGGTGATGTTGCCCCTTTTTGCTTGCTTTGATGTTGTACACGGAGCAAGGAAAAGCATCTTTTGCAGCTATAGATCTACTAAAGAAACAGACACAGAGCACAATCCTGCATGGCTCAGTGTAGCATAATGTCACATTAATGCTGAACGATTTTCCACCCCTTTGGACCTCTGTAGGGCTGTTGAAGTGCTTCCCTCTGGCCTGGTGGTGAATTGTAGAGGGATTGCAACAGTGTCTGGTTATGTCCCTGGAGTCTGACACTAAGGGCCTTTCTGCACTACACTGTTATAGTGCTATTATTCCATTTTCAACATCCTGTGAAATTCTGGGGTTTGCAGTTTACTGAGGCTAAAGAGATCTCTGGCTGAGAAGTCTAAAGGCCCCTCCCTAAACTGCAAACTCCAGGATTCCATAGGATGTTGAAAGTGGAATAATAGCACTGTAACAGTGTAGTGTGGAAAGGCCGAAAGTGATCACATTTTCCTCTGAGGTCTGCAGGGTCTCCTCCAGTGATCTCACATCTGACTGTGGGAACAAAACCAAATGCTTCTGTGTTCAAACCTCCCACCCATCCCACTCTCTACCAGGCATGGAACAACCATATAGGGGGGACCTTAGTAGCTCTATGGTAAGTCTAGTAGTGGTCTTTGGTTGCTGTGAAGGGAAGAAGGGAAAACCAGCAACCCAAAGCAAACAAACGTAGAAATATGCAAGTGTACAGTTAACTCACACCTGTGCATGTTACTAACTGGATGCCAGCCCCAACGTCTAGGTTATGACTTGTCAATTTAAGGTGAGTGGTTATAGAATATGGATTGTCATACCGGCAACTGACATAATAGAAACAGTAGCAGTAGGAGTGTATTACCATTTGTGTTGCCAGGCTGGGCAATTGGCATACTGTATCAAAGAATGGAGCACCAGCTCAGAGATATAGGAGGTAGGTAAAACATTCTATTTGCTTTCATTTTCTACATTCTTTGCAAACTTCGTTGCTTCTGAAGCCCCTTCCCCACCTCCAGCTCCCACCTCACCCACCTGCTTTTGGTGGAACTGACAACGGACATGGGGTGGTTCACATCGTCCTTCACAACCAGAATATTGTTCTGTGGAGAAACCATTGACAGAGCATTGATATGAGTCTGTTATGAGATGATCTCAGGTGATGACCTGTACTGAAATATTACTTTCTTTTCAGAGTTCAGACTAACTAGGCTGAGAGGCAAAACCTTTTCAATAATAGTATCTTCATTCTCAAAACTTTTCTCTGTCTCCAAATAAATTTGTTCATATCAGCTGTACTTAATTTTAGGAAAATGGTAGAGACCATTTTTATTTATTCCAGCAGGCATTTTATGGGAGATACTACAGTAATTTACGTGCAACCTAGTCTCTGGTGCGAACAATGTCACACAATTTTTAAATAACTAGCTGCTCTCCTGTTCTTATCTTTCATGAGGTATTTTATTGTTACCTTTGACTTCATTTTAATGTCCATTTCTGCACTAGCCTGTTATAGTGTGATTATTCCACTTTCAACATCCCATGGAATCCTGGGGTTTGCAGTTTCGGCAGGGGCCGGCCAGCCCCTCCCGAAACTGCAAACCCCAGGATTCCACAGGATGTTGAAAGTGGAATAATCGTGCTATAAGAGTGTAGTGCGGAAATGGCCTATGAGTAGAACTGCCAGATCTCAGGGTCTGGACCATCTTTTCTGCTCATCAGTGCAAGAGTACTGCTTTGAAGAGTATGGGTCTACTTATTTGTCTCATTTGTCGTGTTTTTCATTTTAACGATGTACTCTCTGCATGCATGGGTGCTTAATGCATTATGATTTATGACATTACAGTAGGCTGGCCCTTGTAACCTCACAAAGACTCATCTCCCATGACATCACAAGGGTTGTCCCTAGATCTCAGATTTTGGCTCTGAATTTTCAGAGCCTGGATTAGTTTGGCAACCCTAGTTATCAGCCTCCCTGACTATTCTGCAAAGCCACTTGATGGAATAGAAGTTTCAAAAATAGTTATGACAGAGGGAATATTCCTGTTGACTTTTGTCTTTCTTCATCTTAGGCTGAAATGTGAGTGTCTGACCATTATAAATCAAGAATTACAGGATACTAATTTCAATCAATCAATCTCTAAATTTGGGGGTTATCCACTACTACTATTCTCTTTCTTTTTTTTTAACAGGTGTTGGTAGCATAGTGATAGACAGTAAGGCAACATGGATAGGCCAGCGAATGAATCATCTCTGTCAGAACCCTGAGAGAAGGTTTTGAATATGGAATATCATTTTCACTAAGAAAAAAATCATTGCAGAGCAGGATCAGACAGATATAGGCAACCAGGTTAGCAAGTGCTCAATTATTTGCTTTGCTAATATTGTATTTGTATTATTGGGGATTAGGATTCCTGTGGGATTCTCTGCTTCCTGTGCCAAAAAAGATGGTCTGGCTTTGGATACCATAGGTTTGGATATGGGAGAGTACCATTTGCTGCTTTGTCTCAGGCAGCAAGATGCTTTGGGGCAGCCTGGCTGCAGAGCTTTGGTGATTCACCAAAGAGCTGATTCACTTTTCTTTTTGGCACTGAATACAGGGCACAGGGGCTATTCTCCCACTTGGAAGATTGTTATCTAACACAGTTTTGGGATCTGGCATACCAATCTGCAGGCAGACATTCCTGTTTGGATTTCCCAGCATATAAATGAGACAGAACAGAGCAGAGCAGAGCAGAACAGAACAATAGATCACACAAAAAGCACAAGGCATCCTGGCTGTATTTTGCTCAGCTAGGATAAAAAGAAACAGACTTTAACAAAGACTTTTTCTCCACCCTTGAGGCTTTCCATAATGTGTAATTATGGTGCTGACACGGGGGGGGGGGGCGAAAGGAGATGTTGCCCCCAAGCTCTCAGCAAACCCAACTCAGACGAATTTGCAAGACCCAATCTAGGGCCATTTCTGCACTAAACTGTTATAGCGCTATTATTCCACTTCCAACATCCTATGGAATCCTGGGGTTTGCAGTTTAGGGAGGGGCCAGGCGGGCAAGTGGACTAATAGCACTATAACAGTCTAATGTGGAAATGGCCTATGTTTTAAACAATAATTTTTGACACACTCAGGTTGAAATCTGACATGTAATGCATACGTTATTAATAGGCAGTGTCCGCTTTGCTACTGTGATTATTGCTCACGGAGACGAGAAGACAGGAGACAAGTCTTCGTAATGCAAAAATCTCTTCCTGTTACTTGTGGAACTGCAGTATGTCTATTTTCCTTTGGCAGTCAATGAAACTGCATGACATAATGTTACCTGTCTATCACCATTGCCTCACATATAGGTTGTAAGCTGTCCACCCTGCTTAAAACAAGGCTGGACAATTGTGGTCCTAGAGATATTTTGGTCTGTAGCTTCCATAATCCTCACCATTCACTATGCTGACGAGGGCTGATGGGAGTTGTAGCCCCCCATCCCAATCTGGATGGCCTTAAACAGCCATCTGATCCCCAAAATATGCCCAAAGTGAGAAAGAATGATAAATGGAATTAAGCCAATGAAGGCAGGAAGCAAAGGGCATATGTAGAAAAGGCATTATGGCATCCTGGGTAAACATCCATTTATTGCTGCACTGTTAACAGAGGACTTACTTTGTACTTGCGGAGTATTGAAGAGTGGTTCATGATCCTATCTGTATCAGCACCATCTCGCGGCACAACAACAATGCCAAAGTCCCCAACTATCACCTCCATCTGTTACAAGATAAAAAGAACACACTTTAGAACCAGGAAGGGGTACTTTGTTTGTTTTCTTTTAAGCTTGAATCAGCTTCTGAGTTACTGATGCCTAGTGAAGATGGATTTCACATGCTTAATTTCACTTGAAACCATTTTGTGTTCCAGTTTGAATGCAGAGCTCAGTCATTTTTCCAGAAAGTGCTTTAGAAACAGAAATGTAGAATGTTAAGGTATATTTATGGTGCACAGTATTGGCTGAGCTATCATTCCATTTCTCTAGGATGCCCTGGAAACAGTAGAAGTGTTAGGTGAGCTATGGAAATCAGTTCCCAAAATGCTTTGGAGAAAGCCGTGACAATGATATGTGATATATATCACACACTCACACACATATATATATGATATAATTTGTTGTTATAATTTGTTGTCAAGTTGGTTTCAAATTTTGGCAACCTTATGAATGAGAGATCTCCACAGACACTCATAATTAAGAACTCTGTTCAGGTCTTGCAAACTCAGGGCCGTGGCTTCCTTTATTGATACTATCCATCGTAATGTGGCCTTCCTCTTTTTTACTGCCTTTTGCTATATTGAGCTTTATATATAGCTTTAGAGCTGCAAGTCATTCCAGGTCATCTAGCCAGGCTGTCTCCTAAGTTTCAGTTTAAAAAGATGCAGAGAGTAGAAAGGGACAGGCAGAACAAATAGCTTCAAGTGATTGGCACAAAAGAAACACTAACATCACAATAAGGCAACTGTCTGTATCAGCTCTCAAGCCAATGTGTTTGTTTTTTAACTAGCAAATTGCTTGATGTTAGGATTGGCTGGGGATGTTGGAGGTAGGTTCTGTACATAATGAAGAATCCTGGGGAGAATTCTGTGTATAGTATCCAAGTCAGTGGCAGGGATGAAGGTCAGAGCTTAGCATCATCATAAAATGTCTTCAGATGCATTTTTTTATGAGTTCCATTTCAGTAGTGCAAAGTACTTACATTTTTTTTCAGAAGAAGGAAATACAGCCATTCATTTACACCATGCAAAGTAAGGGTGGGCAACCTGTGGTCTTTCAAATGTGCTGGACTACAGTTCTCATCCTTCCTCACCATTAGGTACCCTAAATCAGGTTGATAAGTGTTATAGTTTAGCAACAGCTTGAGGGCCTGGTTCCCCATTCCTATGGAAAAGACAAGTGCTGCATATTCTGCAGTTTGGGACACTGCTGAGGCAAGTGCTAAAGCTGTGTCTGGCCAAGTATTCCAAAGCAAGGACAAGCCTTGCCTCAGCAGTGTCCCAAACTGCAGAATATTTCCATTGCAATTGAATGGGAGAGAACCCTGTGTCTACGGTTCCACTCTTTCATCTATGCATCCTTAGCTAGGGTTCCATTTGCTGGAATAAAATCTTGGTGTGTATATATGATGGTGCAAACAAAGAGAAAAAGTCTGCTTTTGGAACAACAAAAGTTGGCACGTTCCACAATACAGAGGGTTCCAAGAGTGAAATGCAACCAGGTAACAAACAACATCTGCTGAAATTTCCTCTTGTACACAACTATTAAAGGTGAAGGAGCCCACTGCAGTTTCCACTCTGGGAACCCCACGAACAGATTGTGCTCTTACTGTGTGCTAGAAACATTAAATTTACTGATTTTGGCAGCCAGTAGCTTCCATATTCCTTATCCTCAAGGCTGAGTATTTTAGCTATCCTTTAAAGTTCAGAATAAAACCCAGTACAGATTCATTGCCTCACTGACACAAAAGTCACCAGCCACTTTTGGTTACAGGTAAGTAAGTAAGAAGGAGGCAAGTAATTTGATAAGAGAGTGAAACCCCAATTTATCTTCTGCTGTATCCAGACGCAAAATCATTGGGCATAAAAAGAATTGAGAGGGAATGGCTCTAACTGGTATATTACCCATGAAGATTAGCTACTCTGTTCTACAGTCTGTATTCAAAGAATGCTGCACAGAATTTCCTGTTGGAAGTTGTGATTTACTCCTTAAAGCAGGAGGTACGTGTGTGTGTATGTGTGTGTATGTATGTGTGAGTGAGTGGAGCGTGGGATCACTTCTCCTTATCACTTTTATCCCAAAGCATTAAGCTTGCTTCCTTACTCTGCCAGAAACTCTAACTAGTCTTGGCTCAGCTGCGGTTTATCTGCTCTCTTTGTATTCCAGGCCTGGGAACCTCAGTTTTCCACTGATATGAACATGTTGCTTCCTTTGCCAGGAATCATTCTAATGACCTCTAGAAAGCAGGCATGCTTCCCAGTGTTGCAAGCTATAGGGGGTATGTGTATGAATCTGTGAGAAAGGGAAAATATTTAAATATACATCTATTAGTAAAGGAAGATATTTGCATGCAGACTAGGAGAATCTTTATTTATACCCTGCTTTTTCCCCAGGTTGGGATTCAAAGCAGCTTACAACAATTAAAAAGAGATAGTTGAAACACACAGAATACAAAAATTAGAAAGTTAAAAGGTTATAATTAAACAACCAAAAGAATTAAAATAGTGTTAAATACATGATTAAAAACTCACACACCCATGAACAACACAATATCCAGCACATTCTATCAGACAGTCCACCTATAATCACATATTGAACACCTGCCGGAATGAAAATGTCTTTATTTGATTGTGGAAAGATAGTAGGGAGGTGCCTGTCTGACTTCCCAGGGATGGGAATTCCAAATTTTGAGAACAGTTACTGAGAAGGCCCTCTCCTGTCTTTCCACCAGATGCACCTGTGAAGGTGGTGGGATGAGAGAATGGCCTCTCCAGAAGAACTCAAAGGCCCTTTCCGCAACTTACCTGTTCTCGGGGCTGGAGCACAGGGATCGCATGAGCAGCCTCTTGCGAGAGGCTGTCGCGTCCCTGCTGCTTCGGCGCCACAGCTGCTGGCTGCCCGTGCCCTGCCCCTTCCTACCACAGTGCAGCCTGGGAGTTGAAGGCTAGCGCTGAGGCAGGAAGAGCGACCGGTGTGGCTCAGGAGGCTGCGCACGGCAGGTAAGTGCTCTCCACGCCCCTGAGTGTTGCACGACTGTGCGGCATTTTCGGCTTGAAGCCGAAAATAAGAAAATCCGCTAGTGGTTCGCATCATGTTCTTGAGCGTTGCATAAATGTGAGTGTGTCATGCAGATTGCTCCTCACATTTACTCAAGGGGCCCTTTTGCTTAAGAAACGCCATGCAAAAAGGGCCAAAGCCAGGGCTGGTTTGTAAGAGAAAATATGGTCCTTCAAATAATCTGTACCTGAACCATGTAGGGCTTTAAGGGTCAGAACCAAAACGGACCAGCAGCCAGTGGAGCTGTTCTAACTAAGGAGTTGTGTGATCCCTGTAGCCAAACTCAGCAATCTGGCTGTGGTTCTTTGGACTAATTGAAATTTCCAAACACTCTTCAAAGGCAGCCCCACATAGAGCACATTACAGTAATCCAACCAAGATGTATCCAAGGTATGTGTCATATATACATTTAAAAAATAACACCCACAGGACTAGTTCTATCATTAAGCAGGAGACGACAGCAGCATATAACAGAAGCTAGGGGACAGCAGCAGGAGTTCCTTGGCCATTGCTTTGTCTGGTAGGTCAAAGCTGTGTGCCCCACATCAAATACAGAGCTCTCAAACTGCCCTGCTGACCTCAGGTGTAGTAGAAGATAATGTTCCATTACTGGTATTTAATTTGCAGCCCAGCCAGTATGAGGTGCATTGGGATACCATCTTCTCCACCCCAGGGAGCACATACTTAGGACCGTCATACCCACAATATAACAACAAAGCCAGGCTTGCCCCAAAAGTTGCAGTGATGCTAGTTCATCAAGATGTTATGCCAGTGCAACATACGTACTTCAAAAACTCTTTTATCACATTGACGCTTTGAAAGGTGCAATTACGTTTTTAAAAAGGTTAACCCCTTTGAAAAACAAGTGAAGTAGACCTTAGCTACCACTTTTTTACCCATCCCTTCCCCTCCTGAGTAATCCCAATGGTGTTGGTGTTGCTGCTGCTGCTGTTGTTTTTAAAAATATCTCCAAACATGGAACCATTTAGGAGGTCAGGAATTCACTGTATGTATTTAGCAACTTTATTCAAATCTGTTATTGATAGGTGTATTAAGTTGCTGACTTTACAGCAAACTCTTCTCCTTTTGGTACAACTCTGTTTGCAATTCCTCTTTTCAGTCTGGAGAATTGTTAGGCTTTAGTGCTGCATTTTACTGGGTGACTCTCAGATTCTGAGCCTCTAAAACAAGATGGGCAGAGTTTTGTAGCTATTATTAAACCTACAGCATGCTGAGTTTATTTTTGAAAAATCCTTATTTCCTGCACTGTTGTGGAAATGTTTCTATTAGGTCTCATAAGGCTCTCTCTACCCACATGCTAAATTTAGGACTTATATTATGTGACTGTGTGTTCCTTCATGCTGTTCTTTGGGATGGAACTCTCCAAAAATCCCCCAGGATCTACTTCAGGGATGGGTCTGCCATGCCTTCTCACACCTTGACAGGAGTGTGGAAGGAAGAACAAAATCACATGAAAGGAATTCTTGAAATAATGCATGAAACAGAACTCTTTATGTTTAATTTACAAGCTCTTTGGGACACTGAGAACAGGGGCCTTGCTTATTCTCATTTATTACAAACATAGACATAACCTGGCATCCTGTTTGTGGCATATGCAGGTATTAAGTCCGTCTTGTGCCTGCCTTTTTTTTTTTTTGGTAGTTACAAAGATTGGAATTCCCCTCCTCCCTTCACAATGACCAAAGTCACCATTCAGCCTCTGTAACACTCTGACGACCACACTGTGGCTGCTGGAGAGTTGAAAGGGGATTGGAGAAGTGTTTGGCTACGTTCCTGTCATCAGCTGCAGAATGCTTACATCACCCATTGAGATATCAGTAGCTGATGTAATGATTCTGCCTCAGGCTATAGGAGCATCTGGCTATGGGAGGTACCTAGATGCTTTCCCGGCACCACCTCCCAGCTCTCTCAGCAATGGCATGGCTGTGAGGGAGCTGCAGTAGCTCAAAAGTAAGTCCAAGGGATGTTGAACAGCTACCTGTAGCATGTGAAAATGCTATGCAATGCTGTGCCATACAGGATCTCTGTTAAGAAATGGTCTGCTATTAGTTGGTATAAGATCAAGAACTACAATCTATGTTTTCCCAGTCCATGTTATTCTTGCTGTTGTTCACACGAGGACTTTGCTGTGAATATCCTCTGGTGAAATTCTACTGAAATCTGAAATTCATATTGCTGCTTGCATGACATCTGCTGGGAATTCTTTTTCAATGCTTATGTAAAAGGCACAATTTGCCTCTGGTTCCTCGACCTTTGTTGGAATCGGAAATGAAGGCTTCAGGCAAAGGAGAGTGGAGGCTAGACACTGACAGGGCACTCTGTGGTTTTGTTGTGGCATTAAAAACTAAAAGGAGACTCCTTGGTGGGAATATTATGCTGAATCAGTGGCTGCTGGCGTGTGAGAAAAATGGACCAAGTGAATCATCAGGAAGCAGGAAAGAGCAGAAGAGAGCAATAGAGTAAACAGTAACAATTGCTTGTCTCCTCATAACTACTCACATCAGCTTCATTCCATAGGCCTGGGATACAGAAGGATTCCAGCAAGTCACTGCCACACAGCAGCAAGATTCGGAGCTCTGCAGAAAAAAGGGAAACATAGAATCATAGAATAATAGAAATGTAGAGTTGGAAGAGACCACACGGGCCATCCAGTCCAACCTCCTGCTATGCAGGAACACCCTCAAAGCATTCCCGACAGATGGCCATCTAGCCTCTGCTTAAAAACCTCCAAGGAAGGAGACTCCACTACACTCTGAGGCGGCATATTCCACTGCCGGACAGCCCTGACTGTCAGGAAGTTCTTCCTGAGGTTCAGGTGGAATCTCCTTTCCTGCAGCTTGAATCCATTGCTCCTTGTCCTGGCCTCTGGAGCAGCAGAAAACAAGCCCTCTCCTTCCTCTACATCGGTGGTTCTCAACCTGTGGGTCCCCAGATGTTCGTGGACTTCAGCTCCCAGAAGCCCTGAGCATTGACCATAGTGGCTGGGGCTTCTGGGAGCTGAAGTCCACGAACATCTGGGGACCCACAGGTTGAGAACCACTGCTCTACATGGCATCCCTTCAAATATTTAAACATAGCTATCATGTCCCCTCTTAACCTTCTCTTCTGCAGACTAAACATACCCAGCTCTCTAAGTCTATCCTCATAGGGCATGTCTTCCAGGCCCCTCACCATTTTGGTCGCCCTCCTCTGGACTTGCTCCAGCTTGACCATGTCCTTCTTGAATTGGGGTGCCCAGAACTGGACACAGTATTCAAGATGAGGTCTAACCAAAGCAGAGTAGAGTGGTACCAGTACCTCCCTCGATCTAGACACCATACTCCTATTGATGCAGCCGAGAATTGCATTGGCTTTCTTGGCTGCTGCATCACACTGCTGACTCATGTTCAGCTTGTGGTCTACGAAGACTCCTAGATCTCTTTCACACGTACTGCTATCCAGCCACGTGTCCCCCATCCTATATTTCTGTATTCCATTTTTTCTACCTAAGTGTAGGACCTTACACTTCTCTCTGTTGAATTTCATTTTGTTAGCCTTGGCACAGCTCTCCAACCTATCCAGGTCATTTTGAATTTTGATCCTGTCCTCTGGCATATTAGCAACCCCTCCCAATTTGGTGTCATCTGCAAATTTGATGAGCATGCCCTCTATTTCTTCATCCAAGTCGTTGATAAAAATATTGAACAGCACTGAGCCCAGGACAGAACCCTGTGGCACCCCGCTAGTCACTTCTCTCCAGGATGAGAAGCAGCCATTCGTGATCACCCTTTGGGTTTGGTCGGTCAACCAATTACAAATCCAACTAATAGTAGCCGTGTCCAGCCCACATTTTACCAGCTTCTTTGCAAGAATGTCATGGGGAACTTTGCCAAAGGCCTTACTGAAATCGAGATATGCTACATCCACAGCATTCCCTTCATCTATCAAGCTAGTAACTCTATCATAAAAAGAGATAAGATTAGTCTGGCATGACTTATTTTTGAGAAATCCACGTTGACTTCTCGTGATTACCGCCTTGCTTTCTAAGTGATTAGCAACTGACTGTTTAATGATCTGCTCCAGGATCTTTCTGGGTACTGATGTCAGGCTGACTGGGCGATAATTATTTGGGTCCTCTTTTTTTCCCTTCTTGAAAATGGGGACAACATTTGCTCTCTTCCAGTCTTCTGGAACTTCTCTTGTCCCTCAAGATTTCTCAAAGATTATAGCAAGCGGTTCCGAAATGACCTCTGCCAGCTCTTTTAATATCCTAGGATGCAATTCATCTGGCCCTGGAGACTTGAATTCATCCAGTGTGGCCAGGTATTCCTGTACCACCTCTCTACCTATTACGTGCCTCATTTCCCCTGCTTCCTCACCTGCTCCCCAACCACCAGGTTGAGTGCTTGTATCCTTCTGGGAAAAAACAGAGACAAAGAAGGTGTTAAGTAGTTCTGCCTTTTCTCTTCCCCCTGTGAGTAATTCACCATCTTCTCTGTGCAGCGACCCTATCGTCTCCTTCTTTTTCTTTTTGCTGCGGACGTATTTAAAAAAGCCCTTTTTATTGTTTTTAATGTCTCTGGCCAGCCTAAGTTCGTTCTGTGCTTTAGCCTTTCTGACCTCCTCCCTACATCTCCTGGCTACTTGCTTAAATTCTTCTTTGGTGGTTTCCCCCTTCTTCCATTTCCTATACGTGTTTCTCTTAACACTTAGCTCTGCTGAGAGTTCTTTAGTCAACCATTCTGGTTTCCTCAGATGCCTTCCATTTTTCCTCCTTATTGGCATAGTTTTAGACTGTGCCTTCAGTATCTCCTTTTTAAGGAACTCCCATGCCTCCTGAACTCCTTTCCCTTTCACTATTTTTGACCACGGAATTCCAGCCAGCAGCTTCCTAAGTTTACAGAAGTCTGCTTTTTTAAAATCTAAGATGAGTGTTTGGCTACCCTTATCTTCTCCTTCCCACTGAATGCCAAATTCCAATAGGGCATGGTCACTCCCCCCTAAAGATCCAACCACTTCTACCTCATTAACAAGGTCATCCCTGTTGGTCAGGATCAGATCTAGAATATTTGATCCCCTTGTGGCCTCTTCCACCTTCTGGACCATGAAGTTGTCTGCAAGACAAGCAAGAAACTTGCTGGACCTTGCTGTCTTGGCAGAGTTTGACTGCCAGCATATATCTGGGTAATTGAAATCTCCTATTATTACTGTATCTCTCCTCCTTGAATGTGCAGTCATTTGGTTGAGGAAGGCGTCACCAACTCTCAGCCTGGGTTGGAGGTCTGTAGTAAACCCCCATCAGAATATCCCTATTGTTTCTCACTCCCAGTATCATTTGGGCCTTTCCCCCCTGTGCTCGCCAAGTCCCTGCCCTGAATAATATTGTCTCCCTCCCCAGTGGAACTTAAAGACCTCTTAATCCTCCTTGCCAGACTGTTTGCAAAAACATTCCTGCCAAGTTTTGTGAGACATTCAGATACAGATAGTGTTCTCTAATAGCCCTACACTAATCTCCTTCCCTAGACCTGGGGGCAGCGGGTTGGGGAGACACACTCAAAAATAGAGAGATGGCAAAAGAAGGGGAAAGAGATGAGGTTTTGACAGAGAGCTGTTCCTCGATTCTGTTTTCAGGCCTGGCTGACTCTCATAAGCATCTCCAATCTGTGTGCCCATGCATGAACGTCCTGCCTGATTGTGCTGCTACTGTAGGTGGCCTCTGGATAGATTTATAAACTTCTTCTGGAGTGTTGCAGCAATTCACAGATGGGCTGAGTAAGCTGATTGGGCTGAGTAAGCTGATTGTGTGCAGTCCTGGCAGGATGTCTATTAATGTGCCTATTAGAATAGGACAGGATGTACACTCATAACAGTGACTTCCAGGAGTCATTCCCAATATGAAAAACCAAAAGTTATGAAGAATTCTTTCAAAAAGAACTTAAAACAGCTCAAGGAAAGTATTAATTTCCTAAAACATTCTCCTCACATTCAAATTGCTATAACAAGGGTGGTCAAAGCCACTGGACCGTGCTGATTTTAAAACTCCAAGCAGAAAATCTACTCCAAATCACCCAAACCATCACCTAAATGTTGGGGGGTGATAGGAGTTTCAGCCCCACAAAAACACAGCAGAAAAGCCAGAGCACAGCTAGCCAACAGCAGCAATCTCGTTCCCCAATAAGGATATTCACACACGGAGGAGTTTTCTTCCAAAACCGGAGGCACTTTATCATGCAGCAAAGTTCCGTTATATACAAAACATAGGCCAGACGAACAGAGGCTTGCGCCAGGCACCAGGTTTGGTCAACAGACAATGCAGACAGGGGATTGCTTTCTTATATACATATCTACAACCAACCAGGTAAGGGTTTGCACACCTCCCTCTACCATCTGCACACAACCCCAGTCTCTTATGCAACCGTGCAATTACCCACAGCTGGGGCATGATGCAACATCTTTGCAGTGGGCTGATTATTTTCCCAGGGTTCCCTGCCTGGAATCCCTGACACTAAACATATCAATACATAGCACAATGGCATAACTAGCCCCTCACAAGCCGCCCTCCCCTCCAAATAAATTCAAAAATTGTGAAAAATAAAGTGGCTTCCTGGAAGTGACTTCTAATTACTTTTGGGTTGCTCAAATTGTGCTGGTGTGGCCCTATCGGTGGGTTGGGGGCAAAATTGTTTAGTTGCTCATTCCTGTGATAGAGCAGGTCAGAATTCTCCTACATTCTTTTGGAATCATTTTTCGTACAGTCAACCCAGGAGCTAGGGACATGTGGTCTTCGTGCTGTTGGTCTGCTGTTCCCATATGCCCTATTCAGTATAGCCAGTGGTGAAGAATGCTGGGAAATGCAGTCCAACAAGACTTGGAGGGCCACATATTTTCCATCCCTCTTTCAAATCATTGCAGTCTCCTAGCTGGCTCACATGTTTTTTAACATGTGTGTGAACCCATGTCATAGCAGGGGTTGCCTACAGAAATGATGTGAAATCTTAAGTGCTTGGAACTATAATTCCATCCTTCAAAGATCACAAAGAATCAAAGTTAGTTGCTTCTCAACCAGAAATGCTAATGGGAATGCTCTGGTACTTTCCACAACAACTGCTACCAAGCCTCTTGTACTGAGTAAGGATTTTTAGTTTACTATGTAAGATTAGCATAATTCTGTTTCGATCTGTTCCCAGACCCTTAAATGCATGACTGTGAAAAACAGTTTTGGAAATCTGAATCGTGTCCTGAGCATTCAACCTTCCAGTGCTGGATGAGGAAATGAAATGCAAGTGCAACTCTCCCAACTGCTAATTTGGTTACAAAGGGGAAGCAGGAAGATACAAGAGATACTATCAAATGGTGTCTCCAGCATTATCACTTTCTGCAGAGTGTTGGACTAGGACTCCAGAAGATGAGGGTCCAAATCCCTGCTTGGCCATGAAAACCCACAGGGTGGCACTGGGCAAGTCACTCTCTCTTAGCCTCAGAGGAAAGCAAAGGCAAACCTGCTCTGAATAAATCCTATCAAGAAAACTCCATAACAGGTTCTTCCTCCAGTTGTCACAAGCCAGGAATGACTTGAAAGCATGCAGCATGTGTTGGGATGGTTTTATAACAGTGATTTATAGCTATCATGATTTTGTACAAAATGGTTTGGATCCAGATTTAGGTATGTGCAGCAGAGCTTCCCTGCCCAATTCTTCCTCACAGCAGCCCCTGCAGCCCCCTGAAAACCCTTCTGAGTGCAATGAATGATGTTTCAGGATGGTAAGAAGGGGATACTCACAAATTCAGTGGAAGTTCAGAAAGCTAGGGAGGATTAGGGTCACATGATATGTGTCTATGCGAATGGTGTATGAGAGAGTAGGATGGCCATGCTTTTCCATCCTAACCCACCAACCCCCAGCCAAGGCTTCCTGGATAGAAATCTGGCTCTTTGACTGAAAAAAACAAAAAACGGTTTTCTTCCTATGCTCTAATCTGAAATGAATTATCTCCCATATATAGCCAAAGTGAAAACTGGAAGCAGTTCCTGTCCCTCTAATTGTTGTGTAGAAGAGGGCATTTCAGCAGGGATTGCTCATTATCTGGGACACATGACAAGCAACACCTGCTGGAATTCACCTTTCTTCACAACAGTTAGAGGGACAGGAACTGCCTCCAGTTTTTAATCTGGCAATCCTGTGTGTGTGTGTGTGTGTGTGTGTGTGTGTATGTATACACTGTACATTCACACACCACACATGCATGCGCACACACACATGTACACACACATATACACACACACATACATACGTACATACACATGTCTATATGGTGGAGAGATGGCTGCTTTGATCCAGTTTGCACATTATTCATTCTATATGTTTGCTTTGCTGTGTCTAACAACAGTGATGGGGAGTGAGCTAAGGCTGAAACTGGACCATGGAAAAGTGATAAAGGATTAGTGCCTTTCCCTTATCTAAATCTCATCTCCCCACAGCCAACTCCTATAGAAGAAGGAGACATCAGTGATCCTATTAGCAAAACTTCTGCATCGCATGCAGTCTGGTCTCCTAGTGTTCTTGTCACTTTGGCTCCCTGAGACTAACAGTGTTTGTGCCAATGAAGCAGCAGCCCTCCTTTCTCTCATTTGGCAAACATGTTCACTTTTTGACTTTGACTCATTGATGATGATCCTGACTTACCAATCTCTTCATATCTCATCACTGTCCCCAAATTTGCGTTCTCATCTGGGTGGGAGCAAGAAAGAAGAAGAGAACAAGCTGGGATTTAGATTTCACAAAACCAGTAGCAGATCCATCCATTAGTTCAGTGTTAAAACACTCAGCTGACTGTTTAATGCAAGTCATAAGTAAATAATTTATTTATAGCCAGCTGTTGTACAACTGTAGTCAGAGTGGCTTACATAAAATCATAATGTTAAAAAATGAATTTAAAATTAATGCTCTAAACCCCATGTTTCTTGGGCTACCTAATGTGTGGGACTGGCAATTTTTTTTCTTCCAGTGTGTCAGAGATTGGTACCATATTTGTGTCCATTAGATGCAATTATTTCTTTCTTTGCTGGAAACTCTCCAGGGACTAGCAACTGATGGTTTGTGGACCAGGACTGGCTCATAGACCACACTTTAAATACCACTGCGTCATATACTTTTAATAACAAGGATTAAGCCACACACACGGCAACAGATCTATTGACAACCAATGTGATATAGTGGTTTCAGTGCTGTACCAGGGCTGGGAGATCCAGGTTCTAGATTTCCCCAACAAATGAAACTCATTGAATGAGCTTGGACTGGTTCCTTTTTCTCAGCCTGACCTAGGGCTGTTGTCAAGATAAACTGGAGTAGAGAGCCATGTATGCCAATTTGTGTTCACTGGGGGAATGGTGGTATAGCAATTTAACTAATAAAGTCATAAATAAATAACTGTACAAGACATGAATGAGCTGCTGAAAATGATGGGATATTAATGAACAGGAGGATGACTAAATTGTGTGCTGAATTCTCCCTCGATCTGCTGCTTCTCTCCAGTGACAACTTCCCAGCAGCCATTTTTCCTCGCCGTTCTCTAAATAGGAAAAAGAGCTCAAAAAGAACATGGAGGAGATGGTTCTAGGAGCAAAGCACAAAGCAAAAGGAAGAGTTTTGTACCACTGCTTTCTTGTCCAGCTTCTGTTCATTTCAACAGGGCTTCTGTGGAGAACTTTCTGATGGGTGAGACCTGTTTGTTCCCACCTTTCTAATCTCAATAGTACCAACTACCAATCTTCATGACAGGACTGCATCATTTAATTGTCTTCATTTACTGCCTCAACTATTTCTCCTCACACAGGGACGTTCACTGTTCTGGAAGTCATCCAATATAGCTATATACCTGTCTATACAGCTTTTGGGGCAGCAGACAGTCACTGCCTTACTTTTATCAGTGAAGAACAAAACCCCTCTACACAGTGGGAGTGCTGCAGCCCTGCCACTGCCATCATCACTTTAGTCCTATTAAAAGTAGCAAGTCTGAAGCAGAGAGCCTTATATATGTGTGGACACACCTCAAGCTATGCTAAACACCAGGGTTCTGGCTTATGTGAACAACCTCCATGCATAGATGAGGCTCTCTGCTACATGAGTAGAAACAACAGCAGAAGGACTGGGGCTAGCATGCCCCCTCCTCACATATTTAGTCAACCTTAGTTGCCCTGAACATCTACTTGACCCTCAGAGAAGCACTCAACTCCAGGATATACCAGACTTGTTTTCAAATTTTACATCTCTGGGGGAAAAAAGGGATCATATTAGGTCCCCACTGCTAGCTAGATGTCATAAAAGGGCCCAAAGGGGCCTAGAAGCCCTGGGCAATTATATGAAACATCCAAAATACCATTTCAGATCTAATACCTCCACATGAGATCCAGGTAAGAAGTCCAAATATTTGTGAAACAAATCAAGTGACTCTTATCTAAAGCAACATATAGATGTACAACTCCCTCCTATCAGCACTTTGACAGAACGTACACCTCACAGAAAAGAATTCTGGTCTAAACCCAGGAATGTCATACAGAAGGCAAGACCAGATCTTCTACAGACTGTCATCAGCTGCTGAACATCTAAGCAAATCCACTGCCTAGCTAAATTTACTTGTATACATAGGTATACTCTCCAACTGTCCCAGTTTGGAAGGGACAGTCCCAATTAATCCTTTGTTATTTCACTTTTTTCAGCTGCTTTTAAAATGTACCATTTGCTCTTTCCTACTCCCACTTTTCCCCTATGTTCTCAGTTTACTTCAACCAGTTCAAACTGAGTCTAGAATGTAAAAATGGTTTGTACTCTTTAACTTAGAAAGGGAGAGGGGAGAGGAAGAGGTGGAATCGTGCCCAGTCGGCTTAGGCAAAAGCAAACTGCTGCATCCTGTCCTAGCTTGTGTGTTCTTCCTCATTTATAACTTTTATAACTTTTGCCATTTTGACCACACTCTAATGTTATTTAGCCATACGTGACCCAGTTTTCATCTGTAAAATAGTGGAACGTATGCATAGACCAGAACCCAACTGCTATTCTCAACTACAAATGACCCACTGAATCTCCAAGATCTATCTACCTGTTGGCTCCCCATTCAAAAATCAATTTGGTGGGACTATTCTAGGTGTAATTAAGCAACAGGATTCAAATAACTGTCTCCAAGAGACTTCTAGAGAATGAATTGTTCAAGTCACAGGTCATGCATTTTAACTGCTGGTGATCAGTTACATTTTCTTAACATACCCACAAAGGTGAAACGCTCCATCGGGGGACGAACACAACAAATCCTGCTCAGGCTCTCTCCCACTTTCCCCAAGAACTTCACTAAAAAAAGCAGAGAAAGGGAGAAGGGATTAAAATCAGTAGCCAGAATAAAATGTAAGAAGTCTTGTGCTTAGAAATGAGAAAATATTTTGCAATAGCTTTATCACAGATGTGAAAATAACATTTTTTAAAAAAATTGTGGTTCCCTGAGTAATTAATGTTCTGTCGGTGTGGTCACTGGTATTTCTCATCCTGGATTTCTTTGCCTGAGTGTCAAAAAGATTAAAATATCACCACATTTAGGTGAAAATCACTAGAACTGCAATATTCGTTCTGAGATTTAGCATGGATATCTGCACAAATGTATAGAGCCCAATGCTAGCCATGTTCATCTGGAAGAAAGTTACAGCAATTTCACCAACAATTATTTATACATAAGTGTCTAGACTGAGGGAAGTAATAATACCATTTTTATCCTGCTTTGGTCAGACCTCACATGTAAATTTGGGTTCTAGGCATGACAACTCAAGAAGGATATTAACAAGCTAGAACAGGTCCAGAGGAGGAAAAGCAAAATGGTAAATTGTTTGGAAACTATGAGGAACAGCTTTGGGAGCTGGGGATGTTTAGCCTGGAGAAGGAAAGACTGAAACATGACATCATAAACGTCTTTAAATAGCCGATGTCAAGTAGAAGTGGAGCAAGCTTGTTCCAGAGTCTAAGACATAAACCATTGATTTAAACTAGAAGAAAAGAAATTCCACATAAACATTAGGAAGAATGCCCTTATAGCAACAGCTGATTTATAGTGGAACAAATTGTTTCTGAGGATGATGGCTTTTCCTTCATTGATTTTAAACAGAAGCTGGATGGCATCCTTTCAGGGATGCTTTAGTTGCGTATTCCCAAGCAGCAGCGGATTGAGCCAGAAGGTCCTTGAGGTCTTTTTCAGCTCTAAGATTATTTGATGTAGCAACTGGATTATCAACTTAAAGGGCATATACAAATACATACTACTAAATCCTAGCATTTTTTTTGTTTGGTTTTAAATAAAAAACAGCCTTGGTAAATTAAGATTTTATGTGTGAGAATGTTCACATGCTTAACTCTTTTTCTGCCAATACTTTTCCCACATAAAACTGCCTCCAAATGTTCCTCCCCTTTTAGATTCCAGATTAATGAGTATGTACGGAAAATGATGTATTTGGAACACTAAGGGGAGGAAACCATCAGGGTGGTGGTGGTTTTAAAGGCAAAAGGGGTCAGTGGGAAAAAGTAAAGCATCCTTGTTCCTTTGGTACTCTTTCCAACCTGCTCTTCAGTTGTTGCCTTTTTAAAAAAAAAAAAAAAGTGTTAGGACTCCACCACATGCATTTACATGTCCCACAGACAGCCTGATCCTATTCATGTTTCCTTAGTAACACATCCTACCAAAGTTCAATGGGATTTACTTACAAGTAAAGCATGCACAGGATGAGAGCCTTTGTTTATTCTCCACAGACATCATCTGGAGCCTATTTAAGCTTAAAGACTCTGATCCAGTTGTATTTGCTGGCAACTACTCCTGATCAACAGTAATGTGAAACAGACAGCAGTGCTGTCTGTTTCACACCCAAAGATGCATCCAGACATTTCTGTGGATCCAATTAAAGGTTTGAATCCACGTGCAAGTGAAATAGCTGCGCCAACTGCCCACATGAAAGTCTATTTCCACATGTGAATCTTCTTTCTTCAATGTGCTTTTTTTCCTCACGTTTCGGAAATGAACTTTCAATGTGTAAGTGCAAGGCATTTCCAGCAAGAATATTTATTCCAGAGAACTGTCTAAATGGGGGAGTCTGTTCTATAACCGCTGTACATTTTTGCAGAAAGTATAAACTTCTGTTATTTTATAAGACTTATGGGCTGCAATCCAGGAGTATCATATGACATTGCCAGCCACACAAACAAGGGAAAGTGGCTAGAGATTGCCACCCAATTACACATGAGCATCTCCAGTCACTATTACAAATATGGAAGGATGCATCTAGGCGGATCTCCCTCAGTGCATCAGAGTGGCTATGTGCGACTTGCCAGTCAGACTATTCTTGGCTTTTGATTGTTATTTATTGCATTGATTCTACTTATCCTCAAACATATGCCTGGAAAGATAACTAAAGCAATTTATAAAGCTCACATTCATCAGAAGTTTTGCCTCTAAATTTTATATGCTTGGGATGCCAGCACTGGAAACAGAAGATTGGGCTAGATGGAATTTTGCTCTGATTCTGCTGTGTACTTAAGATCCCAGGAGGAACCACGGCTAGTGAATGATCTGAAAATAAAATAAAGACCTCTCCCTCTGCCCTTCAGTTCCAGTCTTGCTCCTCTCTCACCTGCCTATTTCCTGATTTTCAAAATTCCTCCCCTTCCCAAAACCCAGTTGTTTGGATTTGAAGCCATAACCTTATTTGATCTTGTTCTAGGTACCAACATAAAACTCACCTTTCATTCATTCCTGCCATGTAGAGATTCTCTCCGAACCTTTAAATCCACTGCTAAGTGAAAAGAGAAAGCAGCAGTGGCTATTCAAACCATTTTTTTTCCTGATGTTCTTCCTACACCATTGCATCTCCCGCCTGGGTGTGCCATGCAGAAGTAGATGACAGGCTCAGAAGAACAGGACAGAAGCCAGTGGGGATGACCACAGATGCCTCAACGTGCCATTCAGAGAAGAGGAATTGTTAGGCTACAAGCTGGAAAGTTGAATGAGCTCATCTGGCTTCAGATATTTTGCTGCCTGAAGCAAAGCAGCAAATGGTGCTTTGGGGGCCATAATAACCCAAGCCAATTGCACAAAATTATCTATCCCTTCCTGACAATAAAATGATAATAATAATAAACCAAATGACATGTTGCCTTTTCTTAATAACCAAATTCAGCCCCCTGAGGCAGGTGCTTCACTTTGCCCAATGGTACAGCCAACATGGGACTGTCTTGTTTACTTTTTCCTCCTCATATGCAGCCTCTGCTAGAAGACCTGTATTCCTGGAAGCTTCCACAGCCTTCTCTAGGGAATGCCTGGAGACAACTTTGTTGCTTGCAGTGAGGACCTACCTGCAGTGGGCTTGTTTGAGAGGTTGCTGTTCTGATAGATTGGCTGTGGGGTCTCATTCTGAGGCTGTCCAATCACTGGGGTTAAGGAAGGTGTGTTCACATTGGAGAGGATGCAGCCGGTAACCCGCTAGGAGAAACAACGACGGTGAGTTGGTATTCACAGTATTCATAACCAAAACAGGTTTTTGGGTATGTTCACTAGATTTTCATCCCCCAAATATCTTCCTCGTTTTCAAAAATATAACCTTCGACAAGTTTTGCTTAGAAACCTCTGGCTTCACCACCTTCTGTCACCCAAAAATAATAGGATATGAATACCCCCTGTGTGAGTAAAAACAACTGGGTTTTCACAAGTATTAGTGTAACGACGAAAATGACTAGAATGCAGTCTGATCCAGTGAAAGATCCATATGCAAAGCAAGGTTGGGCTACACTGAACAAGGAGAGGCTCTGGATATCAGGATTTTCTGACAATGTTTGCATGTGGGGAAAAAGGGAACAGGCAGAAAGGAGACAGTAATTTTCAGCTGACAACCTAGTCCCTGGGTTTTTGAAAATTATCTTGGAAACAATTAACTTTAATCTGATTCCCTGAGGCAATTCTTAAATTCTTAACCAAGTACACATATTCAGTCCCATTCAGCACCGTTCCATGATACCTTTGCTGCTGATGGGTCACAAGGACGCAGACTTGGTTGGTAAATTTCAGACTTGCTGGTGTATCCAGTTCAGGATACTGGTGCTTACCTTAAAAGCCCTGTCTCTTCCCATAATATCTTTCCTATGTGCCAGGTTTGGCAGAGGAAGATTTTGGCTATGTTTTTTCACCAAGAGAAGCATGTTTTACATTTACAAAGGACAGGGTCTCCTCTAGGCTAGTTTCCTAGTTCTGGAACACCCTTCCAAAGATGGTCTGAAGCCTTTATATCCATTTTTGTGTTAGGTCAAGATGTTTTTATTTGCCCAGGTATTTTAATATGTGTGGTACAATTAGTTTGTTTGGATAGCGATGCCTCTCAATTTTATTATTCTTGTATTGAGGAAGTTTTTAAAAGAATATGCCTGTTTTTTTTTCTTTTTTAAAAAGTCATATACCAATCTAGATGCTTTCTTGAATGAGAAGTGGCTTAGAATTTCTAACATAAATAAAGAGAAGGAAATAAAATAAAAATAAAAATGGGGACAATGGTGACGAAGGATATTGCTCACATCTGATGTCAGCCCAGTCCTGCTGCAAAAAAAATTATTGTCAGTCAAAGGAACATACTTAAGATACGCATTGTATAGTAAAAGGAATAATCTTTCTCTTAGCCACCAGAGGGTGCTCAATTCTTCCTTTTCCTTTAGAAAAAGAGATGCAACACATTCTCATTGTGTACTCAAAGAGCGGTATAAAACTGTTGTTATAAGCCAATCGCTATTAGCAAAGGAATATACAGTTGGGAGAGCTCTTTCTTCTTTCTTTCTTTCTTTCTTTCTTTCTTTCTTTCTTTCTTTCTTTCTTTCTTTCTTTCTTTCTTGATTGTCTATATTCAAGGAGAAAGTAAGAAGGAAACCACAAATGTAGGCTAAAAACAACACAACCCCTCACAACCATCATTACTTTACCACAAAGTACTAAAATGAAACTGCCAATCTCTAGAAATTTCTCCCTATGCCCTGGATATAATGAATATGGCCTAATGCTAGACTGCCTTGTGCCAGGATCAGATCTCAGTTTGGTGATGTCGAAATGATTTTGATTTCAGAAGGGTGTAAAATAAGCTGTAAGTCAAGCAGAAGTCAGTTTTCAAAAAAAGGCCTAAAGGATCTCTATAGATGATTTCTGGCTAGTGAAAAAAGAGCATTGGTTCCACTGAATGCAAAACTGCTTTTGGCCTTGTGATATCTTGCTCAGTACTAATGGGGTATCAGCTTGCATTAGCTTTGGCATTCTCGGAAGCTTGCTCCTTGGTATCCCTGGTCTCCTCCTACCACACCTAGATCAATGAAAGAAATAAAGGTGCTCAGAACTATCTGCTTTGGCACAAAACATGAGAGCCAAAGGAAGGCACCAGAACAGAGCCTTGATTGTTGTTATGACTGAATGCAATTGTATGGAGGGCCTGAGTATTGAGGAAAGAGGGCTTTAGCCTTTCTCCCTTGCCCGTCTTTCCTTTTTAACCCTTGTCTCCAAAGCACATTTTCCTTCCCCCATCTCAGTGTCAAGTTCTGGATCAGAGAAAAAGAGAGATCATGTGATCTCTCTTCTTCTCCCCTAACGCTCGGTCCCATTTGTTGGAAGGACTGCTTCCCATCCTTCCCTGACTAACCCCTGCAAGATGTTCCCAAGGCTCTCTTTCATTTAAACCAGGGACTTGGGAGAGTCCAATAGCCATCCCCTACCCATTTCATCCCCTACCCCTACCTCAGCCTTTCCCAGTGAACAAGGAAATAACCAGAGGACAATTTCACTAACCCTCGTCCGGGTTTTACTAGAACAGGATATTGGGGCCATCTTGTATTAGAGGAGAATCATGGCCCTCTGGAAGTATGATTCTTCTGCTTTTGGGAACCGACCACTGACTGGATCCAGGGCTGAAGCTGGGTGTGTTTTGATGGTTCTTCTGTACCTGGTGGAGAAGGAGCAGCTTCTGTCCCTGAGGTAAGGCTGTTCCTTTTTCGCCAAGTGCTCAACAGAAGTCAAAACATGCTTGGGTGCAGAACCATGAAATTTACCAGTTAACATTGGCTCTGTCATTCTCTCTCAGCCACCATTAACTCACACACAATTGCTGTAAGAATAAAATAAGGAGAGGAAGCACAGTCATGTTAGACACTTTGAGCTCATTGGAGCAAAGTTAGAGTCCATAGTAGACAAATAAACAAACATGATGAGGATGAGAGCCACCATTATCTTTTCCATAATATTTTCTGTGTAGCTTTAGAAACAATTCTGGTGAAGTCTCAAGAGCTTTTAATTTGGAAAATCAATTCCCTCACAGAGAAACACTTCCAGAGAACTGGAAAAATAAAAACTGTGCTAAAATAGTCCAGGACGTAAATCCTTGACTATTTCATTCTTGTAAGAAAGGATGAATAATTGATGTAGATTCTTCTTCACTTCCAGAAAAAACATATTTCTCTGCAGTACTATTCTTGTATTTGAATTTCCTGAAGTGCTGCAGAGGAATTAAGTGTGCAAAGAAAAACATGTGGCATCTTTTGCACAGAAAACATTTTTCCTGTGAAAGAAACTGTTGTTTTCTGCACAGGAAATCTGTTTATTTGCACAGGGGACTTTCTTTAATTGCCTCAAAAGACTCATCAGCTTCTTTCCTATACAATAATTCTCCTGCAATGCTTCAAGATGTTCAAATACTGGGAGAAAACTGCACAAATGATTCACTGCTCTAAGATTCATTGCAACACTGTTCCTTATTTTCACAAAACAAATAATTGTGAACATTCTTTCCACTCCTGTCAAATACAATGGAGAGCGGGGAAATGTACAGGGTTTTACATCATTTGGCTATATGATATTAGGAAACTAGGAAAGGTCTCCTGTAGATTTAGCACTTGTGTGAGAAAGGGAATCTCAACAAGAGTAGCACGCCATACTATATATGTCATATGGAAGGTACAGGAGCCCTGTCCTCTTTTGCATGTGGTCACTCTATAGGGTGCAGCCTAAACCGTACTGCATATAATGAGGAGGGGGTGCTGTAAGGCTAGCTCACCCTGAAGGCAAATGGCTTTCACTGTCAAAATGCCAGAGGGTAGCTATATCTTGGAAAGAGAACTGCTGCATCTGCTTTGAGACTGACCCACTTTTGCACATGGATGTAAAGGTTACTTGTAATTTTTCTTTTCCTCAGGAAAATGTGTCTCATCACATTGAACTGCTCTGTCAAGAAAATGATCTAATGGGAATGCTTTTGGCATTCCAGGGTCTCTTTTGTGAAAAAAAAGTCTTTGCACAAAAAAAACAACTTGTTTTTGTTCAGTTTTGTGCAAATGAATTTTTTAGGGAAATGACTCAAAAGTGTAAAGAGCCATTTAAAAATCAGCAAAAATTCTATTTTTAAAAATTTTTTAAATTATTAAACAAAAACTTTATTTTTTTTAAATTACAACTATGTAAAAAAAGAAAAAAACATTAATTACAGATACATGAATTGAATCAAAAAGCAAAAAAGAAAAAAGAAAAAATGAGCGACCAAACACTTAACAAAAAAAACAACTTAACTTATACAAAGACAAAACAATCACATTCAAATTACATACAGTGTTTTCCCTTGCTATTTCTTTATTATTTTCCCTGTGTACTTCTGACTTTGGCATTAGAGACTAGTTTATTTTATATCTAGCAATCTTAGTCTTACTAATTCTACTGTATCTCTTTATCCTAATTCTTTTCAAAACTCTATATTCACCATATCACTGTCATACCATGAATTCCTAAAATATTGTAATGTTTTCCCATTGTTTTATATACTTTTCTTTATTTTCCCCATTCAAAATACATGTTAGTTTATCCATTTGAATTATGTCAAATAATTTCATTTCCCATTCTTCTATTGAAGGCATTCTATTTCCTTTCCATCTATGCGCTAACACCATTCTTGCTGCCGCAGTCATATAAAATAGTTGTCTACCCACTTTTTTTTCTAAATCATTTTCCAACATTGATAGCATATAAACTTCTGGAGTCATAGTAAATCTTACATCTAATATCTTTTCAATTCGATTATGAATCCTTTTCCAAAACCCTTTCACTGTTTTACATGTCCACCAAGTGTGGTAAAAGGAACCTATCTCCTCCCCGCACTTTCAACATTTGTTAGAACATCTGTTTGTCATCTTTGCCAGTTTTTGAGGAGTAAGATACCACTGAAAGTACATCTTATATAAATTTTCTCTTATATCCTGACATGCTGTAACTTTTATAGTTTTCAACCAAAATTTTTCCCATTGTTCCATCGAAATAGGATGGGAGAAATTCTGGGCCCATTTCAGCATTGGTATTTTAACTGTTTCATCCTCTGTAGACCATTTTAATAGAATCTTGTAGATAGAGGAAATAAGAGGACAGGGCAAAAATTCTATTTTAAGATTAAGATCTCACCCAGCAGACAGGAAATCTTTCAAACTCTGGTTGTAGTATGTAAGAACAAAAATAGTGAAGACTTCCTTCTGGCCAAATGGCGGACATGAGCGGCAGCTTGGATTGAAGCTGCGCAATGGCGCGGCTCCGAGCTGCCTCCCATTGGAGTCCAGCCGCATCTTTTGTCACCCTGAGATGGCCAATTACCCCCTCAGTATGGGGGGTGCGGAAGTGGTCTGACGGGGACCCCAAAACTGGTGCGTAGTTCTGTTCTGCCCGGATGGGAGAGCAGCAGCAACCAGGGGGTCGAAGGCCATGACAGATCCAGTGGGACGTCGCTGCCGTGGCACAAGCGCCGCCGAACGGCTTTTTTGAAAGAAGATACAATGAAACAACGAAAGAAATAAAACTTTGACCTGTCTCGTTCCCCACTTCCGAGAAAACCACAGCGAGACTGGCTTGCTACGAGGTGCACGAGTGGCGGAGAAAAGACCCGGAGAAGCAAAGCTAGCAGCGTGAGTTTGGCTTCAGGGCTGTAAGAACTGAGAGATTTCTTAAAGGGGAGGCCAACGCTGAGGGAAAGAGATCAGCAAGATGTGGAGGACTGAGCTGTATGTTCCTTTAAATTTTCTGCAGACCTTAAATTCTTCCTGACTCTTAAATATTTTAAACTGGATTAATAAGACTATTTATAAAACTGGATTTTCTAATAATTAATACAATCAATACAATTCAGATGGCGGAGGAAAGAGTTTGGACTGGGCTAATCTAAATGAAGGTGGTGTGAGTTTTGAGCTTCAGGACCAGGATCGAGGAGTTTTGAAACTATGATGACACAAGAGTACGTTCCATGAGAGTACGTTCCTGCTTCTGTCTTTCTGGTCTTTGTCTGTTGGTGTGAATACATGACTGGGTCGTGAATAAAACCTGAAACTGGAGGTTACAAAAGTGAACACCCCCTCGGAATGAGTGATTTTGGCTGCAGGAGAGAGCAGTAGAGTGAAATGGAAAAGAAAAGGATGAATAGCGGCTCCGCTTATGGCAGCGAGGCAGCTCGGAACTCTAAAGCAACAATAAGCATACGTTGAAATATATTAAACATTTGAGATGGGTTCTGGGTTGTTGTATCAGAAATGTGTGGGGAAGCAAAGTAAAACAATTAATATGGGGTAGAAAGGGTTGTATAGGATGAAAATGTGCATTAGTTCAATGGGATTTTTAAACAGGGAACAATCTGATTGGGGAATCTATGCTGGGCATTTGTAATGCCACCCCAGATGGCAGGGCGGTTCGGAACTCAAAGCGACAATAAGAGTACAGAAATAAATCCGAAAAGGGTTCTGAACCATGGTCCTGCCATTGGGTTTGGCTGTTGTTTATGAGCTGTGTTTTGACTCCTTGGATATTATGACTACGGATCAGCGACAGAAGGTCACCGACAAAAAAACAGACTCTCTCCCTATTTGGCTATCCAGAAGTAAAGTGACGATGTGATGTCGGAAAATTTTCAATTGAACTCTGGGTAGCCAGGTGGAGGAGGAGGGAAGGGTATGAAAGGAAAACCGGGAAATAGAGAAAACAAGAATGGAAGATAGAATGGTTTTTGGGGGGTAGATGACATATAGAGATGAATCTAAAATACTTATGCAGCAAATATGGGCAAAGGGGGGTTACAGAATAGATATGTGTTTGTGTTTAATAAGATATTTGAAAGGGGTGAAAAATGATGGGGACTCAGTTTTGGTTGTAGCCCCATGTCTAGGGGTGGGAAGGCTCAGAACTCCTAAGCGACAATAAGAGTACATAAAAATATTTTGAGGAGAGTTCTGGGCTAAGCTCTCATTGCTGGACGCGGGGTGGAAGACTGGATTTGGATCCCTTGAGAGGTTTTGGATATAAACTGGAGACAGAGGAGGAAATTGGTTCACAGCTTTATTTCCCCCATCCAGATGGGTGAATCGGCCTGAACTCTTAAGCGACGATAAGCGACGGAGAAATAACAAATAATGGGTTTGGCCAGGGGATCCCATGCGGAGGGAGAAGAGGAGGTAAGATGTGTGGTCCTGATTGAAATGAAGTAGAAGGTATTTTAATAGAATGTATTATAAAATAAAATTAAAAAAATCTTTGTTAAATAAATTAGAATATGATAAAGATAAGGATAGAAAAAGTGAGGAAGAGGTAAACAGTAAATCAGCTCAGATTGTGGGTTATATAGTATTTTATTGTAAAGGTAAATAGGAGAGGAAGAAGGAAGGCCAGAATCGGGTACTAACTGGGAATCTATCAGTGGACCGGACTCATAAAGGAGTGATGAATGTCAATTACGTAACATTTATCTATCAGGGAAAGGCGTGTGAGAAGATAGCTCTGGCAGGGGAACAACAATGTAATGTGGTACGGGAACGATACTGTGTGGGCTTCGGGGGCGTGGGGACCGAGACAGGAATGGAAGAGCATAAACAATTCATGTTAAAATTCGATTTGAAATAGTGTTTTTATATTTGGAAATTTAATAAAATTATTATAAAAAAAATAGTGAAGACTTCCATCTTTGCTGTTGTCACAAAGAGTAAAATGAAATGAGGGCTTTAATCTATGACAATGGTAGCCTCAGGAATCTTTAATCCAGACTAACTACTGTGAAAAACAATAGCTCTTAATTACTGAAATTAAAAATGAAAAGATTATTCATCATCAGGTCCAGGTCAATTAAGTTGCCATCCTATGCACATTTATCTGGAAGGCAGTCAAATAACAATGGTATTTACTTCTGATTCAACATGCATAGGATTGTAGTATTAATGTGCTGTTCCTGTGCATGTTTACTGCCATTGTTATGATATTCCACACACTGAGAGAAATTTAACTTCTCAGTGGGCTTTGGATAAGAGAGAACGCAATTATTTTTTGAGTAACATCAGCTACTGCCTCTTTCTTGTAACATTATATTGTCCCCAAAGTAACCCAGGTGGCAACACTGAAGAAAGACAAGGCACACTAATCAATTCATCTGCTGTTAGTTCACTGCAATGCAAATATTTCAAATTGTTCTTTTGCAAATGTTCTTGACCTTATGGTTTAAACCTTTCAAATTTGAAATGCCTTCAGCAACTAGCTGGTAATTGTTGGCTTTTAACCAATAAAGTCAAAAACATTCACAAAAAAACTCCCAATGTTATGAGATTGCACAATGGGACTCATTAACATGCATTTTCCTAGTAAAGAGACTGAGATTTCTCCTCTGCATCCAACAGCAGCTCCACAGTAATAACATTTAACTTTGATATTGTACTTCCACATATTCTAAGTGTTTCACATACATTGTTTTTGTTGTGGTGGTGGTTGTGTTCTTTGAAGTCATTTTTAACTTACGTCAACTGTAAAGTGAACCTATCATGGGGTTTACTTGGCAAGATTTGTTCAGATGGGGTTTGCCATTGCCTTCCTCTGAGGCTAAGACAGAGTGACTTGCCCAAGGTCAGTGAGTTTCCATAGCAAGCAGAGATTTGAACCCTGGACTCTCAGAGTCCTAGAAAAACACTTCAAAACACTACACCACAACGTCTCTGTATTCGCATACATTCTGTGTGTACACTCAGTGTGCATATATTCTTGTGCCTTCAAGTTGTCTGTTGACTTATGGTGACTCCATATGGCTTTCTTAGGCAATGAATATTCAGAGGTGGTTTGGCCAGTTCCTTCCTTTGTAATACAGCCTTCAGATCTTTGATGGCGGTGTCCCATTCAAGAGCTAACCAGGGCTGATCCTGTTTAGCTTCCACGATCAGATAGTATCTGCTGCTTTCAAGGTGTTTAGGCCCTCTCACATACACTATTTAGCTATAATTCTTACAACAACCCTGTAAAGTGAATTAGTGTTGTTATCTTTCATCAGTTCTTAGCCTCTGTGCTGCTCCAGCTCTCAGAGCACCACAAAATAATACTAGCCACGACAAGAACGTGGACCAACATGACTACTCAATGATAAATATGGCAATTAGTACAAATGAGGGTCTGCAGGTTCAGGCAGTCCTGGATCTGAAATTCGACACAGATCCCTCTTAAATCCAGAACAGAATCCAAATAGATTAGAAAAAACTTCCTGACAGTAACAGCAGTTCAACAGTGGAATATGCTGCCTCAGTGTGTGGTGGAGTCTCTGTCCCTGGAAGATTTTAAACAGAGATTGGATGGCCATCTGTCAAGAATGCTCTGATGGTATATTCTTGTGGTCTCTTCCAACTATATGATTCTATGAGGCAAGGGCACAGAACCTTTTGCCTTTCTCCAAATTTACTTGATATCAGTGACCAGCAGCATTTGCAGGAAGATTCTCTGTTAGATGCTGTGACACACTTTGTTTCAATGGTAGTGGGGGGAGTTCTTGGAGGTAAGCCAAAATTTCCACAGGAGGGCAGAGAGGTAGCACTGCCACATGGGTGTTCAGGAAGGGAGTTTCAGGCATGAGGGGCATGTAACTTTGCAGCTTTGGACAGGGGGAAATCAATCCATTTTCCCAGCATTGTATTCCTTACAGCAGCAATTGCAATCATATTCTGTTTTTACCAGGTACAATCGCCTTCAAATTTCAGTTGTAATCCCTACCTACACAAACATTATAGGCAAGGTATTCACAGCTATATCTAAAATAATTTGTATATGTTTTGTAAAACTTCCCAGACACTATGTGTTCCAGCTTCTACTATCAATCTAATTAATAAACTCACTTTCATTAAGTCCCGGTGGTGTTCCAGTACACTGCAGGTAGTCTGCCAAGTATCTTGATAACATTCCCAGGGGTCCACCCTATGGTGAGGAAGAAAAAGAGAAAGACTCACTTGATCACCAGAAACTACTTTTGTCAGACATATATAGATAACAGATATGGGCTCCCTGATCCTTTGTACCAATTTATTTATAACCAGATTTATTGCTAAGTATTAAATAATAAATGTTGCCTGCTATAACTGTTTCTGGTAATTAATCAAAGGGTAGTAGTGATGTTCTATAAACCTATAATTAGGATTCTTCCACTGTACCAAAAATCATATTTTGCTTTTCATTTCATATAGATAAAATTTATACACACACACACACACACATCAAATTCAAGGACTTTCATTGGCTCTGACCTGGGAACTGTCAACATTAGATTGACAGGGCTTTTTCTGGAACAGCCTCAAGGCTGTGGAACGATTACTCACAGGAGGGACATGACTGCAACTACTAGCTGAGAATGCCTCATCCTATGTATGTTGATTCAGAACCAAGTCCCTGTGGGTTCAATAATATATACTTCCAAGAAAGTATTCATATGATTACAAGTTTGGAAAGTTTCATAAACTTCATCTTTAAGCTAGCTGTGGGGGCTCATGCATTCTCCTTTAAAGAGGACTATCCGATAGAAGGTGCTTTATGCAAAAGTCATCCAGTTCATGCCTGGTTTAAAGACATGGAGCCATAACAAGGGGAAGCAGGGGAACTGAATGTGCTCATCAGCAATTAGCACCTGGACAGCAGATTAAACAGGGATCACTGGATGTCATGGGCCACGCCTGTGCAAGATCGGAGAAGAAGGTAGTCATTGGGTTTATCTACTGCAGTGGTTCTCAACCTGTGGGTCCCCAGATGTTTGTGGACTTCAGTTCCCAGAAGCCCTGAGCATTGACCATAGTGGCTGGGGCTTCTGGGAGCTGAAGTCCACGAACATCTGGGGACCCACAGGTTGAGAACCACTGATCTACTGTATACATCTACTATATAAAAGTCAAAGTTTGCCTGTGAGTTTGTCTGTTAGTCTGTGTCAGGCAGGCACAGACCTCATATGATTGGCTGTGTGAGATGAAGACCTCGTATGACTGGCTGGCTGTGAAGATTCTACGGAATCCTGGGGTTGGCAGTTCAGGGAGGGGCCTTTAGAATTCTCAGCCAGAGAGCTCAGGCTGGTTTCTATGGAGACAAGGCCAAGCAGCAAGAAGGAGGCCAGTGTATTCTCTCCGGAACACAACCTCTGTATGTTAATAACCCTGAATGCAGATTGGCTTGGGGAATACGGGGAAAAGTTACATGTACTGGACAAGACAGATTGGGGAATTAGAGACACAGGATCTCAAATCTGTGTATTTTAAGCACATCTAATTCCTAAAGTAAGGTAATTCCCAAGATATTTCTAACAAGAATTACCTATGAGAAAATAAAATCCTGGGCAACACTGGGTAAATACACTAGTTTATTATAATATGGCTACATGTATATATGCTAGTCTGCTTTAAAGCCCTGTTTTAAACGTTTCATAGGATTACTGTACTCTGCTTGAGTTGCTCAGTAAAGAGAGCTAAAGGAAAACAAAGATGCAGCAAGGTAATTGGGCTAATACTGGTGTTGATAAGAAGCTCTCTCTGAGAGCTGGGATTTTGCACCCCTCTCAATGTCTTACTTCCATATATCCTTTAAATCTAAATTGAGCAGGATCTGAGGGTATCAAGTCCTCCAGATTAATATATCAGATCACAATCTTTTCCCACTACAATGAATTGTCTTATGCTGAAATTTACATTATAGTTATTATTTCTAAGTTTGCTTTCTATGTTTTATATGTGTGTGTGTGTGTGTGTGTGTGTGTGTAAAATGTAAGCGACCAAGCTAACTTAACTTTTGAAAATCAGTTTGCCTTGGTCTCTTCATATTTCTATTCTGCTTTTTTCTTTTGTTTTAAAGGCTGCTGGTACATACTTTTTAAAATAACTGTTAGAACAGTATTTGTTAGTTTTTTCTGTCATGATTGTAAAACTAGAGTCACTTTTCATTTTTAATCATATTATTTTTGTCTTTTCTACATTGTTGTAATCTAAGTCTATCCTTTTATCTCTCTCTGTCAGAATAAGGATTATTATCTGCAAAGACCTTTACAAATGAAAGATGAAACACCAAATGGATCTTTAAATTGGTAAGAAAAGAGCAGTTGTCTGAAATTTTTTTGAAAACATTGGAAATATAGACATTTTAAAAAAAAATTAAGTTGTAACAAAAACTATTACGAGATTAACCACAATTTATGCCATTAATTAAATATAATCTCTCCCTGCAAGCATCTTGTTCATGTAATTGTAGAAGCAACAATGAATGAGGGGATGATCTGGGGCTTGTATTTGCAGCTCTGCCTACCTGCAAGCTAGACAATCTTAGTCAATCATGCAAACAAAATGACTCCTACCGATGAATTTCATTTCAGTAAGAAGAAGTGGATGGGCAAAATTAACAGCCAACTGGCATGTCAAGGAACCGTGTTGATGACCATGATGCAAACAGGCTTCTTGCCAACAATATGTCAAAGCCAAATTCTTAGTAAATATGAAGCACAGAATGAAATGATGAGGCACAAAGGGTCTTCCACAATATACTTGTCATCCACCCAATAGTTTCAACTTCAGTTCAGAGGCAGGAGAGGAACATGCTGAAGACATGGCTTCTGTGGGAACAATCTTCTTAGCAGGCAACTGTAGGGGAGTGGGGGAGTTGGTGTGCACTTGTAAAAAGGTGCTAAAAGGACAGTGTGTTTGGGGGAGTGGACTATAACTTTTGGAGGCTTCTGGAAGCTGAGGTGCAATAAAATAAAAGTTCTAGCTTCAACTGATTCATGCAGAAGCAAGAAATTGTCCTTCTCCCACACTGAGGCAGTTTCTGCATTATACTGTTATGGTGGTATTATTCCACTTTCAACATCCTGTGGAATTCTGGGGTTTGCAGTTTACTAAGGCCCAAGAGCTCTCTGGCTGAGAATTCTAAATGCCCCTCCCTAAACTCCAAACCCTAGGATTCCATATAATGGTGAGAGTGGAATAATAGCACTATAACAATGTAGTGCGGAAATGGCCTGAGAAAACCTTTCTTTGTCAGCAGTGAGCAGGCAAATGTATTCTCTATAGAAAACAGATATGTCCTTTTCCCTTTCACAGAAGGAACATCTCTCAGCACTGAGACGGAGCCTCTCTTTAAACTAGGGCAAGAAAAATGGTTTATCTCTGATGTGCAGCAGATCAGATACACCTTTCACCCCCTATGCTGTGTCAGACCTTTGGAGAGGATCTCCAGAGACCAGTTCAGGCCTGTAAGATAGGGGTTCCCCAATTCTGGCACAAAAGAATTGCTAGCAAAGAGACATTCCTCTATGGGAAAATTATAAAAAATAATTATCCTCAGTTGTGTTCATGCCACATTTAAGATTTCAAAAGAAACTCCTAGGTGGGCTTAGTCTTCAATGGTCTGCCTGTTCCCTTTGGCAAAACTTTCCTCAGGGATGAGAAGAAAATGTCTATCTGAAGACCAAAAAGAATGTCACTCTCCCTTTACAGAAAGGGGAAGAGCGTGCAGTAATTCATTGTTCTTTGGAGTTCATCCTTTTTTTGTGGCTGGCATCTTGTAGGCAGATTTATTGAGGTTCGGGCCTCCTGGACAGATTCACGGTAGCTGAGGGGTCTTAATGACTGATTTACTGTGCTGAGATCTCATGGGTGAGGTGCTTGTTGCTGCTGGAGTGTCAAATAAAATTGAGTTGTATCTTTTTGCTGGTGTGTCATGGATTCTTGTTCTGATTGCAAGGTCTGATTAACCCTTAAGCAAGTGTTTGTTGGTGCTTACATAAAGCATCTTCAAGATCAGCCTTCCTTCAAGCTATTGCAGTACAGATGTGTTGGGTGGACTGCAACTCCACACTCATTAATGTTGGCTAACAAGATCCATCCATTATAATCAACCAAAAGAGCCACTGGCAGGGGGTGGTGGGATTTGTAAACAGCACATTTGTAAACAACACACAACCTATGCACTAGGTTGGGAAAACTGCTCAAGATGCTTCCCCAGGTAAACTACCTGCTGGTCAGGGCTCTCAAAACAAAGCATTAAGCAGGGAACAAAGCTTGGAACATCAGGTTTGAAATTTAATTTGACAATGTTACACATTAGAATCTGGAAAATTAATTTGCAAACATAAACACTAATGATTGAAAATATTTAACTGAAATTATTGAAAATATGTTAGTGTGGGCCAGGCCACAAGATTTACCAAGAATGGCATGGAAGTGGTTATTGTTGACCTTAGGGAAGCACATTTTCTAACTGGCTCCTTCAAAAGATCTCTTGTGTCCTTTTAAAGTTGCCTGCCTCCAGCCTGGAGCTTTTCCCCACATGACTATAAACCCTATAATAGGACTGTTGCCTGGGAATGGTGGGAGTCCAGCACATCTGGGAACTGTCAGGTTGGGAAGGGCTGTTCCAAAGCATAGGATCTCATTTTATAGCTTCTTCAATCGAGTCTGTCACTCATCTGCACCTTTTCTTTCCACCCCCACCAACACTTCAGAGTCCTGCAAGAAAAGAAAAGGCCCCAGTGCATTCAGGGGGAGTGGATGGTGAGGGGTGCCACTTTTGTCCTTTCCCTTCCACCTGTTACATGTGATGGTTGTCCAACCAACCTAACAGCATGGCTGGCCCTGATACAATCTAATATTACAGCATGCTATTGCCTTAGTCTCTTACATGCATAGACCAGTTCTACTATCCCTAGACTCCTAGCCCTAAAATGACATTAAAGATACTTTAAAGTAGGTAGGCAAGCCTGAATCCAAATGTACAATAACAGTCACTCTGTTTCCTGACAGTTAAAGGAAGCATCTCTTACTTGATTGTATGAACTGACTAGTTAACAAGAAAGAATTATTTGGTGTGGGTTTTTTTTTCTTCCTCCAAGAAACATTTTGCTCTTTTAATAGCAAATCCATATCCAGTTGATTAGACTCTTACTTTTTTTAATTACACAAAAGTCTATATGACATTGCTTTTCAATTGAGAATATCATCAAGTAGGGGAATCTTCCAAACAAGACTGGCATTAACAAGAGACTCCTATACAGTTATCCGTTGATATGTTCATAAATATGCAATGGAGAAAGTGGGACTATGCCTGGTGGTCCCACAAAGGATGGTTAATACTTTCTTCCTATATAGTTTTCCCCTGTCTAAATCGTAGATTCAAATCTCCTATTAGCTTTTCTCTGAAAGAGAAAATATTCCAAGTTTTGGGACCCTTTGTAGTCTGATCCTAAAACGCAAGCTTATTTGAGATTCCCACCCTGAATATTTCCAGGAGTTGGGAACTTACTGTGAAAATGTGCCAGATTTCCCAATGTTTCCTACATCAAACTTGGCTTGGAATAAAGGGAAATTGAGGGAAAGAAAGAAAAAGGGAAAATGTCAAAATCTCACTGGCTGAGCGGGCAGCACAAGGTCTTAATTGAAAACTTAATGAGCTGCTAAATTGGGCTGTTTCTGAAACATTTTCCAAGCAGCTAAACTCACTTTGCTTATCCCCTCATCTGAGGTTTTCAGAGATGTGAACTTGCTAATTAAAACACCTTCACTAATAATGTTGCAAAGCGCTCATTCATGTAAAACAGGCTACCTCAAGACACTGGTGGGGGTTGTGTAATGAGAAAGAGGTTGTTCAAGGTTAACTCATTCCAGGCAATAAAGTGATACATCAATCAACAGTAACACAACTGGATCATGTCTGAAAAATATACAGCTCATTCAGCAAAGATCGGGTTTGGCTTCTTAAGCAAACCGCTTTCCCAGGGCCAGCCCTTCCATTAGGGAAACTTGCTCAGGTACTCTTTAGAGCTATAAAATGTGCAGAAGTCTTATATCCTTTAGCATCTTCCCTCTACCAGCCCTCTGCTAACTATATGTAGACTTGTATTTCTATAAAGAGGGAAGCTAGCACTAAGACACCAAGAACGCACTGAGTCTTGAGCTGGAATTCTTTGGTCCACTACACTAGCATAATGGTCTATTAAACTAGTGCTTGCACATACGGAGGTGTGGGGGTGTGGGTGGAGGCTATGGGAGACAGTGGGTGCTGGCTTTCACCTACTTATTACTGAATGCCCAACTTCCAAGGATGGGATAGGGTCCATCAATTCCATGCATTCTAGAAGTTGCTCAAACAATTGTCTGTCATGTAGCACAGGTGGCTGTCCAAGCTGCCTCCTCACAGGTGTCTCAACACCAAGAACCCCTTTCCCTCCCAGAAGCCAGGTATTTGGAAATAGCACCACAGAGCTGACAACCACTGCTTCCCATGATTGCCCCTGCTATGTCATTTTCCTCTAGCCCAGTGGTTCTCAACCTGTGGGTCCCCAGATGTTCGTGGACTTCAGCTCCCAGAAGCCCCAGCCACTATGGTCAATGCTCAGGGCTTCTGGGAGCTGAAGTCCACAAACATCTGGGGACCCACAGGTTGAGAACCACTGCTCTAGCCTATGTTACCTTTTTCCTGCGTGAGGCCTTTTCCTCCTGCCGCCATCACAATGCCTACAACTATGTTGGCATAGCTATCTCAGAGTAGTTACACAACTGGAAACTTGGCCATAGACTGAAACAGAACACATTGCTGTGCCTTTTCTGACAAGTAGGGAAAAACACAAATTTTTCTTAGCCAGTGTGAAAAGAATATGCTCTGTGTGATGCACTGTTATACCTTATCCAGTCAGAGGACTGAACGGCCAGCTGGCACATTGTCAGACGGTGTCGGCTAGAGACCAAACCCTGTAAATTAGAAGATTGTCAAAAATCATGAAGAGGAAAGATTCTATAGCATCAAGCCTCCCCTAAATTAAATCCAAACCCATAACTAAAGTGATCTGCTAGACCTGGGTTCAAATGAAATTTACTGGATAGTCTTAATTAGTCCACTAATTTCCAGTCTAGTCCACACATACACAGAGATTTTCCTCCTGCACAGCTCCTGAATCTTTAAGTGGCAGTTCTAATTATCCATGAAGAAAAAGACAGGATGCTGAAAAGACAGTCTTTATTTGCTAAAAGAGCCCAACCCAACACATTTTTGCCTGCAGATGCTTTTAAGGCTTTTTTCAGAGGGCTACATAATGATTACAAAAAGAGAAGCCTAAATATATGACATCCATTTATAAAAGAGCATTAATACATTTTCACATTGCTTATAGCTGTACCTATCCAATTTAGATCAAAGCTGCAGGAATGCCTGAGACAGGAATTAAAAAACCCACTTACTGGCAGAATGAAAGCATATGTCTAAAGCAGTGGTTCTCAACCTGTGGGTCCCCAGATGTTTGTAGACTTCAGCTCCCAGAAGCCCCAGCCACTATGGTCAATGTTCAGGGCTTCTGGGAGCCGAAGTCCAAAAACATCTGGGGACCCACAGGTTGAGAACCACTGGTCTAAAGGCCAACGGGTTACATACATGTGTGTATGTATGTATATTGTAAGGAGGTGGTAGAAAAGTAGAAATAACTTTCAAGGGCATATGGATATATTTGGGTTAAATGGAAAGGGGCTGTCTGAAAACACAGACATTTTTATTACAATATGAGATGGTCAGCTTCTTCATCACTGATTTTTTAAAAAAAAAAGATGTTAAGATTTTAAATTCTAAAAATTTTTATAAGACTAGAAGATAATCAATTTCAATTTCTTCATTCAGAAGGACTATCTTTTTCGCATTAGAAGATGTGTCCCTTTTTCCTCTGTGGATTTCACTGGATGGCCTCATTTTTTTTTTTTTTTGGTCTTTTAACTACCAATTATAGATAAACTGAAGAGGAAGATCTATAGCAAGAAAATATAAAATTGCTTTATATTGAATTACGACATTGGGTCAGGACAGAACTATAACTGGCTAGTGCTCTAAAGTTTCAACAGAGAACAGTTGCAGCCCTGCTACCCACGGTCCCTGTATATTGAGCTGTCAGGGGATTGAAACTGGAATATAACCCATGCAAAGAATATACTCTAGGGTTCTTCCATGAGTATTCCTTTTGAATATTTTCTAAGTATAGATCCCTCTGCTTGTGCAGCTAGAGCTACTGCAAGAATGTTCATATGAACGTCCCTGATGTGATCAATGGAAATTTTAGCAACATGATCATTTTCGAGTGGCAAGAGCAAAAGGATACAACCCCCATCAGAGCAATTATCTGGGCCATAAAACCATCAGCTTCCGTCAAGTTCCACTGTTCATGATACTAACATCAGCTGTGATGAGTATCACTGCTGAGGAACAAGATCTGAGCATAATTTATCATCATTTTACCATTATATCTTTAATAGCTATGCAACAGGCAAATGTTCAGTAGATCCAGCTTTTCCCTATTTCAAGTAAATTTACACTCACTAAACTACTACCATCTATATAAAAAAGGCGGCAAGAGGTTTTAACCTAGTATACTGCCTAGATCTAGCCACCAGCTCAGCTGATACAGACACTGTCATGTTTCTCCGTGCTTTTGTTCTAAGTCGAGTCTCTGTCCCTTGAAATAGAGCAGAAGCCATTTTATGAATCTCAACTAGTTTTCATGTTGGTGGAGATAGCGAGTAGTCATTAGCTGTGCATCCTAGAAAGCTGAAAGTCAATAAACATGAAAACTTTAGTATCTCTTCTATTCACAGAGCCTATTATAGTTTTCTAGTCACTTGAGATTAAAACACAATGGCCAATCTACCTAGCTGGATTTTTTTATTTCTTGTTTCTTCCCTCACTTTCTTCTAATTTTTTTCATACCATCATTTCCAAAAACATTTCTGGGAAAGCATAAAAACTCTGACCACCTTTGCCATTTTTGTAACATTTCAATGGTCTTAGTAAAAGTTATTAGGTGACCACAAAAGGATCCCATCAACACCCATAATGCCTATTCAACTAGAAACCTTAGTTCTGAATGGAGGAGGGAGAAAAGCTGATACCCACCTGCTTCCCATACTCACCTGCTTCCCATAGGAGTCATGTACAGGTGAGACAATTCCACCAATGACAATGAACCTTCCTGTCTTGTGCAGATAATCCCGGGCTCTTTCTAGTGGAAGAGGGAAAAACAAGCAGGGTACAAGTGAATATTTAAATTTGATTCATCAGAAAAAGATTGCGAAACCAGCACAGATATGTCAGAATGCAAAGCTGCCTCTTTCCAGAATGGGTATCACAAACAGTGCAATAGTCATCATATCTTTAGGCATACATTGTTAGTATTTAGAAATGCAAAGTGTTTTATAATCCTCACTATAATGCATTAAGGACCTAAGTCAGCACTGCTTCATAACTATGGGGACTATTATTCCCATCATCCCTGGCCACTGGCCATACAGGAGGCCAGTGGGGGAACTGGGAGTCCAACGATATCCAAAAGGACACAGGTTCCCATCAGTATGTCAAAGTACACTGCACAGTGACATGAAACAGAAGCTGATCTATAGTGGCACCTTGGATCTAGAAGCCCTTTATACCGAAGACTACAAGAACTACATCAACTTTGTTGTTGCGTGTCTTTAAGTCTCTTACTATAACCCTAAGGCAAACCTATCATGGGATTTGCTTGGCAAGATCTGTTCAGAGAGGGTTTTCCTTTGCTTTCTTCTGAAGCTGAGAAAATGTGACGCACTCAAGGTCGCCCAGTGGGTTTCCACGGCCAAGCAGAGATTTGAACCCTGTTGTCCAGCACTGTGATCAATCGCTCAAACCACTACACCAAGCTGGCTATCACTATGCCAGCTACCGGGCACCAACTTTGCTAGCATTTTAGCAGCACACTAAAATTCATGGATATTTGTGAGTAGTCAGCAAAGTCTGCAGTCTGGGTTTCTGCTATAGTCTTGCTTCTCTATTGTAACTGATGTAATTATTTCAATATTATCATTGTATGTTTTTATACTTCTATACATCCAGCCCCTCCCGAAACTGCAAACCCCAGGATTCCATAGGATGTTGAAAGTGGAATAATAACGCTATAACAGTCTAGTGCGGAAATGGCCATGGTGTGGAATCCAGATTTGTTACATTACAGTTGTGATGGCTGACCTCTGTTCGCTACTATATTCACTACACCAGAAAACCTTCTGCCAGTTTAAATGTGTTAATCTTTTAAGTTGCTTTTCTAAATAATTTGGTGTCATCCACAAATATCATCACTTCATTTCTTACCCTTAACTCCAGATCATTAATGAACGAATTAAAAATCCCTAGTCTCCACAGAGATCTTTGGCAGACCAATGGCACAGTGAGAAAGACTGAGAGAAGGAAAACAAGCATGCTCCGGTCTCAGTTCTTTAAGTTACACTGTGGTTCTTATAGTTATCAGCTGGAATAGAAAGGAGCTCTTCTTTAAGCAGAACTGGTGGAAATGCAACCCCACTTCCAATCTCTCCCTCAGCAACAACTTAATGAAATGGCTGATGTTAGGTGAAGGATTGAAATTATGCAGCCCTCCAGATGTTGTTGAACTGGAACTCCCAGAATCCTAACCAGCATAGCCAATGGTGAGAGACATTAGAATTTTTAGTCCAACAACATCTGTAGTGCTGCATGACTCCCATCTATGCTAGATGACTATTGAGCAGTGGGCCTCTCACCAGAGTTGATAATGGAGGTCTTAATGCCTATTTCTCCCTCTGTAGCAGCCTAATTGACATTCTTCAGTCCATAACCGGCTTGTAATTAAATCAAACACTGAAATCTCTAGGACTGTCAGCAGCACAGTAGTTCTTCCAATCAGGAAAAAAGTGCAGATGTATATTATATACAAATTAAAGGGTGATCAATTGACCTGTTCTCATCTTGTATTGCTAAATCTGGCACTGCTATGTTGAGATGCAGTTTTGCATTTAATTGTCTGCTGGTGCAATCCTCTTGCTAAAGGAATTGTAGAATATTAAACACACACGCACAAAGTCTTATCCTACTGACACAGTTTGCATTGTATTGAATATAGGCCAGCAGTGCCAGCTGTTATGTGACACACCTGGATTCTTTACCATAATCTGAAAACATCTGAGAGGTGGAAGTAGATGGTACGAATTTTGAAACCAGGGCAGAAGAAGGCTCTCATCGACTACATCAGGCAGTATTGGTACATTGAAGCTGGTTTGGAAACTTGTATGTGGGGAGAGGGAGAAACATTGTCTAGCTGCCAAAGGGAGCTGTGGGGTAGAAGTACTGAAAATTAAGCTACACATTTTGAGTTTAAAAATCACCATGACATTTTTTAGTGGGTTAATTGATCATATAAGATTAGTTCATTAAAAATCCTTTTATCAACAAAAACAACGACTTGGATTAAATTAGGTAGCAGATCTTTAAAAAAAAAACCACCAAACACTTCAACAGAAGTCATTATCAAAAAAAAATGGCATTCAGTACCATTTTTGAGTAAGTTTCATCATTCTCTCTCTTTCATTCGGAGGGAAAATGTTTATAAATACTGTAAGATGGTGTCTGATGCCTCAGCAGCAACAGTAGCACTTAACAAGCATTATCTAAACAAATACCATTTCTCCCCTTTAGAACACTTGTTTTATACATATGCAAATTTCTGCACACTTAAAAATCATAAGAGTATTTAACAAAGATTCTTTTGATCACCCACAGCCCTAATATGAACATGTTCAAGCAAATTCATTCAAGAAGAGAACAGCAGAGATAAAGACCATGCAGCCATCATATTGCAATGAAAAAAGAAGCAAAGCTTGGAAAAGTTACTTTTCCACACTCTGAAAACAGGTAAAGGTAATGATCACACTCCCTCACTCACCACAATCAGCGACATATTGTCAGCCCTGGAGGGCATAAGGAGGTTACAAACCCTTCTCTCCCATTCTCCTTCTTTTCATCTTTCCTTTTTAGAAAAGCTCTTCTAAATAAAAATCTAAGCTTTCATTAGATTAAGAAAAAAAGTTGAGAAAAAATTGCAGTTACAATTACATCATCAAAACACATCACTACCCATCTCTGGCATTTAAAACGAGAGAGAGCAAAGAATAAGATTAGACTTTATCAGGGAAACTATTGTTCCAAATAATAACAAATTCCCCACAGAGAAAAGCAAGGCCTTAATTTTAAAGCGAAAAGTTGTGTCTGGAGCCTGACAGAACAAGGACATTTGGAGAACAGATCAACCCCCCTCCAAGGTAACTCAACACATGAACACACTGATGGACATTTTCATGTACTTTAACAGACTTCCCAAGTAAATACCAGCTTGGAGAGGCTCCAATAGTTTCCTTTTGCCTGTACCTACTAAGAAAGGAGATTCTACCACTTCCTCTCCTTCTTGCTCAGTTAATTGAGAGCAACCTAGTTTTTTACCTTGAACTCGTTCAAAAGACAATGATATGCACATCTAGGACTTTTAACTCTGTAATGAATATACAGCCCAGCACCTTAACTATTGTTACTCCACTGGAAGAACCCTATCCTGGTGTCTACAATGTTGATATTAAAATATGATTCTGTGTGCCAGAGAGGTCCCCGAAGAGGCACATAGGCAGCAATGGTCAAAGATCAAAAACCAGGTCAGGCCAGTAAAATCCCCAGTCACGTAGCCCCAGGAGACCTCAAGATGTGTAAACCCACAATAAAGAAAGGGTCCTCAGCCCTGAGAAGCTGACTTGAGGGGATTAACGTGTCTGCCCCAAGTTGAGCAAATATTCCATCAGGCAAGGACCATTTACATGAAATCACACCACAAACTAACACAGCCGAAGATCCTGAGGCTTTGGCAACACCTTGCAATCCCATCACACAAAGGAAATTGCCACAGTGGAGCTTTGTTATCGCTCTAACACCCATTGTTCTCCCCAGGAAAGGATTACTTTTACTCCAGGTACTTTTTCCCCTACAAATAGTCCCAGTTTTTGAGCAGTTCTTTGGATCACTCCCAGTCACCCCAGCAGACTGTTTATCTGTCTGTTGAGTGATTCCCTCAGCCCTCTCTGTGCTGAGCCCCACTTCTCCGCTGCCTTCCTGGACCCAGGACTTCAGGAAAAGGTGCAGTATTACCCCAACTACACCCCTTCACTACCCCCCTGTACAATTTCCTCTCTTTTGCTTCTTAATAGCTCTTGGGTGCGTGTGTGAGTGATTGCGTTGCTATGTGAGATTTTCATTCAATAAAATCATTTATTGGACATTTTTGGTTTGGTTTTTGGCTTGGCCTGACCCCGTAAAAACTGGGTAAAAAGACCCCGGTAGGTTACCCTGCCTCTCGTATTGCTATTGCTTGTGCTCCGGCTAGTTTCCATTCCCCATCACGTGGAGCACATTGAGGTGTCCCCCAAGGGACCCCAGAAATCAGGGTAACACTATGTAGTGCAGAAATAATCCAGTCTAATGTCCTATAAGATTTTCCCACATATCTTTGGTGTCAGTATGCACTGATGTTCTCCCCTTCCTTTTGTAGAATGTAAAATTTCCCCCACTTTAGTTAGAAATTTAACAGGAAATATAAAGGAAATTTGTGTGGTGATTGTGAGTTACAAAGTAGAAATCCTCAATGAAATTTCAAGCCATTCAAAATGAACTGCAGTGTGTGATTTCTGCTGTCTTTCCCATGTACTACACTTTCAAATTTTATTTACTTTGAAATTCTAGGCTTCTTTCCCCTGAAAGTGATATGTGTGTGTGTTAATGAAAAGCAGCATTAAAAAAAAAATGTTAAGACAGAAGAGTAGCAAAGACACACCTTCATTTCTCTTCTTCCACTTTATTGATAATTCCCACCTCCACAAGTTATATCCCACCTGCAGGGAAAATACAGCCCCACTTGCTTCCTTGTGGAGCAAAAAGCAGCTGGGACTCAGTGACGAACCTAAAAGGGCCAAACTATACATTTTACACAATACGGCTACTCAACAAGCCAATTGTAGATATTAGGCCATTTCCACACTAGACTGTTATAGCGCTATTATTCCACTTTCAACATCCTATGGAATCGTGAGGTTTGCAGTTTAGAAAGGAGCCTCAAAGTGGAATAATAGCACTATAATAGTCTAGCCCAGAAACGGCCATTACTCTTCTCTGTTTTGTGTTCTGTATTAATATCATGCATGCCTGGCACCAAAATGCTGAGAGAAGCTCTAAAATGAGAACTGGGGAATCATCAGTTCCAGTATCCCCTTGGCCACGACCTCACTAGGTACCCTTAAGCACCTTCATTTGTCATATAAGATTAATCACATGGACTTTTGCAAGGTTTTTGAAAAGATTACTGAGGTAACATATACATAGTACTTCGAATGCTACAGCATTATATAAATTGGGTGGCCAACTGTGGCCCTCCAGGTGCTGTGGGACTAAAAATCCCATGAGCTCTAGCCAGCATAGTAAGAAGGATTATGGGAGTTGCAGTTCAACACATTGGGGGGGCACAGCTGTCCGCCCCGATATAAACAGCATTACGATACAGTTTCCATAAAAGCTATCTGAAATACAGTTCTAACAGATACTTGGCAGAGGCTTTTAAACACCCTCCCCTCCCACCTCCCACGGTATATCTCTGATGAGAGACCCTCTGACAGAAAGAGCTTGAAATACAATCAAACAAAATGCTGCTTTTACATAACAAAAGGGCGGTGTGCTAAGTCTTCTCAAGCTTTTCAAGTTTGGAGAGTTCAGGCTGTCAGTCTGCCTTAACTTTATCCTGCCTGTCCTTGCTGAAACTCTGCATACAGGCATGAAAAACAGCTCCACTTTGGAAAAGACTGTCAGCCTTAGATCTTAATGCTGTAGCTTTACGTTCTCCAGTGTCAAAACCTTCACACAATGTTTGATCTCTGTCCTTAATACTGACTGGCAGTGGGCTCCCAGTTAAAGTATATTCACAGGCAAAAGAGCTGTAAATACTCTAAAGGCTCCAGACCTAGTCTGATCTTAGAAGCTAAACAGGGTCAGCTCTGGGTAGTACTTGGGTGGGAGACCACAAATAAATACCAGGTACTGTGGGTTATATTTCAGAGGAAGGAACTAGCAAAACCATTTCTGAGCATTCTTTGCCTGAGAAAACCCTATGAAATTCATGGGGTCACCATAAGTTGGCAGACAACTTGAAGGCACATACACACAGTTTGGAGATTGCCAAAGATTCCTTTTCTTTACTTAGAGCCTATGCTCTAAAATAAAAGGGGTCTTTTCTTCCATTTTGGCACAATCTCCAGCAACTACAGTTCAAAACCCACGCCTACAGCAAGTATTAGCATTCAAACTGCAGGGAGAAGAGATAAGATTTCCCTTTGTAAAACCAGCTTATTCACCTGTCACTAGAATTGGCCACTGAGATGCCTAATTTACCACAACAAATCTTAAGGCCTACTTTCAAGAATAGTAAGATGACATCTTTTCCAGGGACTCAAGACTGGCAAAGGGTCCCAGCTCAACAACATTCCCATTCTCAACTTGCACAGAAAAGCAGGTTTGCAGGTTTTCTCTGGAAAGTTACAAAGTGTCTAGAATAACTTATGATGGAACTGTACATTTTAGAAGAAAAATAGGAAATGATCAACACGATGGGATAGAGGCTTGACAAGGAAGACAGGCAGGAACTGCTTAATTTTCCCAGCCTAAATCTTCCCTGCAAACAGCTCTCAAATTACTTCTGCTTCTACCCTGCTCTTGTCAACTGGCTCTGAAACCAGTTATACCTAAGCTGCACTGAGGTGTCGGGGAGGGGGACAAGAATTGGAAGAGAAGAACATTGGCAGGACAAAAAAAGCACACTAGCCACCCACTAGTTTTGCTCTACAAAAGCCCACTCTCTTCTCACTTTTAAATGTTATGTCTTGGGATTTGGAACAGGGTTGCCAGAATGAACACTGGAGACAACTCCTATACTTTTCATGGTTGTACAGAAGCAGAAATTTTAGCAGGGGTTGCTGTTATCTGGTTGCACGACAAGCAACACCTGCTGAAATACCCTCCTCTCCACTGCCATTAGAGGTAGAGGAACTGTCTCCAGCTTTCTGTCCAGCAATCTCATTTGGGAACGTATCTTTGCCAAGGCACAAGGTGGTTCCATTCCAGGTTGTGTTTCCAGAAGCACGAAAGCCATTGGGAACTTGCATGAGGAGCCAACACATCATTTCAAACCTTTCACCCAAAACTGCATTGGAAATGTCATCTCCCATTATTTCTGCCCCATCCTTTTCATCTGTTTTTGGCTTCTCTGATACTCAGAGGGAGTCCACTAGCTACAGTTTCTCTAGATTTCCTCATAACCCTCATCCCTGCTTCCTGTACCACAGAAGAGAATATGATGAGTTATATTTTTCTGTAGCTCATAAGTAAATGACTGGAGAACGGGGGGGGGGGTTGAACAGCGTCAAAAATGGATAAAATCTTGTCACTGGTGTCAATTGGCACAGCTCATTTGAAAGTCAGAATATTCCTTGATCCTCGGCAATGATCTAAAGGACCAGAACTACATCCTCCCTTTCATAAAGAAATACTCTTCTGCTCCCCACCAGAGATGCAGAGTCTGCAGTTGATGGTTGGAAAACTGCATCTAGTAGGCATGAACTTAGCCTCTGCCCCAGAAAAAGGCAGTGATGGGGAAGAAAGCGTACTTTTAATGGATAATTCTTGCATGCAGGAGTAACCTGCTGTTATACTGTAGGTCACTTAAAAGTCAAACTAATTTCATCATTCTAGTAATGACTGGAAATAATGGCCCTGCATCTCAAAATCTATTAAAGCAGTCTAAGGTAGCAGTGTTCTGGTTAAGAAACTGTCAGAACTACCTTTAAAAAGTCTCTCTCTCAATATATATACGTATATATATGAGAGAGACAGAGAGAGATCTGGTGTTCACTGTGGATGGACACTCAGCATGAAAGCCTGTATCTATGAACAAGACTGCCGTTGCCATGGAAATTAATTCACATTGTTGGAGCAAAAGCAATAGATCACTCCTGGCATTTTGACACTCTCCAATAATAACCTCTCACTGTACTTCAGCTTCAGATTTGTTTAGAATCGAGGTACAAAATGGCACTAGTTAAAGCTGAGAGAGAGAGACCCCAAATAAGCAGTATCCCTTTCTCAAAACTTTCTAGCTGAAGTGAGATGAAACAGATATAGCAGGGCTGAAGAACCCATGAGCTCTACTTCTCATCAGCCCCAGCCAGCGTGGACAATGGGGAAGCCTAGTGGGAGGAATAGTTCATTACCTTCTGGAGGGACAGATTCCTTACCTCTGAGGTATAGGGTACCTCTCCTGCTAGCTATAGCTCATGGGGCTGCATTTCCCCTAATAGTGGTATAGTGGTAAAGTATAGGAGCCCATCATGAATATTCTTACAGCCACCCCCCAGCCTAGAGTTAATATGCCCCTCAAAAGCCCCCCCACACACACACACAGAGCTACACACACACACACACACACACACACACAAACAAGTAATTTCTTCTCAGAATTCTCTGGGTGAAAACTCTTATCATAAGAATAGCTGTAACAAACAAAAAGATCTCATAAATCCGTTAACCATACATGACATTGGGTAGTCAGTCTGAGAGTCAGCTCCATTTAATCCAGTGGTGCTCTCTCCTGACTGCTTAGGTCCATGGTACAAAGCAAACTGAATTTTAAGAAAGTACAGCTTAAATTTATCAAGACCCAAGCTCCTTTGCAGCTCCTGTTCTGTTAACCAGCCCAGACAGTAAAATTCTAGTCAGGCCTGGAAAATACAGAATGGGGCTCAATCTATGGTCATTTCCGCACTAGCCTGTTATAGCGTGATTATTCCACTTTCAACATCTTATGGAATCCTGGGGTTTGCAGTTTAGGGAGCGGCCTCAAGACTGCTCCCTAAACTGCAAACCCCAGCTTCCATAGGATGTTGAAAGTGGAATAATCGCACTATAACAGGTTAGTGCGGAAATGGCCTATGATTTGGGGTTACAACAAAATAGGTCCTCCCAAAGGATATCCTGCTACTACATGTTGTGGTCTCTGGGCAACTTAGAGTTACATCTTCAGTGCAGAGCCAGTGCTACCTTTACACATAGTGAAGTAACCACCTCAGGCTGGAGATGCTGGAGGGACGTGACCATAGTCCCCCCACCCGCAGCCATTCTTCCAGAGCCTCCTGCCCCTTCCACTGTTGGAACACAGGGCTATGTGTGTGCTGCAGGGCCTATTCTACACACCCTAAACTAGCTTTCTGGTTATTCTCAAGTGTGAAAGAGGACACTGTCCTGTCTTCAGGTCTGAAGGTAACATTCAGTGGTCAGTCCAGCTTACTTTTGTATGTATAAAAGAGGAGGGATGCACTATTTTGTCTTGGTCTCAGGAGAACAGCATCTTGAGCTGGCCCAGCTCCAGTGTATAAGCCCTCTGTGGCCAGTCCTTTCCCTTCTCTTAGAAAACACAACAACACTGATAGTGTCCAGGTAAAGTAAAGAATAGGCCATCATGGTGTAGTGGACTACATTTCTGGAGACCAGGCTTTGATTCCCCGCTCAGCCATGGAAACCCATTGGGTGACCTTGGGTGCATCACACACTCTCAGCCCCAGAAAACCCCATAATAGATTACCTTAGGGTTGCCATATGTAGGAAATGACTTCAAGGCACACAAGAACAGAGTGGAAAACAGGATGGCAGAAGGACAGGCAAACTGGAAAGACAGAATTTAAGATCATGGGGACGAGATGAAAAAGTATAGTAAAATGCTTTAATGATGCTGAGATTCTAACAAGGATCCTGAAGATAATAATGCTCCAGCTACTTTGGTCCTGTCTAGAAATTTGGGAAAAACTGGAATCAAGATTCGTATGCAGCATTTAATTCTGATGGAAGGCAGTGCTGAATGAAAAAACAGTGAGAAATGCCATTTAGCTCCAGTGAATAATGCATAGTTGTGTTATTCCCCTGGTTGTCTTAGAAACAAGGCGAGAATGAATTTTAAAATGATCCCATTGTCCACCTCATTTAGGCTCTTGTGAACAAGTCTGCAAGACTCAAGCTCACATTCTATATTCCAACCAAAAGTTGATACGAGCAGTTGGAAAGAACAGCTTAGCAGGGGAAATAACCTTAACACAGAGAAGACAGCATTAGGAAAAAGGTCCATAGTATTTACAACAGAAAGATAAAATAAATAAGAAAATGGGGTGAAGTGAGATATGGACAGGTGTGGCATGTTAGATTTTTGAAGACAGAGGGTTAACAGGAAGCATGGGAGCTTAAAGAGATACCAAAACTAAACATATAATCCTAAATTATTTTAATTTGAAACCTAAGTAGGCCAAAAGTATATTTCTGATTTCTAGGTATGGGTTTGAAAAGCTGGACAGTGAAGAAACAAAATAACAGGAAGAAAATCATAACATTTGAAATTTGGTACTGGTGGAGAGTTCTGGACTGCCAAAAGATGAATGAAAGAGTTCAAATCAGGCCAGAACTCTCAATAGAAGCCAAAATAACTAAACTGAGGCTAATGTATTTTGGACATACTGTGAGATGACAGGACTCACTGAAAAAAATAACGCTCAGCCCTGAGTATGCAAGATCTGAGTATGCAAGATCTTGGAGATTCTCATTCATAAGATTTCAATAAGTCAAAGCTGACCTGATGGCGAATGCCGCTGCCACCACCAAAAAATCATAAACCTTTGCACTCTTACTTGGAAGTTAATGTCACTGAATAGTAAGACTTACTGCCAAGAAAACCCTGGGATTGCACATGTTTAAATCTTCAATTTAAGCAAGGTCTTTGTCTTGGTCTCTTCCTCTCAGCAAATTACATTTCAAAACTATTTTTAAACCGTGCCAGTTCAAACTGACCCAGGAGCAATCTTGTGAAAGTGTTTCCTCTTTGGGGGAGAAAGTATTATTTATCATCTAAGTTCCATCAAGGAAAAAAACTCACACACATTTCCTGCACTATGTCTACATCTTAGCCTACCAGAGCTCTAAAACAAATGCTTCTCCCTGGCATCTTCCAGTGGAGGGCAGTTTTAACACTGAGGAATATTTAAACATGCCATTCCTCTCCTGTGTTCTAGAACAGTACCCTCCCAGAACAATTTTACCATTGCTATTTCTGTTTATGTATTTGCTGTTATTGTGTGCCTTCACATCATTTCACATTGACCATTTCCACACTCCACTGTTACAGTGCTATTATTCCATTTTCAACATCCTGTGGAATTCTAGGATTTGTGGTTTACTGAGGCCACAGAGCTCTCTGGCTGAGAATTCTAGATGCCTCTCCCTAAACTGTAAACACCAGGATTCCACAGGATGTTGAAAGTGGAATAACAGAACTATAACAGTATAGTGTGGAAACGGCCATTGTTTCTGACTTATACTGACCATAAGGCAAACCTATCACAGGATTTTCTTAGCAAGATTTGTTCAGAGCGGGTTTGCCTTTACTTTCTACAGAGGCTGAGAGAGTATGACATGCCCAAAGGCACTCAGTGGGTTTCTGTGGCCTAGCAGGGATTCAAACCCCACTCATCAGAGTCGTAGTCCAATGCTCAAACCACTACAAAATGCTGTGTATGTTAAGCCTTAATAATTTGGTCATACTTGCCAATGTAGGTTACAAATTATTTCTGGAAAACCACAGAATTATATACTGACCACATCAATAGATTTCCACAGCATGTATATGTGGTGCATGTGTGCACATGCACACACACACACACACACACACACACACACTTGTACACCTATGCCTAGCTATGAGAGCTATGTTCAGCTAAGGGAGTAGGATAATTTGAGTGGTTCGAATGAATGCACAGGAGCTCTCTCTTCACTCCAGTCTCTTCTTCGGATGATGAAATGTCATAGGTTTTCCATTAGTCATTAATAAATTTTCTGCCCACATTGCCATTTTTATCACTTTTCCTCCTTTTCCCGATTGCACTGTAACATTTTCCTACTGATGCAGACTTCTGCAGGCTTTACCTGATTTCTGCAATGCAGGCAAGCACCTCAGGGAAAGAGGCAATTTATCACCAGGCAATATGTTCTTTGGTTTCAGTATGACAATGACAAAGTCATTGGGATGTGCCTCCCTCCATATGTGCTTTCACCATCCCCCAAGCTCTATGATACTTCCCATCCCATAAACTATGTCAATGTTTCAAATATATATGGTGTTATTTTTAAGCACGCTTGGTAATGTTCCTTGCCACAGATTTTGTTCCAGCCATCATGTTTAATATACTTTATCATCAGACAAGCTTTCTCACATCACCTCATAATCTGAAGGACCACTGCGTGTCTGGCACAGAATCCAGGCCCTGCAGAGTATTCTGGGACACATTTCAGAAAACACCCAACAAAGATGGGGTGCGGACCAGCACTGTGGTTTTTCATCTTCATCCTATGTGAACTAAGAGTATGTTCTACAGTACACTTCATAATCCCTCAGGGGAAGAGAAATAAGGATGGGCAAGTTGTCTGTCGAATAACTTTGGCCATTTCCGCATTATACTGTTATAGTGCTATTATTCCACTTTTAACATCCTGTGGAATTCTGGGGTTTGTAGTTTACTGGGGCCAAAGAGCTTTCTGGTGGAGAATTCTAACTGCTCCTCCCTAAACTGCAAACCCCAGAATTCCATAGGATGTTGAAAGTGGAATAATGGTACTATAACAGTGTAGGGAGGGAATGGCCTTTGACTAGTTTATATGTACACACACACACACACACACACACATTCCAGATAATATTCTGATAAGCTTCTCATTCAAGTGAGCCTTCTGGCAAGCTTCTTGGGATGAGCAGAGACCACAAAAAACCAGTGGATTAGACTCTAACAATCACAGCACTGACAATGATACATTCCTCTCTACACACAACCAAGAATGCACACCTTTACATGGTAGTCATGAAAAAGAAACTTACATATTCTGGTTTGCATAGAAAGGTATAATCCATTGTCGGACATTACCTTAACTGACACACACTAAATGAGTGTGCAAGCTTTGGAGATCTTCAAAATTGTTAATCAGGTTAGGTCAGCATTCTTCAATCCAGCATTTTTGGACTTCAGATCTGATCAACCCCAGTCAGCTTGGTCAGGGATAAGACCTGATATGAGCTGTAGTACAAAACATCCGGAGCACCCCAGGTTGGGGAAGTCCAAGTTAAGTGGTACAAAAACCACAGGGTGGAGAACAGAAAAACCAAATTAGGTCAGATGTTGTGACTATGATTTTTCAACTGCAGTCATGGTGGCCATATATCACCAACAGAGACTCTTGATATGGCCATTAAATGTTTTTTCCCTTATTCCATATAACATCAATGGAGTGTACCTGCTCCAATAGTTTTTATAAGATTTTGTAAGACTACAGTGGGAAAAAAATTGCCCCAACCCTACTCTATATCCTAATTCTTTTCTTGTACTCTAGAAAAGGAACAACAACAACAAAAGTGGGGCTGCAATTAGGTATTACTGAAGAAGGGAAGTAGGGTGGGGAGAGACTTCTGATTTTCCCTCTTGAGACCCCAGTCAGGCTTGAAAACAAGTTCTGTAGGCCCAAGGGTGCTTTAGACTTAACTGAACCGAAGAGCATCTCACTACCACTGAATTGACAAACTACAGCTGTCAAAAACAGCTTGTAACGTGGCATGGGAAAATCAACTTTTTAAAGAACAAGCAGGCAATCCCACTGGTATTCCCAACTTTGAAGAGAACAGAGTCCAGGAGGAGCAACTCTCTTGTTTGCCACGTTTTCTTCAACTGCAGCAACACAAAACTGATTTTGGAATTGCAGCAACTATATGTTTGTGCAATGGCTGGCTTTAGAGCCAGAGGGAAAGCTTAGCTAGAGAACACTTAGTTGCAAGGCTGTCAGAGGAGGCCAGAGGTTTCTCACTGTGAATGACAACATTGGCGCTCCTTGCTGTCCCACAGCTTTAAGGTGACAGCAGCGAGTGAGGTGAGGTGTTAGAGTAGTGCTTGGCTGTCTTGGTAGAAAAGACTAGTCATTGATTCTATTTGCAGTGGCAGGTCTCTTCTCAGCAACCGTCATGTCTCAGCAGCCACCGCTTTTTATCAAAACCACTGCCTGCTTGGTCATGCAAACCATTTCAGCATGTTTTGGACAACTTATAGTCAACACACCTTCTGACTCCCATTTAAGATGCTGAAAGGGGACAGTGCTTCACATAAATGCATATCATACAAAAAAAAATTCGACTTCATATAATTTGGGGGTTTGTTTCTTGTTTGTTTTGTTTTATTTTATTTTGCTCTACTGGTTTTCAGAATTCCCAAGAACTTAACAAAACAGAAGGAGAACATGCATCTACTATTCCACTGGGCTGGTCGTACCAATGAATAAAGGCTGTGAATCATACATCCCTGCAGATATCACTGGGCTTCAACTTCTAGCAGCCTTAATCAAGAGCGCTGGGAGTGGTGGTCCAACAATAATTGGAGGGACATAGAATACTCACTCCTTTCAGCACAAGGGTAGAAAAGTTTGCAGCATTACAGAGGGCTGAAGAGAGGGAGAAGGGAAGGAAGAACTTCATGCTAGGGTACACAGAGGCTCCATGAAGAAGGAAATCACCTCCTCTTGGCTTTACCAGTGGATGTTTTCCCCTCCACAGACATATATGGCTGAATAATGGCCTCAGCCAGCTTTGTTTCTGTATACAGATTAGTTGGAGATGCCATCTTATCTTATCCTCAGGCAGCAAAATCATTTGTAGCAGCCCAGCCAGGCTGATACAGATACTGAAAAAGGATTAGCTGTGTCATTCTGGACATTTGAGAGACGACTTATGCATAGAGGTGGCTCAGACAACACAGTGTTCATCTCCGCATAAATATTCAGTCTTCCTGGGTATGAAAAATCAGAACATCAGAGAGAAGGCTGGGTGATTATTATATAATACGGAATTTGCAACAAAATGCTGTAGTCTGGAGAGCTCCTGTCCTAAGGTCCATTTGCACTATGCAATTATAGTGCCAGGATTCAACTTTAATTGCCCTGGCAACTTCCTGTGGAATCCCAGTGCTTGTAGTTTGGTGTGGCACAAAAGGAGCTCTCTGGCTGAGAATTCTAAATGCCCCTCCCAAAACTCTAAATACCAAGATTCGTAGGACTGAACCATGGCAGTTGAAGTGGCTTCATAGTGCTATAATTGCGCTGGATTAATGATCCCCTGTTTTCTCCTCATATTCTATTCCTTTACTTACCTGGTTTTCCATTTCCCTGGTTTTTCTAGCATTCTGTGAGCACTGAGCATGCTTAGTCCTCATTGGAGCTGAGTTTTTTGAGAGGGCTCCCTTCCTTAGGGTTGTTTGTTTGTTTGTTTGTTTTTTGGTACTTCTGCAGACCTTGGGATTGCCCAGAGCTGATGGATACTTCTTCTTTGCGCATGACTATTGTCTTTTTGCCAAAATAAGCGATGGCATTCAGAGAACTGGAGCTATATTAGGAAGGAAGAAGAGGGGAGCAATGGAAAAGGAAGATTTTATACAGAGCCAATAATTTGCACAGAGCTTCATAGGTGCCTTCAAGTCTGCTCTGCTTCATGATGATCCTGTCATATGGTTTTCTTGGCTAGATTAATTCAGAGGAGGTGAGGCCTTCCTTTAAGGCTGAGAGGGTGTGATCTGCCCAGACCAAGTGGTTTTCCATGGCAAGTAGGGATTAAAACCCTGGTCTCCCAGAGTCCTGATCTAACTCTTAAACCACTACACCACACTGGTTTCCATTTCTCATACAATACAAAGCAAAGCAAAAGCAAAATGACCTAAATTGGTTTCATCGGCATGCTTAAATTTTTGTCCAGACCTGATAGCATGAGAGCTTCTTGAAGTGAACATTGTTCTCTGCCAACACAGGGATTTGGGTTTCTGATGTAGCAGAGACAGACCATATCTCAAATGAAGATCCTTTATGACTGCAATGGACAACTGAACTTTTACTGCCTGCATTCCTAATATTCAAAGAGATAGCCCTGTTAGTCTGCTTTAGTATAAAAGGCCTCCTGTAGCACCTTTGTATTCTAGCATAAGCTTTTCTGGACTCATAAAAGTGTATGCTAGAGTAAACCAGATAGGGTGCAACTAGATTCCTTTATGGCATTTTATGGCCTTGCTCCTGTCATTTTTGTGCCTCTGTTTTGGGTTAAGGGGAGCAGAGGGCCTGAATTTTCCATCTGCTTAAATGCTTTGTGTTAAAGATATAGCTCTTTCTCTTGTTTTATATTCATAGTGTATGGTTTGATTATCAGGAAGAAAGGAAGAACATGCACAAATGAAATGGCTCTGTTAGGCTTTGCTTCTCTAGTGCAGCAACGGAGACCCTGTTCCTTTCCAGGTGTTGTTGGATTCCATTTTCCATTGACCCGTGGTGGCATGGCCAATGGTCAGGAGTGATGGGAAGGTCTGGGGAGCAAAGTCCCCCACAACCTGTCTATAGAGGGTGGTGAATAAAAGGTGTAGCTTGCAAAAGTTACTTTTTTGAAATTGATCTTGAGTCCCAGTTTTGAGAGAAAAGAAAGTATAAATTATAGATAAATAAAACTTCCAAGTTCTGCTAAAGGAAAACCTCCAAGCTCTCCAGAATGTCACATATTAAAATCCTCTTCTACCATGGCAGTTTTTCATAGGCCAGCAAATTAACAGCAGTAAAGCAACTTAAGTAGATAGATTTTTCTCTACTTGCATGGCATATTTAAACATGCAGTTCCCCATTTACACTGTGAAGTGGCAATATCATGATAACCTGTATCATGTGACTTCTCTGAAAATACAAAAGGGCCTGGCTACCACAGAGTTGAGAAAGGAGCTTTATCTCCCTCTTCACCTTCCCCCCAGTGGCAACCACTTGGTCCTTCTGATGGCCTGTCCCACCATTTCAGGACTATGGCTCCAAGCCAATCTCTGCTTATTTAATATTTTATGTTCTCTTAATAGGGTTTCAGTGGGATTAACAGTGCTGAAGCGCAGCCCATTCTGTTCTATAGGATGAGCTTTAATTGTGTTTTAACTTGATCTGTCTGCCAACTACTGAGTTGTACCATCCTCTTAGTAAGATAGCATCTTGGAAAGCATTACGGAAGTAATTGCATTCTTTACTTCTCATGAGTGCGTTGGAGGTTTTAAAGACTAGAAATCATTCTGAACTGTAAGGACAGAGGGTCTTTGTTGTTCATAGGGAGACTTTTTCCTGCAATGTCATTTTGTCAGAGAATCCAACCACACAAATACAGTAAAACTCAACGTTTGAAACTGCTATTGTCCAGTTAAGAACACTGGTCCTCTTATACGAGTTTTCCAACTCCCAATTAAGGGCACATCTGTGCAGCTGTCCCAACATATAAGTGAAATGGTTTTCATAATATTTCTTTTGGAAAGAATTCATAGAGTGAATACAAATGTGTGCTTTGCTTCAGGGGCTTTGATTCCTCTCCATAACTAATGCTGATTTTGTTCTTCATTTATTGCTTCAGCACTTCCTGCCAGTTAAATTACAGCCTTGGGTAAGAGAGCCTAGATGAGGACAGATCTCTTCCAGGATGATCAAACTGTTTCTCAGAGAGGACAAAGGGGTGCTTGCATTTCCCACCCCACTTGACAAAGGGCAAAAAGGTAAAACGAAATACAAGGCAAGATGTAATCATTGTATTTATTAAATCTAAATCTTTTCGTGCTTTTCCTCTCCTCAGCTCAAGCCAGCCTACAGAGTGTTGCTCTTCCACACGTTATCTTCACAAGAGCCCTACAAGGTAGGTCAAGCTGAAAGAGAGTAAGTAGTCCAAGGCACTCTATGAGTTTCATGCATCAATGGGGCTCAGAACCAAGATTTCCCAAGTTCCTGCCCATCACTCTACCTATTACAGATCTGGGGCACTATTAAAGCAAGGGTGGGAAAGCTATTGTCTTCCTGATATTGTTGTACCCCTGTTCCCATCAGCCACAACCAGCATGACCCAATGGTTCAAGAAAGGGGGAATTATAGTCTAGCAAATCTGGAAGTATGTAGGTTCCCTACCCCTGCACTGAAGACAGTAGAGTGGGAGGCACTTTCAAATGAGATCTGTTGAGATATATATCTATGTTATATTCATGAGTTCTGTTTAAGTAGGTGGTGAAATCCATCTACAGCTCTTGTTGACTTCAATATGGCTTCCTGAGTGTAAGACCTTCTCAGTAGATTGGGCTCTGTGTTCATAAAAATGGGATGCCCTTTGGATTTACCAGCTTAGAGTATTTTGGGCAACACTACAGAAATACTTTCCTCATACAGCCCTTAAAAACGGATTAAAATAGACTGAGGAAACTACAGAAAAGAACTAAGTAAGCTGAACTCCTCAGAAAAGTCACTCTCAGCACTCAGAAGAGTGGATGGCTTAGTATAAATAGCTAGGATCGGGCTGTTGCCTCTTCATAAAGGCCTATGGATGAGTACACAGTAAAAGAATCAAAATACAAAGGGTTTATTATATCTAAACATCTCCTCAGAGCAATTTTTAATCACATTTTTATCCAGCCATACCTCCAAAAAGTGGAAGGTGGCATATGCAGGCATAATTTCATCTGATCTGATCTATTTATATATTTATCTATTTCAAACAAAAGTAATGAAAACTATCAAAAATCCTATGAGGTAGGTTAGACTAATAGAGAAACACAGGATTGTGTTTCCCACACAGTATTATCCCAACTGAGTAAAGGACTTTTTTACCAATTGAGTAAAGGACAGTCATTCATTTGTATGAAAAAACAAAGTAAAACCATGGATTTAAGGACACTACATTAATATGGAAACTAACCTTGACTCCTAGGATCCTGCAAATTGTGAAAAGCAGATTTTGCCCCTCCCAGTGGTCAGTGATGTGTTTAAGTCTTTTACCCCGAGTCTCAAGTCAAGTCTCAAACCTGTGCAAGGTACTTTCAAGTCAAGTCTCAAGTCAAGTCTCAAATGTGAGAGCTAACTTTAACAGAAAAAAAGAGGTCGTGGTGAGGTGTAAGACAGGGGTCAATGGGCTTATAAAGGTCGGCAGCTTCAGAAGTGGAGAATAGGATCTTTCTTAATCCCTGTTCCCCAAGCTGAACACTTTTGTGTCAATGGTCATAAAAGAATCTGCAGCTTCAGAAGTGGGGATAGGTTCCTTCTTACTCCCCATTACTGAAACTTCAAAAGTTTTAGAAAGAAGAATCCTTCCTCCTCAAACCTGTTGTCTAAAACATTTGCTGTTCCCTTCTGAAAAAGGTCCCTCTACTCTGGGGTGAGTCTTTTCTTCTTCTATTAGGAAAAGTTTTAGAAGGCTCCTCCAATATGCAATGGGGACAGGCTGCCAAGTAGACCTCAACCCTGCCTCAAGCCCCTTGCCTGACACATTTGCTGTTTCCCATCAAGAAATGTACCCACCTTTTGGGGTTGAGACAAATCATCATGTGACCAGTAGGGAAAAAGAGATGGAAGTGTTGTTCAAAGTCATAAAGCTTCTGGATGAACGAGTTATGTTACTGAACCAAGGGCAGCAAGTCAGTCACTAAAAATATACAAGTCACAAGTTGAGTCAAGTCAGTGTGTCATTTATTGCTGAGTTGAATCCAAGTCAAATCACTGAAGTGACTTGAATCCTACCTGAACCTGAGTCAATTGGCTCAAGCCTACATCACTGCCAGCAGTGCTCTGTAGAGTGCAATAGACCCACTGGAACCTAATCAGCACCTACTTTCATTGCCTGAATTCAGTAACGTTTCTTGGGCCCAATCTGAATGGTAGATTTGGAGCCCTTTTGCACTACACAGAGTGATATGATTTCATTTTAACTGCCATGGAATCCTCCATGCAAACGGGGTCTCCATCTCCCCCGCTGACAACAATCACACAGCAGAAGGCAGTACTGTGGATGAGTGATCAGCACTGCCATTGCTGCTGTGTCTCTGTTAAAGTTCTTCCCTGCCCTGTGCTTATTCAAGCAAGAAAGTGCCAAACTGTCTTCCTGATGCCCTGCCTCTGGGAAGCATGTGAGACATCTGCTTTGCCAGGGGCTGGAGCCTTGTGGCCACCTCCCCTGCTGGCCTGGGACCACTTCTGCACTGAATGTCAGGTAAATTAATTTTTAAAATACTTTTAAAATATTTTTTCCCTTTTCATTTTGGATAGGGTTAAGTTCATGAATCCTGAGCTCGCAAATACAGTGGACTCACTGTATTTACCATCTCAGTGGGAACTAGGGCTGTTTCCGCACTACACTGTTATAGTGCCATTATTCCGCTTTAAAAATCCTGTGGCATTCTGGCATTTGTAGTTTACTGAGGCCAAAGAGCTCTCTGGCTGAGAATTCTAAATGCCCCTCCCTAAACTACAAACCCTAAGATTCCACAGGATGTTGAAAGTGGAATAATAGCACTATAACAGTCTAGTGCAGAAATGGCCCTAGATCTGGAGCAAACCAAAACGTAAAGGATTACTGGAAGAATGGAATGCTAGAAACTAACTTTTATATGGATACAAGCAATATATCTCATCAATCTCTCATGTAGTCTGGTTTACATACTAGAAAACAGTACTTGCAATAGTTTTGGTGGCAGAATAATCTTGGTTGCACTTAGCCCATTCATCTTGCTAGAGGATCTCTGCTTAAATGAAGATGTCCTGCAAACCACGACAGGCAATAATTTTCCTGTCCAGATTAATTCCACTGATGAATTATTTTTTCCCATTATGCCTCATATATAATATCGGCCTGTCATTTGCTTCTGAGCACATCACATGGTGCTGGATTTATTTGTGCAGCTTCTTGGACTAACAAAGACCTTAACATTTCTAGCAAAATAGCATAAAATGGCTGCTCTTTCAATGATCTCAAACAAACATTGCATCATGATTACCTATATATATATATATATATCTAGAAGCTTTGGAGAAATGCCCAAGTACTCCACCTCACACTGCACCACATACTGCCTAAGAAATAGTCCTTCCCTCTCTATCCCACACTAGCTTTAGGTCTGGGAGCTGTCAGCAGTGTGACCTGTTCATTGGTCTCTTAATGGTGCTGGCATTGATCATGTTTTGTACTAGAGGAAATGGAAGAAGCAAAGCTTTTGGAAGTAATTTACCAGGCTGGAATAATGTTACTGGTTCTTTCTAGGTTGATTTTAAGGGCTTTGAAAGCCTTTTAAATGGCATTCTTAGTGGATTTTCCCTACTTTATTATGTTTTATCAATCTGATTTTTTTAAAAAGTAATGAAGTATCAAAAAATATTGAGCAACATAACAATAATGTAAACAACACCTTGTAAAAACTGTAATGAGCAACAATTACTGTAATTGCCTTTTTCTTCTTCCTTTAAACACTGTTATAGGTGAAAGGAGAGCATTACTTTTGAAAACTTCCCAAACTCTGTAAAGAACAAAGAAATAGCTTCAGATGAAATGGTTTGATATTGCTTCTCATTTATTCACTACTGACGCCATGTACACAGTACAAGGGACTTCAGGATATAACTCCAACAAAGGAAGTTACCCCATGGTTGGCTAATAAAATTCTTACAAATACCAGATGTTAGCCACTGATTGCTTCTAATATACTGAGATTATTGTATTGGGGGGAGAACTGCATCTGAGGTTTGACTGGAGTGGAGTCACTTCTGCAAGAGATTTTTAGAAGCAGGGAACAAATTACTCAGTGGGGTTCACAAGAGGCACATCAAGACCAGCAGAATTTAGTCTCATCTGCTACCATAATCTTAAGAATGGCCAAGTCCACACTACCTCTTGTAATCAGTCATGATGTAGTGCTCTACTTGCACGAAATACATACAATAACTGGAAGCAATAGTAAAAGGAGAAAGAAGAAGCCATCTCACTTGCATTGAAAAGCCGGACCTCATTTAAATATGTAAATTAATTACCTGAATCAATGCATGTTTACTCAGATGTCTCACTGTGTTCAGTTGATTTCACTCCAAAATTAGTGCAGAGGATTTCAACCTATCAGCACAATCGTATAACATATAAAAGCAGAAGTAGGTCTCACTGATTTCAGTGAACTTTATTTTCATTTACACAGGCACAGTCATTTTGCCTAGATAACTTTTGAAACCATAATCAAAGTTATACAAATCTTCAGTCTGAAAGCTGCAATCCTTAACTGAGGAATAAATCTCACTGAAATCAAACAATAGGATCTATATCCAAGTAAACAGACACCATTAGTTGCAAATATGCAATTATACTATGCGTTTATGAGACCTGTGAACCAATACACTGATTCATCTACAGGTTCCTCCAAGATGTATTGACACCTATTATAGTCCATCACATACTGTTACCTATCATCATTTGCAATCATCTGTACATTGGAATCTACTGAGTAAAACTGTTCTATTTTGTATGTATAACAGAGGCAGGCAACATGTAGCCATCTAGATGTTGTAGGACTGCAACTCCCAACAGCCTTAGACAACATAGCCACTTATGAAGAATGATGAGAACTGTAGTCCAACAATATCCAAAGGGTCCCACATTGCCCAACTCTGCCTTTGTCATAAAATCAGTCGTGTAGGGACCGGGAGGGGCGGAGGTATGCTTTGCCCTGGGCGGCAATGTTTTTGGAGCATCCCAGCTTATAGCCACTCCCTCACATGCCGTGGCCATACCCCACACACCAAGATCATGCTCCCACACATTGAGGTCACGCCCCCACACACTGTAGCCCCCCTGCCCTTCCACATACTCCAAGCTCTCCCACTGCATAAAATCTGAAGGAATCTCCATAATGGACCAAACTTTTTAATCACTTACTGGTTTCATTCAAACTATATGGTTAAGTTTTAAACTAGGAGCAAAAACAAAAACTGGAAAGCATGTATCTGAATCAGCAAAGGAGAAGGAGAATAAACTCCACACGCTTGTAGATGGAATGCATTTTATTCTTTAAAAAGCCCTTAAAATTCATTCCATCTACAAGCACGTGGAGTTTATCCTCCCTCTCCTTAGCTTTAAGCTAGACCTGCAATGGAGATGCCATTTTCATTTCTCTTAACAGGAACGATGTATGTGCTGATCTAATTCAAGAAGTAGCACTGGGAAAGGGAGGAATGTTCTACCCCACACTATTTTCCCAGTTGAAACTCCCCTTCTCAAGCTGCTATTTATGCTGCTGGGGATGGTGAAAAGGGGGTAGACATGCATCTGTTTTTCATACAACCTATGAGAACCATTCATTCAGCATCATCCCCCTTGTCAAATCCAAGATACTCCACAGCATCTTTGAAATAAAAGAAAAGAAAAAAAAACATCAAAAGATCCAGTCACTGAACTCATACACGGTGAGTGGTTGAGCCCTCAGGTTACACTGAAGCAGGTTAAAAGATTGGCCTGCCACTGGAGTAGCAGTATGGACTGTGAGCAGATTCAGAATCTAGCTAGTTAACACTGATACATTTCATTAAGCAAAATATGAGGATGAGGAGACATAATACACAAAGCAGATTCACAGTTTTTCATGAAATTATATGTGGAGATAATTAGATAAAAAAAATATAAAACAGATTTACAGTGAACCACATATAGCACCATGAAAATTTGGAGGAACAGCTTGCTGAATATTCTTTTGTATCTGCCCACAATGGATGTTTCATCATGCATATTTTTGTGGTTATATTTTCTCGCCTTACTGTCTTGTTATTGATGGCAAGAACATTTTTAGAAAATCTTTTAATAATTCATATATTGGGATAATGGCTGCTTTTTCTGCCAAATGGCAAGTTTAGGCTAAATGAAAACTGTGAAATTCTAAAGGATGATGAAGCAAGTAAAATCTTGGGCAACAGCTCAGCCCCCAGGCCCCTAAGACTAAGTCCCATTCAGCTCAATATTATAGGATGGCACTGTTTCCTATTGTCTCCACTATTAGGAAACTAATCTTCAGAAATGTCATGACCTTGCATATTGTGAATAACACACAGCAGCTCATTTCCCCACCCCTTAACTAATTTTTTTCCATATCATAATTGTAGCAAAGTAATTGTGATGTAATATTGTTTAGTTCTATTACATCATAAAACAAAGTGGTCCAGTCCAAAGAAAATATGTACATATGCCCATTTTCCATCAAATGGGACATTTTCTTCTATTTCCCTCCATACTGTATTAAATTGGGGCATGGGGGTAACAAAGGACATTTAGTGAGAATGTGCAACCATTTTTCAGAGTGTGAGTTCAGCAACTTTCTGCTGATTTTTCTGCTTTGCTGTTCCTTCAGTATGTGCTGCCAATCACAATTCCTATTATGCTACTGTAGTGAAACTGCATGAAGAAAAGACCTCCAATTTGCTTCAGAGCTTCCCACAGCACTAACATTCATGGTATGCCCTTTCTGAGGAGATTTATTGTGATATTGCAGGACTCAATCTTTATTTGCATGAAATGCCAATCACTGTAAAACACAGGCACTTTCTTCTGGCAATGTAAATTTGGGGCTGGGGTGGAAGGGGTAACTAGCATGTGGCAGTTCACACAGTTTCTAGCTATATTCATCTTAATGGGCACAATAGAGAAATGCCAGCAGAACCTGGGAAACTGGGGGCTGGGAGGCAGAGAAATGTTAATCCTTTGATTGCAGATTTCAGGAAAATTGTGCCAGCCTTCTCTTGAGAAAAGTATGGTATTCTTTCCTTCCATTAATAAAACTCTTGGCCATTTTCCAGCAGATTAGGAAAAATCTGTGTTTAGGATGGTGATCTGATCAATAGTGGACAAAAATATGGAATAGCACAGTGACACCATTTGATCTGAATCAGGAGTCTGAAACTGTGGTCTTTCAGACATTGTTTGACTCCAGTTCCCATCAGGCTCATTTATCAAGGGATGATGGGAACTGTCGTTCAATGTCTTAAGGGCTTCAGCGTCCTGATTTAAACAGTCTCATCAACATGGGAGCATGCAGACACACAGGCACCCACACACAAGTGTGTCTGATGAAATCCAAAAGGAAAATGAGTTACAGCACTCAAAGTAATATCTATCAGAAATAGAGATCTAGTGACTCACCAAGAAGTGGGCTAAACAGGGAAAAGGTGCATACTCCTCTGTGACACCACTCACTGTCAGAATCTGATATGAATGTGAGACAGAACATACTGTTCTGATGGACCAACATGCCGGCTTTTTATTTGCTTTAGAGAGCACCTAATGTAAGAGGGCCATTTTAGACCTGCAAAGAAAAAACTGTTCTGAACTGTGGCATCTAGCAATAAGTAGAAGGACAAGGCTTCTAGCAAATGGAAAGGAATATGCCGACTTCCAGTGACGAAGTAGGAGTACTTGAGCAGGTTCTTATGGACTCTACACCTAGTGCATTGTCCAAAAATAATGCCCAACTTTGTTAATAAAATGTCTATACCCCTTTCCTTTATTCCTGCTTTACATGCACTTGCACTGGGTTTCAGCAGGTGATGTTTGAGAGATTAAGTGAACAGAAACCCACAGGAGGGACAGATTCTAAGGGATGCTTTAAACTAAGGGAAAAGAGAGGTGGCACCACAGGGGATTCCAAGTATGAAGGCCAGCAACTGAGAGAGCTGTTTTAAGGGAGAGGGGGTTTGTAGAAGCAAGTGTCATAGGCAAGGTTATATGAGATTCTGACAGGCCCTTACTTCTTCCTCCCAGACTAAGGTGGCAATTCCCAAGCTGATAAGGCGCCCTCTCTTTGCCACACAGCTCTGCCTTCCCCCTTATAACACTACCTTTGTGTAAAAGGGTGAGGGTTTTCCAAGTTTATTTAGAACCACTTGATAGTTTTATGGCAGCGTGTTTTCTGTGTTACTTTCTATGCAGTATACAACTCAGCTGAGTCAGTAGTTATAAAAAGAAACTATATCATTTATTAAGATAACAATCAGAAAAAAGCAGCACTTCAGATTTCAAATGCAGTTCAAGGTTGATATATTTCCTCAGTGTACCTTTTAGCTAGTTCACTTATATCTTTAGACTCTTGTATAAAGCACAAGTATCAAATAACAGTCTTCTGAGTACTCTCCCACCAAAGGATCAACCCACAATCTAGGTCACACTTTCTGACCAGATTCTACTAAGGTTCAATTACTTTTCTGCCTCTCATTGGCCATTTCCACACTAGACTGTTATAGTGCTATTATTCCATTTTCAACATCCTATGGAATCCTGGGTCTGCAGTTTAGCAAGGGGCCTTTAGTATGGAAATGGCCATTGTGTTTCCACTGAGAATTAAATGTCCCCAAATTGGAGAAATTAGAAAGGTTATTGACAAAAGGACTAAAGGATGTTATCTGTTATGATCTGAAAGAAAGTGTATACAAAATGATTTTTAGATGGCATCTAACACTAACAAAAATATCTACAATTTACAAAAATCCTGACAACACATGTTGGAAATGCAGAGAACATGAAGGAACTCTTTCACATGTGGTGATCTTACACCTATGCAAAATATTTTTGGAGTAAATGTCAAAAACGATTACAAGAAGTCTTAAAAATTAGAATTCAACTAATTCCTGAATTAGTGCTACTAGGAATGTCTAATGAAGAAACAAAATCTTGCAGTTATAAAATGTTACATTACATGATCATTGCTGCAAGAACTATCTATGCCCAAAAACGGAAGAGTCTGGATATACCTACTAAAGAATTGTGGATTTCTAAAGTATTAGAAATCACAGAAATGGATAAACTTTAAGTGATGCTGAAAGGGAAAACGATGGAGCAATTTCAAGAAAACTAGCAACCTTTCTTAAACTTTTTGAAGATAAAAGAAGAAAATGCTGCATTGGGAAGCTCCTTGATTTAAAGTTAAAATGACTGTAAATGTGTTAAAAGAAGAAATTATAAATATTATTGATTGATTTATATAAGCTATATTGTAAATTATATTTATAAGATCATAACTGGGGTAACAAGGAGAAGGAAGGAAATGGAAACAATATGAATATACACACACACATACACACCACAAACTTCAGGAATAAGTACCAAGGCCAAGACTAGAGGAAGTCAAGGCAAGTTATAAATTTGATAAGATATTAGAAATAGGAGAGTTTAAAAGAAGAATTAATAAAGTGGAGAATAATAGATTGTAGTAGTTCAAGGTAAGGTAAGTTCAGTTTAAAATAAGAATGATTGAATGACAGCAATACTAATTGGAGTGTGTGAAGGGGGCATGGGAGGGAGCAGGGCTATGGCACAGGTGCGTGGCTACAGGCTGGGATGCCCCAAAAACATTGCCGCCCGGGGCGAATCGCCCCACCCACCCCCACGTCCCTACACGACTGCCTGTATATACACTGATGCCTTATATCGTCCTCCCCTAGCTTAGTATCGTATTTTATCAAGAGTTTTTACTGGGTCATATTTTACTATATTTTTCTTTATCTAAAGATACAACACTGGTGTTTGTCTTGCTGCTGTGGACTTTGTTTCATTTCTGTGTACATAATCTATTCTGTTACCATCTATACTTATGCTGATTCTTTAAATACCTGTTTTTAAGGGTGAGAAGATTCACATGACTCATAAGATGAGAGATGAATGATTTTTCTGGTAGATATTCAGACAGACAAAAGGAGAAGTAAGAAGGCTCAAAAGGGGGGAAATGGTTGTAGTAGTCAAAATAGGACCTAACCAGAGCATGAAACAGAACTTTCAAGATGGTGTAGTTTTGAATGATGGCAACCAGCACTACATTTAGATATCCTCAGCTAACATTGATTAAATAGGCTAGAATAAAGAGCAACACCTGACTTACAGAAAACATAACTAAAACTCTCCCAGAATTGTCCTGGTCTAAGTTGCAACCCCCAACAACTGCACAAGCTTCAGCTCCAGGCTGAAAGCATTTCCTCAAAACTCCCCTAAAAGGTTAGCAGGGCCTATTAGTACTAAGTTTGCCTGAGTTTGCCTCTTAAAGAGGCAGTACAGCAGCTCTGCCATATCTGCAGGGAATATGATCCCAGACTTAACACAGTTGGCAAAAAACACAGATAATGGGGGGAGGGAGCAGTGCTGGGTTTTGCTTCCTTCCTTCTGCCGAGAAAGGAGCATCCACCTCTTCCTTGGCAGACAGGAAAACAGGGGAGGAACTGTGTTGGGTTCAGAGAAAGGAGCATCCATCTCTTCCTCAGAGGAAAGGATCATGGAGAGGGGTGCTAGGCTGGGCTTTGTGTGCCTTGCTCCACCCAGGAAAGAGCATCCATCTTTTCTCAATCAAGAGAGGAACAGAAAGCCCAGCTGTGCCTTGCCATTGCTCCTCTCTCAGCCAGCTGCACAGAGCATGGGCTCTGACCAGGGGTGGCAGCCATGGCCCTGGAGTAGATCATGGGTAAGTTAAGTTGTGGGTCCCAGTCACACAGTTATAGGGGACAGTTATTGCACACAACTGGAGTGTGGTGGGGGTATGGATTTTTGTTGCACAGTGTCTGACAGCTCTAGTTTGTACTTCTAGGCACAAGAAGTAAAAGTTTTGCCTTCCACTGCTAGTGAAATTGCAAGGAAACAGTAACAGTAGATGGAAGGAAGAAAGTGTGTCTTTCTGATAGGGATAGCAATTTTTTAAAAATTAAAACACATTTTTGCAAATGTCTGATATTTCTCTTTGTCTCATTTTTCTAGAAAAAAAGTCACTTTTTGGAATTTTCCTTGAATATTGTCCACCTTTTTTTATGGCAATTAAGGTTCCCCTTCCCACAGAATGTGGATGATGGAACATGATGAGCTGGCTGCTAATACAATTTTCAGCAGCAGGAGGAAATTTTGAAGAAAAGAAGAAAGAAACTCTGCAACTGCTAATGGTTGGTCTCAAGTTTCCAGAACTCAGGGCTTACCTAGTCCCTCTTCTCCAAGCCACAAGATGAGGGAGGGAATCTCAGGATGAGAGCATTGCCTTGAAAATATTTTTTTTTCCTGTGTCCTACTGGCCCCCATTCCTGTGGTTTGTTTTAAAGAAGCTCTATAGATCCTCCAGCAGTTTCTTCGCCTCCTTTGTCTCATTTGTAAGACTTTGTGATTCGTTTCTTATTCAAATAGCATGCTCTCCGCAACAATGCTTAATGTGTAATGATGATGCTTAATCACATCACCAAATCCCAGCCCCTGAGTCAAAGAGGTTATCCCTGGTTCTCAGGTTTGAGTTATGTATGAAATCTCAGGACCAGAGATAATCCAGAGTTGGGAACTCTACCCAGGAAACTACTGGAAAATCCCTCATCCTGATCTTTCCTTCTACAAACAATGTGTAAGAATTTCAAGAGGTCATTTGTACCCAGCTCCAGAACTTCTTCTTGTTCCCTAGGAGGGCAAATCCCTCTCTTACCTTGTTGTTTGGAATATAAGATTTTCTTCCAGTGAAAGTCACAAATTAGTGATAAAACCCACTACTGATTCTACAGGGAAGAGTTCTTACAATTCCTTCCTGTTTTTCCTTTTGAAATGTGTTTTATTTTTCCTGAGCAGAAGTGTATGCAAAAAATAGTAAATGAAAAATACATACAGGCATGCCATTCATCTTAATACCCTTGGGGCGACCTATTCTGCTGCTTAACATAAAAAGATCACGTGCATGATTGAAATAGGGCAGAATTACTGCAATACATCCCACGAGAGCCTCTGGTTTGCATCTCAACCAATCTTTTGGTTATAAAATTATGTCAGCAAGATTTTTTTTTTTAAAAAAATGACATTCTAATACAGCATACATCCTTTTCTGTCCTATTTTACCTCTTACATCTAGCCTACCTGTAAGCACTATTTGATGTGCAAATGAGAAATATGTGTCATTTCTGTAATCACAAATGCAAGGTTTCTGATTTGAGACATTTGTAACTTGTGATTTTTTAAAATGTAGATAGTTACCTGCCTTGACCTTTCATGAAGAAGAACTGAGTATAAATTGAAATAATAATATAAAAAATATAAATGATTATAAATGATTATTTACCTAATAATTATGAAAATGGTTAATTTTTACTTTTTAATTAAATTTATACTCTGTGTTTCTTCCAACATGGACGCCCATTCTCTCAGTCACACCCTCTCAGCCTCAGAGGAAGGCAATGGTAAACCCCCTCTGAACAAATGTTGCCAAGATAACCATGTGACAGGACATCAAAATCCAAGGGACATAGCTACCTCTTTCCTTTGTAAATCTCCAGTATTATAAGGCACATGATACAGTGAAAATCACTGATGGTGGAAATTACTTGGTGACAAGCATGCCTGCCAGCTCTCCTCATTTACGGGCATATGAACTGGTTTTCTGGTTCTCCTCTACACATTACCTGCACCAGCCCCATGACTCCTCTCATTGTGATCATCTGCATCAATACACTAGTTTACTGTCCATCTGTTGTCCATGGGGGCTGAATGGAAAAACAATGTATTTGAGATAACTTCAGGACACAGGCATTTTCCACTAGATCTCAAAAACTATGTTCACATGTTAGAGATTGTCTGTTATTTGCAGTTATTAAATGATGAACAAGAAGGTGTGAACCAGAGAGGCTGAGCATTTTCTGAGAACCCATTCCCACTGCCTCCTTTTGTCAAAAGCCAAGAATAATGGAAGCACAGAAGGACATGGTGATCTGTTAATAATACCAGCATCTGAAAATGTGCAGAAGCTTGACATTAAAAGCTGCTTCTCTTCTAATGGTAAAAGGCAGTGACATATAATGCAGCTCTTAGAGAAGCTTTGGCCCTTTCCTCACGGGGGGGGGCGAAACGGGACTGCGCACTCAGGGGCAGAGCTTACCTGCGAGCGGGTTGCTCCGTCCCTGTGGAGAGCGCAGATCCGCCATTCTAAACGCCGCCGAATTTCGGCGGTGCTCGGCGGCGTTCAGCAGTGCTCGGTGGCACCCAAAATGGCGGCCGGTGGCTTCCGGCGGCACTCCACCAATCAGGACAGCGCACCAGCCGGAAGCCCGCCCCCGGGCAGATCTGCAGGGACGCGCTACCGCGTCTCTGCAGTTCTTCACTGGGGGCTGCCACGGGGCAGCGCGGGTGAGTTTTGTGAAAACCACTTGCGAAGGTGGTTTTTATAAAACTCGCAGCGCCACCCCCGCGGCTGCGCTAGAGCAGTTTGAGATCTAGAGCCTCACTTTTTTTAACTGCTAGCACACCCCGCGGTGAAGAAGACCTCCAAGAGAGGTCGCCCTAGAGTGGGCAATATGCCCGTGTGGAAATGGCCTTTTACTTTTATTTCTAGGAAGTAGTACTTGAATCAGAAGCATACATGTTCCTTTCTTTAGGGGTGCTGCATAATGGCAGATCGTAGCACAATTCTGATCTGAAAGAATCATTTTTGGGCTCCTTAGGATCCCGCTGAATTCTCCACCCTTCTGCACCAAGAAACATGGAACTGTGAATTCATTGTGCTTACAACCTCATAAACCATGAGCACTGTTGTGACTGGGAGCATGGATAGACCCAGATTTATACAAGAATAACATTCTGGCTGACAGAATTCAGCTTCTTGAGAATCTCAGTTTACATTGTTGTTTTTTAAGAGAGCAAAGCTGGAATAACTCCACTGAATTTACTTGAACTTACTTCTGAGTAAACAGATATAAGATTGCACTGCTATTTTTAAACCCCCATATTTGCAAGAGGCTATTTGAATATGGCATGTTTTCTGAAAGTCAGAGGCTAAAGGTTTCCATTGGTTGGGTCGAATAGTGAACCAGTAACTAAATAGACTGCTTTATGAACAGTGTTGAATAGATTTATCCAAATAAAAAAAAATGAAAATATACCTGAACATAAAAAGTTCAGCCTTTCAAAAAAAATACCGTGGAGTTTTATTTTTCAGTATAGATTACAAACTTTACATTTAAGAGCCAGTGTGCATGATCAACTTATATAAAGTTTATATTTAACTGTACCACTTGAGACTGTAGATGTGAGATAAGTCAGTTCACATGTTTAGAAGCTTCCACAAATACCGTAAAATAATTCAGCCTACCATTCTCTCTCTCCCTCTCTCTCTCTCATTCTCTCTCTCTCCCTCTCTCCCTCTCCCTCTCTCTCTCTCTGATGCACTGTGTTTTTAAGTGTGTACTGTTTCTGCTTGGTTGGTTTGATTTGGTTCGTGGAGAGAGTATTCAAGCAGGTAATGCTTTACCTACACAGGAGGTATTTTCATTTCCATTTTAAAGGTGTAAACTTTCCTTCTTTAAAGTGTGTGTATGCAGTTACTTACTCTCTCTCTCTCTCTCTCTCTCTCTCTCTCTACACACACACACACACACACACACACACACACACACACACAGAGTTAATGTGGGCACAAAAAGTTGGGGTTATTTTAAATGTCATCATCTAAGACAATTCGATCTCTCACAGAATGCAGTAAAGGTTGCTGGATAAATATTTAAGCACACAGAATTCTTTAAAGAGGCCACGAATAGCTATTGGCAGAGTCAAATCCCTATGAAGCTCATAAAGATGATAAAGGCAAGGGATGTGAAAAAGAATTAAATTGCGCAGGAGAAAGAACAAACCCTACAGCATTTACATTGCTATCCATTTATTTTATGGTAGTTTCTTGACCTGTAAGATTTCAAATCCTTTAATGTTTTAATTCAGAAAAACAAGATGGCATGATCACATATTTCCAACCCTGTTTATCGGAGCAGTCTCTTTTCCTATATTTATCCCTTTGGAGGCAAAAAGAAAGGTACATTTTGCTACTCTGCCCCCCCAACCCCACCTTGAGGAGGGAAGTACATTATTTCAAGCAAACTGATTTATTTCTGATTATTTAGCTGAAGGTTACTTGTAGAATATGGATCTTCAAACAGCAAAGTTCAAATTTTCTTACTGCTTTTAATGTGAGCTTCTGCCCCCAATGTCTTGTAAAGGGGAAAGCTCAAGACATCCCTTCATCATTCTCAGCCCTTGGCAATTCAGGTAACAACACAATCATCTTAGTTTGCAAATCTGCCACAACAGGCTTGCAAATAGCTGTGCTAGGCGGATGGGATCCTGCGGTGAGAGATTTGTTGCCAGGCAACCAGATAGGGAAGCCTTAGGAGAAGCTGATTTGTTTCCTTTAGACCAGAGGTCACCAAGCTATGGCTACATTTCTATACACACTGACCTGGCAAGTAGGTTCTCCTAACCTCAGCACCACCTGTTCTATGATCTGAATGTAGCAGACCTTGTGTGGAGAGTGTGTGACCCTCCAGATGTTACTGGACTACAACTCCCATCAGCCAGCAAGCCAATGGTGAATGATGATGGAAGCTCCAGTCCAACAGTACGTAGAAGGCTATACAGTCTTTATCCCAGAAATATACAATAAAACATTCAGTTTTCACAAGACAAAAATCTACACTGTACACCTCCTCCCTTAATGTCACTAGTTTGGATTATATACTTAGCACTTCTAAAAAAAATGATTTTAAGAACTATTCTAGGCTGACAGATGACCTTTGAAATAAGACACTTCATTAGAGTGTAATTTTCCCCACTGGCGATGAGTAGGATCACAATATACTTGGTGTGTTTTTTTTAAAATCTAAAATCCTGAGATGTAGCGGGGATGTCAAATGGAGGCATTGCCACCAAATGATTATTCTGTCCTCTCCTCCAGGCAGCAAGTGTTCTGGGAATCAGGCGGTTGGAATGCAATAGCTGTCAGGTAGCTAAGCCAGTCCAAAGCCATTTCCACACTAGCCTGTTATAGCGCTATGATTCCACTTGCAACATCCTATGGAAAGCTGGGGCTTGCAGTTTTGGGAGGGGCTCGCTGGCCCCTCCCGAAATTGCAAACCCCAGGATTCCATAGGATGTTGAAAGTGGAATCATAGCGCTATAACAGGCTAGTGCAGAAATAGACCAAGTTAGTCACAGGTTATCCAGCAGGATGAAGGGAGAAGCAAGAAAGTGGTCATGAGCCTATCCAGAAGTCATGCAGTAGTCCAAATAAACAAAGCCCAAGGAGTAAGAGTCCAAGGTCCAGAGAACACAAAAGGCCAGAGAGCATTGCCAGTTACCAAGATAGATAGTTGTAACCAACAAAGCTGCCAGTGAACTGCTGGAATATTTATAGCCGGGTGTCTCAAGGCACCAGGTGCATCATCAGTCAGCATCTCTTACTTAAGAGTTTCTGGGAGCAATGTAACTTTTCCTTATCCCTCCTACTCTGAGTAAATGGTTGCACCACATCTTCAAACTCCTTTGATCAACCCGAATATCATAAAAGTGTGTCAACCTTCAAGTTCTCTAGAGCTAGATTGGGGTGGACAATTTGTGACTCTACAACTGATATCATAGTGTAGCTCAAATCATCCATAGCCAACAAGTGAAAGATGATATATGTTGTAGTTCAACCCAAGAGCAAGGTAGGACAAAAAAAAAAGTGTTCCCCAAATGTAGATTATTGTTTTGTAACAGACCGGCATATCTACCTTTCGCCTTTGTGTGTGTCACAGTCTGGAAAATCTGTATAATGTTCTATTTCAGTGAACTAAAATACTGTAAGCTTTTGAATGTGCATTATCTTCACCAAGAATGAAGAATAAAATATAGGAGGGAAAAATTAAACCTATTGTATATTCAGACTGAAGGCCATTAGATGGATTTGCTTATTTATTGACCAAGAAAAAATGTCCTCTGCTTGAGGAGTCTTAAGATTTTATATTTGGGGGTAGAGAAGGGGAATTTGAAAAAAAAAGTGAATTCTGTATATTGCAAAGAAAGAGGTTGATGGATTTGCATTTTGTCTTGTCTGTGAAATAAGATAATGTCTTAAAGATTGCTTTGTTTTGAATTAAAGAACACAGTCCCCAAACAATTAGGCCTCATCCAGATGGATCAGCCCTACTGGTCATTAGAATGAGGCAGCTAGCACAAGCAGTAGATTTTGGTTGTTGTGAATTGCAGCAACATGTCAGTATTTTTTACTGTCAGAAACTGGGAGAGGTGTTCAGTGGAATTTCTGTCTCATACTTCAAAATAATAGCACTTAGATATGCACCTTGATTGGGGAGAGGCACCCTTTTTTCTTCTATACTGGGCAGCAAAAAGTCTTGGATTAGGCCTGCTTCAAAGGAAACTTGGGACTACTAAGAATTTTACTGAGGATTTTTCTGATTTAACATCAGCAGTGGTCAGAAATCTTGTTCACATTCCTTGCAATGCATAACCAGAATTGTTCTAGCATATGCCCAGTTCATACGGAGTGGGAGATGGATGGTGAGATTGAAGAGATCTGGTCAGTTCTCTACATGAATTGTGTGTACGCCTCAGTGAGAAAATTCTATAATATACAAGTTTCATTGGCAGGAACATTGGTATGAGCTGTACAGCAACCCCAATCTTCCCTGCAGTCTCATAAAAGATAGCTCAGAGCACTATGGAAGACATACACCTTAGCAAATCACTGACAGTGCTAGCCTAGAAGGCACCTTTGTATGATTCCATTTATACCCCATCTTTTGGGCCAAAAGCAGCAGTAATCATACATCATGCAGCAAACCAAAACCAATTTTTATTTGAACAGAATAACAGAATAAGAACCCGAGCAGCAGAACATAATGCAAAAGGAATCACTCATGTGCTGATCATCTTCTGTGAGTCATTCAGTGACTGCAGCCATCAAGGGCTCATTCAGACATGTCTGTTCATTCTTTCACATCTTTATCATCATATGATGACTAACATACAGGAGGAATATCCATCACACACATAATGCCATAGCTGGAACTTCTATATCCCTGGATACAGGATAGATATCAGTGCTTTTCCATGAAGACCGTTCACTCCCTTGAATGTGGCTTTCTTGTTGCTATTGTCTGCCTTCAAGTCATTTCCAACTTATGGCAACCCTAAGGTGAACCAAACATGGGGTCTTCTGGGGCTGAGAGTGTGTGACACACCCAAGGTCACCCAGTGAGTTTCCATGGACAAGCAGAGAATTGAACCCTGGTTTCCACTATACCACACTGACTCTCATTGCTTTACTAAATATAAACCAAATATATCTTGAACTCTGCTGATTTATATTTATAGATACAATCATTCCTCCACATTCGCTAGGGTTAGGGACACAGGAACCCCATGAAGTGGGAAAAAAATGTGAATAACTCTAGGTCCTCCCAAACCATATTTAGTATGATCACCATATTCAACTATTTTTGAGGCATCAGGCAGAAGTGGGTGGCTGGTGGAGCTTACTGCCACCTCCACTGCTGCCCCATATCATTTTTAAGAGGGCCTCACAAGCTTTGTTTGCAGTTTCTTGGTCTCACGAGGCTTGTAGTCCCTATTAAAAACGGCATAGGGAGGCAGCAGAAGTGACAGCAAATAATCCGTAAATAATCAAATCCACAAAAGTGAAACCTGCAAATGTGGAGGGCTGACTGTATATAAATTTCTTCCCAACTCTCTGTAAAAATATAGAATTTAAATAAAAATGAACTTACATAAATAAAGATTACAACAGGCTACAGCAAGAGAGAGAAAGCATGGCTGTTCCATCAGGTCTTCTGAAATTCCAGCTCCATCTTGTTCTTCTTCTCTCTGAACTATCCCCAGTTAGTCAGTATAAGAGCTGTGATTTAACTGTAATAATGGATTCCTGTTTCCTTATTTCTCCTTTGCTCCTTAACCCACTTTCTTTTGTTTTGCCATGTTTTAAGTTGTAAGCCTTAAGGGCAGGGGGTACTTTATTGGACTGCATTAAGCAAGTTATTTTGGGAGCCTCTTCTGACTAAGAGTGGGCTGGGGTGGGGGCAATAAATAAATAAATATATGATCACTAATAAAGAAACCAAGTGACGAATATGGTTGTGTGAATCAGCCCTAAGTGAATAGTATTCAGCTGGTGTCCATGGAAATATGGACCAGCCCTTAAAGTCCTTTTACTGTAACGCGTGACTAATTTTCCTGCTGCATTCTACAGAATCATACGCATCTAAATTATTTTTCACTATTTCTAAATAAATACTTAATGAAACAATGCCAAGCACAACAGCCAGAAAATGGGGCTGTGGCAGAGCAATACCATTTGTTTCAAGTTAATTTCATCTCCAGTTTTTTCCACAGTAGCAGAATGGCATGGCAGGGGGGTTAACCCTATTATAAAAGAAATGGAATATTTATGTTTTTTAACTCTTATGTATACTTCCCATACATTACTTTGCCAATATTAGCTCTGCTATGACAGCAAACCTGAGCACATTATAGAGTCTCTGTTAACCAAGTTAACACATGTTGGAGCTGGTGACTCCCACGTCTCCAGAATACATTTTGGTTGGATTGTTGAACCAGGCAGAGCTCCCCCAATAATGATTGGGGAAGTATTTGTAAAATGTTTTTCTATTGTAGCTTAATGGGCAGAAAGCTTTTCTTAAAAAAAAGCAACAGCAGAACAGCATAGCTGTAGTTTTCTAAGAACACAGATAAATGTATTCCATGAATTCTTAATTTCAGTAAGGTAACTAGAAAGAGACAAGAGAATCACCTGCCTTTGAGAGCACATGGACAGGAGTGCAGACTGCAGAAGAAACAAAGACAATGAAAATAATTTAAACATTCAGCAGTGCCCAATGCTCTTTTGCTGAAAGGTTTAGCAAGGGTAGGTCAGGGAGAGCGGCACCATCTGCAGCTTCTTTTTATCCAATCCATTCAGCTTAATAGGGTAAAACATGTTGAGCCACTAAAAAGAGGCACAATTTACACTGGAGTCCATCCTAGAATCATAGGGCTGGAAGGGACTGCAATGGCCATCCAGGCTAATCCCCTGCCATGCAACAATACTGAGCTAAAGCACTCCCAAAAGATGGTTGTCCAAATTCTGTTTAAATGCCGCTAAAGAAAGAGAATTCACTGTGCTCTAAGGCAGTGTGTCCCACTGTTGAACAGTTCTTGCAGTCAATAAGTTCTTCCTAATGTTTAGGTGGAATTTTTTCTCTTGTAATTTGAACCTTCTAGAGTAGCAGAACACAAGCTTGCTCCATCCTCTACAAGATATTTCTTCAAGTAGTTCAATACAGGTATCATGCCACCTTTAAGTCTTCTCTTCCCAGTTCCCTAAGCCATTCCTCACAGGGCTTGGATTCCAGACTTTTGGCTGCTCTCCTGTGGATATGTTTCTGCTTGGCCAGATCCTTCTTGAACTGTGGCTCCCAGAACTGAACACAGTATTCGAGCAGAACAAAGTGGTACTACTGCCTCCCTTGATCTGGATATCATGACTCATTTTTAGTTTGTGCTCTACTAAGACCCTTTGATTGTTTTCACATGTACTATTACAAAGCCAGGTGTCACCCATCCTATATTTGTGCATTTCATTTTTCCTGCCCACATTTGCCTGCTAAATGTAATATTTTACATTTAGCCTGTTGAAATCCATTTTGTTACTTTTGGTTCTCCAATCTGCCAAAGTCATTTTTAATCCTGAACCTGACTTTTCGGGTATTAGCTACCCCTCTAAGATCTTGAATTATCTTGAATTATTTTTCAATGATTTTTGCCCTTCTTGGGATACAAGATCTTGTAGTACTCCTTAAGTATACTACGATTGTGAGCCATAAGGCTCCTTATCTGGGGCAGACTCTTTTTCCTTGGCCACATTTGCAGATGTGCATGTTTGCAACATCGTGCCTTAGTTTAGTCGTACCTCTCCACTGATTGATTGGTTATCATCTGTGATTGTATTCATCGCAATGATTTATTAGTATCATGCCCCCTTTGCCATTTTCATGATCTGAAAGGCATCAGTCACCTCCATAATGGAGATCATGAATCTCCGCCTACATCCTGCATGATGGGCAGTGAGGGCTGGGCTAAGTGAGGAAATGTGAGGAAACTTAGTTTAAGAAATCCTCAGATTAAAAATGTTACTTTTATTCCAAGTTGCAACCCTCAAGCAACGAAAAGGTCTGGGATGGGTCTGGGAGGGAGTATGTACCATGCAAGGACTAGAATTGGAATGAAACCACATTTTGAACCCTGAGTTGAATGAAAGAAGAAAAAAAAGTCAGAACTAACTGTGTGACACTGAAAAGCATGATCCAGCAAGTTTATTGCACAGCATCTTCTGAGCAAGAGCATTTATCAACAGCAGTACCCCTAAGCTGCTTCTGGATGGATGGATGGATGGATGGATGGATGGATGGATAGACGGAGATGTAAAAGTTTGCCATGGACGTGAGAGGGAAGAGTTGTTTAGTTTGTTTTCAAATGGAGATTTTTTTTGTCTTCTCACTGGCCCTATGGGCCAATAAATCTCTGTCCAATTATGAGTAGTAACAACAGATTCTTACAAACATAACCAGATATTCACATTTAAAACTAAATGTTTCACCTTCTCTTCACTTCAAAAAGCTATCTCCTCTCAAAATTTTAAGACAACAAAACAATGAAAGACCAATATATCATACAGCTCATAATCCATGTGTCTAAGAGCTATTTAACGTAGCAGCTACTTGGTGTGGGTGTATGATCCCCAGCAATATACTTTCACTATATTTAGCTAAGTCACAGTCATGATCTGTAAGCATAATTTTAATACTACACCTATTACAACTGCTAACAGTAGTAGTAGTGCTGCCACGTATTGTAGAGTTCAAACACTCCATGCCTTCCTTAGGTATAAGCCCTATGAGAACTCTGCTTATACCCATAGAGTAAATGTGGTTTCAGGGATGCAACTTATGTTTGTAAACAGTCACTTTCGAAGACAAATCTTACAAGTTGCCCAGGGGAAGGACTTTGCAGAAATGAGTTATGTGGGTAAAGCAGGGCACTTTTTCTTTTGCATTATATGAGCACTCTGGCTAGGGTCCCCTCCCCTTTTGCTGACACATAGGAAATGAAATGCAAGGGCTACGTGGACAGGATGTTCCCTCACTTCCTAGGATGCAGATACTGGCAGTTCACAGTGGAGACATGTGCTCTTAAAGGGAACCTGTGCAGGTGTGAAAACCTTGGTGAGTGTTTGCGTTAATGAGAAGAAAATGGCAATAAGAGTGTCTGTAGGCATAGCAAGCACCTGCCAGGAGGACAGATGACTTCCTCATTCTCATCAAGCTCTATTGTATAATCAACAGCTGTACGATTGCATTCATTCAGATTTATTTCATCTGCATCAGAGTATTAGCATATGCTTATGTGCCAGACTAAAATGCTCCTATCTATGAGCGCTGGCCTTTTTCAAAACTCCTTTAAATGTTGGCCTCTGTCTAGACCAGAGTAAAAGCTTGGCCTCAGTTAATCCTGTGGCAAAACTCCTATGGACGCCTTGAGGAATTATTGCCTGTTTCCAGGGTTGAAGACACATGGCCAGACCTTCTACATAAAAAAGGAAGGAGAGTGGTCTTCTGGAGCAGACACAAATCATTTTCTAACATGCAAAACATGTGCACTACTTATCATTCTATGTCTTTCTCCTTCCTGTGACTTGGCAGAGAATCTCTTCCTCTCGCTGTGTTTAAAGACTTCAATGAACTCTCACCTGTGGAGGCTGCTTTTCTGAGCAGTTGAGCTGTATTTAGAAAGTGAAAACAGAGGAGGACAGCAAATAATTCTCCCCTAGGAATCTCCTCTGTCTCTCTTGTTTTTGTAGGCAAGCAACTGGGGGCTTGTCTTTTTAATGAAAAAAAAAATCTTCCCTATTTTGGTGTCACAAATCCATCATTTTTAGAAAAGTTACCACGGCTAGTTAATTGAAGCAACAGACAGGCTGTGAGGTGAAGAAGCCTATGTTTTTTCCTATTCTCAACCATGAAGCCATTTCAGCACTTAGATCTGTGGACAGCAAACACCCTTAAACTTCCTGCCAAGCCAAGGCATGCAAACAGCCATCAAAACGATTATTTTATACAGATTCCAAAAATATATGGGCATAATTACATGAATAGCCATTGGATCCTTACTTTATGACCACCTATTAGATTTCAGTCATTAGAGTCAATACATCATATTCAACCCCCTCCAAAAACACTTTTAAAAAGATAGGAGAAAGCAAAATATGTAACCATTTTTTAACTGTCCTGAAATTGTATATGAAAGGGTGATTGCTAAGTATGGCAAGGACTGGGACCACAGAGTGTACATGGAATCGAAGCATGTAATCACAAGTGTGCGCATACAAGTTGACAACACGGGCAATACCCCTCCAAGAAATGCCACTGCAAGTCTACTCTGGCAGCAAAAACAAACATAGCCATGACTCTAAGTTCTTCCTCCGAATTATGACTCAAAAATGTCACACAGCCACCAGGTCTCCTTCTTTCATCTCACCTCCTGATTTCACACCAAACTCCTTTTGACCTTCTTCTCTGGGCATCAAAAAATCCTCACCAATTCACTGATCATGATAAAGAGGCCCTTTCAGGCATTACAAGGAAGGCACAGGCACAGTGCAAGAGATGTTGTGGGGAGGGGAGGTTACGAATGGAAAATGTGAATGCAAGAGAGACCTGTTTACAAAACACATGCAGGGGGCAGGCACATTTTTCGGGAAACAGCGACTGGCTGCTCCTCCCCGCGGAGTCTGCCCTGCCTTGCCCGCCTGGGTTCCTACATGGGGGGCGAAGTGGTCCCTATCCATAAGGACGCCTCCCTCCAGTTCAGGTGTGGGGGTGGATGAACCCGAAGCTCTCCTAGGCCGGCCTCTTCACTCACTGCTCCGTCTCCCGTTCCGTGGCAAGCGGCCAAGTAGCCAGGCCCACGTCTCCCCAAGGCGAAGCACTCCCACCCTAGAGAATCTGTCCTCCCTGCGCAGGCACTCAGCGCCTTTCCGCAGCTACCAGACAACCTCCCTCCCTCCCTGCTGCTGCTGCATCTCCATCTACCGCGATCGCCGTCATCACCACTGCCACCACCACCATCCTCCTCCTCCTCCTCCTCGCCTTCTTCCCACCCCCGCCTCCCACCCCTCTCTGCGCACCATCCCCGCTTGAAATATTCCTCCGCCCGTAACAATACCTCGCACACCCCTTAGGGAGCTCCTCCTCCGGGTGGTTTCTAAACAGCCCCCCACCCAGAGCCCGCATCTCCCCTCCGCCCCCCTCCCGATTTGGCTACGAATGTCGCCCTACCCGGGCCCCCTCTCGCAGGCCCTTTCCGCACTAGTCTGTTATAGCGCGATTATTCCACTTTCAGCATCCTATGGAATCCTGGGGTTTGCAATTTAAGGAAGGGCCTCAAAGGCCATCCTCAAAGGCCCCTCCCTAAACTGCAAACCGCAGGGTTCCATAGCATGTTGAAAGTGGAATATAGCGCTATTAACAGTCGAGTGTGGAAATGGCCCCAGCCTCGCCGCCCCCGGCAAGAGCCCTGCCGAAGCCCTCCTCCGCTCGATTCATGCACCCATCCACCGCCGCTGCCCCTTCCTCTCGCCCGGGGTGGCGCCGCGCCAAACCCCGGCGGCTCTCCCTGCCCTCGCTTTCGCCTTCGCCTTCGCCTTCGCCGCCGCAGCGGTCGAGTCCGCGGAGATCGGGGCTCCCCCGCCCGCCCCCCGATCCACTTCTACGGCCCCAGCAAGGAGGAGACCTCAGGACCGGAGCCGGCAAAGGGAATCAATCGCCCGGGGAAGAAAGAGCCGGCCCGGCCCCGCTCCGCCCAGCCGAGGCCCGGAGGAGAAGGGAGAAGGCTCACCGAACATCTGAATGTGGCCCTTGGTGATGGGGTTGAAGCTGCCGCAGGCCAGCAGGATAACGTGGGTCTTGGTCGTCTCGGTCATGGTGCCGGCGGGGGCCTCCCTTCGTCCGCGCTCTCGGAAGCTCCCTGGGCGTCTCGGTTCTTTTTGTGTGTGTTTGTCGGTGTGTCTGCAGAGGGAGGGGGGCCTCGGAGGGCTCGGACGCAAACGGCGTCACGGGCGCCCTCCTCCCTTTAACGCTTTCGGCGCCGGGCAGAGGAGGGGGGATGAGTCTGGTCGGAGCACAGGGGGGCGCTGGGTGGGCGTGCCTTAGGGCAACAGCAATTGATCGCTTATGCTCAAAAGAGGTGCCAGTAGATCGGCACATATGTACCGTATAGCCAGACTGGGATCCACCAACATCAGCTCTAACTCTAATCTTTCGCTGGATACAGATACAGATGCCATTTCCGCACTAGACTGTTCTAGTGCTATTATTCTGCTCTCAACATTCTGTGGAATCCTGGGGTTTGCAGTTAAACTGCCTGTTTAATGAATGACTGCCTGTTAAATGGGACACTCACATCCCTGACCACACATACACATCAAACTATCCAGGGTTTAAGTCCCCAAGCCAGAGCAAACTGGTGGAAACTCCTTTCTTTCTCACCCTATAAAGACAGGGGTCAGATGAACACAATTCAGGAATTGTACAGCATATTATCTATAGAAATCAGAAAATTTGTTTTTGGACTGTAACTTCCAGCATCCTTGATCAGTATAGCTGCCAGACTGTGCTGGCCATGGGGATGTCTGAGAGTTACAACCCAAGAAGTAACTTTGCTGAGCCTGATTATCTATTTCTATAGTACCTTCAACGCTTTGTAGAGTGATATGCAAGAAGACAGACCCTTACTCCAGGGAACCTAGGTGCTAAATTTTGATTGTGCAGGTTGGAAATAAAGGAAGGCTGAGGCAAGGGACATATATTGTCCCATATTATCAACTGACACATAGCCATCTTTACACTCATCTTGCCCTGCTTCTCCCTAAATTGATGCCTCTACCCAGGTTTCTGTCTCTTCAGATATTGGAAGTAGAAAATACTATTTGAAAGCTCCTCACTACAAATAACAGCAACACAACACTCTTTCACAGTGAAAACTAGCATGTGAGAAAGGCTAGGCTAGAAATGTGTTCCTGACATTGAATTTTCTGTGTAGCGAGAAGTATTCTGTGTAGCAAAACATTCAGTCACATGAAATCTTGCTGTACCTGAATGAAATCCTGTTAACTCACAACTTCAGCAGCTCAGTGTCAACTAGGTCTTGGTCTAACAATTTTTGAAAGTAAAGTAGTAAGAAGATTTAAACTGGGTTCTAAAAGATGAACTCCTTGCCCTGTCTTATCTTAAACTAGATGAACTATATGGCCAGCTAACATTTTGGTCCCCCTTCTATGGATGGAAGGAGGAGTGAGTCTGAGAAAGTACGCAGCCACCAAGTGAATTCGCAGCAAAGTCAAGTTTTGAACTAAGGACTTCCGCAAACTCTTACCTGCCATATGTAACTCATTCTGACCAACTTTCCCCTTGTAGCACCCAGAAATTCTAGTGGAAGGGTAAGCTGTGTTGTGGGATTGCAGTTCACATCGTCTTTCACTGTCAGCTATCCTGGCTAGAGCTGATGAAAGTTTTAGTCCACCAACATCTGAACAGCCAAAAGTCTCCTCTGCCTAGGCAATAAAACTTTCTAGGCTCTATTTGTGTGGTAGGAGGAAGACGTAATGAGTTACTGTATTGCCACTGTATTATCCTGGCCAATAGTGAAGTCATTCCATTGCTTCCCTGTTGTTGTTGTTTTTTAATGGAACAGAAATATGTCAGGATTTGACATTTCACTTCATCATCAGTGCATTGATAGACAACCAAGAAAGGTGAACCATTCATTTTAAAAAACTGATTCCCTCCCATTTCCTCTCTTCTTTTGCCCTGCAGATGGGCCTATTTTTTCTTGTCCAAAATGTCATCCACAAATCTAAGCACTCCCCCATCTCACTGGAAATTTTCATGATATTACTGATTTTAATAAACAATCCGTTAGTATTACTAATCATTTGTTTGATACTTGCTATTTTTACCCAGAAACTTGTTGCTCATAAGACATACCCAAAGTATTATACCAAAAAATAAAATATAACAAAACCAGAATAAATGTCCAAAGTGCACCATAATTATTATTGTGTCCAGCCTATGATTTCTGTAATCCAGGTATACCTCTGTCAAGGAAGTAGATGTGTTCCTGGGAAATAATTTTTTAAACAACAAATTTGGAATCAGAAGCAGAAATAACAGGGTAAAGATAGGAATAGATTCCTATACCACAAAGAGGAAGAGCAGTTAAATATGTTCCAGTAAACTTTTACACCAAAACTAATAATAAGCACATGTGAAATGAAACAGTCAGGTCAGGTAAGACAAAACAAAAACATTTTGAGTACTCTAGAGACTTCTTGAAAGAAAGACATTCTTGCAAAGAAGCTAGTAAGATGTGGACTGGACAGGGCTACTGGCAGGTGGATTTGTAACTGGTTGACTGACCGTACCCAAAGGGTGGTCTCCAATGGCAGATTCTCATCCTGGAGAGAAGTGACTAGCGGGGTGCCGCAGGGTTCTGTCCTGGGCCCGGTGCTGTTCAATATCTTCATTAATGACTTGGATGAAGGAATAGAGGGCACGCTGATCAAATTTGCAGATGACACCAAATTGGGAGGGATTGCTAATACGCCTGATGACAGGATCAAAATTCAAAAGGACCTGGACAGACTGGAGAGCTGGGCCAAGGCTAACAAAATGAATTTCAACAGAGAGAAATGTAAGGTCCTACACTTAGGCAGAAAAAATGGTATGCAGAAATATAGGATGGGGGACACGTGGCTGGCTAACAGTACGTGTGAAAGGGATTTAGGAGTCTTCATAGACCACAAGCTGAACATGAGTCAGCAGTGTGATGCGGCAGCCAAGAAGGCCAACGCAATTCTTGGTTGCATCAATAGGAGTATGGTGTCTAGATTGAGGGAGGTATTGGTACCACTTTATTCTGCATTGGTTAGACCTCATCTTGAATACTGTGTCCAGTTCTGGGCACCCCAATTCAAGAAGGATATGGATAAGTTGGAGCAGGTCCAGAGGAAGGCAACCAAAATGGTGAGGGGCCTGGAAGCCATGCCCTATGAGGACAGACTTAGAGAGCTGGGTATGTTTAGTCTGCAGAAGAGAAGGTTGAGAGAGGACATGATAGCCATGTTTAAGTATTTGAAGGGGTGTCATGTCGAGGAGGGAGTGGGCTTGTTTTCTCCTGCTCTTGAGACCAGGACAAGGAGCAATGGATGCAAGCTGCAGGAGGGGAGATTCCGCCTGAACCTCAGGAGGAATTTCCTGACAGTCAGGGCTATCCGACAGTGGAATGTGCTGCCACAGAGTGTGGTGGAGTCTCCTTCTTTGGAGGTTTTTAAGCGGAGGCTGGATGGCCACTTGTCGGGAGTGCTTTAAGGGTTTTCCTGCATGGCAGGGGGTTGGACTGGATGGCCCTTGTGGTCTCTTCCAACTCTACATTTCTATGATTCTATGATTCTATGATTCCAAAGCCTCAACTTTTCTTATGATTTCCACATTGGTGGCCAAACCTACAGATCTATGTTTTCAAAAGATGCTTAGGGGGAGCTAGTCAGGCAGACTTATCTGATTTCCCCTTTTACTCTCTGGTTGCTCTTCATGCATGCTTAGTAAGGGATTCTGGAGGCAGCTCCTGTTTACTTTGCCTGTTGTAGGTAGGCGTGCACAGCTTTAGCAGGATCAGCTAGAGTAGAATCTCATTCTTTCCCAGCTCAAGTTTATTGCATTGTTTACTGCAGACATGCTGCTGTAATTGGACAGTGAAAGTGTGCATTTCTAAAGGCTTTTTCACTATTCTCCCACCATTCTGCTGCTTTAAAACCTTTCAGCTAGACAGAAGACAAGGAGGAAAAGGGGACTGGGTAAATATAAAAAGAGGTTCTTTGTCAAAGACTTTGTTGACTCAGATATGTTTGCAGAATTGAGCAAGTGACTTCCGCCCAAATAATGAGTCCAGTGCTGCAACTCATATTTAGGCAACCACATTCTAAGTCATCCAGCCATTGCACCTGACTGCAGTGCAGAAGGGAAGCAGGCCTATTACCAATTGTGCTGAGAAGCCAGACCACTAAATCTCTTCCCTCCAACAACTATCATTTAGTAGAAGCCATAACCTCAAGCTGCAGTGAGAAGGAGAATGGAAGCAGAAGTGCTCTCCCTCAGTACTTCTGAAACCAGCAGCATTTGGGTCTTCCTCTCTTTGGGCTCTTTCTATTCTGTTTCTTAAGACTTAGTGTAACTAAGAGCTAGCACCTGGGTTTGCTCCTGCCCCTCCTGCCTCCCAATACTTTTTCTTTTGCATTGTGTATTTCAGATCATAAATCTGAGAGCAGGTATTTTCTTATTACTGATCATCATAATCATTTCAGGGCTGCTTTAGAAGCCTTTTATGAAAGAAGAGAAGGTTAAATAAAGATCAAATAGTTTACAGCAAATTATAAACAATACATAAATCCAATATACCTACCTGATGGGTGCCAGCTTTCTCTCTTCTTCTTCACCAGCTCGAACTCCATGTTTTCTGTCAAACCTTTGGTTTAACAATTTTAATCCATTTTGCACATGGCAAATAATCCCAGTTTCCACCTGGGAAATGTTTGATCTCCCATAAGACGCTTCCTTGCAGTTTTCCCTTTCAGACTCCTAGACTCCCATGCTTAATAGGTCAGCAGTATCCCATTTCTAGAGCTTTCAGGGCCAAAGACTGATATGAAAGTAGGAGAAGTCCTTGTGAGGTCACAAAGCAGAAGGTCAGCAAGGGTTGGGAGAAACTCTTCCGGGCCAACTGATTTTGGAAACAGGCATGTGGGGCCCAGAATCTCAGTAAAACCTTGCTGAAATTTGGCAACCCAGAATCAGAGGAGAAAACTTATTTTTGTTCACCATGCAGGTGGCCAAAGGTACCCAAAAGCTGCATTGCTTGCTGTTCTTCTCTTTCCTTGCATTCCACATGTCCTCTCTTACAGCACACGTGATTCATGGCAGATTTTCCCAGGGCCTGTGCTAGGAACAAATAGAGATGGAAGTCCAAGCTTTAAAACCATCTCAGTTTAGGGAGGGGCATCTAATATTCTCAGCCAGAGAGCTCTTTGGCCTCAGTAAACTACAAACCCCAGAATTCCACAGGATGTTGAAAATCGAATAATAGCACTATAATAGCGTAGTGCGGAAATGGCCTCAGATATGAAAATCAAGCTCCCTCCTCCTCCAGCACTGCTCACTCTGAAATTTGTCTCCCTACCTGAGTACCTTGGGAAGCACAACTATTCCCTGAAATTTCTACTGGTACTATTAACCCAGTAATCCTAAGGAGAAGACATCAGACCTGCTGTTCCAGCTAGATTCCCCTCTCCTTTCCATATAGCTGCATTTACCCTGTGGAAAGGATCCTGATGGTTTTTTAAACATAGTAATATTGTTTATTGTGATTTTATGAACATACATTACTGTTCCCTGTAAGCTGCCTTGGAAGATTCGTGTCTTGAAAAGCAAGCTATAAATAACTGCAGAAAATAAATTGATAATTTAAATAAACAATATGCATTGACAGAGAGAAGCAGTTGCCCTGTGATTTTGGATATCATGAAAGAAAAGGACATTTTTACTTTTAAAATTATTGTATTTTTAATTGTATTTTTATTTCCAGGAGCGGTCTTTGTGGGATTGTCTATCCCAAATTATCTTAATCAGCTTCACTTGGAGATAGGTGGGCATCATTAGAGGTTCTGACTCAAGCAGCAAAAACTCTTTGGCTGTCCCTGATTCCACCACCACCACCCTGGTCAAAAACTACAGATTGTAAGCCTTTCAGGGCAGGGTCCTATCTGTTGCTTATGTTACTCTGTAAATACATGGATGGTAGTGTGTTTAAAGGGCAGATCTTTCTTTTGACAAGACCCCCCACCAAGAAAAGCATGTTTGAGTGTCTTCTCAGAATAAAATCTAAAAGGCAGGAGACAGTCTGCATATGCCAGACTATAGTCACTGCCTTACCATTGTTTCATCTTTCCAGTATAAAAATACATCTATCTTGGGAAGCATCTGCTGTATGAAGCTCTCTCTTGTTTATAGCAGCACATAATTTGGCATGCAGATCTTTTTTTAACACCCATTTTTTAAAAATTTTAAACCAAGAATTGGTCTGCAAATATCTATTCCTAGAAAGATATTTAAGTATAGATCTGATCATACTTTTAATGCAAGTCCCCATCATTGTTTCTTAACAGTGCTATCCTCTTTTCTTCTTTTTTAAATTTCATGTTCCCCCTCCCTGATCAGTGATACCAATAAAAGTCTGTATGGAGCTCTTGATGTAGTTCCTCTTTCTGGCTTTCATTGTGAATCAGCAAAATCCCTTTTGCTTGCTCAAAAGGCTGAAGCGATTTGGGGTTTGGTTTCAGTATGTTATTTGATAAGCTTTCCTTCAGCTAAAGGGCCAGACAGATCAATGTCATCATAAAATGCCAGCTGCAACAAAGCTTTCTTGCAATGGCAGGAAAGCAAAGTCATGAAACATTTAACCCAGGCAAGACAACATTGTTAATCCCTTAGTGTTGCATCACAGTCCTTCTTTTTTCTCTCTCCCAGCGCTGAGAAGAAAATGGTTGTGTTTTAGAACCCATGCAGGTTTTCATTTAAAGTGAGCTGCAAACATATACAGGTAGGCACCAAAAGACCCTTCAAAATCTCATATTAGAACAGTGGTGGAGCTTGGAGTGTGGGGGGGGTGGAAGGGAGGGGGCTACGGTGGGGGGCATAGCCTCGGTGTGTAGGGGTGCGGCTGCGATGCATGAGGTGTGGCCAAGGCATGCGGGGGCGTGGCTACAAGCCAGGACCTCCTCCCAAAACATTGCCACCTGGGCCAAAGCGCCTCTCGCCCCCCATTCCTGCACAACTGTATTAGAAGGGATAAGTCCACCAAGAGGCTTTCACTGTAGGCAAATTCAGTACAAAGAAACCATGCATCCTATTTTACAGAAATGTTATTTGCAGCAACCTCTATTTCAGGGGTGGGAATGGTTCATCCTGCAGGCTGTATGAGTCTGCCACTGTGACCCCCAAAGTCCCCTGGATCTCTCCTATCTATCCCTCTTTTATTCAGCACTGACATTTTTCAGCCATAGCCTTTTTTTCTTTTCAGCCTAAACTTGGCCAGTCCTGTTCCCAGAAGACTTCATGAGTCACAGATAGCCATTTCAAGGCTATTTCAGGAACCCCTGGGCCTTTTATAGGCCCACAAAAGCTTTTGATCAAAAGTGGAAATGGCCATCTGACCATTTGCATTTTTAATATAGAGGGCAGATGCAGTCCACTGAGATCCAGGGGAAGTGAAAGCAGGGAGGAGGCAACTCCCAGATCCTCAGCAGATGCCTGTCCCCTGCCATGTCTGAATGTCTGTCCATAGCCCAGATCTCATTTAATAATAATGATCCCTATGGAGGGAGAACAGGGACCTTAAAGTTGCCCACTATCAATTAGCATCCAGTCACAACCTTCCTCACTACAGTTGAGATCAGAACTTAAGATTTTTTTTTAAGTAACTGGTTACAGTAACAGTCCAAAAAGTAGTAGTTACCATTACAGTGACTTTTTGCTTTCCAATTTCACAATGAAAATAGGTGCTTCAGTGTGGTTGCTTCTGATACTAGAGGCAGAAACACAGTGAACCGTCTGTGTTATTCTTCCAACTTTTAGTAAAGATACTCTACAAGAAACTATAAAAGTAATGAAAAAGGTAGAAATACATTGCAAAAGGAGTGATGTTATTTTGTATTCACTCATTTTCATAAGGTAACATAGTTATATTTTCATTTTTAGGGAAAGGAAGTAAGCATTTGGTAATTTGTAACTAGTTACTTCTGGGCTCTGGATGACAAGCGTTGGATTTCTAATTAAATTATAACAAAGAGTCTTTTGACACATTGATGAAAAAAATAATTTATTATGATCTGAGTTTTTGAGGTCTACATTTTGTTATACTAATTCTATATTTATGCATTCACATTTTATGCAATTTTGTATCCTTTCTCTTTTCTCTTCAGTAGTACAGCTTTCTTTTTGGAGGGTGGGATGACGTGTAACTTCCCACCTTATTTCAGTAGGTTCAGTATCCAAAGAATGTGAAATGGGAATTTACCTCATAAACCACCATTTGTCTGTCTCTGGCTAGAGGTGAGAACTACTGGGAAACAAACCAGCCTTTCAGGGAAGCTTCATAACATCAACAGATCGTGCAGCACTGATCTGCCTCTTAGAAAAATCAAGAGAGGCTTGTTCACTAGTCTACAACACACATCTCAACAGGTCCCTGTGATAGGCTGCCCTTGGGCTTCTCCACACTACGCTGCTATAATGCTATTATTCCACTTTCAACATCCTGTGGAATTCTGGGGCTTGTACTTTCCTGAGGCCAAAGGGCTCTCTGGCTGATGATTCTAAATATCCCTCCCTAAACTGCAAACCCCAGGATTCCACAGGATGTTGAAAGTGGAATAATAGCTCTATAGCAGTGTAGTGCAGAAATGCCCCTTGTTCTGCTGTCAGCCACACTGCTCAGAGGAACTAGGCCTGACAGATTATTGAAAGTGGCAGCTATTATATGGATTTCCAATTTACTTTCCTAATCTTTTCTATGGAGGACTAACCACTAATCACATGATCTCCCACATCTGCCACAAAGCTTATTAAACTTACTTTTTTTCTGACTACAGCTCCCAGAATCCCCCAGCCAGTATAATTTTCTGAGGCTTTGTGTCTGAAGTATCTGGAATCACTCTGGGAAGTCTCAACAACTCCTGTCTCTGGCTCCCTCCTCCCAGATGAAAGATAGTGTGGGCAGGGCTTCCCAGCAAGTGATATTGTGTATTGTGCAGTTTAATTCAATTGATATATACACACCACTTCCCTATCCAAACAAAAACCAAAGCAGATTACAAAGAAGTACCGTATTTTCCGGTGTATAAGACGACTTTTTAACCCAAGAAAAACTTCTCAAAAGTTGGGGGTCGTCTTATACGCCAGGTGTCATCTTTGCGGTCGCCGCATACGGTGGGGGCAGCTCAAAAATGGCCGCGGCCGCATCCCCACCATATGCGGCCACCGTATGAAACCACCCAGGGTGGTGCTGTGCACTTACCTGAAGATGCGGGGGGAGGCTCCTCGCGCTCGCCGCTCTTCCCCCTCGCGCGAGCGCCGGTCGTGCTGCCTCCCCGCTTCCACCCCCACCCCCGCCTACAGCTCCCAGGCCAGGGAGCGCTGAGGCGGGGGAGCGGCGGCGTTTTGGGCGAGGCGAGGCTCCTCGCGCTCGCCGCTCTTCCCCCTCGCGCGAGCGCCGGTCGCGCTGCCTCCCCGCTTCCACCCCCACCCCCGCCTACAGCTCCCAGGCCAGGGAGCGCTGAGGCGGGGGAGCGGCGGCGTTTTGGGCGAGGCGAGGCTCCTCGCGCTCGCCGCTCTTCCCCCTCGCGCGAGCACCGGTCGCGCTGCCTCCCCGCTTCCACCCCCACCCCCGCCTACAGCTCCCAGGCCAGGGAGCGCTGAGGCGGGGGAGCGGCAGCGTTTTGGGCGAGGACGGAGGTGGGGAAGAGTCCGGCCAAGTTGGCAGAGAGGGGGAAAGGAGGGCTTCCCTCCAGGCCGGTGGGTCAGGTGAAGGGCAAGGGCCAGCGCTGGCCTCCCCCGCTCTCCTCCCCTCTGGGCACCCACCCCCCAGGCCCCCCCAGGCCCAAAGAGCCGGGCGCGGGGTGCAGCCCTCTTCCCTCTTCTCCTCTGCTTCCCTTGGTGGAAGCAGCTGCGGTGGCTCGGGCAAACATTTTGTTTCCTTCCCAGCCCCAGCGGAGGAGGCCAACGAGGGGAAAGCGGGCGAGAGCCGAGGAGGGCATTGGAAGAGGGGTAGTCTTATACGGCGAGTATATCCCAAACTCTATATTTTAACTGGAAAAGTTGGGGGTCGTCTTATATGCCCAGTCGTCTTATACGCCGGAAAATACGGTAGTACATGAAATAATATAACCAAACAAAGCAATAACATTACATATTCATTAAAACCATTCCAGCAATAATTGAAACAGCAAGGGCAGTGACATTAAACCATGAGACTATGAGTTGTTCTCTCTCAGAAACATGTATCCCATTAGGCTTCAATGTTAAGATATTCTGTCTTTTCTAACAGCCATTGTGCCAGCCAAGTTTGCTTCAATACAATGGAAGCATGATCCAGTGTGGCTTATAGCAAGATATGTCACTTTTTCTTTCCAAAAACCAGTATAAATACCCTAAACTACTTAGTCTTTGTTCATTGTCTGTACATTGATATGTTTGTTTTGTTTTTTCACCCAAATCCTGAGTGCATTTACTTAAGTGCAAGCTCTATTGATTTAACTCTCAAGTGCAACGACTGCGCCCACAAAGGTATTTGGATGTATATTTATGCACCTGCCATTATAAGAAGAAAAGAAGAACCTTACTGGATCAGACCAAAGAGCATTTAGTCCAGCATTCTGTTCGCACTGTAGTTAACCAGTTGCCACAAATAGGACATGACTGCAAAAACACTTTGCAATACGTGAGGCATGGTACTGCAGTACATGAGGCATGGTACTTCTAATACTGCAAGAAATATATGCCCATCATGACTAGTAGCCACTGATAGCCACATTTCCCATGATTCTTTTCAGTTCCCATTTAAAGCCATCGAACTTGGCGGCCATTGCTATGTGATTATCTCTGTGCAGTTTGCATGGTTTCTTCAACAAGGAGGAATTTTCCTCATAGAAAATTAATACTGTGGGAAGACATCTCTGTCAGAGCTTGGGAGTTAACCTTTTTGTCTACAGTTCCCCAAGTCCCTTAGCTAGTATGGCCACAGGTCATGTTAGCTGAAGGATTCTGAGAGCTGTAACCCACAAAGTTTTATTTGTCTTATGCCGTCACAATAAAATCCTAACTTCCACATCACCTGGTTCATGAGTGACAGCAACTCATCTAACAACAGTGGCTGCACTAATGCCTCAGGATGTCCTCCTCTGCCAACTCCCCTTCACCAGAATAGCCAATAGCTCTCTCTCTCTCTCTCTCTCTCTCTCTCTCTCTCTCTCTCTCACACACACACACACACAGAGCTCTGCCTTCCAAGGGAGGGGAATGGGGGAATAGCTGAGAATGGGGGCTGCCGCTCCGATCTCAAGAGGCTGCCTTTGTATACACCTTTGTAGAGCTGGTTCTTTGTTGAAGCAATGCTGCCACTCCAGCAATGCTGCCACTCCATACTGAGCTGTTTTTGGTACTGCATCATTGCTCCTGGTTCTGTTATCTTCAGGCTTGAATGATATTCTAAATGATATTTTCACCTTGGTTGATCATTGATGATTCTGCCAAAAATATGAAAGAAGATGCATGACAGTAGTCAGAGCTTGTAATCTACAAGAACTCTGCATCCAGATGTACATTATTACAAGATCTATCCCATATGCCATCCCAATTAGGACTATCAGTCCAATTTTGGACCAATTTTTATCTAACTGGGCCACATGAGTCCATTTTTTAAAAAATCAGTCCTAAACGCATTCCTGGCATATTTTGGAAAGGAATTTATTTTTTGCTTTTGTTTTCATGCTCTGCTCTTGAATTTTCTGCTCTTAAATTGAACCCACAAAAGGGAAAAGATATCACACATGCATTCTCTTATGCATATTGTGGCTATCATTGCTGGACTGAGATGGCTGAGCTTCAAAATTTGTTCCTTTGTGCCTGCGTGTGAATTCCCCCACTGGAGGTATCAGCCTCATGCTAGTTAATCTGATTTAGTAATAGTGCTGGGCCAAGAGGAGCCTTTCTTGGGGCCAAAGTCATCCCCTTTCGGGCTTGAGAGGGTAAGCCCAGGTATTCCTCATGTATTTTTCTGTCTAGCATGACAAAGGCCAGCGTTTCAAAGGCAATGGACCACAATACACCACCTGTCCCTTCACTCACTCAGCAGCTGGGAAATATGTCAGGGTGGGCAGCAAATACTACCAATTTTTGAGGAAGGCAAGGGAGACAAATCTAAAGCTCCTTCTCCTTGTAAGCATTTCTCTCTTGATAGTATTATGAGACAGGAAATATGCCTGGGGGACATGCATAAATCCAGAGTCAGCAGCGCATGGGCCCCTAGCACTGTGGGCTCTAGAGCATTTGTTCTAGCTCTACCCTCGATAATCCAGCCCTGGTGGCAATGATTTCCACAGGCTGCTCATGCCTGTTGGGAATCAATATTTTGTACTCTTTATCATGGAATCCTTCAGCTTCAGTAGAGTGTGCGTGTTTAGATTTCCAACGAGTGAATAAATTTTGTGTATTCACCTTCTCCATACCACTCATAATGGTATCTTTCATTCTGTGCCTATCTCTCCTATCCTCCCCCAGCTGTCAGAAAAGGATGGAAGCACAGTGTTTTCTTTCTTCTCTTCTGTCCTTGTTCTTTTCCCACAGCGTAAGCAATGCTGGAGAATAGTGGCTTGCTTTTCTGATCTGGGATCCATAGTATCTCTTTTTTCTCTTTGACAGGCATCTTTAAAAGCTCTTTGGTGTCTGATGATCCCCAAGCATCTTTTGAATAAACTCTGCAAGTTTTTGAGATGGCATACATGAAGACTCAGCCAAATTTCTTATCTATCAGAATTAAAAGATGAAAACAGATAAACAAATCCATTGTACATGTAAAACATAACAGCTTGTCTGCAAGTGTCACCTAGGGCTCTTATAAATGAGACATTTAAAACCTGACTAGAGAAAGAAGCACTCAAAAATTACTCTCTAGCACAGTGATGATATTAGAGTCATAAATATCTGTGGGTATCTTTAGGTGGAAAAACCTTTAGGGGAACACAGATCCCTCAAGACTTGTACACACATGCACGCACACACACAAACACACACACACACAATCTTGGAAGCCTAACTATTCAAAGTTGACAACATGAAATAGCACAACACATTTTCTAGAGTGTAATTTTTTGTGCATTTTCTGGAAGGTACAATTTCAAAACCTGTTAAATAATAAATTTGTGAAGGTGGACATGAAGAGTCTTCTAGGTTACAAAGGTATTACATTAAGCTTCTGGGGAAGATGACTCTAGTCTTTCAAGTGTGATGCCATGAATATTACTTTGATGAACCTGCATTCCAAGATTTCATCAATGAGAATAATGTAGGGAAGATGTCTCAGTTTAGAACCAGTGTCTGGGAAAAGTTTTTGGACTGGATGATGAGAAACAGTTGGGCACTATAGACATCCAGTTAAGATGAGAGAGATGCTAGCTAAGAAGCCTGATTTTGTAAGAGAAGGAACTTTACCTGTTGTGAATAGCAACCCTGACTGTGTATGGACAGCAAGAACTTGAATAGGACTGGGGTGTACACTTAGGCCTAGATTCTACTTTTTTATTGGAAGCAGAAGAGATAGCTGCAGTCAGGATCATCTGCAAATATATATTATAGCAGATATGACAGGTGCACTTTTTCTGGGGATGTAGACAATATTATTTATTACATGATGGTGATAAGTGGCAGAATAAAACAACATAAGGTAAAAACAAATTACACATTCCATTGCAGCAGAATAAACAGTACCATGAAACACTGGATTTTTGGTTTTTGTTAGACCAGTGGAGCCAGTTGGAAAATGTATTGACTGTATACATTATCTGTTACTGGGCAAACTCTGAAAAGTTGGTTTTGCAGCCTCCCTGTGTTGTCAGTTGGAACTTGGAAAAACCAAAAGTGAGATTATGTATGGCTAGCACCTCTGATGTCACTGACCTAAAACTGAGCCAATATTCAATTTCACCTTTGATGAGAATTGCAATGTCCATCCCACAAAGGGGAGGAAGAAGGTGTAGCATTCCAATGGTCATTTCAGTCTTATTGTACATTTAGTCTTGGCTGAAAGAAACAGCCATCACAAATAGAAAAGAATGTCCTTAACACTGTTTGTGTGAATCAGCTATTATGTGTACAATATTGGGATCAGATGGTAGCTAAAAGTTGCCTAGGCATAAGTACAAATAGGAACAAAGAGGAAATGAGACAAAAATTAAAACCTATGCTCTTGATTGTCTGCAACCTGGAAAGAGAAGTGAAAGTTCACTGCCTAATGCTACAGGTCATCTAATTACTTTTTCAATTATTCCTTAAAAGCCAAGCCTGGACCTTTGTACTGCTAGGTGAATATCACCCTGCATCACTGTCAGGAATAAAGTAGAGCTATTTTCTCTGTTTATTTATTCTGCAGTTTTGGAAATGATATGTATGCCAGATAGATGCCTTGTAACACTGAAGTGCCATGTATTTTGAATATGTGTGTGTCTGTGTTTTGAAACAGTTCTTTACCCACTTTCAGTGTGTTGAAATGGCTGCCTGACGGCTTTGTCCACAGGATGGGAAAACTTTAGCCCTCTAAACGTTCCTGCAATACAGCCTGCATGATCCCTGACTATGCTTTACTGGTGCTGATGAGATTTGGAGTCCAACATGGGAGGGTGTCAAAAGTTTCCCACCCATTTTCTTGTACTGCTTTCTCCTTTTTCCAAGTGGTAGGGGCTGTAGGCTTTAATTCAGAGGAAGGAAGTGGCAAAACCACCTTTGGGTATTCCTTGCCTATGAAAACTCTTATGAAATTCACAGGGTTACTGTAAGTTGACAGCGAGTTGAAGGCACATACATGCACATAGGGTCTTTGAGCAAAACTTTTCATGTACATTTACATGCTAAGAAGACAAAGTTTGCTTGTGGTTAAATGGGGAGGAAGGGGGGTAGTGATGATCTTAATCCTTTTGCACTTTGCTACTGCACTTTGATACCATGGTTCCACCCTATAATATCTTAGGTTTTGTACTCTAGTGAAGGGGACTTAGAATTCTTTGCTAGGGAGCTCTAGTTCACTCACATAATACCAGACTTTTCTAGCAGAGCAGTCTAAATAGCTCTCAAATTCTATATCCCAGATTTCATAGGATGGAGCCATGGCAGTTAAAGGGATGTCAAACTGCTATAATTGTGCACTGTGGCATATGTCTTCCAGAATATATAAACAGTAAAAATAATAAAAAGTAAGATATAATATAAAGCAGTACTTCCACCAGAGAACAAAATGGGGAGAATAATCAACTGGCCAATCGGCCAACCACATCTCATCAAATGCCTGGGACCACAAAAATGTCTTAGCCTGGTACTGAGAGGATTATAATTTTGAAGTAGCGAATAACAACATGCAATTGCTCTTGTTCTTGTTTGTTTATTACTTAGAAGGTTCCTGGAATTTTTTAAGGGCTGTACAGAGTTCTAAAGATAAAATAACACCTGCCCACAGGGTCATAATCTAATATATTTAATGCAAAAGGAAAAAGAGGTGAAGAGGGAAGAGGAAAGCAAGAACTGGAACAGTTCTTTTTACAGGGGGTGGGAGAGAGAAAGTTCCCTGTTTTATTCTCTGGCTCACGGCTGAGGCTAGACTAACATGCTCCTTGCAATTATATTGGGAGGCAGGGACTGCAGCTTGCTATCAGTCTTTGAACCTAATATAACTGTATGAATGAATCGTAGCTCTAGGAAAAGCCAAGTATTGTATTGATCACATATATGTGTGTTCTCAAATAGCTTGTTGAGAGAAAGCTTGCCTGATAAGCCATTTGCATTTATTCTCATCTGGATCTTCCTGTGCATCCAATGAATATGAGTATAAAATGCACACAGAGTACACATGCCTTAGATCCTGCAATTTTTTTCAATCAACCTACTTCCTATTGTTTCATCCAAGCCAGGAAATAGTAAGTCACCAGAGCCATAATCAGTTGTGGCTGCTGCTGTTTGTAAATGAGAGAGAGGGAAATCAGAGCTGGCCTTAGGTGCTGGAGCCACCTGCAGGGCTACAGCCAGAAAACCATGGGTGCATATTTAATTGTTGGCTGTTGCCAGTTCCTTAGTCATGTAGTGCTACCTCAGAGAGCTGGATGTGATTGATACTTGTTTTAAAAAAGCCTCTTATTATATACACATCCTAGCAGCACACAGACCCACAACCCAACAATATCTGGAGGGCCACAGCCTACCTCCACACGACAGCTGTTTTGATAAATAAATGTTTGTAATTAGCAATATAATAAATACATTTTGAAAGTATCACTAAATAAAGCATTGTTGTGATTTGCATTGTTATTAATACAGAGCTATCTTTATTTCATGGCTGGATTTTCCTCCATATAATAAACAGCAAGTATGCTAATATCCTACGACATGGAAACTGGCAGAGATCTTTATTACTGTCTTTGTGTCTCCTAGGTACTGAATGTAGGGCATGGCTGGGAGCACTGAGTCCCTGGCAACCCAAAGCAGCTAGAAGAGCCTTATTAAAATATGAGCTCATTGTGCAATATTAAAGCTGTATTCAGGTTCAGGCTGTACTCTGTTGACGATTTAGTCCAGTTTCTTGAAATATTTTTTTTCTTCCCTCATAAAGGAACTCCAGTGATTGTGCTAACAATCATGATATCTTTTCAGCTGGAGACTGTTTTACAATATTTATATCCTGATTTTTTATTAAAAATAATCTGAGTGGTTATACCCAGCTGTTTCTATTTTCCCTATTAAAATAAAAAGGTCAGTGCAAATTCATAACCAGTGTCCAGAGACTACCAAACTGAGATGTGATTTAGCCAAAGCAAAGGTTGTGCTTAGGTTGTTGTGGGTTTTCCGGGCTTTGAGGCCATGTTCTATTAGTATTTTCTCCTGATGTTTCACTTGCATCTGTGGCTGCCATCTTCAGATTCTCTGAAGATGCCAGCCACAGATGCAGGCAAAACGTCAGGAGAAAATACTAATAGAACACGGCCTCAAAGCCTGGAAAACCTACAACAACCTATGGATTCTGGCCGTGACTTTACGTTGTGCTGTAGGTTAAGAGCAAAACTGATCTGAGGTTTCTCCTGTTCTGAGTGAGGTAACATTCTTACCTAGTGTGTGGGTTCGCTTGCATCTGATTTTACTTCTGAATACCCTGGTGGTGACTTTGGTCAGGAATGTTTATTCACAGCTCCAGTTAGTGCAGCATCTGGTACTCATTGTGGAGAACCCCAGTTTTACTAGCATCATACATGTTTTGGCCTCATCAAGGCTTGGCTACTGCAACATGAAAGTGCCTTGCAAGATGTCTCAGAAGTAATTACCGATTCACAAGAATGCTACCAGGGTGGCACTAGAAGGAAGGTTTGTGGGGAGAGTTTTGTTTTGTTTGCACAGCATTCGTCTTTTGGAGTTCCATTGATTCACAATTAGTTTCTGAGCCCAGTTCAGAATTTTCATAGTTAAAGGCCCAAATGCCCTTGGGTCCAAGGTCACTAAAGGGTACACTCATGGACACAAGAATGGAGGTCCATGGGGCTCAAGTCCCCCTAAGATTAGTCTGGGGGCCTAATGGGGCCCTGAAATGATCAGGTAAAATTGGACCACCTTGGCTCTGATGACAGTTGAGTCCACTCAGGAATTATAAATCAGAAGGTACAAAATGATCACTGTTTTACTATTGCTCTCATGACACCCAGATTGTTACTGCCTTCAGTAGAATGGGGACAATGACAAGGGTTATTACTTGAATACTATGTATCATGTTGTCATTGTTTTGTAAAAACACACTCACAAGCCATCAAAATTAATAATGATTTAGCCTGCCAGTGTTGACCTCCTCACCTTAAAAATCCTTGTAGGATCTCTGGCTATCATAATGTCCATCAATGGAAACTTTCAGGGGGCAGTCTGCTTTGTGTGCCATGAGCAAAGTATAGTAGGCTGGTGAGTTCTCTATGAGGGCTTGTGCCTTCTCCTTGGTGGTTTTGGAACTGGCTTCCCCAATAACACATCTTTCCCTTTCTTCAGGGCATGATTAAAACAGTCCTCTTCCACCAAGCTTTTGGTGGTCATTGCTTTTTTCTCCTCAGCCTTTGATGCCTACATCCTTTGGGTGATGGGGGAACTGTGGTAATTTTAACTTAATGCTACTTTAGTTTCTACATACACATTTTAATTTTCATACATCAGTTTGTGAGTCTTTATGCTGAAATGCCATACACAAGAGTTACCTACTTACTTAATTTACTCTGCATTACAAAGTTGTTGTGTGCCTTCAAGTTGTTTCCAACTTATGGCAACTCTAAGGTGAACCTATCACAGGATTTTCTGGGACTGAGTGTGCGTGATGTGCCCAAAGTCACTCAGTGGGTTTCCATGGCCAAGCTGTCCCCAGGGTCATAGCCCAGTGCTCAAACCACTATACCACACTGACTGTCATTGCTTTACTGAACATTAGCCAAATACAGCTTTAAGTCTAGTGATTTATATTTCTAGATATAAACATAACTGGCTCAATTACAATGTAAATACTTGCTGTACACTAGTGCAGAAGCCATGAGAGATACTAGTGCTGCTGTTGTCTTTGGCAAGAGCCATGGGTAACATGAAACAATGCCCATCCCTTTCTCCCTGGGTGTTATATTCTACCATCTTCCTAGTAGAACAACTGGTTGATGGAAGAGATCTCAGAGAAGGAAGATTCTGTCATTGTGAGTAGTGGTGCTTTTGAGAGCTAGAGTACATTGAAGAGTACCAATAGCTCTCCCAAGAGCACCACCAAGAATGAAGCCCCACTCAACAGAGCTACGGCACTGAAGGAACAAAAGCACTTGAAATGGTTCCATCATCCACCTTCAGGCTTACCAAGATCAAGAAGCAGAGGCAACAGTGTGTCCAGACAGAAACACAGAGCTGAAAATACGACGTTTCTTCGCTAGCATATCATATAATCAGAATCTCTACATGTTCTGGACTGGGTCCCTAATGGAAAGCCAAGAACTGGTATGGCAACAACCTTCCTTATAAAGCTGCTTAACTGGACCCTAATCTGTGCTGATCTGCTTGTACCCTAAAAGCACAAGAGCCCATCTGATCTTGGAAACTAAGCAAGATCAGCTCTGGTTAGTACTTGGGTGGGGGTCCACCAATTAACACCAGGTGCTGTAGGTGATAATTCAGAGGAAGGAACTGGCAAAACCACCTCTTGAATATTCCTTGCCTAAGAAAATCCTATGACATTCATGGGGTTGCCATAAGTCAACAGGTGGCTTGAAAGCACATATACAAACACACAATCTGTGCTGATGCAACACTCCTTTTACTGTACTGCCTGCTGGACAGCTCCCTGGTTAAACTGACCTTTTGCAGATGACTAGAATGGGACAATAGCTGGTTAGACTAAGACAGGTAAAATTCTGCTCAGCCTTGTGTGTGGTTTTGGAAAAGGCAGCACAGTGTGAACTATTATGTCTGGCTTACCTTTGTATGCAATTCAGAGAAAACTTTGGGAAGTGATTGTTGCCACTGGAAATTTGGGGAGTAGTTTTATGAAACTGTAAATGTCATGGGAGATATAAGGAAAAATTGGGGCAAGGAAGCTGTTTCCCTATGGCTGTATACACAGGATGTTGTTTCAACTCAGTCCATGAATCCACTGCCATGCCAGTATGGTTGCATAGTTTTTGCCAATTTCTTCTGAAGAATCTTTCCAGTTTTCTATTTTCCTGACATTTTCAAGCTGTAATATTTCAGAAAGAGAGGGGGAGGGGAAACTGAATGTGTTCACAATCTCCTTGGATTCTGAGTGTCAAGTACACTTACCAGACTTTTCTTAAAGGCTCAGTGACTCATAATCAGTTTCAGGATGAAGGCTTTTATTTTCCAGGATCCTTTTCATTTAACATCAAGTGCAAAACCTATAATAAATACTGAGCTTCCCAACCAACCATGAATTAGGACACTGTTGGTTGATTTTGTGTATGCTTATTATAGAAAATAAAAGAGCTCTAGTTATTACTAATATCCCACTTAGTGATTTATCATGATGTTAAACTTCTACCGAAACTACTGTTTTGCCTCTTGGAATTCCACCAAGTGCAGTCCTTCGCTGACAGATATAATTGTAAAAAAGAAAGGCCATCTTTATATCTCATGTTCATGTTCTGTATAATCAGATCCTTATTGAATCAAACCAAGGTTTTAGTTCAGCATCTCCCCCGGTAGCCACTTAGAAGCCTCTGGGAAACAGAAAGAGTGTTCACTAGCTGGCAACATTGCCTCATCCTGCTCTTTGTTCTCAGTGTTTTAAAGTCAGAGGACCACTGCTTTTGAGCATGGAGGTCCCATTTAGCACCAATACTTAGCAGAAGTATCTAACTCAATGCAGTACAAGTGTAACCCAGAAAGAGTTTGTCCTTCCACATTGGTGCTTGTCCAGCCTTCCCTCTGGTTACTTCCCTCCCCACTTTACCAGACGACAGGACTATCTATCCCTGTCTTTTTTCTTTTCTTTTATGTGTTTGAAGAGTTTGGTGGCCCTGGATAGAAAAGCATGATTTGGAGTTACATACAGGCCCTCTGTAGGGCCATTTCCGCACTAGACCGTTATAGCGCTATTACTCCACTTTCAACATCCTATGGAATCCTGAGGTTTGGAGTTTAGGGAGAGGCCTCAAAGGCCCCTCCCTAAACTGCAAACTCCAGGATTCCATAGGATGTTGAAAGTGGAATAATAGCGCTATAACGGTCTAGTGCAGAAATGGCCTAGGTTAGGAAGTCTTCTACCTAGTGACTGATGATGGTACTGCAAATACAAATATTCTATCTAAAATGATTTATTTTTAAAAACAAAACAAGGTGCATGTTGCTGGTTCCCCCTTAGTATCTAAACAATGTTAGATTTTACAATATTGGAGCTATGGTAGAGGCATACAAACATAATCTCTTATTATTATAAATAAACATCAATTCACTTGACACCCATTAATGTATTGGATTAAAAGACATCTATATTTAGGTGAATTCTTTAATTGTGTTGTCTAAAAAGATATTTTATTTTGAGTGTGCCAGAATCTTTTGCAAATAAACTGTATGCAATGACTTTGACTTCTAGTATTACAGAAAGTTATGCTAAAAAACATATTTCTTTACTTTTTTTTCTGATTTCAGAATGGAAACACTTGCAGTATTTGAAAAGTTAACGATGAAACCAAACTGAGAATAAAAATGCACTCTTTTATGCATGCCCACACACATATTTGGGTGTTGCTCTCCTTCCATGTTCTTACTAGTAATTTGATCCATCATTGGCTTGGTGGCAAAAAATCCCCTCAGTTTATGGTCCTTTGGTAGATTCCTTTGATGTAACCCCTGAACAATGTATTAACGCTGACCATGCCAAATCCTAAGAGCATTCTCTCCATGGATTTAGCTTTATGTGACAGTGACAATCAGACTTGAAACTGCAAAATATCATCCAGATTAAATGGATTTTCCCTGAGAAAATCTAGCTTTGTATCACTAAGAATGTATTTACACTTCACAATTATAGCAACTTGATATCATTTTAAATTGTCATACCTGCATCCTGTGGAATACTGGAATTTGTACTTTTGTGAGTGTGGTACTGTAACTCAGGCCATTTCCGCACTAGACTGTTATAGTGTTATTATTCCACTTTCAACACCCTATGGAATCCTAGGGTTTGCAGTTTAGGGAGGGGCCTCAAAGGCCTCTCCCTAAACTGCAAACCCCAGGATTCCATAGGGTGTTGAAAGTGGAATAATAACACTATAACAGTCTAGTGTGGAAATGGCCTCAGTTTAAAGAAGAAGATAACTGGATAGAATGACTAAGACCTCCTGGATAAAGGCGATGGAGTGAATGCCACAGGCTAGTCATCCCAACACAGAGAACTCCATAATGCAAGGGAGGGGCCTCTGTGAGAGAGGAAAATTCTTTTAAAAGAGGTTTTATCTCTTTTAAACAGACAATTGGTGTCAGCTGGAAAACAGACGGGTGGAAAAGTCTGTTGTTTGAGGGGGAGTTATGGAGCACTGGGTGTTTGAGTGGATGTAGGTAAAAGGCCTGACATAACTTAATTAGAACAATGGCAATTGTTTGGAACCTAAGAACTGAAATCTGAAGGCAGTCATTCTGTCTGTTATTCAATAAAATTATCCTGTCATTTATTTGTAAACGTGACTTTAGACAACATTATTTAACCTGAAGGAGGGGTGAGACATGCTTACCAAAAAGAACGTAAAGCTGTTACCCTGATTTCTGGGGTCCCTTGGGGGACACCTTAATGTGCTCCAAATACTGGGGAATGGGAATTAGCCAGAGCACAAGCTGTAACACTACAACAGGCAGGGCAACCTAGTGAGATCTTAAACCCAATGTTTACAGGGTCAGGCCGAGTCACAAACCAAGCAAAATTAGTTTATAACTGTTTTCTTTATTTAAAAGACAGTCACTGCACACTTACGTACTCACTTATACAGACCTAAGAAAACAAAGGGAGGAAATTCGACAGGGGATTTTAAGAAGGATTTTCAGGAAAATACTACACCTGATCCTGCAGCCCGGGTAGCCAGAAGAAATTCAGTAAATCTGGAGCGGAGATTCTCAGCACGTGGAAGCTGAGGGGAAGGCTTGGCAAACGGGGTGGCAGCAAGGCCGGATGACAACCATGAGCAATCCGAAGAAGCACTCGAAATCAGGGGTTCTTATAGGGAGAAATGTGCCTGTAGGGTAGTCCATTCCCAGGGAGAACAATGGGTTTCAGATCGGAGACAAAGCCTCCAAAAGGTCAGCCCTTAAGATGTTTAGATTTTGCTGGAGTGGTCAATACCGCAGACAGTATGCAAATTGGGGAGTGCTTAGTCAGAAGCGCTAATTTTGTCAAGCTGATGGTTCGGGGCTGAGAATTTTTTGTATGCTTGTTGCATACTTAATTTAGTTTCAAAGTGTACTTGCCTGGAGGTCTCCTGAAGCTGCATGCTGGAAAATTACTGGCCTTAGAATTTTTCTTGTATTTTTCAGCTGTTCGGCCATGTCCATGTGCGTGCTTACCCGGGGGCCTCTCAAGCATGTGGAGGGAAACAGTTTGACTTTCATATCAAATTATACTTAGTAGACCCTGGAATCGGACTACGGACCACAGTAACAAAGCTAACACACATGCTAGTCCACAGTGGGGTCGCCTGAAAGCCTACAACTCCAAATCCAAGGGGGGGGATTTTATAAGGGCACTGGAAAGACGGGTTACAGTGACAGGCTTCCAGGAGCTGGAAACTAAAGGGGGCAGCCTGGAAGGGGAATCTGTGTGTCACAGATTTAGAATTCTGTGTCAGAAGGCTCTAAAGTTGTAGTTCAAGGGAGTGCACTGGAGAATTCCAAGTACCTCACCAAACTATAAATCCAGTATCCCAAAGGAAGGAATTATTAAGATGAAATCAAACTGTTATAATTGTGCAGTTTGGATATACTCTAAGTATAGATAGAAATAGGTACATTCCACTGGTGTGAACACAGCTTCAAATAGAGATCAAATGCCACAGCAAAACCAGACTCACTAAGGCCCTTTCCACACGTGGGGTGGGTAAACGGGGGGCGGGTGCACGCAGGGACGGATCTTACCTCAAAATGGGTTGCTCCGTCCCCGCGGGGAGCACGCATTCGCCGCTCTAAACGGCAGCGAATTTCAGCAGCGTTCGGCGGCACCCAAAATGGCGGCCACCGGCTTCCAGCGGCACTCCACCAATCAGGGCAGCGTGCCAGCCGGAAGCCCGTCTCCAGGCAGCTCTGCAGGGACGCGCTAACGAGTCCCTGCAGTTATAAACGGGGTGCGGTGACAGGGTAGCGCGTGCAAGTCACATAAAAACCACTTGAGAAGTGGTTTTTATAAGACTCGCAGTGCCACCCCCGCGGCCGCGCGAGGGCGGTTTGAGGTTAAGAACCTCCCATTTGCGAACTGCCCTTGCGCGCCTCGCGGTGTAGAAGACCTTCTGGGGAGGTCGCCCTAGCGCGGGCAATATGCCTGTGTGGAAAGGGCCTAACTCTGAGCAAAAAAGTGCATTTTAGCTCAGTCATTTGTCCCTGGCATTCCAGCATGCATGGTTGCCCACCTGATGTAGATTGGTGGAGCTGAAAAGGGGACCCAGTGAGATATACATTTAGGGAACATGAATGGGATCCCCCTGCATGATATTTCAAAGATGTTCCATGAAAGTCAGAGTTGAAAAACAATGTGGTCTTTCTCTTATGAGCAATCCTGTGAGAGAGCAACCATTATTCAACATTTTTGACAATCTGCTCTTCTTTGTGATGTCTGCCTGAATGGAACAAAACCATTTATAGACAGCACAGATTTAATTGGATTTTTAGACCACTTCGGGGTTTAAGAACAACCTATACTAATGAGCTGCTGTATTGATTCTTGTCTGTGTTCAACAACTGGAACCTGATAATCATTTCCATATGCTCTCATGTGATTTCTCAGCAGAACAACTTAAAGCTGTTTTATACAGGATGGTGCGTGCTCAAGTAAGCTGCAACAAACCTTTTGTTTAATTAACAAATTGAATGGTAATAACCTGAGCCATATTTTAGGTAATGATAGAGGAGTAAAGGCAACATCAATTCTATTGTATAGAAACTACCTTTTCCTTTTTTTAAAAAAACCTCTTTTCCTTAAGCCCAGTTACATGCTTATAGCATCATATAAAGCAGGGGTGGCCAACTGTGCAAGTCTAGGGGGAGCACATTAGCCCCTACCAGGAGACCTTGGAGTGCAGCACCTCACTATTGCTACTGTTTTTGCTTAACAAACTAAAACCAAAACCAACCAAAGGTCTTTTTTTTTTAACCCCAAACACCCTCTAAGCATCATTTTGCCATGTTTGTAGGGTTTCTTTGACCGTTTTAGGCCTAGGAGAGGCCTTTTGAACAACAAGAAGTAAGCAGAAGTCATTTTCTGTACACTTCCTGTTTCAAAAAAAGACTCTTCTGAGCCTAAATGGGCCCGAGAGGCTGCAAAATGTGGTAGAAATCTGCTCTTCTTCCCTTAATGGGGCATTTCTGGATAGGTTTTTTTTAATTGCAAAAATTGTTTTTGACTGTGGGGGGGGGTACAAGAGGCTTCCAAAAGTGGTGGAAATGCCCTCCACACTCCCTTGTATGTATGTGGGAGCATTTGGAGACATGCTGCTATTTTTTGACACCTGGAGGGCCTTTGGGACCACATAACAGCCATGGAGGGCCATTCAACTTTGCCCATCTCTGATTTTTTTTTTATTTTAAAAATTCCTGAAAATCTTAATTACAGTGTAATGAATCTTCTGTAAATTTTACAGCAATATGGAAAAATATAAGGTTTTAAGATAAATAGAGAAACAACTACTGTAATCACACAACAAAAGTCAAAATCAGAAGAACGGGAGATGTCAAAACAAACAAATTTCATTATTGCAAAAAAGTTAGATATTTAGGAGTATTTATAACAAAGAATAATTCAGACTTATTTGACAATAATTATAAAAAGGTTTGGCATGAAACTAAAGCAGATCTTCAGAGATGGAGCAAGCTTGAACTATCATTATTAGGAAGAATTGCTACAATTAAGATGAACATCTTACCTAAAATGGTTTTCTTATTTCAGAACTTGCCTATAATAACAAATGATATATCATTCGAAGAATAGAACAAAGACTTATCCAAGTTTATTTGGAGGGGGGAAAAACAAGAATAAAATGGAAAATCTTAAAGGATGTAAAAGAAAGAGGAGAAATAGGCATGCCTGACTTAAATTTATATTATTATGCAAGCTGCTTGGACTGGATCAGAGACTGGTTTATGTTAAGATGTGAGGGGTTACTTCAGTTAGAAAATGTAGACTTACCATTCAGATGGCATGCCTATATATTGTATGGCAAGCATTTTTTCCCCTCAACACCCTTTTGACTGCTAAAAGATTAATACTTTTGTTACTGGAAAGATTTTCTTTCACAACTGGGATCCAAGGGATAGACGATCCAACAATGCTTGCAACATTTGAAAGAATGATGTTTAGCTGAAATTTTCAAATGCATTTATATTTATACATTTGGTTAGAACTTATGACAAATGTGGTTATTTTTCTTCCTTTTGTGTTTGTATTTTCCCGCTCTTTTATACTGGGACGTTATTGTATGTAACTGAATTCCCTTTTGATAAAAATTTAAATTAAAAAGAATAAAGGAAGAACAGTAACAAATAAGAACAACCACAAAATCATGTGAGTTTCTTTACATAACAAATTGAGATATAAAAATATATAAATAAAAAAAATATTGGTATATGTTGAGAATTATTTTTCAATATTCTATACATTATAAATAGAGTCAACAGCACAATCTGTTTAAATAAGACCTATACTAATTTCTTTATACTCTTATCACTTTCAGTATAACGTACATTCAGTTGAATGTTTAAACAACTTCCAATTAAAATTATCTACTTAACATGTTTTAAACTGTTGTAATTTAGTGTTTTTAACAGAACTGTTTATTTAATGGTTTTTGTAACTTTTGTATTAAATAGGTTTTAGCTATCATTCGTTTTTAATTTCATGTGAGCCATGTTGGGTCCTGTATTAGGAGAGGGAGGGGATATAAATTTAATAGATGAATAAATGTAGGAAACCACAGCTAGTTTGATGCTGGCAAATACAATTTAGAAGCCATTTCTTGCTCTTTGAAATGCAAAAGCTGTGTTGCAACCACATTTGGAACCACACCTGAAAAAGGAAATTGTGGGATGAGAAAAGGTACAGAAAAAGGCACCTAAGATGATTGAGGCAATAGAGTAACTTGATTATGAGGAAAGGTTACAACATTTGGGGCTGTTTGGTTTGGGAGAAAAGAGATATGATGCTAGCCAGTGCAGAAAAAATAGATAGGGATGCATTTTCTTCCCTCTGCCATAATACCAGAACCCAGGGTCATCCATAGAAATTGAATGGTAGGAGGTTCAGGGCAAAAAAACAGGAAGAGCTTTGCACAGTAGCAATGACCACATACTTGGAAGGCTTTCAAAGGACTGGACACATTCATGGAGGCCATCAATGGCTAGTAGTCATTGGGGGGGCGTGTGTGTCTGTGCGTCCATGTGTATCTTCTCTAAACCACCAAAGGCAGTATGATCTATCCCCCTTCCTCTCCCCTCATCTCCCTCCCTCCCTCCCTCCCTCTCTCTCTCTCTAGATATATATATATAATGTTTCTGGTGAATATGAATGAGAAGGTGCTTTTGAACTTTTGTTCTGCTTGTGGACTTCCCCTATCGGCTACTGTGTGAACAGAATGCTAGACTAGATAGAGCTTTGGTCTGATCCAGTACAGTTCTTTTCCAAGGATAAACAAAGACCTCCTCTTTAACCTTAACTATAATTCAGGTTCTTTTTTTAAAAAAATGGAATCCTAACTGTTATGAGAAATAAGTGTGAAACCAGAACATTAATCATTCTTTCTGAAAACTAAACATAGTCCCTTTTCTCTTTCTGTGTAAACGAAGTACACTGCTGCTGAAGCAATGGAGTCAGGAAGAGGACAAATCAGTGGAATGCACTAACCTAAATCTCCAGGCTGTGTTAAATTGATTGGATTCAGGGGTGGAGGGATAATCTTCTAGTACAAAGCATCTAACTGTGAGGCATACAGAGCTTGCTGCTTTGGTTGGATCTCTGTATAAACCAAATATACTTCAAGTGACAATATACTTCCAATAGTTGTTTGACTATGCTCAGTGAAGCTTACTCACTAATTGCAAAATATATTTAGGATGCCGAATCTGAGAAAAGCAGTTAAGTTAGACTTTATGGGCAAAGTGAGTTTTGAAGAAAGAACAGGAGAGAACGCAAGACATCCTGAGTAGGTGAAGAAATCCCAGACGAAGTAGCTAGTGCTTTGCCATTTTTTACTGCACCTACTGTCAAAATAGTTTTTAGAGATATGTCAGTATAATGGTCACTATATACATAGCTGGCTCACAAGCACAACTGTGTGGCCCAGTTAACTTGCCTGTACTACCAACATCATCAGTGTAGTGTTACACTGGCAAAATGTAATGCTGACAGGACAATGCTGGTAGAGGGATTAAAAATAGCTTAGTCAGTACTTCAGCTTCCTTTAGACAGGGATCCTACCTCTGAGAATGTCTTAAAGTTATATCAGCAAAAGAGGTGGCATTAGCTGAACTCTCCTCTTTAGCTGACGGGGAGCCACAGAGCCATGACAAATGCTTCGTGCTCCAGCATCACACCCACAACACAACCGAGGAACCAATCACAGCAGACACACAGAATCCCACTCCAGGGAGCCAGCAACTCAAATGACAGGACCTGCTGCATGAGGATGTATCCCTCAGGCTTCCTGTAAAGTTGGAACGCACAACAGGCAGTGATGGTGAAAGCGGGGCTGGCATAAGAAGCAGGTAATAGCTTCATAACTGTTATTAACTCATAGCTTTTCAGAATTCTTATGGGTACATCGTCTTAGGTCTCCTTGACATAGATGCCTTACTGCAGTGCTTTTCAGATTATCTGATGTGAGGGAACAGCATATTTTTTTTAACTTAGTGTGCCAGAGACGGACACTAAATTTATGTCCGTTGGCTACAGCTGATTCTTTCTTTCCTGGAAACTTGCCAGGGACCACCACTTTGAGTACTGCTACTCTACAGAAATTGTCACTCCACACTCCCAAGGAGGTGAAATAAGGACAAGACATCCTACAAATGACTTCTCTAATACCCTTCCCCCAAGTGTAACGAAGAATAGGTATTTCTCCAACACAAGAGAAAAAAAGAACAGGCATGTTATGCAGGAAGTGTGTGTATGGCAGGAAATGGTTCCCCATGAACCCTCACACATAAGCTCTTCCTGGGCAAACGTCAGCCACTATACTCCAACCTGGTTTACTGCTGACCAAATATTCATAAGTCCTTTTGCTTTGTAGAATCATATAGCCTGACTACATAAAGCAAAAAAACAAACGAATAACCACCTGTCTATTTCTGAAATAAGAAGATAAACATGAGCAAGACAGAGGGGATTTTCAGGTGCAGTCACTTATGAGTCACCAAAGAAATGTGTTAACAAAAATGAGGACATAGATTTACATAAAGCTTGTGCATGCTAATTTATACATATATGTGCATATTTTTCAAAAATCACTATAATTCAGATAGTAATCTATCTCATCAGAGTAAGGAAGATTGCAAACAGGTGATCTGTGTGCCTGTTCAGTTTGCTGTCCAGGAGCTAATTCCTGATGGACAGATATTTTTCAATGCCCGTGGTAAAACCAGGGAACTAGCAGAGATACATTTCCTTATTGTTTATTGGAGACTTTGTTCTAAACAGCTTTTAAAATATAATTTTCCTTGCATGATGACTATGATTTATTGCATATCATAGCCTAAATCTGATTGTCATTCCCAACTAGAATAGACCTATTGGATCAGTAAGATCTACATATTGACTCATCATTCAGCAATTGATTCAATGGGGCTACTATAGTTAGGATTAACCAGTAAGAATTAGGTCCAGGGCTCTAGACCACTGATAGAGCACATGCTTACAGTAGAAGGTCCCAGGTTCAATTTCCAGCATCCCAGCTCTCCAAGTACAGCTGGCAAACAAGCTTGTCTGAAACTGTAGAGATCCGTAAACAACACCAGAATGAACAACATGTGCCTGCCTGGCAGAGTGACTTGCCCACACCACACAATGAGTCTGTGGCAAAGATGGGAGCTGAATCAAAGGACTTTTTCAGCCCAACCCAATCTGGATGTGCCAATGTAATTCCTTTAGTCATAGCTAAACCCCTTCTGAGAGCCTGTGTGATATAGTAGATTGAATGTTGGACCAGGATTCTTGGAGACTAGGGTTCAAATCTCTGCAAATCCAGGGAAACTCACTGGGTGAGCTTGGGCAAGCCACATACTCTCAGCCTAAGAGAAGGCAATGGCAAACCTCATCTCAAGAAATCCCACCCTCTATAAGTCAGATACATCAAGGTTCACATTTTCCACAACATTTTAATGAACTTTGATATCTATATTAAGGGCTAGTGCTTACCACATCAGACATGATCAGTGTTACATGCAGAAAGATTCCCTTTCGTGCTGAAGGCCTACAAAATTATATATGGATTTTCTTTTGGTGTCAAATCACTCTCAGGGAAATTGCCATTATACCAAGATGCTGTCTCATACCCCATATCAAAACTATGACACAGCAGGAACGTTTTCTGACTCTGGGAGAAATGTATTGACTGCTTTTTGGCTTCTGGCCTTCTTCTGCACTTTCTCAACATGGCATAAATCCAGAATCATGCCACGATATGGGCTGGAGTGCTAAGGATACTGATTAAATTTGAGGAACATTATTTATTACTTAACACCAACTAATGTACACAAATAGAGAGCCAGCATGGTATAGTGGTTTGAGCACTAGACTATGATTTTGGAGACCCCACTCAGATATAGAAACCCAATGAGTGACCTTGGGTAAGTCACAGTCTCTCAGCCTCAGAGGAGGGCAAACACAAATCACCCCTGAACAAATCTTGCCAAGAAAACCCCATGATGGGTTTCCCTTAGGGTTGGCGTGAAACTACTTGAAGGCACACAATAAAATATACACCAATAGACAGTGGCCTGGCTACTCTCTAACCACATTAAGCTGCTAAGAGCTCTGTGGTGGTAGGCACACATGTGGGTGCAAGTTTTCTCCTCCCTAATAACATTAATTCCTACCCATTTGGAAACTAATGTGGAGCGAAAAGGGTACTATGCCATGTGCCACAGCCACAGCCCAGACTACCCACCCAGAAATGCAGCTGCCTTTTTTTATATATAATTTTATTACAATTCCAACATATAAAACAAACAATTATCATTGTATTCTTAATTGTCATATTATAACTGTCTTCCTTCCTCTCTGGGTTACAGTTTTTATCATTTCATGGAACTGTTATCAACGCTTCACAATAAATTGTTAGTATATCTACTTAATTTGTTAGTTCCTGTTTTTCTACTCAACTTTACATGTTCCATGATATTTCTCTAAATTTTATCTTGTAACAACCTTTAATACCATGAATTATGCATTGTTCCCTGTCAAGACCCATCCCGCTTCCGAAATCATCTGCCATTCTTTATAAATATCATCATCTGATTTCCCTTTTAATCGCTGTGAAACAATATCTGCATTTCTATTTTCAATAAGAGTTGCCCACCATTGTTCTGTCATAGGTATTACATCATTTTTCCAGAGCCTTACAAATTCAATATGGGCAATTGAAACCATATACAGTATTATTCTCCAATATTTCTTTACCACAGTTCCCTCTAACATATGTGTCATACTTAGTAAATAAATTTCAGGAGTCTTGTCAATTTGAACCTGCAATACATCACATATTATCTTATGAATTTCATTCCAATACTTTTTTGCTTTAGAACATGTCCACCACATATGAAATAGTGCACCTGCAGTCTTTTGACATTTCCAACATTGACTTGTACCCGTCTTATAAATTATCTTTAATTTTTCGGGTGTCATGTACCATCTATGAAAAAGCTTATAATAATTTTCTTTAAGATTCTGAGCTACCGTGAACCTCTTTGTTCGTTGCCAACTTTGTTCCCACCATTCCAACTGAATTGGGTGTCCAATATTTTGTGCCCATTGTATCATTGCTATTTTAATTGTCTCTTTCTCACATTGTTGTTGTAATATCTCTTGATATAGATGTGAGAATAAGTGAGGTGGATTTTCTTGCAGAAGCTTCAACAGGTTTTCATTTTCCTTCTGTTCTATTCCTTGAGTTTTCATGTCCATCTTAAATCTTTCTGATAGTTGTCTGTAGGGAAACCAGCTTAACTTTATACCTTCAATTTCCAATTTCTCTCTTGATTTCATCTTAAAAACAGTTGTATTTGTATTCATATTTGTTTTCTCCAATATATCTTCATATCGCAATGATTTTTCTGTGTCTGACCATCTTCCAAAAAGGCTTCCTGAGGTGGGTAGCTGCCTAATGTTCTTATTCTTATAATCATTCCATACTTTATATAATGATTTTTTTACAAAATGATGTGTAAAATCTTTATCGATTGTCACTTTTCCGTAAAACATATAGGCATGCCATCCCATCTTTAGATCTGCTCCCTCTAAAACCAGCATTCTCATATTTTGTAGATCCATCCAGTCCTTTATCCAAGTGAATGCCACAGCCTTAAGCTACACTTGTAAATCTGGTAATCCCAAGCCTCCTCTTCTTGTTATGTTAGTCATGACTTTCCATTTTATTCTTGGATTTTTGCCTTGCCATATGAAGTTAGTTATATCTCTCTTCCATTGTATGAAGGGCTTAGCATTTGTGATAATAGGGATATTTTGAAAAAGATAGTTCATCTTGGGTAGTACATTCATTTTTATAATAGACATTCTTCCCAACATAGATAATCACATTTGAGTCCATTTCTCTAAATCTTTAGTCATCTCTTTCCATTTTTTCTCATAATTATTTTGAAGAAGCTCCTTGCTTCTCTTGGAAATCCAAACTCCCAGTATTTTGCTTTCTGTCCTTTATTAAATCCCGTTATCTGTTTGAACTCCATATCTTCTTTCTCTCTCATATTTTTTGTTATAAACACTGTCTTTTCCTTGTTTATCTTAAATCCTGAGTATTCTCCATATTCTTGAATAATATTCATCAATCTTTGTATGCTATTGAGAGGGTCCTCTAGAAACAAAACCAGGTCGTCCGCAAATGCTTTAAGCTTGTACTGATATTTCTTTATCTGAACTCCTCTTATTGTAATTTCTTCCCGTATGGTGAAATGCAGCTGCTTTTTGAAAGACATGAGGAACTCTGACCACAGAATACCATCTGTATCCCTTTGTTTAAAAAGTTCATAAAGAGTAGCATTTTGAGTTGGCTTTTGTTTTCAATAGAAAAAAGTTCTTAAGGATTACACTGGTGGACCTATAATAACATTCAGGAGAGATAGAAGGATTTTATGCAACTTCAACATTTACAGTTTTGGATATCTAAAACATGGGTGCATTTGTTGTTCAAGTCATTTCCAACTTATGGTGACCCAAGACAAACCTATCACAGGATTTTTCTGGGGGCTGAGAGTGTGTGACACACCCAGGATCACCCAGTAGGCTTCCATGGTTGAGCAGGGAATCGAACCCTGGTCTCCCGGGTCATAGTCTAGAGCTCAAATCACCACACCATCCTGGTTCTCAATACCACACTGGCTCTCAAACGCATTTACCCACCTATATTTTTGTGGACAATTGTTATGAAAATGACATTAAAAGTAGAGTTGGTACTAGCTACGAAATACATATAATTTCGGAAGGAAACACCCATTTTTGCAGGAAATTTAAAGTGGTTTTAGCTTCCTCCTAGCTTAGTTTAGCTTACAATCTTCTTTTGAGATAATATACCTCCTAAAGCACGGATGGGTAAAATGTTGCTCATGGACCACACACAGTCCTTATTTCAATTTTGTACCTCCCTGGTGGCCCTAATCCCCCCTAAAAGTTTTAAAAAGTCAGTCTGCAGTAGATTTTTCACCTGAAGATTAGCGAAACCAACCCCCGACTATCTACAAATGTGACCATTTGGATCAATCTTCCAAAATCCTCAAACGAAGCCAAAAATTGGCTCCAAATCAGCAGAAATGGAACCCAAAAGTGGCATGAGGTCAATTCTGTTGCACTCTGTCGTAGAGATGTAATTAAGTGAGAAACTTAAAGAATTCCAGAAGGACAAGTGCGAGGGCTAAGGGGTAATGGTGAACATAAATCAGTTAAGGCCTTTTGCTTTTTTTATTCAATAGGCATCAAAATCTCTGAAAGTACAGTGGAACAATAAGCAATAGGATTGGACATCAGATGTAAAGTATACAGTCGGAGAGGCAGAAGAACTTGAACAGGTAGTAATGTCCAGGAAAGCAAACCACGCTGTACCCTTCCAGCTCCCTACAAGCTCTCTCAAAGTTCCCGCTCTTGGGAAAGAGAACCTAACTTATTCAGGAATAGAACAATCTTGCAATATATTACATCACCATCCTTCCAACAAAAGCCTTGAAAAAAATCACTCGTTGTGATTACAGAGCTGTCAATCACAAAATTATGCCCTCTCCACATCCTCTCATTTCCTTTGTATGGAAATCAGCCTGAATTAATTCAAGACTTTGAGAATTTGGTGAACATTCTTAGCAAAAGCAGATGATGCCCAAGATTCCCCACTTCCCCTGCTGCTGATTGGCCATGGGTGTGCATCCTGCTGCTATCAGCCAGGGTCGTGTATAAGGAGGGGGTCAATTCACAAGGAAGTACCGGGTACCTCCTTAAAAGGATACATCCACTGCTGTTACAGGAGGCAACATCACCAACAGGATTCAGGCCTATGTTTTCCCCAAAATAAACACCAGAGCGGAGACAGAGCCCTTTCCCACACTAGACTGTTATGGTGCTATTATTCCACTTTGAACGTCCTGTGGAATTCTGGGGTTTGTAGTGATATAGGTATGAATTAGAAATAATAAAGTAGAAATAAAGTAGAAGCTGGGGGCTTAGGTCAGAGGAATGGAGAAAGATTTAAGAAGGGCAAAAAGGTCACGAGAGCCAATGTATCACATAGCTAGGATTTTGATCACGTAGCCAGGGTGTTGTTTGTTTATTGGCTGCGGTAATTGCAGATTGTAGATAAGCACTTTCCGGGGTCTGAGTGCGGGGGTAATTAGCTAGTAAGAGCATGTGGTATTTGTGACCCCGGAGGGGCGGACCGAGACATGCCTGTGATCTTTGTGTATGCCGTGAACTTTGTCTATAAAAGAGCTGTGAAACTTGAATTCAGGTCTTTTGGTCACATCCAGCCAAAAGCCTGCGCGTAATAAATTACTCTTTTTCTTGCTCTGTGGTCTCTGTGTTCTCTGGGCTCCTGCAACAGTAGTTTCCTGAGGCCAAAGAGCTCTCTGGCTGAGAATTGTAAAGGCTCCTCCCTAAACTGCAAACTCCAGGATTCCACAGGCTGTTGAAATGAGAATAATAGCACTATAACAGTGTAGTACAAAAATGGCCAGAGAGAAGGGAAAGCAGAAGGCAGCATATATACAGAAGGAAATCAGAACCAGCTGGAGCACAGCCTAAGCAAGGCAGGTCACAGAGGGAAGACTACATGATCATTACATAACTGTTTAATTGATTAGCAATTTTAGGTCCCAAGAAGAAAATGGGTTTTGACATACCAATAACCCCCAAATGCAGAAGAAGGAAACTGAAGGTCTCAGGCTTGACAGTGGCTTCTGAAAAGAGCCCCTCCAACATATTTTAACACTTTAAGCCAAGCAGAACATGCTTCTCCTTTTAAGGTGCATGGCACCCTTGGGCATCCTGAGACAGCGGCCATTTCCACACCAGGCTGTTACAGTGCCCTTGTTCCACTTTCAACGTCCTGTGGAATCCTGGGGTTTGCAGCTTAGGGAGGGGCCACAAGGCAAACTGCAAACCCCAGGATTCCATAGGCTGTTGAAAGTGGAATAATGGCACTATAACAGTCCAGTGCGGAAATGGCCAGAAAATCCCACAGGTACTTTCCTCTTCCTGGCAATCTACAATCATAAAACGTGAAACAACTACTTAAAAAAATTCAACAGCTCCTGCCTCCGAAGAACGAGTCCCACCAAATGGAGCCAGAAGTTGGCACCGATTGGAAAGGGGAAATCTCGTCCTCCCGTCCGGGAAGAATTCCCTTTGGCTGAAGCGGGACGTTGTTCTATCAAACACGATTTTGTCCCGCCCTGTGGGTGAGAGCGGCGCGCACGGCTGCGAAACCCGGGGCTGGAGGGGGTGCCAAGGGTGACGGTGACCAGGGAAGGAAACGAGGGCTTGAACGAGGGAGACGGAGGGAAACCTCCATTACAGGACGGCGCGTGGAGCGGGGAAGCGGGGAGGAAGAGCAAGCCTGTGGTTGTCATGGTGATAACTCACACCGCTATTCATTCCCTCCTCCACTCCCACGCACTGCCGGTTGCTATGACACCAACGCAGCCAATAGAAACTGGGATTGGAAGGCAGGGCCGTCGGGCGCGAGCGGACGAGGGAAGAGTTTAGCGGTGCACTAAGGCGGAAGTGTGTCCCGTCGGGTTGGGCCGCGCCCGGAAGTGAGGCTTGAATGGTGGGGGGACCTTAGCGGCGAAGCTCGCCGGGCTCTTGGCTGCTGTCTCCTTGATCCGCGCAAGCAAGCGGCGGCGGCGGCTCCTCGAGTGGGTCTCGCGAGAGCGAAGTTCCTCTGGCAGGAGGCGGGGAGCGGAACCGTTTCTCCTCCCCTCGCGGATACCTCTTCCCCTCCTTCCCTCCCTCCCTCCTTCCTCCCGCCTCCTCCCCCTTCAGGAAGAGCCTGGGCCCGACACGGGAAGATGGCGGCGGCCGGAGGCGGCACTGGCGGTAGTGGCTGCGGCGGCGGCAGCTCCCGGGCACCGGAAAGGCCCGAGCTGTGAGACTCCAGCGCTGGGCCGGCGTGGACGGGCGGGCGGCGAGCGGTGGCGGAGGATGAGCTTGCTTTGCGCTCAGTATCTCCGGTGAGGAGGAGGAGGAGGGTATAATATGGAGGGGGGGCTGAGGTTGGGGAATGCATGTGGGGGTATTAATGCCGCTCGGGAAAGGTGGGCGCGTCCGGTATGCCCCCCGTATCATTCTTTAAGCCGTCCCCGGTGGCTTGAAAGGCCTGGGGGAGGCAGGCGTGCCAGTGAGGGATGCTGTGCTAAGAAAGGAGGTTGCCAGGTGGTGGTGGTGGTGGTGGCGGCGGCGGTGGTGAATGGGGGGTGGCAACGGCTAGAGGAGGCATGGAAGCACATATTCTCCAGTGGGGGACTTCTTGTGTCATTCCCGCTTTATATATCTTTTCAGTCGTCTGTCCAAGGAAGAGAAATCTGTATATGGGTTAAGAATCATCCACGTAATGTGAATGTGGTAGCAATGACGGCACAGGAGAATGTGGCAGCGTGAGCCTGGACTTTTTTCTATAGCACTTTCGATTGGGCTTTTGGTCTCCAGGACAGTATCTAAAAAGCCTCAGCTGGATACAGTGAGAAGTGGACCGTTCCTCGCCATCTCTTCCCTATGCTGTTCACCTGTACTCATAGCCTGAAAAAAATTGGGGAACACTAAGCAATCTAAGTTGCTCCAAGAGCCTTGTGGGTTGAGAATTGGCTAGGAATATTTGGAAAATATATGATAAGAGGCTGCTTCTAGGAGATCTTAAAGAAAATTGGTGAAGGTAGACCGTTCTTGTGTAGTAGAGGGCTCTAGTGGTCTTACTGAGCAAGGAGGTATAGTGAGAAATAATGTGCGGAAGAGCAATGACATTTCATGGTTCATGAGGAAGAAGATGGTTGGATGAGCAAATAGGAAGTCTGCATAATGGGGAAAAATAGGCTGTTAAGGAAGTGAAGTGAGGGATCTTTGATCGCTCAGATGTACTGTGTAGTGGGAAATGAGGCTGAGCTTGACAACTTTTCTGTCATAGATACATTTCAGTTCACTTATATTTCTGCCTGAGTTCTGAGGCAGTGAATACATGTGCCCCAATTATGGTGTGTAGGTCTGCTCCAGATTGTTAAATGGCACCAGCATTTAACCCAAGGTGTAAAATGAAACCTATCCTTTCAGTGGGTTGTGTGCCTCTCTATTTAAGATGCTGTAGCACTGGTTTTTAAACTACAATTTCTCTTGGCAGCCTATAACTTGTTTTTTGTAACTGATAATACTGTGTTTTTTTAATATATATATATATATATCAAAGAGTCTCTGGGTAGCAGGGAAGGTAATAACCATGAGGCATTAGTTCATGTGAGTAGTTCACGCTATACTGCAAATATATCTTGAAGTCATTGAACAAGACAGCTATAAATAAAGAGAGAAGGGCTTTCCATCTTCAGATAGACGAGCTGCAGATATTACTATATATTATTATATCATTCTGATAAATTTTAGATTGAGCTAAATGATATTTCCAGATGATAAATACTGCTAAAAGATTTTTCACTTGTTGTAATTTATTCTGCCCTGCATGTGAGAGTGATATATTTTGGATTCAAGACCTGCCAGTGAAGATTCAGTTGTGCAGTGAGAGTGATTCTTCATTTCCTTGTGTTTGACATGGAAGCCTTTACATGAGGGTTCTTTGGTGGTTATCCTACCTGTAGGATAATGTAATCAGAAGATTTAGTGTAGTCAGGAAGATTTCTTCTTTGAGATATGGTTTCCTTAACAGTGCTGCACTCTTTGAGTCAATACTGCCAGGTTTCAGTTTTTTCATTCCTGTCTCTTTTATAAAAATCTGTTATCTGCCTTCTAAAAATATATGGGCAGTTGCAACCCTCCAAACGTTAGACCTGAGGTCCCATGACGTTTACCATAGACTGTGTTGCCTAAGACTAATGGAAGCTGTATGTCTAGAACACCTGAAGAGCTTCCATTGCTCATCTGTATCCTAAAAGAGGACTGTCTGATTGACAGTTTTAGTTCTTTGTCTAGCCTCCCTTTTGGGAGAAATTGTTGGAACAGGTGATAGAAAAGCAACTCCAGGTGTCTTTTGGTGATGTGGCCTCTCTTGGCTGCATTTTAATCTGCCTTCTTATGGAGAGGTTATTGCAAGATGGATGGTCTACGCCTGGAGACTAACATGGGAGCACTGTCCCTACAATATTATTAGAGTTCTCTGTCGTTTCTGATTGTTTGGAAAACATTACTCTGGGACAACATACAGAACTTCAGGTCAGTGTGTTGAGGTTCGTCTTTGGTAGTTTCATTCACTTCAGTTTGAATAAACTCAGAATGGCTGTCAATAAGTTTAGCCCCATTGGGGTTGCCAAGTGTTGTTGTACAGGGTTTGTCTCTCACCAATGCCATTTTACATCTGGTTGAAGTCAGTGCACATTCGTAAGAGCTGAGACTCATCAGTTCAGGGAGATGCTTGTTCTGTATGCTATTAACTAAATCTTCTGGTTTAATTAAAGCCCTTAAACAATATTTGGAAGCTGTGTTCAGAAAAATGAAGATGAACAGCCAGACTGACTCCAGAAGAGTTGTGGGAGACATTGTTGGGAAATCCTTATGCACTAGAAGAATTAAATATGTTGACAATTACTGAATGTATCCCATTGATGCAAATTTGTAACTGTGATTACCATTCTTAGCTATCACCTGACTTTCTGATAAGTGTTGTCTTTCAAACAACTTTCTGTAAGTCTCATTCAGAGTAAATGCTCAGTTCACTCTGGGGACTAGAGAATTTGTCCTGTGAATTTTACTCTTAATTTTTATGTTTGACCGCTATATTGTAGGTTAGATTAATCTGCCTTTGAAGATAGTTCAGAAGGTACAACTTGTGTACAGTACTGCTGCATATATTTCATTAAATGTCTGAAGACAGGAATACATGCAACTTCTCTTTCTTCAATTGCTCTGGCTCCTAGTGTTTCTTCTGACCCCAGTTGAAGGTGCTGATTTTAACCTTTTGGAGCAAGGTGATAGGTGGGGAACTTGTGACCATCCAGATGTTGTTGAGCTAAACTGCCTGCATATAGTTGTCCATACTTTGGGGGGGCTAGTGAGAGTTTAGAGTTCAAGAGGCTGTTCCAGGTCCTGATGTTTTTCCCCTCTCTCTTAGTTAAATAAAACCTTGCTGATGTTGGAGTTTGTCATGTGAGTATCTGCTGCTAGTAGCAGGACCTCTGCTGCCATGGTCCCAAGTATGGGGGATGATTTCATTCTAGAGTACAGGAAATGCTTCGCCTTTACTATGATTCAGGAAGAGCTGTGAAATTCTCCTTTTTCATTGGCCCTTTAGGGTATTTTTTTAGTTTTGTATGATTCTTCTGACTGGGTATTACGTTTTTGGTGATTATGTTTTTTATTCAGTTTTCGTTGATTTCAAGACTTTTTTCTTTGTAAATCACTTCTTGAAAAACACTGAAAAAGCACAAATTGAAGAACGCACGTAAATATTTAAAATAACTTTAGTCTTCTTAGACTGCTCTTCTAGATGCCTTTCCTATTCCAGCTTATTACACAGATGATAGCCTCAAGATGACACCTTTCGTTGATCCTGGAAGTTTTAAGGGAGTATGGGGTTGAAGTAGTAGGCTTGTCTGTGCTGGGATAAGAGAGTCTAGGTGTTTAAGAGCCTATTCAGAACCTTTGAAAGGAATCTAGAGAGCAGGAGGAGATGCAAGATCAAAGGTGGTTTTATTTTTCCGCTGATGACTTGCCTAATCAGAAAGTGGACTGTAGAATTCTTTGTGGAAAAGCAGACTGATGACTGGTTCTGAGCAGTCATCAGGAGTGGCTTAATACAGTTTTGTTACTGCCATCAACTTCGACTTTATGGTGACCGTGTGGACAAGAGATCTCCAACTCACTCTGTCATCAAAGCTCAGGTCTTGCAGATTCAGGGACATGTCTTCCTTGGTTGTAGTCTATCCATCTGTAATACAGTATTCGTCTTTTCCTTCTACCTTCTGCATTACCAAGCATTATAGTCTCTTCTAATGAATCATGTCTTCTCATGATATGGCCAAAGTGCGACACCTTAGTTTACTCATCGTGGCTTCTTGTTCAAGTTCAGGCTTGATTTGTTCTAGGACCTATTCATTTGACTTTTTAGCAGTCCAGGGTAAATGTAGCAACACATTTTGAATTAGTTGCTTTTCTTCCTATCAGCTTTCTTCACTGTTTGGCTTTCATAGCCATATATAAAAATTGGAAATATGATGGCATAGACAATCCTAACTATAGTATTCAATTATATATCTTTACATTTCACAGTCTTGTATAGTTCCTTCCTAGGTGCCCTTCCAGGTCCTAGGCTTCTTCTGATTTCTTGACTGTAATCTCCATTCTAATTAACGACTGAGTCAAGGTATGGAAAATCCTGAACTGTTTCAATGTCTTCATTGTCTGCTTTAAGGTTGCGTAAATTGTCTGTGGTCATTACTTTTGTTTTCTTAACATTCAACTATAAACCTGCCTTTGCACTTTCTGCCTTGACTTTCTTCAGTAATCATTCCAAATTTTTGCTATTTTTCTGCTAGTAGTATAATGTCACCTGCGTATATGAAATATTTTCATGCCTCCTTCCTCAGAGTCTAATCAGGATAATCAAATGTTGCAGCGCATTCACTTATTTTAAGAATGATCCATAGTTTCTCATGATCTGAACAATAAAAGGCTTTGCTGTAGTCTGTGAAGCACAGGCTGATTTTCTCATGAAATTCTTTGGTGCACTCCATTATCCAATATATGTTTGTACCGATCCCTAGTGTCTCTCCCTTTCCTGAACCCAGCTGGGATATCTGGCATTTCTCACTCCTTTTTTGCATGGCTTTACTTGCATGGGAAGTTAATGCAGTGATCCTGTGATTACTGCAATGCTGGTATCCGCTTTCTTGGAGATTGGAATGTATATTAAGAGTTTCCAATTTGAGGAGCCATTCTTTTGTTTTCCATATTTGTTGACAGAGTTCGGTTAGAACTAGAGTAGAATCTGTCTCTGCAGAATGAAACCACTGCATTGGTATACCATCTGTTCCTGGTAATTTATTTCTCCCAAGTGCCCTGGGGGCAGCTTTCACTTTCTAAAATTGACAGCTCATTTTCATATGGTGGTTCTTTGAATGCATCTGCCAACTTTTCATCTCTTTTGTATAGTTCTTCTGTGTATTGTTTCTATCATCTTTTTATTTCTACTTGGTCTTGTAATATGTTCACTGCTGGTTGTAGAGCATCCTCATTCTTGGGTTAAATTATCTTTGATGTCTCAGATCCTGTAGAAGAGGTGCCTTGTTTTTCCTTTTTTGTTGTCCTCTTCTGTATTGGTTATTATAGTACTTCTCCCTGTCCCTGTGTACAGGTTGTTGAACAGTTGCATTCAAGGTTCTGACTGTTTTGGTCATCTTTTGCTTCTTGTCTCTCCTTAACTATTAGAAGAGTTTCATCTATCATTCATTGAGGCTTCTCTTTCATTTTGGCTATAGATAGTGCCCGTTTGACCTTTTTGCATTCCTCCTTGACACTATCCCTGGCTTCAGTCTGGGATTCTTCTGGCTCCCAATCAATTAGGCTTATTAGTGCAAATCTATTTTTCACATTACCTTTAAGTTCTACAGGGATGTTGTTCAGCTTGTATTTCAGCATAATAGATAATCTATTGTTCTTCTTTAGCTTTACTCTAAATTTGGTTTGTGCCACAGTCTGGTCTTTTTCTTGTTTTTGCAGAAAGAATGGAGCTTCTCTATTTTCTGCTTCTGATTGTGTAACCTGTTTGAATTCTGTATTGGCCATCAGGTAATCTCTCTATAAACAGTCCCTTCTTGGGTTGTTTAAAGAATGTGATTATGGTTAACAGATGATTGGCCTTGCAAAATTCAGTCAGCTGGTGTCCTGCTTCATTTCCTAATCCTAGGCCAAATTTTTCTACAGTCTTTGATTCTGCTCTGTTGCCTACTTTTGGATTCCAGCCACCTGTGATTAACAAGAAGTCCTGTTTGGGTGTGCAATCAATTTTCTCCTGGGTTCCTGCACAGAATTTTCAGTTTCTTCTTCTGACTCTGTCATTGGACTATAAATCTGGATTATGGTTATATTGATGGGTTTTCCCTGAAGTCTTATTGACATGATTCAATCAGACTTTGCATTGTATCCTTTGACTGTTTTTGGTATATCTTTGCTCAGTACAAATGCCACCCCATTTCTTTTTAGATTTTAATTTCCTGAGTAAAACACTGTGTAATTATCTGACTCAAAATATCCCATTCGTGTCTATTTTAGTTTGCTTGCCCCAAGTATTGCAATGTTTATATGTTCCATTTCTTGTTTTACTATGTCTAACTTCCCTTGGTTCATGCTTCTTACATTCCAGATTCCTGTAATATGTGTTTTGCAGCTTCAGACTTTCCCTTTGCCTCTGAGCACGTCAACAGCTGAAGTCCTTTCAGCTTGAGTCCAATTGTGTCATTAACCACAGGGGTCCTCATAATTGTTCTCTGCTCTTCCCCAGTAGCTCATTGAGCACCGTCTGACCTGGGGTTTCATCATCTTGCACTATCTTTGTTTCATTTTGGATTGTTGCATCATAAGGTTTTTGTGGTAGAAAACATACAAAAGGGGTTTAGTGTGCCTCCATCTGTGCAGTACTAACAAGTGTTAGCTATGGTGCCATTACTGTGGTCTCTGAGTGATGCTCTGCCAGTGTCAGCCCCACTGCTACCCAGTAGCTGTTCAGTCACATTTGGTCTGGCTTCTCAACAAATGGCTATCTGACATGGGAGAACCTACCAGCAGCTCCTGTGAGGCAAGAGTCTATGCTGATGGCAGCAGTGCTGCTGGTAGGGTCTATCATGTCGGACAGGGTTTTGCCAAGGAGCAAAATGTGACTAAACTCCACCAGTGGCAGTGCCTTTTTGTGTTGATGGGATTGTGTGCTCGGTATAGTACATTAGTCAATGCAACCTCTGGAATCAGTTGAAAATGCTTTCACTCTGGAAATCTATATCATGTATTTTTTTTTAGTTGCATCTGTTTCTTTCTTTCTTATCTTTCTGAAGTAGTTGCATATTTGAATTACCCCTGTGATAACAAGAGTTCTGCATCATAAAAGTCTTCTGTAGCATTCCCAAAGCATCCTGACTTAGTTCATGTATTCCATTCCCCCAGATAATGGTTTAAAAACATTTCCATGGAGAAAAGAGAAAATTAATTGGGAGCAGAAAAAGACACACTAGCTTAAACTTCTCAACTTAGTATCCTCCGGATGTAGTGGCCTATATTTTCTATCTAATGCATTTAGATGGCACCAAGTAGAGGGAAACTAAGCTAGTATGCCTTCCTTCCCAACAACCCCTTCATCTGATCCTGTTTCAAGATGAAATCTAGTATTAATACAGTGTTTCAAATGTGTATTGTCTACTCTGGTGAACGAAATCAAAATATTAATTATGCAAGATATTTTTCAGAGACTAAATAAACTTTTGGAGTTCAGGTAGACTGCAAAGCTTTTTGGTTCATATGAAACTGGTATACCTTGTGAATCAAAGCCATTTTGTTCTTTTTACATTCCCTGTTTTCATGGCTGCTTAATTTTGCACATACAGATTTGCCAGCATTAGAATATCAATTATTTGTCCTGTGGTGAGATTGAGAGCCAGAAACATAGAAGGTTTCTGTCTTACAACTCTTCTTTGCCTTCAGTTAGTCGTTCATACTTTTATCGTTTAAAAATATTTTCTTGTGGACAAGTGCCGTGAAAAAAGTAAGTAGTATATCCAAATGGAAGGGTAAAATTCTCTTATATGGCTTCAATTTGATATATTTCCTATGACTAGTTTCCTGGCGCTAGTTTGATTCACCAGTTGTATTTTTAATCATATTTATCAGATAAAAATCTTTTTTAAAAAAATTAAGCATGAAAGAAATTCAGGGGTTGGCAATCTTCAGATATAATATTAGTCATGCTTTTGAGCTTCATTATTGCCTTATGTGCTAGATACGTCTATAATGTTTGGCAAATTATCTTTTGAAGAAGCTTGACCACCATGATTGCATTGGCCAGAAGAATCCATTGTAGGCTTCCAAGGAGACTATTAGGGTTCTCTGTTAGTTTGGTGGTAGAGCCCCCACTGACTTCCATGAGAGCTGCTTGTGCCTAGCGTTTCTCTTCTGTCTGGCTTCTCACACACTCTGGATTCATACTTGTTCATTGCACATCTGATGCCAAAGGAAATGAATGACAAAAGCAAAATAAGTGAATTGGACCTTTTTTCTGTGTCCAAATGCTTAAGTAAGTTACGTTTGTAGTCTTCTAAAATACATCCCATACAGTGTAACAGAACTAATGTTTATAAAGGACACCATGGAGAATCTTGGTATTTTGGTACATCTTCCCTATCCAGCGAATTATTTTCTGAACTTTCTTTGCCACTACAGGGTACTTTTTTTATCAGATTAGAAAAATGGAAGTTATCTTGGTGCTTCCAGAGATTGGCAGATATGTTTTTTTTCCTGAGGAGTTTAAGCCCTGTAGTTGAAGAGCACTGAAACTCTGGAAAATATATGCTGAGGAATGAAGGCTTCATAGGTAGTTGCCTGTCCCCAGGCATTCAGCAAGGTAGCCCTAATTAATGGGGAATTGCTGCAGACAGCAAAAGATCTGCGGCTGAGTCCTGCTGCTGTCCCAGTGGTTTTCAAAGGCAATACTGCAGAGCTTTCCTTAATAAGATTCTGTAGCCTCCATAATTTTCCCAAAATCTTAAATATATGAAAATATACTGGTCTTTCAAAAAGTGTTCTGACTGTAGATGAGGCATAAGCATGCTAATCTTGCCTTTTGTATCCCATTGTAATATGTTATGAACTAACTATATATTTCCTTCATTTTTTGGCCTTGTTTGTGTGGAAGCATAACTCTGGATTGCATTGATTAGCTGGGTATGCTGCCATAGTGGGAAATCAAATCTCTTCTCAGACTGTTAATTCTAAAACTTTGTGTGCAATGGTAGTATGAATCTTCTCTTCTAGCATGGAAATTCTTTGCTTTATATTTTTCATGTTCATCCTTCTTAAAGCTGAAGATCATTTTATGTTTAGTGCTTCAGGAAAAAGCTTATAGCAGATGTGTTTCACCTGTCTCCCCTGTTTCATTTAAGTCTGTGAGGAGTTCAAGAGTGTCCTTGTGCTGTTATTAATTCGTTTATCTTCATTACTACTAGTGTGAATTTGAGGATCATAGCATCTGAATTTCACATCATGTATTTGGCTTCACAGGTTAATGTATGCAAGCCTTAATTAAATGTGTGTGTTTGCCTGAATAATTGTATTTAACATCTATAAGTCTGTTAATTGAGGGATTGTCCGGAGGTGTGTTGACCAAACTTTGAATGCCCATTTGATAGATCCAGAATGACAAACCTGTGGTCCACCAGATGTTGTTGGATGTGACTTCCTTATAAGCTCTAATCAGCATGGCAAGTGATGAGGAATACTGGGAACCTAACTCCAACAATGTCTGGAAGTCCTAACAGCATCCTCATCCCTGCTGCATACTGAAAGATTTTCACTCAGCCTTTGGCCTGTGACTGGTAGCTGAGTTCTGTCTGATTAGTTGCCTTGTGAATATATACAGATAGTGTATAGTTTATTTATTTGTTTTGTAATAAGCATGGGTCTGTAAACTTTAGCTGCTTCTTTAAAGTAGAAAATTGGGAGGGCATATGGTAATTTTTAGGAGAAAAGGTATGGCAAGATAAATACCTCTGGGGGAAACAGTGGGTAGTAAAAAGGTTGCTGGAGAGGCATATCTCTACCAGTTGTTTTCCCCTTGCACCACTGTTTGGGAATTAAGAAATGCAGCTTCAGTTCTCAGGTCTGTTTCCCACTGAAAGCTGAGATCAGCTTTGTGTGCTTTTGTGCCCAAACAAATGTGATCGTGCTGTTCCCCATTAATTGATACTTGCAATCCGTGCTTCATTTTCATTTCTGTGGTTTATGGACCTTCTCTCCAAATATAGCAAGGGAGTAATTGGACATGTACGTCTTTTTGTGTGCATGATATTGTAAATGCCAAAACCTGATACTATTTCTAACTTACACTGCAATTCCAAACTGAAGCTTCATTTCTGAGATTGTGTGATATTTGCATGCAATTTTTGATGGCTTGGAGTTTAAATGTGCATTTTGATATTGTTGTGCATGCTTTCAGATCGTTGACTACAGCACTGATGAAATGTAGCTGCCTGACTTACCTTTCAGATCATGTTGAGTCATTGTGAGAGGCAATTAAAGTAACTTATAATTCATCATGATGTGTAGGCAATGCCTGTAGACTCTAGACATGGAAGGTTTACTAGAATTTCTTGTGGTTGGAGTTTCAGTGCCGTCTGTAGTTCATTGTCTCAGTTTATAACTAAAAAGAGCAAAATGCATTATGCATAACATAGAAATATAACAGAAAATATTTGTTCTTTGTGGTTAGGTTAAGTTTGACTTATGGGAACCTCATGAATGAGAGACCTTCAGGATCTCTGGTTGTGTGCTGCCCTGCTCAGGTCTTGCAAACTCAGGGGTATGGCTTCCTTGATTGAATCAATAAACCTGTATGTGCAGTTGCCTCTTTTCCTATTAGCTTCCACTTTACCAAGCATTCTAGTCTTTTCCAGTTTAATCATCTTCACTCTAGTGAAAAGTTCAGACTTGATTTGCTCTATAACCCATTAATTTGTCTTTTTAGCAGCCCAGGGCATTTGTAAAACACTTCTCCAGTATCACATCTCAAATAAGTAAATTCTCTTAACTTTTTTCCCCCCACTGTCCAGCTTTCACGACTATGCATAGAAAATGTGTTAGGCTTGTATAACTGATAATAGGATATGTGTTAAAGGGTCTTCTGACATCTTTGAGAGTAACTGAAAGAAAGAAGTTGGTAGCTTAAGCTTTTGTAGGCTTAGGTCTACTTCATTGTTGACTTAAGTCTACAAAAACACATGCTACCGGCTTCTTTCTCTCAGTCTCAAAGGTGCTACCAGATCCCTTTGCATACAGATCTAGACTAATATAGCTATCCCTTTGAATTCTGCCACCAGGATGTGTGTTAGTATGCATCATACTTTTAGAATACTAGCAACAACAAGATTACACTTGAGGTGAGAACAGGTAACAGGTAAAACTTTTTTACCGTGAGAGTAGTCCTCGCCTTGTACAGGTACAGGTTTGTGTGGTAAGATGTGATGCATAGCCCAGCAGATCATGAATATAATCAGCAGTGTGACTTCCAGCCCAATGTTACGTTGTATCAAAATGCATTCCTATAGTTTTTGAAGCATTTGACTCTTCACCTGCCTTAGAATTGGGCTTAGAACTATCATTATCTTCAAAGAATTGACTTAATAAAACATTGTTTGATTTTTGCAGAAATACAGTTTTCTCACACTTCATATTTCACAGTCCTCTATGTTTTTTTCCAATACCCCCTTTTCATTTTAAAAGTTTCCTTGTTTTGGTTTTGTCCCAAAGAAAGCTCTTTGTTCATGAATTCCCCATAGTATGGGCAGGAGAAAGCATAAATGTGCATGCATGTTCTGTTCCTCTTTCTGTCTTATTTCTGATATTTGGAATCTGAAACATAGTAGCTATGCATAAAAGCACTTCCCTTTGTATACAATTTCAAGTTTAGATTTTACTTTTGATTGATTTGAGGAATTTATGTATTTCACCATAAGCAAAGATTACAAGAGCTGTTTTACTAATATGAGTAATAGTTACAATATAATTTCATCAGATTTTAAAACTATGTTTAAAACTTCAAATTCAGGCAGCATTATTTGTGTTAACATAGCAGCAGTTGGTGGCCTATTCAGGTGCACTGTTGTGTAGCTATAAATAGGTTCATATGTTTAATAAATATTTTAAATATGGTAAGGTACACACTGAAGTGGCAGCTGTGTTAGCTGTAGTCATGTGTATATTGCAGGAACCCTTGGAAAGGGAGCAATATATCTTTACCCCAACCTATTGCGGCATAAGGAAACTGCCTTACAGAAGGGCAGACTAATTATATGTGTATGCCAACTTTAACGACTTTTAACTGACTGAGGCTCTACAGGGTAGCTTGCTCTATGATCCTTTGTTAACTAGTGATGCTATGATTTAATGTGGGACATTCTACATGCAAACATCTTACATGCTGGACAGTCTTGGATGACTCACATATTAAATCCTTCTGAGCCAATTGACATGTTTGTTCAATTTACTATTGCAATTAAAAAGAAACACAGAAGCTTTTCAAAGCATAGCTTGCTGTAGATCTTCTCCTATTTCCACATTGACCACTAAGAATCATTTGTTTTCTTTGATATTCTTCCTTGTACAATAGGAACAGCCCTTGATAACTCCTTAGTTTTGTTCTTTTGAGAGAGACTGCTGTTTATTTTCAAGTGATGTGAATGTGGGAGGAATTGTTAAAATAAAGAACAGGAATTGGAGGGTGTCTGTTGGGGGTGCCAGGAAGAAGGCTTGGCCAGGAGCTTGGACAGCAGGTGTTTGATCTTCAAGGTTAAGACTATTTTTAGGAAAACTGTACAAACATAGCATTGTACTGCTGGCTATGTTTTGAATATTGTCTTTGCAAACGCTGTATGCAAAAGACAGTTTACATTTGATGGAGCAAAATAATAATGAGCTCACTTAACCATGATTACTCTTCTAACTAAAATCTTTAGCTTCTTATAAATTGGTAAAAACAATTGCAGCTACTTTTTCTGTATCATAGTATGTAAAATAATAGAAGAGAAATAGAATCAGAAGTGGATTTCTGTAACTGATTACGAGATTCCTGAGCTTTTATGGATAGTGATGTAGGGGAATACAGATGACCATTTGCCAAAAGGTAGCGTAGCCATGGAATACTTGATAAGTTGATAACTGGTATTGTTTTGCCAAATAATGTGGGGAGGAAAACATTTTTACTTTTCTACTTTGGATTTCTGACTAGCTACAAGCATGTAGTAAGATTTTGATAGGATAGAGCTGATTATACCTTCCTAAATGCATTAGGCACTTGCTTTGGTAAGTTCTAATTCAATAAATGGCTGTGTATATTCATTAGCTTGTATAGACTAAATTATGTTGTTCAGGTAACAAGTGATTCTTTAACTAGCTATGCAATTAGTAAAACTTTGAAGCAAACTAATGTTCTGTTAGATTAAAGCTGTTGTGCTTTGATTTGACTGTTCTGCTCTCCATATATTTTTAAAATGCAAATTTAAAAACAGGTTCAAATTGCAGCTGAACACCTGCATCTGAGCAAAGTTGAGAAAAGTCATTTGTATAGTGTATGTACTAGTCATTACTCTGTAGCATGTGACTTCTCAACTGAAAATAATATATTGCAGTTTCTGTGGCATGCAGTTTCAAGGCAAATCTTAGATATAGGTGGGAGGAGGGAGAGTATTGCTTATTACAAAAATATTTAATTCTTTTCTGTAAGATGCTGATCAGAGCCCAACCATTTGAGAGTCGCAATGTTGTTTTTATTCAGTCTTTTTGCAAACTCAGTCCTTTGGCTTACTCTGAAGTAACTGTATATAGGATTGCAGCTCAAGTGGTTCAGGTATGCTGGTATTTATTGCATGATGTTTAATTGCTTTGGGCTGGGGTGCAAATTGCCCTTAGGTCTCCTGTAGCTGATCAGTCAGTTTTGTGATGTGTGTGGTGTTGAAGCTGAGCACTTGAGTTCTTGCTGGCAGCTTCATTCTGAGGATGGGAGGAAGACCAGTCCATTACGCATGGGTTCGATTCTCTCACACTAGTCTATGCAGGAGCCTCCAACATTCTTTTTTCTGTTTCATCCCTTAAGCTCCCACCTGATCAGTTTTTAATTCTCCTGCCAACCAGTCCTACGTACTTCCTATTGGGTCGTGTTTTAAGAGGTTACATTTGAATTTAGGTGAGGTTGTTTGGTTTAAGAGAGGAGTATGCAGCAAGATAAGAACACAGGGGGAATGAAAAAGAGGCCTGTTAATTCTAAGAGTGAGGAGGAAATTCCAGTGATAGTAGCGAAGAAAGTGGCGGCAGTCTGAGATTGTGCAACTTCGCATGGTGTCCAGAAGACCACATTAAAGCAGGTCTCAGATGATGAAAGAAAATCGGAGCTGTGGAAGATTTTCTTCCTAAGCTTGTTTGAATCGCTTGCTCAGTAGCTAAACTGAGAGACTGAAATGAGCTGAGAACCATCAGTTTGTGACTCTTGACACGCATTTCTTCCTGGAATAAAGTATCAGCATTGTTTAAATGTAGTTGAGAGAAACAACAATGTATGAATGCATCAATGGCACAAGACATTTTCATGCATTGGATGGACTAGTGCCTGGCACTCCCCTCACTATACCCATGTCATGGTGCATAATATCCAAAGTTAGTCAAGCTATTTTGGCACCTGAGACAGGAAATCTCACAAGTGCCTCTCCCTGCTTCACAATACAAATATAAACATAACATAGAAAATGGGTACCAGCAGTTGACTTTACATGATACCTAAAATCAGATGTCTCGCTGTCCTTGTTGGTGGGCCACTCCCCTGAAAAATGTTAGGTAAGTTATCAAAGGGTTTAGCACAGGTAGTGTGAAATTACTCACTAGGAATGATTGCACTGGGGGAGTGCCTCCTGACCAACAGCAGCCTTATATACAGGCAAACTATATAATGACATGAATATTGTTTTCCTCTATTGTATGGACCATAATGTATCGAATATTGTGTTTAAAAATATGTCTGCTTTAAGGTGACTTAAAATTACTTTGGATGTGAGGCTTAATAATCAGAGGCTGGTTTGTGAAAAGTTGCACCATTTTATAAGACTAATGTAGATTGTAAGAGAGCCAGAATGGTGTAGTGGTTTGAGTTTTGGACTATGCCTTTAGAGACCAGGGTTCAAATCCCTGCTCAGCCATGGAAACCCACTAGGTGACCTTGGGCAAGTCATATTCTCTCAACCTCAGAGGAAGGCAAAGACAACGGCAACCTCCCTAAACAGATCTTGCTAAGAAGACCCTGTGGTAGGTTTGCCTTAAGGGTCACCATAAGTTGGAAATGACTTGAAGCTACACAACAACAAACTAGATTGTAATCCATATGAATAATGATAAGCTTGGCCAAAGTTGTGTGATGCCGCATTTCATAGTAGCAATAGAGCTTCTTTATTCTTTCTTTGTTCAAGCTAGAGAGCAACTGTCTCTTGATTCATGCCTGTGAGAGAAGTGGAAATTAGTGAAGCATTTAGTCATGTAATGTTCTTATTTATAAATGATTAACCCAGACATAATAAACTTTAAAGGAAGTTGTTGCAGAGATTTTGAATTTTGAATATTTCCACTGTTTTAATAAAGAAATGACATTTCTTATGTAACTGAATAAGATTTAAATACTGGCTGATTGTGTCATAGGTAGGTGATTTGTTCTCCTATGATTAATTTATTTGTCTTTTTAAAAAGACAGCTTGTCATCTCACCAGATTCTGTTGGATGGTTTTAACATCTGATGATGTGGTTTAGGATACTTGGAGCTGGCTGGATTTCATTCTTCTCATTTACTGGCTAGAAGTAGCTGCCTGTGTAGGAATGGCAGCATGTGATGAAAAGACAATAACTCCTTCAAAGAGGAAATTCCATTATTGAAACAAAATATTCTGAGACTTTATGAGTATGTTATTTGTGCAAGAGCTCATTGATTCATGAAAACAACTGCTTTCTAACCTTCCTATTCCTCCTGTAGTTACGAAATGTTAGCTCCAAGATTTCCTGGGTGAAACATGTCAGCTTCCAGCTTTCCTGGAGGAAACAGAGTTTCTGAATTTATTTTAGTCTGGCTTACAGCCAAATTTTGGGACTGTCATTGCTTTTGTTCCCATTATTGACTGCTTCACTGGTAAAGAATGACCTTTTAGCAGTTTCCAATACAGTTGACTCTAGTACCCTTCCAAATTGCCTGCAGATGTTGCAGGCACCACTTTGCAGTATTTCTACTCCTGTGTAACAAGAAGATACTAGAAAAAGTGGGGATAGAAAGCTATTGTTTGATTCTTTGGCAGTTGTGTTTTGGAGCTGCCTGAGATTCTGTTTTATCCTCTGTGCTGCTGAATAACTTTGTAGAACCTTTTGGAGGAGTTCTGTGAAGCTTTAGCAAAATGTCGCCAAACTATGGCTGACAGATCAACTGAATGAAGGAAGTTCGTTGAGCGGAGGTTCACATGTTGTCACTATTTTATTTGCTTCCTCAGGAATAGAAATAGGGTTGTAGAGCTGTAAGAGATCTGCATAATTAATTTGGATGTAACACTTTTGTCCACTGTCTGGGAAATGGACAATCTCTGTAGTCATCAAAGAAATAACCGTGCTAGTCTCTTGCAGCATAAAAAGGAAGAAGAGAGGGAGAGGGAAGAAATGTAGCAGCACCTTTAAGACTAACTGTTACACATTTTAGCATGAGCTTTTATGGATATAAACCCGCTTCTTCAGATGCTGTACAAAATAGTCTGTTTCATTTTATTTTTCATGGTCTGCATATACTTGCTCTAGTGCAAATTATCTAAATAGAATTGAAATAGGATTAATAATTTGGGCCTAATTTGGACCCAGTCAGTTGTTGGTGCTAAGAATCTTGGTAGTTACGGACTGTTGCAAGATTGCAAAGCTCCTCCTTTTCAGGATAATCTTGAGGGACACATAGTAGAATGAAAGCAAAGGTGAAAGAAATCAGTGATTCTAACCTAGATGAAATATTTGAGGAAATAAATAATTAGCTTATCCTTGTTGGGTTCTTTGTGTAAACTGATTGGTGCATCCCATTCTGGTATTGATTATGCATGTGTGATTTTGACCACTAAATCAGTGATTCTTAACCTTTCTTTACCAGAGATCCTTATAGATATAATTTGTTGCCGGAGTCCCCCAAGATTTGACTCAAGATTCAATTATTTAAGTTTAGATTTAAATATTCAAATATTTGTTTAAAGTTGCTGATCAGTTGCATATTCTTCCAGTAGACAATGCAAAGGAAAAGAGGCTTATTAATGGTCGTGCTGAGATTCTGCAGGTTCCAAGAGAGAAAAATAAACTGGAATTTCCTAAAGGAAGGTTATGAAGGGGAAGCAGACCTGAAGAATAATTTCTTTTGCCCTTTCCCCCAAAGCAGCACCTGGAAAAAAAGGGTCTTGGTGCTGCTTTGGAGGAAAGCATGAAAGAGGTGTTGTCTCTCTCCGAGGAGTACTGAGAGAGTAGAGAGGGTAGGTACTCTTTTGGAGAATGGCATTTCTTTTGCCCTTTCTTTCAAAAGCATCTTCTGGAAAGTAAGGGTCTCGGTACTTCTTTGAGGGAACGCACAAAAGAAATGCCATTTCCCTCCAAAGGAGCACTGAGAGAGTAGAGAAAGTGAGTCCTTCTTTCAAAAGCACCTACCCTCTCTACTCTCTCGATATTCCTTCAGAGGGAAGTGTTGTTTCTTCCATGCTTCCCCAAAGGAGCACTAGGACCCTCACTGCTTTGCTTCCAAGTTGCCATGAGAGTAAAGGAACTCCTTCCTGTACTCATGGCTGCTTGGAAATGAAGCGCCACCGCACTGCCTGGCCCTGGGTTCAAGCAGTGTTGCCACAGTCACCACACAAAGCCTGAGCTGGTCATCTTCCTTTCTGGGCTCTCCTATCACCTTTTGGGCTCTCTGGTGCACCTGCACAGCAGTGCCAAGAGCCTCCAGTACAGGATGAGGCACACACTAGCGTGCTGTCGCCGCTGTCGCCACCATCATCACTGCCACCTTTGAGGAATCCAGGATATTCTGCATCAACATTTTTTTAGTCCCTTAAATCATTTCCCCATTTTCCAGGGTGAATGGTAATCATACGCAGACTCTCTGTGAGGCTCTGCAAATTCTAGGTTAAGACCCACTGCACTAAATTATTCCCCTGAAAAAGTTATAGAAAATATAGAAAGCGTTATAGAAAAAACACAGACATTTCCTTCAGATTTTTGGTAGCATTAAAATACATCTCTGGATTGTAATTCAAATAAACTGCATTTAGTTCATAAGATTCAGGCATGTAGAGTAAAGCAGTAACCATTCTTATTCATTGTTCTAATATGAATTATTGTGTGTTCCACCTGCAGGCAGGCAGAAGTCCTGAAGGCTGACATGACAGGTAATGAACTTTAATTTTCTTTGCCAAGCTGCCAGAAGTGTAAATGGTCTGCTTTTAACACATGCTACTGGAGTGCATGAGCAGGCTGTTATAAATCTACTGGCCTAAGCACCGTTGGTACTGTCCCCCAAGTGAGCACAATGGCTGGCCATCCTTCCTCCTTCCTTTCATGTTGTAGAGATGGATGGGTATCATCTGGATTAGATGATGACCGGGCTGATGGATAAACAATTTTTGTCTTAGCCAGTAAGGCTAATGGAATTGTAAACCCATGTGCGTGAGCTAGAGTTAAGAAACATCACTCTTCTTACTCCTTGCCCACTAGTTTTAGCTCAGCCAACCTAAGATGGCATCTTCACCTTCTTCTCTCCTCCCCCACACCCAAGAGAAGCACTAATCTAACTTACAAAATTGTATCCCAAAAGCTTGGGGTAAGGGTAATATATTATCTTGATGACAGAATGGTAATTTCATACACTGAGACTTTAAGTTTTCCATATCTTTTCCATTTTGAATTTCTCATTTGAGGATTGGTGTTTTTGACTGCAGCCTTTTCTGATATGGTGAAAGTATTTGTTGTATTTAATCTTCTGTTGAGGAAGGGAGAAAATCCACTTGAATAATGAATTCTTGTTCTTCTCATTACCCAGATTCGAAGCTGGGACCAGCTGAAGCTTGGACATCCAGACAGGCTTTACAGGACTTATACCAGAAAATGCTTGTAACGGATTTGGAATATGCATTGGATAAGAAAGTGGAACAAGATTTGTAAGTCATTCAGTTAAAACATGTATAACTTATCTAAAGAAGCCTTGATTGCTCAACAGCTTGAGACAGAACCAGTGTAATTTACTTATTCAAGGTGTATAAGACCTTGAAATATTTTCTAAGTTTCACTTCAAAATTATTCAGGAATGTTAAATTTTGTGTGAAAATGTATTTTTTGACATACTTTTTAAAAAAGATTTTTTTTCTTTTTTGATTACAGTTGTAGTAATGTGTCACAGACACCTAAGGTTAAACTGGAAGTATTTTGATTTAAATTAAATATTAACATATGAGGCTTTTTAAATGAATTGGACAGGCATGCAAAAGGGTTAAGAAACCTGTCCCAGGTTTTTCGAATATACGCTGTCCATAGACATTCTGGCAAAGTTGTCTCAAAAGTAATCATTTTGATATGTAGACTTGTTTGCCACTCACCCTTTGTGCTTGTCAGTTTCTCAATGATTCATGTTTTGGAAGTGTTGTTGATCAAGGATAGTCTATCTAGCAGCTCTGTGTACTAGATAAAGTGAAGAACATTTGAGGGGATCAGAAATGCCTTTTAGATTTTGTTGAGCGGATAGTTTACATCTGGGTTTTGCTGGTAGACTGTAAAATTTTACTTTAGGTGATGCCTACAGCTTTCAGCCTTATTGTTGTGTGCCTTCCAGTCATTTCTGACTTATGACAACCCTATCACAGAGTTTTCTGGGACTGTGGGGAATTGAACCCTGGTCTCCAAGGTCATAATCCAACACTCAAAACACCACACCATGCTGGTGTTAAAGCATCCTAAATTTTTGTACTCTACAGTTCTATGTGTGATGACATTTAATTCTGCTTGACTACTTTTTCCTAGTTTTTGCTCTCAGATTATGTACTTGGGGCAAGCAAATTTCAAGCACTTGATTTTATTAAGACACCAGCAAAACAGCTGTCACTCTTATGGGTGGAGCAGTTATGAAGGAGAAAAGGGCCTGCATAACTGTATCCCCTGCTAGAATCCATAATTATCCCCTGCTAGAATCCGTATCAGAAGGCTCCAAACTAGACCCTTCTCGCCCTTGCCTTGAGCCCCATTTTTAGTCAGTTTAGAACCGTTATTACTAATTACTTCTACCTGAGAGGCACTTTGAAAAGCAAGTAAGGAATGGTGGATCAGGGTCCTAACTCCTCTCAGCAAAATTCCTAATATCATGGCTGCTTTCCATCAAGGTCCTCTGTTTGGCTTGATTATTGACGATTAGGGGGTTGAGGGTTCAGTTCTAGCACAGAAGGATCTCCAGTTGCTGACTCTATACTAGAGTTTATAGTTATGTATAAGAAAAGCTTGATCCTCCTCTTCCTCAACAAAATGAGTAGAATTCCACAGTAACTATTTATGTTTGTTAAATCCACGATGTAAGCTCTAAAATGAGAGACAAAACATTAAAATTGTAAACAGTGCTACTTAGTATTCATGACTAATCAGGCATTGAAAAAATGGTGAAACATTCTAAATAATTTCACAATAAATTGTAGGAGAAAAAGGTAGGAAATATGCTTTTTTTGTTACCATGTGCTAGGTACCATTGTGTACTGTTATTTTTTTCTAAAAGAGTTGCATGTGAAATCATAATGTGAAGAACTGTGATAATTAATTCTGTGGGGGTTTTATATGTTTCAGTCTTATGGAGTCCACTGTCCTTCAGCAAGTTAGTTTTTATGTCATATAAAACTGTGAAAATTCTTTCTTTCTTTAGGTGGAATCATGCCTTTAAGAATCAGATCACAACTTTACAGGGTCAAGCAAAAAACCGATCAAATCCAAATCGGAGTGAGGTTCAAGCAAACCTCTCTTTGTTCCTAGAGGCAGCTAGTGGCTTCTACACACAGGTGAGATAGAAATGAGATTGTGACCATGGGGTACAGAAATTGTACAGCTCATTTGACGCCAAATAAATTTTGCCTTGGGGCTGGGAATAATCTTATCAACAAGCAGGAAAAACTGTTCATGCAATTTGAAGCCTTCAAGTAGGGCTTCTAAGTAGAAGTAAAATTTTGAGAGCTTGATTCCTAGGCCTATGTCAACATGGAGTTTAGTTTCTGGATGGAAAATCCAGAAACAGAGGCAGCTTCCCTATGAGGAGAGGTTACAGGGTAGGAGGCTTTTGTAGTTTAGAAATGAGTGGGTATGTTAGTAAAAGTATGCATCATGTGGAGAAGGATCCCCTCCTCCCACTTCTGAAATCTGAGGTCACCCTGTCAAGCTGAATGACAGGAGATCCAGGACAGATGAAGGAAGTATTAACTTCACACAGCACAGATTCAGAGTGGAATTTGCTTGCAAAGGGTAGAGTGGTTCCTACCAGCCTAAATGGCTTGGGCTATTAATTGATGAGCTGTCTGGAGGCAGGTTACATGCTGCCTCTAGGATCAGAGGCAGCATGCTTCTGTATACTAGTGGCTTTTGATTTTTCTGTTGGCATCTCTGGGATATTGGATGTCAGACTAACTTTACTTTTGGTCTGATCCAGAAGTGTTCTTACGTTCTTGCATGCATATTGCAATTTATTTTTACTGCTGTTCTTTCTTTACCGGGTACCATATAGGCTAGTGGCTCTTAATCTGTGTTTGGTGATGCAGAACAACATTTAAGAAAATGGGGAAATCTATTGACATATATCCAGAAGAATACAGCTAAACAGAACACAAGTAGCAGGAAAGAAACTCGAGGAAAGGACTCATTTTATTTCTTGCATAGGGTATGTCTGTATCATTGGCTCTAAACGTGTAACACCAATGGACTCTTAGGATGAGAGTCAGATGTGAAAAATAAAATGGTTCTCTTCCCCAAATTTCACACTGGGTCACACTGTTCACACACACACACACACACACACACACACACGTATGTATGTATATATTTGGTATGTATATATTTGGGGTGTGTGTGTGTGTGTGTTTCCTAATGTTATTTTGACTATGAGCAACACTTCAAGGTATCTGATAAAGGTATCTTTTTCAATTCTGCAGTCTGCAATTCTTTTAACTAGAAACATTCTGAATTGAACCTGAGGCCTTCGACATGCGAAAGCATATGCTCTGTCATTGAGCTAAAGCCTCTCCTTTAATGTTATCTGAGAAGAAATTAGTTTGGAATGATCAAATGTGGTTCCCCTGCCCTGTTAAGTTTTCATGAACATTTAATCTTATGTAGAAGCTCTTGTTCAAGGATATGATGATGATGGAGCAAGAGAGAGATAATCAAGTTAAAAAAGTTAAACTCTTAAGGTTGAACAGTACTTTTAAGGTTTCATGGAGAATGTGAATCCTAGGTGGTTGGCTGTACTATCTGATAAAGCTATTAAATCTGGTGATTTCTAACTGCAGTTACTGCAGGAGCTGTGCACAGTGTTTAATGTAGATTTGCCCTGTCGTGTGAAGTCCTCTCAACTGGGAATTATCAGCAATAAACAGACGCACACCAGCGCCATTGTGAAGCCACAATCTAGCTCCTGCTCATATATATGCCAGCACTGCCTTGTCCACCTTGGAGACATTGGTGAGTAGTAGTAGTAGAAGAAGAAGTTGAAAAAGCTCTTTATAGTGTCATTTCCAAGAATAAAGTGCATATATAATATGTGTGGCATTGAAGAAGGTGGGGAAGATCACTGTGTACTAGCCATTGTGAATAGTAATAAGCCATGAAGTGGGGAAATATTTTATGGTCTCTTGACAAGGGAAAATAGATGTTCTAGACCACTAAGGTGCCATTAAAATGTCCTCGCTTTGTAAAGTTCAAACTTTCTAGAGTAGCAACATCAAGACTTTCTGTGTACTGCCCCTATCTATAATGCACAAAATCTAGTTAGTTTAGAAAAAGAGCTTTATTTATTGACTAGAAGATCATATTTTAATATTTTTGACCCTTCTTGTTTTTTTCAGCTCGCTACAGAAATCAGACCAGCCAGGCTGAGTCCTACTATAGACACGCAGCTCAGCTTGTCCCCTCCAACGGTGGGTGAGCTTGAGAAATGCATTTCATATGGTTGATCTTGATAGCTCCTGATCAAGTAGCTTGCATGTTAATGGGGTAACACATTCCAGTGTCCTCAGTGGGACTTTTTTCCAAGTAAACATATTTAGGTTTGCAGCCCTAAGGTCTGAAACACCTCATTAATCTTTCAGATGCAGCCAAAGTGGTTAGACAAAAATCGTTCTTGCTGGGAATGGTGAACTGAGGTTCACAAGCAGTTCAGCAGTGACCTACAGAATGCTAGCTGAAACAGTCATAGAATGGCACTTTTACTACCTGTCTTTACTAGAGAGAGAAAGGGAAAGAAGAACCATTCACCATGATTTTCATAATTGGAGTTGGTTATAATATAACCTATTTGTTTTTATGTGGTAGTTAACAGTAAATAGAGCTAAGATGTTTGTTCTTTATCTGAGATGAACACATATTTCACAGTTAATGACTTTTCATTTGGTTCACAAGGCTTATTCCATGGTGACTTAAAATACAACTCAGCTGTTGATTAAAACCATCTACATATTTGCTCCCTCTTTTAGAAAGCCTTTCCCTTCTACTGTCTTCAGACATCTCTATCTGACCTCTTTGAGCTCTCCTTCTCTCCGACTCTGCTCAAATATGTGTAGGCATTTTTTTGAAAGCATACCAAACTCTCCTTTCCTTCTCTATGAGCCCGGGTTAGCAGGCCCAGCCCTTGGCTACAGAAAAGAAATGCTATAGTTGCAGTGAGCCAAGCTTTGAAGGCACCCTGTGCCACATTAGCATCTCAGTTGACTATTTGTTGACTGCTTTTCCATGAAACCAGGACTATTACCTATGTAGGTGGAAGCTTATGTGTACTGTATTGTGCTATGGTGTCATTTCTTAGCACTCACTGGCAGAAGTGAGGACTCTGACCCCTAGCTCTGTAGCAGCGTGTTAGGCAAGCCTAGCAGTATAACAAAGCTCCTCCTACTGGTCACCAGCTATAACTGCTTTCATCTCTGAACAAACAGATACCATTGCCTAGGATTATCAGTGTGTCTGTCTTGTCTTCTGTAGAGTGTGGTATTTATTAGAGCTATTGCTATTTTGTTATTTGTGTTATTTCTATTTATAACTGTGGGGTGCCTCTGTTTCCAATTATAACTGAAGGATGCTTGTATTCCAGAGGAAAAGCTATAGGTGGCAGGGGCAAGAATGTTTATTGGATCGTTCCCTTATGTAGAAATATTACTTAAGCATTGCTAAAAGATACACTTACACAGAATTTACTTAAGTGATTTTCGTTATTTTGCAATAAATTGCAAAACTATCAAACTGTGTTGATCATGGATTGTCTTTTGTTAATGGTTCAAACAACCTTTGACTGTCCTGGGTACCACATCCTTTTCTCATCCTGCTCCCTCTCTCTGTACTTACATACTTTTCTACCTTTTTTAAATATAGTGTTGAGCATTTTGCAAGTTTGGAAGCCATACTTGTTTTGAGGAAGTTGATTCAATGATAGAGATATATTGTGAGGTCTGAGGATTGTAACATAGTGAATGTTGAGCAAGATTAAAGAGTCTGCCTTGCCCACAGTTCAACAGGCTAGTGATTATCTTTTCAGTCCTTCACAGTTTGTGATTTGTGCACCTTGAGACTGCTTTTCCTCATGAGAACCTTCATGGTAGTAATCATCACTAGGCTTGTGACCTGACTGCTGCCCTGGGGCTCTACTGTATTCACCTCAGTAAGGCTCAAAGTTATCTCCCTTGTTTTTAAGACAGATTGGGATTTTTTCCGCTTAGTACTGTAAGGTGCCTTTAGCTGAGGAGTAAGATTATTTTAAATGATTATTTTAAATGAAATAGAATTAAAGTAACACGCCAGCTATTTTAAATGAAGATGAGCAAAAACAGGTTTTGACTAAAACAAAGCAAGAGAATTAGATTGTGCTTCCAGAACAAACAGAGGGAGTGTGATTGTACAAATATTCTTGGACTGCAGCTTCCATCAGCCCTAACCTGGATTGCCAATGGTGAGGGGTGATGGGAGTTGCAGTCTAGCAACATTTGGAGGGCCACCTGCTTCCTCCTTCTGAACTCCTTGAGGCATTGTATTTTTTCTCTTTTTTTTAGGTCAGCCTTACAATCAGTTGGCTATTTTAGCATCCTCCAAAGGAGATCACCTGACCACAATTTTCTACTACTGCAGAAGCATTGCTGTGAAGTTCCCTTTCCCAGCTGCCTCTACTAACCTACAAAAAGCACTTTCTAAAGCACTGGAAAGGTGAGGCTTGATCAATTCTAGATAGTGAGCTGTCATTTATAAGATTTAAGGGGTGAGTGAGGTCCTGTTATAACTTTTTTTTCCACAAGGCTTCAGCGTACACATGTTTCTCTTTATCTAAGTGCTTCTCAAAGAACATGAATTATGGGTGATTAATATCCTTTTCCTTTTTCCTTTTACATGAGGTCCTCTTTTGGCCCAAGGGTTGAATTCAGTTTGGTGTAGAGGGCCAGTGACAAAGGGCAAAGCTTTATATTAGCTTAAATCTAGTGCCAATAACAAAGCAGCATGAAAAGCATTTCACTCTTCTAGAATGCAAGAAATGCATATAAAGTGTCATGGAGATTGGAACATGATGATCTGGAAAAATCTATAGGGTTGTTCAGCCCTGGGATGTCCAGGTTCCCCCCAGCCCAGGTCTCAGATTTGCCATCCCTTACTTAGATATGGACCAACATTTTTATTCTTGCCTGTAATAATAAATTAGCTATTAACAAGAAAACATTCTCCATTTACTTGTGAGCAGCTATTTTTAAAGGAAAGGGCCTTGCTGAATGTTTGTTTATGTGTATTTTTTTCACAGTTGCATACTTGTAAAGATGCATGATCAGAGAACTTTGGGCTTCCATTCAAGTCATTTTCTTTTTATATGATCTAGATCAAAAAATGGCTAACATTTTTGAGCTTGATGTAGCTCCTGATGCAATTTTGTGTAGCCTCTGCTAGCCCTACTGAAAATGTTTTCTAGTTGAGGAAATACAGATGTGCTCTAATCTTACTGTTCTTTTAAAAATATATATGTGATGTGGAAAGGTACTTGGAAATGTACTTACATATCTAAATGCATAAGCTTTGCTGGTGTAAAGCACTTTCTGCTTCATGGAGCCAACATCTATTCTTGGCACTTGTCAGTATTTTTCTGTATGATGTAGTATGCCTTGATGTTAAACCACTTACCATGAATGATAAAATCCTTTTAATCTGAGACGGACTGAATGCTAATACTGCTTTTATCTTCAGTGCTACAGCCATGACAACTATCTCTTCTGTTTCATGTAATGAGAAAAGTTCATATAATAACTTTCTTTAAAGAAGATCCTAACAGTAAAGAAAGTTTTTTTTCCTGTCTCATATCTGTATTTACAAAGACTGAAATACTATTTTTATCTTCTGATTACAGTCGTGATGAGGTGAAGACTCAGTGGGGTATATCTGATTTTATTAAGGCATTTATAAAATTTCATGGCCATGTGTATCTGAGTAAGAACTTGGAGAAACTAAATCCTCTTCGTGAGAAGTTAGAGGAACAGTTCAAGGTTAGTATTGCAAAACATTGGGCTAACATTTGTGTGAGAATTTATACTTGGTTTCTTTGTGAAAGAAACACATAGGTACCTTTGGGAACTCCTTGTCCTTTCATCACTGCCACCCATGTGATCTTGAGATCTAGTGAAGATGCCTTCCTCCATATTCCTTTCTTTATTGAAAGAAGATGGAGACATAAGGGAAGATGTTCTCTGTAATGGGACCTACTCTGTGATACTTCCCATCTGAAGAAATCTAGCAAGAGACATCTTTGATTTCCTTCTGCTGACAACATCCCATAGTTCATTGTAAATTTTGTAAATGACTGATGGAGTTGAAATTTTGCTACTACTGCTGATTCAATGTGACTTGTTCTAATTTCTAATTCCTTTTAGGGAGTCTAGTTTTGTTTTGTTGAAGTAATGCCTTATCGATTGAGTACCAGTTTTCTGTAGGAAGACAATAACTAATAAATGTTAAACATCAAGCACAAAACCAAAAAGTAGAAAGTATGTTTCTATGTTTTTGTTACATGTAGCATGCACAAGTACTAATCTACATACTATTTTGTGGTAAGGTTTATGGCATTGCCCTAAACTGCTTGGAGGGATGATTGAGATACAGATAAAATGTTTGGATAGCTACATGCCTGGTGTTATTTCAGTACTGCATTGCTTGGCCTAAACTAGAAGTAGGAAAAACGTTGAAACATCACAACCCCTGTATACAGAAGAGCAGTTTGCATGCATGTGACAACACAGCATTGCATTTGGAGTCCTGCATTTGTGTGCTCCCTCAAATATACACCCTTTGCCTCTGCTGTCCAGATGATTTTTAGCATGAAGCAGCGGGTTAAACTAAATAGCTCTTACATTCTTCCTTATGTAGTAGACTAGACAAGGAAAGTAGGTGACTACCTTTTCTATAAACTTCTGAAATATTAGAAGATAGCAACATGCTTTCTGTTATGACTAGGGACAGATGAAAAGAACATTTGTATATGGTAACAACTTCTGGTGGCAAAAGTTAATCTCTGCATGCTCTTTTTTTGATATTGCTGTATTCCTTGCATGGATCCCTGTCTCTGAGAGCTGGGTCATCCAGAGATAGGCAGCAGATGGCAAATCAACCTCAGATTTGTCTCCAAGTACAGCAGTATCTTCCATACTTATACAGAAAATATAAAGAAATGTTTTGAAGGACATTATTGTGGCAAGGCTAAACCTGATGCCAGAGACCTTGGTCATCTAGAACTAAGAGTGTTTTTATATGCATTGCCCCATTCTGTTTCTTGGCTATACTGTTATGATTGCATATTGAACGTTGAATATAAAGTATATGAATGATGCATAATAGTTGTCAGCCTGAGTGAGTTATTTTAACATGTTGGTTTGTTTTTTGGAAGATTGTGGTATATTATTCTTTTTCATTACAGAGGCTGCTGTTCCAAAAAACCTTTAATTCTCAACAACTAGTCCACATTACTGTCATCAACCTATTTCAGCTACATCATTTGCGGGACTTTAGCAATGAGACTGAACAGCACAGTTACAGTCAGGATGAACAGCTCTGCTGGACACAGTTGCTTGCACTCTTCAGTAAGTACTGAAACTGACAACTTGGAACAAAGCCTGTTCTGGTGTGCTCCAAGGCTTTATGATAGAAGGCTTCATAGCTAAGTCTGCTGAACAGTGAGATGAGGTGAAACACCCCAGGTTGACTGCTAGCCAATTTCTTTTGACCCACATGATAAGGATGAGTTGCTGCTGGTGTTGCTCTTCCAGCCAATTTGAATTAAGAGAGGCAATGCTGGCAATGGCATAACTTTCCAGCTGGGTGCTCCACTAGTTGCTGCTGTATGGGAAAAGGGGAGCAGTTGTAAATTAGTCCTGCCTAGGATGCTTCTTATTGATTCTAGAACTTTATATGTTTTCCCTGTGTTCCCAGAAAATATTTACTATTCTGAGTTTCAGAACGTCTTTCATGGTGGCACAGATAATAATAAAAATTCCAGTCTCTGCCCATTCCCATAGCTATCATGAAGGATTTTGTTAATAGTGTTGAGAAATGGGGAGAGGCTTATGTTATAGATATTAAAACAGGAGTGGGAATCATGCAGCTCTTCAGATGTTGGATTCTAAGTCCCAGAAGCCCTAGCTGGCATGATCAATGGTGAATAATGATGAGACTTGTGTTCCCTCCCCAGCCAGAAGTCTGCTCATCCCTGTTCTAACCCATGGAAAATGAGTCCCTTCCTCTTGTTGTATTCTTTACTCCTTTTACACATTGACAGAGGAACATTTGGAACCAAAAGGCTGTTGAAAACGTCTGTGTGTAGTTTAGAATATTAGTAAAGTAAAGGCTTGAGTGTAAACCTTCCCTTTCCAACACGTGGAAGGATGATAGTGAGGAAGTGGGACTAGTCTCCATCATTTAGTTTGATTCTCAACTGCCTAAACGGGGCTAATGTCCTTTTGTTTTGTGCTGCTAGTGAAGGTATGGTATCATCCGCCTCTGCCATCTGCTGCCAGTTTCTTGTCCTTCATAGTCAAATGCTGGGGTAGCTATCATAAAAGTATGTAATATCTCTATTCTTCCTAGTGTCTTTTCTTGGAATCTTGTGCAAGTGTCCACTCCAGAATGATTACCAGGAAGAATCTTGGGGTTCTTATCCCCTTCCTGCTCTCAAGGTGTCAATGGACTGGCTGAAACTTAGACCCAGCATATTTCAGGAAGCTGTGGTTGATGAAAGACAATAGTGAGTCTTGTGTTTTCATAATTTTTGTCTCATTTGTCAGTTGCTTGGGTGAAGTAAATTACTAGTGAAGGATTTGTATAGATATCAGACATCTGAATGAGTGCTAATACAGCACAATGCCCGGGAGGCGCATAATAACATCTTAACTCTGTTGTGAATCCCATAGCAGTGGCAAACCACCATTACTTCTCTACAACCCAGTATCTGCCGTCTAGGTATTGTAATATTTGATCTTCCTTGCACAGTGGTTGCAATGATCACAAGACAGTGTGAAACTCATTGTACTCTTCAGAGCGCTAGATAAACGGTAGTTATGTTTGTGGCTACACTGCATATTTTTCGGAAGTAAGGGGAGTAGCATGTAGCTTATGACTCCCTACACACTGTGCTGCTGCAATTTGGTGGTGAACTGTAAAAAAACAAGATTTGCATGCTTGAGTTAAAGCATTTTTCCAGCTTGCTGTGAAATTCTGGTGGCATATCATGGATATGATGTAGGAGAATGAGCCCATCTAAACTGCCCATCCTGTTCTAAGGTTTCTGAATGTTAGTCAGGCCTATGACAAAATTCACATCATTGATGTGGGTACCTTTTTCTGTAGTTACCTTCAAGCTACTGCTCACAGATCAGAAACATGGTCCCCACCATCTTGAATTTTCCCACCATTAGGTTCTGAACTGGTATGTTCAGGACATAGCAGCATACTCCCACCAGAATCTCTCAGCAAGATAAATGACTGATCCAATCCCAGGATTTAAATGTGGTTTGTTACGTGCTCCCCAGTGTAATAACCATCCCTTGGGCTTTGTCTCTCTCTCTTTACATTTGGTCTAGTTGCAGGTCTGTCACTAGTTTCCTGGCAAGGCTTTCCATCCCTTCTGTACTTCAGCAAGATTGGGACATTGTGTACCTTCAGTTTAGAGGGTGGTTACTAGTTTTTTTTTCCAGGCTCAACACACTTCAAATGGGGAAGCAGAATTCACTCAGACAATATGCCTGATCTGTTTCCAGGACTTTGTTTAATATTCACACGTTGTAGATATTTTCATGAAGTTTGCCCTGATAAAATTCAGCACTCATGGGCCCCCACCAGGCAGTTGTCACCATACATAAAATCTGGAAACATCTGCATGGTTTGTAGCTGTGCACATAAAGTCCAATGCATATATTATATCCAAGATGTGATTGCCTTGGCCAAGAGATAGGATTGGTGCATGACCGGTAAATAAGATGCAGCTATATAGAGCTAGAGGCTCATCCACAGCAAGCTTGTGGCAGAGTGGAAATCTTTGTGTTCTCAGATATTTGTGCTGTCATGTATGTTCCTTGACTAACAGACATGGAGCCTTTCTGAAGATGTTATGGCAGACTGTACCCACTAAATGACATTCAGCATTTATCTACTTAGAAATTCTGAAATGGATGTAAATAAAGTAATGTTGTAAAAGCCAAATGATAGCATTTCAACCAAAGCTGCTTATTCCTTCTGTGGTTCTGAATCTTTAGCTGACATTCTGTGGTAGGTCTACGCTTTATGTTCTGTGTAGAAGACAAAGGTTATGCTTTGTATACCTGCTGAATGTTTTTTAGAAATAAGCTGAAGTCCTCAATTATAGTGTTTAAGTTTGATGTGTTCTACTTTTTCATGTGCATACTTCAACATTAGTAGTAGCTGTTAATATTCACGGATAGAAGTTAAAAGCAGGCTTTGGTGACTTGATTATAATGTGTTCCAAAATGATGTGTGGTCTTATCAGTATAAGCAAATCACCTCAGCCACAACTAATGTTGAAGTGTGCAGATCAGAAAGTATAGCATATCAAACTTAATTTCAGAAAAAGACTGCTATATTCTTCCTTGTCTTAGAGGTTTTTAATAGAAAGTTTAAGGAAATAATACGGAATTAGTCCTTTTGTTACGAACAGGTTCTCAGGCGTGCTTCTTTTTCTGCATAAATGTTAGTAGGAGCTTCTTTCCTAGTATTAGGAGCTCTGATGCTTTTCAGTTCCCTATATTTGTGGTATATAATGTATAGTCTATTAATTTTAGTTAATTTTGACCCAAAAACCTGGTACTGTACCTTAACTCTTAACAAAAAAAGGAACCATCCCCTTCCCTGAGTAGAGTGATGAAAGGCAAGAGCTTAGTCTGTCCTAGTAGAACCTAAAAGAAGCACTGAGCCCCTCCACTCTCTCCACCACAGTACACTTCTGGCCTTTTTGAATATTTTTATTAACATGCAATTGATTTATCAAACAACATATAGGGCTTAACAAGACAAATTGTAAATAAACAGAGAAAGTAACTCTACTGTCCAATCTAACAATAAATTAAACTACAACTAAACTAAAAGAGAACCAAATATACATATAAATGACTTCTGACTCACCAGCTTTTGGTTCTAAGATAATGTATGAAATATACTTCTTCTAGTATGTCCATCTTTATCACATTACTGCCAAATATTTAAAAATTTAACCTTCAAAACCAATAATTGACTTTTTCTCCCAACAGTGTCTTAGATATACCATCAATTTATCCCAATCATTTTTAAATGTAACCAAGGCTCCTTCCTTAATTAAAATAGTAATTTATCCATTTCTGCCAAATCCAATATCTTCAACAGCCAGTCTTCATGCGAAGGAATAGCCACACTTTTCCATTTCTGTGCATACAGCACTCTCACTGCCGTGATCATGGAGTGAAGGATTCTTACCAGTTTCTTAGTCTGTTCATCAGTCAGACCCAGTAAAAAAAAGTTCAGGTTTGACTTGAGTCTTTACCTTTAAGAGGTCTATGTATCATCACGCAAAACTTCTTGGCTTTGTTACAAGTCCATCACATACGGTAAAAAGTTCCTTCTTTTTGATCACATTTCCAACAAACATTTGAAGAACCTTTATACATTTTCTAGGATTAAATACCATCTATACATCATTTTGTAAATATTTTCTCTAAGATGGTAACTCAAAGTATATTTCAGATGCTCTCTGTGCTGTGGCAGTGGCTTTTTGAGACTTCCCCATAGGGGCAGGCAGAGTGGAAAGGGTTGAGAAAAGCTCTGATCCCCTCTGCTGCTGCAGCAGCTTTTTGGTGGTTCCCTCGGGGGCAGAGAGGGTGGATGGCACCGGGTCTTTTAGGTTCTCCACAGATGGACGAAGCTCTCAAGATGGACTAAGCTTGAGGGCTTTGTCCATCTGTAGAGAACCTAAAAGAAGCACCTCCGCGCTCTCTGGCAGCTTTTTGCAATGCCTGGGCAGAAAAATGGTGGCAGTGACCAGGGCAGCTGGCCTCCCGAGATGGTGCTGGTGCTTTCGTTTTTCCATGAAATGGATCAGAGGCATCCTGTGCTACACCCCAAAGTTTTACCCTCAACTAATCCACAAGACATATCAAAATCTATAATTTTTGCCCCAAAACCTGTTCTACATGAGGTCAACTTATACATAAGTATGTACAGTAAGCATGACTGTTAAAGACCAGCTATTACCATTGGCTCTTCTTCTCTGGACTTCTACAGCATGTAGAATTAAACTCCTTAACCAGGATCTTTGATTAACCTGGGAACTGAGATAGCTTTCAGTGCTCTTGAACTGTGTGTAACTTGTAGAGTGAGATGACTATAAACCCTGCCATGAAAGAAATTGATATTCTGCACGTGTGACCTGGCCATAATTGCTGCCAACTCTGATAATCGACTTCAGATTGGGTGCATTCAGCCCTGAAAAGCAGTATTCTTTCCACCTACCTATGTTCATGCAACACTTTTTGGTTAAGTTTCTTCAGAGTCTCTACAGCAGTTTCTTTTCCATTCCTTTAATTCTCTCCAAATAGCTGAAGAAGATGGTTGTTTTCTGCATTAGAAATTTGTAGAAGGCATTTCCCCAGTCTGCTGACCCAGTCCCTGTCTTTCTGAACAGTGTAAAACAGCTGTATTTTTCTGTGGCTAAAATCACATTTAGCGAATGTTGTGCAGCCTCAATAATACATGGAATAGACTTCCACTTAGAATGTGTTCTTTAGGTGATTCTGGACTGCAGTGGGATACCTTTAATAAGAGCTCTAGTGTATTGTCTGCCTGCTATGGGCAAAATATAGGCATCAAGAGATGTTTTTCCTATAGTTCCCTTATACGTTTGAGCGAAACATTAGGCAGCGTATTTCCTGCTTATTTCATCTGGAGTGATAAGGATCCATAGAAGACAGCACTTCTTTTTCTCCCTCTCCGGGCATAATAAAGAAAAATGACAGTTTTGGTGCAAACTGGAAAGGAACATTGCTGCCATGTTGTTTTTTTCTAGTTAGCCTGGATCCTGTTATATCTGGAAGTGACCTTGACAAAAGGATCTGGGCATGCTGATTACTTTTAATTGAAAGGAAGAGGGAAAATAAAATGCTGCATGTCTGAGCTGTTGGCAGTGTAAATGGCTGTGGACAGCTTTGGGAATGACCAGAGGTTTCCCTGGACTTCCTTTAGAGTTGCCTTACATTTGTCTAAAGTGGCCTTGCTGGTTTTCAAGGGAATGTGATTAGCTGACTCTGTTCATAAGGGAAAACCATAATTCTCCTGTGCTTCATTGTAACTGGATTCTAGTGCAGAAGAAAGCCTAGGTACTCACAGTTTCATTGGTCAAGCAAAAAGTAAGAACAGTACATTGGGCTCTCAGTATCTGCTAGGGTTTGTTCCAGGACCCCACCCTCCCGTGGATACCAAAATTTGTGAGTGCCCAAGTCCCATTATTGTGGATTAAAATGGCATCCTTTATATAAAATGACAAAATCAAAGTTTGCTTTTTGGATTTTTTTGGGGGGGATGGGGGAATTTTCTAAGGACTGACTGTACACTGCTATAATAGTGGAGTGAAGAAGTCAGTGCCCAGACATACAATAGAAGATCTGCTGGTGTCTTAATATTTCTTGGGGATACACAGTGAGTTGAAAACAAGACGTCTCTGCTGAGAAGGACTAGTGTGTAGCACCATAGGTACTGTGCTATCTTTTTCAGATAGAGATATCACTGATGCAGTTTGAATTCGGGTGATTTCTTAGAGAACGGAGACTTTTCAGGTGCGACAACAAGTACAGCCAGCCCTCCATATCCACAAATTCTGTATGCACAGATTCAACCAACCACAGCTCAAAATTAAAAAAAAAGGTCCAAAAAGCAAACTTTGATTTTGCCATTTTATGTAAGGGACACCACTTTACCAAATCATTGTACATAATGGGACTTAAGCATCCATGAATTTTGGTACTCATGTGGAGTCTTGGAACAAAACCCCAGCTGATACCAAGGGCCATTGTGTAACAGAAAATATAAAGGCAACAGCAGGAGAAGCATAAAATAGACTAGTAAACTGTTGCATAAATGTAAAAATTCTTCTTGCCTTGCAGCATTTGGCCTTGGCTGATTGCCCTTCTGAATAGCTTCCAGCCTCATGAGGAAGACCTCTCCTACCCTAATGGTAAGAATATTCCCATATAAATTTGGAAAATGTACTTGAATGAGGACTACAATTGGCAGGAGAGCATTGCCATTTTATTTTTATACTCAGAGGGTATTATATGCTGTCTTGCATTAAAATCCATTTATTTAACTTTTACATGGGCATAATATTAAATATGAAGGTGCTGTCTGTACAAGTTAAAATTTTTATGTGTTCCATAGATATACATTGTCATAATTTTCAGATAGAAATTAATAGTATTAGAAATTGCTTAACTTTGATTGGATTCTCATTTAACATTGGACTAGACTTGTTGATGAATGCAATCTTACATAGTTATTCATCTGTTTCTGTGATTGTCCACTAGCCACACCTCTTCCAGAAGAGTTTGAGCTGCAGGGATTCTTAGCACTGAGACCTTCCTTCAGGTGAGTGATCCTTCGAGGTAGCAACTTATTGTTGGTGAAAGATAGTACTTATCTGAACAATTGTAATAGCCAATTATTCTTTTTAACGATGTCATCCCAATAGCATCATATCTGGCTGTGTCTGTTTTCTTTCCCATCTCCTTCAGTCTGTTATATTACTCGTTGCTTCTTTATTGTCCCTCTAAACACATTTATGATCTTAGTTTGGATATCCTCAGACACGTGGCTATTTTAATATATTTGAATTTTATTTAGAGTTATTTAAAGGAAAACTGACATGCAGTAATGGGAGAAAAGTGCTAGGTAGCATTTTTATTTGTCACAAATGCAGCACTTATGTTTCACCCTAATAGAAACTCTGAGTTGAGAAAACATTTGCTCAGGTTAACTTTCATAGCAGCACATTCCCCTGGTTCGGTCTGAAGGGAAGACTGTGATATAGCATGGCAGAGCTAAACCTTAAATATATGTGCACAATGCTTTTTATATTGTAGTGTTAAAAATTCTGAAATCCAGGATCACATTCATTTCGGTGTTTTGATATTAACATGGAGATTCAATGGAGGACACCTTTAAAGATGAGAATTGTGAGGAAGATCTGAAGTTCCTGATAATTTGCAATGGGGGTTAACAGCTTATGGTGCCATTTGGGAGCTATCTGAGAGCAGCAAGAGATAATGAAAGATAGTAGCAAAGGACCTGCTGGTAGACTACTTTATAGAGCAACTGTGGCTTATTTCACCAATCTGCATACTCCTCTTCCATAAAACTACATTTACTCTCTGGGATACAGTAGTAAAGAAAGGTACACTAGCAGTTTCAGACTCCTTTCTAAAATCTCTGAAGGGGTAGTAATGATTATTTTTCAGCAAAACAACTGTGTGTGTCCAAAGATTATGGTGGGTGGAGAGCCAGGTATACAACCAATAACAAAGCCTTGAGAAACTTGTATGAAATTAAAAATATTTGCTCATATTTGGGAAATCCACCCTCTTTGGGGTAGTTCTGAGAGGCCTGGCTATGAGCAGATATAGATCTAAAGCATATTTGAAATTTTGGGATTTTTCAGACAGTACTTTGCCCCCAGCATTCTTAGGGACAGATTTGAAACAGTTCTTGGGATCATGAGCAGTCTACCATGTTCTGTGTTCTTTTGTGGAAAGACAAGCAGATCCTTTATTTTAATAACTGCAGAACCTCCCCAAATCCTTTAGGAGCCAGAGACCCACTCCCGGTTTTTCCTTGTCTAGAACGCAAGGGCAGGATGTTCACTGGCATGCTAAGCATAATTACCTGGAAATAAACAGGTTTAAGGAATCTTGTTGTCCGAAGGCAAATGGGATGGGAAGTTTTTGGCAGTGCTGTTGTTTTAGTTTGTATCATTCTTTGTTGTAGTTTTCATATTTCTGATCTCCTTTATGTACTTGACTATCTATAAAAAAAATGAGCTCAACAGGTCCCTACACCAGTAGGCTTATAGTCTGAAAACAGGCACAAGGTTTTGTATATAGGACAGGATTTTGTTCCCTGCTATGAAAATACAGATAAATTAAATGGACATTCATTTGTTCGACACTACAGTAAAATTAAAATAGATTTCTAAACTTTTCAGATTTTGTGGGTATACTGTAGTTATATACTAAAAGTGAGGCTTTTGCTAAGATTAACTGCATAAACCTATGTTGGCCTCATGTGTGTGCCTGGCTTACAGCCTGATCTCTGTTCATTTCTCTATCCCTCTTTATTTCGCCGTGTAGGAACTTAGATTTCTCCAAAGGCCATCAGGGGATTACTGGAGACAAAGAAGGGCAGCATCGACGTATACGACAACAGCGCCTGATCTTCACAGGCAAATGGATTGCTGACAACCAGCCCAGGTATCTGCATAACTGCGGGTGTCATCCTTCACTCTTCTCTATATGATGTTTCTCTTTGCCACTCAGTGGCTGTTGCCTGATCAGAATGACAGGTGTTGAATGTGGTTAAAGCTGAAGTGAGGATATGCATTTGAACACTATATATAACACTGTATGAGTCACTATGTAGAAGGATGGTAGTAATACTAGACAACAGCTAAAATGTATAAAGTAATAAAGTAATGTAATTTAAAAGGTATGGACATCTTGTGTAGTATTCAGAGCAGTGTTGAAAGTCTCCCTTGATATTGTAGGGCTACAAGTTAAGTTGGCTCCTTTGATTTTATATCAGTAACTTATTTTGTGCATTTTCATGTATGTGGAGAAAGTAGACCTGAACAAACAGAGCTGCTTTCTGCTTCTTCTTGCTTAGTAAGGATTGCTGTCATCATGTCCCTCTGGCTTGGTCTCATTTCACTTCCAGATCCACAGGAACAACCATCAGAAAGCTACACGTTTGCTTTCCTTGCATGTTGCTCTCCACTCATTCCTCCTCTGTGTCATGTTTTTTTTAAAGAGCATGAGCCTTAGGGTAGAGACTGTTTGGTTTTCATTGATCTGTCATTTGCTTTGAGAGCCTTTCCAGCTGAAGAGCAAAGTATAAGAGCTTTAAATAATAAATAAATGTTTCTTACATGGTTTTGGTTGATCCTGAGAATTTGATCAGTAATGTGAGATCATGTTCTTTTGTCTTTCTTGTAAAGGCTGATCCATTGTGAAAATGAAGTTGGGAAGCTCCTGTTTTTGACAGAGATCCCAGAAATGCTGCTTGATGAGGACAGTGAAGCCAAACCGAGTCATGTTTTGCAGGAAGCATCAGAACCACAATTTGTAGATGGAAGCCCAGGACTTAAATCAGTGCTGTCGACAGGTCGAAACCTGAACAGCAGCTGTGACTCCGGAGATAAGCCAATGGTGACATTCAAAGAGAATATTAAACCGCGAGAGGTAAACAGAGAGCAAGGCCGGAGCTATCTAAATAAGGAAGTGGGTAGGGAAAGAAGGGACTATAGCAAAGGAATAACAGCCAATAAAAATGACGGGAAGAAGGACAACAACAACAAGAGAAAGAATGAAATCAAGAAATGTGGCATAGAAAAGATGCAGGAATCAGGGAAGCAAAATGTAGCAGTACAGGTAAGGCTTTGTAATCAGTTATCTTTGTAGAATCTTCATGGAGTGAATTGTATTATCTGGAGTCTTGCAGTGCTCCAGAGCTGCTTTAATCTTCAGCAGTCTTTCTTTTCTCAAAAAATATTTGCCCACAGTTTTGTTAATAGCTTGGGACCTAGATTTGTTGATGTTTCTGCATATTTACTGGCCTCTTCATAGTGGAAATGAGTAAGTGTACAGAGGGGAGGGGGGAGGCCAGACTGCAAGCTTCTTGATTCTCTTTGGCTTCTCAGCAGCTTTTGATAACCGTTGGCCACAATATTTTCCTGGTGTGCCTCCTTAGCTTGAGGATTCTGGGCATTGTACTACAGAGGGCCTGCTTTCATCTCAGGGACAGTTTCCGGGGGATTACAGTGGAATGCTTCTGCTTAGCACTTTGGGAATGGACTGGTGCTGTCTCGCATGATCCATGTTCTCTCCTGTTCTTTTCAATATCTATATGAAACCATTAGGAAATATCATCAGAGGATTTAGAGTGAGTTCCATCAATATGATGACAACACCCAAGTGTGATTCTCTCTTCAGTCTGAATCAAAAGAGGCACTTTAGGCAGTGAACCATTGTCTGGAGGCAGTATAGACTGGATGTATACTAGTAAATTGAAGCTGAATCTAGACAAAACAGACAGATACTGAATGTTTTGATCCCTGAAGTCCAGGAGGGAGTAAAATGGCCTGGTATGGGTAGAGTTCCCCTGGTGGCTAGAAATACCTGTTTCCAGCCTACGTCTGTTTCACTAGCTCTTGCCCTTCTTGGGCAGAGATAGTCTTACCACATAGATTCATACTTTGGTAATCTCCAGATTAGGCAATTGTAATGTGCTCTGTGTGGGGCTTGAAATAATTTAAACAATAAGCAGATTTAAAGGTTAGGGGTATAATACGGTGAATACTTTACCTGGAAATTCAGTGGAACTTTAGAATAGATAGGTGCAGATTGTCCTAGGAGGTTTGTCGTTTCAGAGTGATATATTGGCCGAAAGATAGAAATTTGCCTAGATCCTTCCTTCCCCTACCTAAGACCTGGCTGTTGCAGCTTGTTCAAAGAAGGATGGAAGTGGACACATGGAAATTAAGCAGGTTTCTAAATAGTCACATGATAGCTCATATGAGACAATGATTAATTCCCTCCAGACGGGGTAATGAACTCAAGCACTGGTGGTTCTCGCCAGAGGTTTGCTTTTTACACGGACCACAAATGCATTGCAGTAAAATGGGCCATAAGCCTTTGTGAATTGACTTGCAAGGCTGAGATCCAGATCTTGATTTGGATCTAAAATTAATGTTTAGGTAGTTTGTAGAGTAGAATATAAACAGATTGCAGGGTCACTGTGTGATTTTAAAAAGCCCATAGCATCTGTTTTTTATAGATACTTCGTATTGCTTGGGAAACTCAATTTAATGGAAAAAAGTAGATATCAGTAATGCTGATGTCTTGCATTCTTGGAACTGTTTGTAAAATGAAGGATGGGTGTGTAAAAAATGGACCAATGCGCAATCCAAGTTTGACCTAGACATTGAATTTACTGTTCTCATATTTTTGGAAGTTATCTAATGACATCACATTTTTTGAAATTTCTGGGCGTTACTCTTGAACAGAAGATTTGATACCACAGGGAGAAATACTATGTAAAGAATAGGGATAGATTCATGTACCACAAAAAAAGAAGAACAGTTCAAAAGGTTTCAGCAAACTTTTTATTCAGAATTAACAATATGCACACATAGAATGATACAAAAGGGTCAGGTAAGTAAACCTGTTTACTTGGATAAGTAAACTTGGAAAAGTAAACAAAAGGATTTTAACCACTTGAAAGATTCCCCCAAAATGCGTGCAGGGATGACTTTTTCTTTCACTAGCCTTCACTTTCCTTGTGGTTTCCATTTTGGTGGTCAGACTTGCAGATCTTCACTTTGCTAACGTGTTGGGGTTACCTGGTAAGACAAGCTTATCTACTTTTCCCTTTTCTCTCATGGTTTTGCTGTTCACACAGCACCTGCTGTTTACCTTTCATGTTGCAGACACATAGAGCTACAGCAGGATTGGCTAGAGTAGAACCCCATTCTTGTCCAGATCAAGCTTTATTGCATTTGTGTACTGCAGACTTGTTGCTGTAACCCAACAGTGAGAGTCTGTGTTCCTCCAGCTCTCCTTCAACGTTGTTGGAGTACCAGTGCTGCTGAAAAAAGGCATCTAGTTAGGCATAGGATGAGAGGAGAAGAGGTCTGAGTGGCCATAGAAAGCCTTTATAGAAAGGAGCTTCTTTCTTGGGGTTTACTAACTAGGCGTGCATGTATGTCAGTATTTTTGTGGGATACGTTATTGACTTCTACTTTGTTGTTTTGTGACAACTAGATAGTAGTTTAGATGGCAGTTGGTGAAAGACCTTCCTTCCATCCCAACTGCCACTGCTGAGGCCTCAGAGAGAGAGAGATTGCCCAAGCTCAGAAGCTAAGGAAAGGCCCTCTCTCCATCCCAACTGCCATTCCTGTGTCTTCGGTGGGAAAGAATAGCAGCCAGGGTCGGCCAGATTTTCATGCCTTTATAGAATGTAAGACTGAGGACAGGAAACGGTTAAATTAACAAGTGTAAGCTGCTCATATAAAGCACTATATACAGAGATGGTGGTATATAAATTGATGATGAAAATTTATAGTAATTGGCAGCTGCCCTATATAGATTTAATACAAGTTAAATGTATTATACTGTTAGTATTGCTACATAGGATCAGTGCAAATTTATTGAAATTTTTAAGTTTAAAAATTTTTCATCAGTTTACAGTTGAATGTGGGCAGTTTCATTTTTTATCACAATTGCTGTCCTATAGTTTCATGAACCAGTGTTTTCTCACACTAGAGCAGTGGCTTTCAACCTTTTAGGTAGTTTCTTCAAAATATGTGATACGCAGTACCATCCTGAGCCACTGAGTGCCAGAGCTTCCCACCTAAGAGAAAGCTGTAGGCAGGCTTGTGGGGAGCCATTCGTTTCCAGAAAGTTGCTGGGTTGTGTTATTTAGGTGCTTATTTTTTTCGCAGGGTCCCTGAACTTTTTAAACAGTTAAAAAAAAAAAAGGTGGACTACTGCCTGCTGAGTGAGGGAAGGAGAGGAAGCAGAGAGAAGGACTGAATCAAGTACTTCTGTGGGATGGGAGGCTAGCTAAAGAATGTGGAATGGGGAGAAAAAAAATACTAACCTTTTCTCTATATCGTGTATGGGAAAGCTTTGTTCTCTACCCCTACCCCCACCATCCTTTACTTTTAGCTATGTTGGGTGAAGTTTGTCGGAGCTAATGTTGGAAATATCTGAGAGACAAAGGTTCTCCACCAGTGCTATATGTTAGTGAAGGCAAGCCTGACATACTCATTTTTTCCAGAGCTCTTATAGACAGCAATATTATATTGCTACCCTGTGCAGGCTCCCAAACTCTTCAAGCAGGGATTTATCCTGTTGCCCTGTACATTTTCCACCTTGAACAAAGACAGAGGATGGGAGAAGAGTGAGCAGAGAGAGAGGCTGAATGAAACACAGGGATGGAGAGAGTAAGAAGGAAGCCAGCAAGAAGAAAATTGATTGGGGAAGAGTGAAGAAAAGAGAGAAAGCAGAGAGAAAGCTCCTGAGATGGGGAACTAAGAGATTTCTAATCCTTGGAAGCCTGAATATTTTTGCAATGTATAATGAAAAGCATGTTTTTTACATTGTTCCCAGATCATGAAGCTGAGGTGTGGCATGGTTGCCAATGGGAAAAAAGAACTGTTCATCTCAGGGTTATTTGATTTTAAAATAGAGGTAGGAATCATCAGGTTCTTCAGATGTATTTGTACTGCACATCCCAACAGCTGTAGCCAGCGTAACCAATCATGAGGAATTCAAGCCACATGATTTCTACCCCTATTTTAAAAGCTTGTTTTGATCAATTTAAATATACCTTCTGCCACAGCTCTAGTTCTCAGTCTTTGGTCCTCAGCATGCTTTGAACTTCAGCTTAGAGATGCCCTAGTGCCCAGGAGTTCTAAAAGAAAAAGTCCAAAACATCTGCAGAGTGAAAGGCTGAGAATCAGTGGTCTGTAGCTGTGCCCAGTAAAGTGGAGGGATTGACGTCTATCAGCACATAACTATTCTTCTGCACAGTGCTTTGTAATTAAAAATAGAGGTTTTGTAAGCATCTAGCTTGCAATAAAAGTTGACCACCAAGAGCTCCAGCAAGAAAAACCTGGGCCATAGAGCAGCAGATAGAGTGGGAAAGCCTACATCCAAAATATCTAAGACACCTTGCAAGACAGAAAGCAAATGGAATAGTAATAACTGGAGTCAGGAACCACTTGAGAGGAAAGAATGAATTCTGCGTTCTACAGGTCAATTGGAATATGGTTCTATTGCATTACTTGCAGTTGACTTAATGTGAACTTCTTGGACCTGCTTGCTATACAAGAAGAACTTCCAGGGATATTGTTGCAATGGCAGCAAGATTTAGCTTTCCCAAATCAAAGGCTACAACCACCTGAAGGAATGTCTCATGAGAAGCCAGGAGGCATGTCTGTGTGTCCCACAGTCCATGGTTTCATATAATGTGGCAACCCTGAAAGAAAGAGAAACATTCTTGGTGCCTAGAAAAAGGTGGTGGTGGTGATCTGTAGACTAAATTTCCTTCCTTCCAACCAAAACTTGTATGACTTGAGACACTTTTAGTAACAGTGCAGTCCAGCTAGTTTAGTTTGAACTAGATCTAATTGATTTAAGTAGCTGTTACTTCCAGGCACATGCGTGTAGCATTGGTGCTTCAAATAGCTCAAAACCTGAAAGGTTTGTATGTAATAATATATGAAGTACCAGCCAATTTGGGCTGAGGTAGCACTTGCAAAGTGACATAGCTATCTTTTAAAACTGTTTTTCAGGCAAGTGTGTGAGGTCCACATTTTCTCCTTGCTGGGGTGAGTGAGATGAAGGGAGCAAGAGATCAGCCTAAAGGTTACACATGTCCAAGCTGCTGGGGTTGTCCTTGCCCTCTGTCCTGCCCCAAGATTTGTAAGGAAGCCTGAGATTGGATTAAAGGCTGATTTTAAGGTCCCCCTGGTACTTGGAAAGTGCAGAGCCAGTGCAAGTCCCAGTTGCTCTTTCCAACTTCAGTGTGAATTTAGGCTTAGCCAGATTCCAGGCATGATTCCCTACTCTAGTCTGAAGCTCCGAAAAGGAGCAGGTATTGCTCTTGACTTCACAGTATCTTTTAGAGGTTGAGAATCAGATCCTCGTAATAACAAAATCACTAGGAAAAAGTGGTATACTTTTTTTTTCATTAAAGTGAACAAAAATACAGCAAATATCACTCAGAAAATTTTCATACAAAGTACCAGATATATGGAACAAATTGAAAGAATCAGAAAATGAAACAAGATTAAAAATCTATAGGATTATTTTCCCCAGAACAACAACTATAGGAGCGATAATTAGGATAGAAGGGTAATGTATGAATAATTAGAATGGAAGGTTCAGATTATGTCTGTAGATGATACACGGTCATATAGTCTTTGCAAAAGTAATATATTTTCCGCAGTGCTTGTTGTAATTCTCACACAATGTGTAAATTGCTCTGATAATGGAAGTTTCCAAATTCTGTCCATCTGTTGCTGAAGAGGTAGTTCTCAAGTAGTATAAGAATGGGATATATCTTGCTATCAAAGTTGTCATCTTAAGAGGTTATGGTAAAGTAAGCTAACAGATAAATTTAGTATTAATACCTTGAATGGCTTGCCTTCCTAGGTCAAATCCCAGACAGAGCTGAGGAAGACTCCAGTGTCTGAAGCCAGGAAAACACCAGTAACTCAGTCACCAAACCAGGCGAGCAACTCCCAGTTCATCCCCATCCACCATCCAGGAGCTTTCCCTCCGCTTCCCAGCAGGCCAGGTAAAAACTATATGCTGTTCTACCATTAAAGTTGGCTATGGTAAAAATGAAAAGCAGTCTCCCAGTGCTTTCTGCTTTTCTGTGAAGGAGGAAAATATAGAAAGGATGTTCATAAATGAGTGTTCATCTTTCATGAAACTGGAACCTGAGTGGCTGGGATCCTTGTAGATGCTTAGTGCCACAATGCATAATCCTTGTTAGGCATAGATCTGTTTTGCAGTGTCTGAATGACAACTGAAGGACCCTTTCTTTCACCAGTGCAGAATCAAAAGCCACCTCATGCATAATTTCTTTCTGTTTCTGTACCTGTATGGAAAAAATAATTCTATTGACATAAAATGTACACATTTCCAATTATGGATACTAATTTTTGGTGCTGTAAGAACTGCAGGGATGTTATAAAAGCAATCACCAAGGACCTGCTAGAATGTTGTACCCTACAGGATTGTGCCTGAGGCAGAAGTAGAATAGGGCTATGTGCTTCTACACATGCTTGTGCGCATACACACATTTCTCTTCCTGCAGGCAGGAAATAATTATTGAAACAGAGTGTGCATTTGAATGTAGGATCTTCTTTACTCTGCATAATGAAACCCCTTAAAGCATGAGTCGGCAGCTGAGATCCTCCAGATGTTTTTGGCTTTCAGCTCTCATCAGCCAGAGCCAGCATAGCTAAGAGTGAAAGATTAAGGGCGCTGGAGTCTAAAAACATTTGGAGAGCCACTCTTGCCCACCTGTGCTTTAAAAGTAGGACTAACCAAAGAGGAAGCCAAAGAACTGACCAATCAGTGACCAAAGATAACCCTGGAGAAGAGGTGGGAAGTAGCATCTAAAAGCCCTTTTAAATGTATCTTCTTTTACATTTTCCTTTTTTAATGTGGGCTCTTTTATTTATTTATTTTAGGCTTCCCTCCTCCTGCCTATGTTATTCCCCCTCCTGTTGCTTTCTCTATGAGCTCAGGATACACCTTCCCAGGTGGTGTTTCTGTCCCAGGAACCTTTCTTCAGCCTGCAGCTCATTCACCTGCAGGAAACCAGGTGCAAGCTGGGAAGCAGTCCCACATTCCTTACAGCCAGCAGCGACCCTCAGGACCAGGCCCAATGAACCAGGGACTTCAGCAGACACCATCCCCTTCTCAGCAGTCCCTTGCATCCTTACCAGCTCAGGCAACAGCACAGTCCGCAAGCCAGTTACAGGTCCAGGCTCTGGCACAGCAGCAGCAGCAGCAGCAGCAACAACAACAACAACAGTCCCCTACAAAAGCTGTGCAGACCTTAGGGAAGAGTCCTCCACACCACTCGGGATTTCAACAGGTGAGCTTCAGAGAGCTGTAACTTCAAACAACATAGATGTAATAGGAGACCCAAAACCTGGCCTAGGATACTGTGGACACAGACTTTTTTTCCTAATTGATTGATTTTTAATATTAACAATCTAATATACAATAACAATACAATCAAAGAAACCAAAGGGGGAAAGAGAGAGGGAAAGAAAACAACAAGAAAGGGACATATAACTAAGACATAGTAGGGTTCTGACCCTCCCCCACTCCTGACTGTAATAAAAAGAAAGATGAAATGAAATGAATGAAAAGAGAACAAAATATTACCATTAGAGATCCAGATAAGTAATCCTAATAAAGTTACTAATAACAATAACCTTATACTACACTGTTAGATTTCGTATTGCTCAAGAAATCCATAAACAGTTTCATCTCGCAAAACAAAATACTTCAGTTGGCTCATCTTTCAAAAACAGGAGCAGGAATAAGTACTTAAAGCACATGAAATAAACCAGCTCATCTGCTCATCCTTCAAAACCTGTGTTAATTTAGCGACTTAGGCCACTCCACAACCCTAACAATTCATTCTTCTGTCATCTTCGATCTGTTTCCAAGTTTGAGCAAACAAATACAAATACTCTTGCTTCTGTTGTAATATATCGAAGAAGTAATCAATATTTACTCTCCATATTTACCCAACAAAAACATTTCTGCTAACATTATGAAATCTACCCTTAAATTTTTTTGGATTAACATATAGATCTTAAACCAGTAACTTTTCGCCTTCTTCAAAGTCTACCACATATGAAAAAGGAGCCCTCCTATCTTGGTATCCCCAACATTGGTTTGAAATATTCTGAGTCTTGAGTCATTTTCAAAAGCTTGTTTGGAGTCAAATACAATCTATACATCATCTTATACAGGTTTATTTTAAATTGTTACACAAAGTAAATTTTATTTCTTTGGACCACATTTTTTCCATATGGACATCATGCCCAAAATGTTTGGACCACTTTATCATGTATTCTTTACAGGTCTTGTCTTCTGCTTCTAGTTTCAAAAGCCATTTATAGTTAGTCTTCCATATCTGCAGATTCTATATCCATGGATTCAACCAACCACAGTTTGAACATATATGTTTTAAAAAATCCAAAAAGCAAAGTTTGATTTTGGCATTCTATACAAGGGATGCCATTTTACTACACCATTGTGCATAATGAGACTTGAGCATCCATGAATTTTGGTATCCACTGAGGGGAGTGTCTAGGAACCAAACCCTAGTGGATACAGAGGGCCCGCCAGATGCATTTTTTAAATTATATGGTCATCTTGTTTGTACAACTCTGAATAAAACTCATTTTCTTACTTTATATGCCTGCATTTCTCTTACTTTAATCAAATGTATCCTTAAGTTGCATATAAGCAGACCAGTTGAAATCTTTACCTTCCTGAATAATCATTTCTCTTCCAGCTATCTTATTCAAAGTACAAAAGAGCTTCATAAAGCAACTAGCTCTAATTTTTAACACATTTTTTCCTTTAAAAAAGGCTTCCTGCTCTGAGGTGGTAAATATTGTTATCTTAGGAAAAAGTCTATATCAAACTCTTTATACCAAGTTATGCCAAACTCATAGGGAAACCTTTCTGATACAATGGTTTTTAAATTCAGCATGTGCCTTAACTACCATACCAAAGATAATCATGCCAACCAAAGCTTAAATTATGACCTTCAAGTTCTAAGAGTCTCACATCTCTGAGCAATATGCATTCCAGCTGTAGAAAAGAACAGACTTAATGATACAATTTGCTGTTAGGAACCTCCAAGCCACCCCTTTCCTTAGCATCATACAATGTTTTAAATTTTGTTCTGGTTTCTTTGCCTGCCAGACAAATCTGGAAATCTCTTTCTGCCATTGCACAAGAGGTATTCCATTTATTATAACAGGTATCATCTGAAAGAGAAATAAAATCCTTGGTAAAACATTTGTTTTTATTGTTGCAATTATACCCAGAAGGGATGAATTTAGCTTTCCTTATTTTTCCAAGTCTCTTTTAATTTCTTTCCAGATTTTTCATAGTTGTTTTAAAATAACAAGCTGTTGTAATTGTAACTCCCAAATATGTAACCTTTTTTTTCCACTTTAAAATTTGAAAGAGCAGTTAATATATTTTTCTCTTCTGAGGTCAGATTTTTTTCAAGTTTTATCACAATTCACTTTAAACCCAGGGCATTTCCAGAAAAGCCTTCGTTGAAGCCAGTGGGTTTTGTGCCATTATAACAAGATCATCTACATAAACTCTCAACTTATACTGTTCTTTTTTAACCCTTGCCTAATAGATTCTGTCGTCTCTTGTCTGTTATCTCTCGATAGTGGAACAGCCTTGCCTGGTCTCCTTTTCTGTTTCATTCAGTCTTGCTGCCCATTTGCTAAGATCTGGGCCATTTGAACTGAGTAGATCTGGGCCTTTTGAACTGTCTTTATTCCCTGAGTGTTTTCATCAAAGTCCATTCTCTCCAATACTTGAAATAACTCTTTCTCTGCATCTTAAAAAAACAAAACAAAAACCAGCCTTTTTATCATTATGATGTTTCAAAAATTCAAGAATATAAGAATAGTTCTTATATTATTCCTTACTTGTGTTTTTCAAAACTCCACTGTGATCCTCATGAATATTCTGAGAAATATGACAAGAAGATTGAGGAACATAATAATAGTAAATAACTTATAGTTGTTATTTAGTAATGAGATAGGTCTTTAATTCATTGTTAAAGTCTCATCTTTATTTTCTTTAGGAATCACTGTAAAATGGGCATTTCTCCAAGAATCTGGCATCTGCCCCTTTTCTAATAACTCATCATGCACCATTTTTAATGGTTGAAGTAAGACATCTTCAGATTTCTTATATGTCAAATAATCCATCTCGACTTGGCACTTTTTCAATTTTAATCTTTTTGATTGCTTCATTAAAGTTCCATAGTTGTCACAGACCCCATTCAAACTTTGTTTTTGCCCAAGTATAATTTGTCCAATTGGAGTAATCTTCCATCTCTGAGATTTTCTCATTGCTCCTTGAATATATGGCTCTATAATATTCCTCAAAGACTTTCAGTATTTTCAAATTGTCCTTTACAAACTCATCTCCCTTCCTGATCCTTGTGACCTGTTTCTTTATCTTTTCCTGTCTCAGCTTATAGGAAAGCCACTTCCCAGGATTGTTTGCAAATTTAGAGTTCTTTTGCTTAAGCCTTAAGGTATAGTAGTTTGGTGTTCAATTCTTGGCCTGTAAAAAATGGGAAATGTTGTTGGTGTAACTTGATCTTTGTTATCAAAATTTTTCTTAAGTTTTTCCTCTAAACTCTGTATTTTGTCCATCAACTCCTTCTTTTTAGCATCTCTTTCTTTTTTCAGTCTAGAACCATATTTTATAAATTGTCCTCTCATATAAGGTTTGCTTGCATCTCAGTCTGTTTGGGCTCTGTACTCTTATTTAAGCTCAGCTCAAAAATGTTCTTGATTTTCATTTACATTGTTGTAATATTGCTCTCTTCAGAAATAATCATTAAGACTCCATCTGACCCATGTTTGCTCAGTTTTCAGGGTATTGTAGTAGGATTGTGATCTCAAAAAAAAAAAACCCTGTAAGATGTTCATACTCTAAGTTAGCCATATTCTTAGAAATCTAAAACATATCTATTGTAGAAAAAGATTTGTGATAATGTGGAAAAAAATGTATAGTCTCTGGAATTTGGCTGCAAGTGTCTCTAGCTGTATATTATTTCAAAGTATTCTGTATGTTTAAAGGAAGTTTTAGGTAGTCTCTCTCAATCTTCCTTAATACCTTTACTGGAACATTTGTCTTTGTTAGGATCAACAACCCCATTCAAATCACCTATGTAAATTACATTTTGTAAGTCTAGTTTGAATGTCTTTCTTAACAAATTTTCATAAAATGTTGTTTTCTCATTATTGGGACCATAAGCATCCACTGAATGTGTTATCTTGCCATATCAGTTGATTTCCACAATTACACATCTACCTTGTACATCTTCCAAAATGAATTTAAGCTGTAATGTTTGGTTTATGTAAAAGACTACTCCATTTCCTTTGTTTGCAAAAACACATTCTACACCCATACTTCTATTCTGAAAAGGTCTAGTCTGTTTTTTATATATATGAATCTCTTGAAGACAAATAATTCCATATTAAGGATTTTTTTAATCTTTTCCCCCTTTTCTGGGTTGAATTCAGTCCATTTACATTCCAAGTAATCATTTTCAGATTCGCTTTAACTGTTTCATTGTGGTGTCTTATATTGTTATTTTTATTTCTTCTTAAGAACTCTCAACCATTTAGACATCGCTTTCTGTGATCAGTTTAATCTAGCTCAGCTCTGACATTTTTCTGGTGGTCATATATATGATGTCATATAAATCACTCTCTGCTTAAATTCTGGTGTCAGAGACAATATTTATTTTCCCTTTTCTGAATATAATTTCCATGTAGACGTTTTAATTGTTTAAATCTTGAAGCCACCAAATCTATTTCTTATTTCCAATCCAAATTGCCACTTAGTTTAATCTTCAGTTTTTGAGTGCCATGCTAGCCATCTTTCTTGGCACTTATTTTCATTTTCCAGTACTATTATCAATGAAAACTGCGCTTCTAGTATTTACCATGCAAATTGTTTGCACTTACTTGAGAGTAATAAATCACCAACCAGGGTGGGGGTATTCCTTTGCTCTTCAACATGGGCCATAGTATGATAATACTATCATTTGATAGTATTATGAATCTTGAGAAGCTCTGTCTAGCTGACCTTAATGAATATCATGATTCCTCAGCTTTGCAGTGACGAACATTGCAATTTCCAAGGCACACATCTCTACCACATGGCTCCCAAATCCACTACTGAGCTGCAGGGTTATCCGTGAGACTGCATTTCTGTCCTTTTGGAATCCTGCCATCTCTTTTAAGTATAGCTTTATATACTTAAAAATAATAATAAATCCTGTAAAGCTAGAGCAGCATGTGAATCATGGTGCTAACCGTCAGCCATCTTGGCCAGAGTCCAGCTAATTGTCTGACAGTAATCAGAATTTTGATCTGAAAAGTATAGATTCTGTCTTCAAATGTGGTTCACTTTGATTTTAGTATTGGCTTTTCTGCAGGCTCCACAGTGGAAGGTTACAAACAAAATGGGGGAAAAGGGGTGGACAGGCAGGTTGGAAGGAGGTACAGACTGAATATGTTTGCCAAAGTAGGAGCATAGTTACAAGGGAAGGCAGAGGAACAATGCTAAATCCTGTTATTAGTCATACTTGAGTCTCTTTTAATACCTTAAAGCACTAGTGACAAAAGCAGTTTTAAAATTTTAGTTTGATGTAAGCCTTTGCTGAAGCTTTTTCTAATCTACAATAGCCAACCTGTTTTATATTAGATTTCTTCTAACTTTTTAATAATAGCAGCTTTCCTATAATCTAGTAAAGATTATAGCTAGATAATTCAGGCAGTAGGAATACTTGAAAGCACTATACAAACATAGTGAGCCCTCCACCTTCACAGGGATTAGAGGCACAGGATCCCCATAAAAGTGGTAAAAACATGAATAAAAATCATGAGCTTTTTTTAAAAAACCTGAGAACATTTCTCTAGGAATCCCTTGGTCCTCCAGTGTGATTCTGTAAGCAACCTCTGGTGGAAGTGGGCCATAGAGTCACACTGGAGGACCTAGAGATTCCTGCAGAGGACATAATTTGTCCATGGCAGGGGCAAAGAGGGTAAGAATTTTATTTAGAAATAAAATAACCTGCAAATAATCAAAACCATAAGTGCTGAAGCCATGAAAGTGGAAGGCCTAGTGTATTAATTTACAACTTGTGTTCATATGGAAATTCTGGCAGGTGCAGCTTTTTGAACTGTGACATAGCAAATGTTTTTGTGTAAAAAGCATTTTTTGTTCATGTTGGAAGGCTGTTCCCTACCCTTGTGTAGGTTCTGTCATTTCTTCTGGATTTTCTTGCGATTGTAAGGTCTTAAGAACTTTAGAAAGAAGTCCATACACTGCAAGCTTCTGCTTAGCAGAACAGAATGTGTACTCTTGGCGAGAGATGGGAATGAGATACATAGGATAGTACCTAATGCACATATTCTTGCATAGGGTGCTATACTCAGAATGTAGCATATGTTTTCATATAGAGAAGAGCAAAGAAGTATTGTTCTACTCTTTACTGCCTGAGGAATGTATCAAGTCAGGATGTTCCCTCATTTGGTCTGCTGTGATGCAGAAGAGTAAAATCATAGACTATTTTCGCAGAAGATAAGTGTGCCATTTTTCACATGAGTTTCTTTGTTGCTGGAAACTGTAATGAGCCACTTTTTCACAGGTTCTCCACTTTATTATATTGACTGCTGTACTGTCTCTGTTGTTAGTATTCCCAGACAGACTCCTCTAAGCAGCTCTGGAACCCTCCTCAGGTCCAAGGCCCACTGGGAAAGATTATGCCTGTGAAGCAGCCCTACTATCTTCAGGGCCAAGATCCCCTCAAACTGTTTGAACAGTCATTGCAGCCTCCCCTCATGCAACAGCAGCAGCCTCTAGAGAAGAAAATGAAGCCTTTCCCTATGGAGCCATATAACCAGAATCCCTCAGAGGTCAAGGTGCCAGAATTTTATTGGGACTCCTACGGCATGGCTGATAACCGGGTTGTGATGGCACAGCAGCAAGCAAACATGGACCGCAGAGGGAAACGTCAGCAAGGAGTTTTCCGCCCAGAGCAGGATCCAGTGTCTAGAATGAGTTTTGAGGTAAATGATTTACTTACTTGGTTTGCTTCAGACAAAAGTAATGGATAAACAACTGTTTCTTCTGTCCCCAAAACTCATTTAAAATTGTGGTAAGGTGGGAGTATTAGTGCAGTGCACGTACTACCCATTACTGCCATGTTCTAAGCATTGTGAATAAGAAGCGCTTACTCTTCTGGCTTCTTGGTTGTAACTACTATCCAGTGTTATAAACATGGCTTATTTATCTGCATATATACACCAATAACTGATATTCCTTTGCAAAATTGATTGGCTTGTTTTGATAATACTTTTTTTGCTACAGATGAGTCAAAAACAGACCATCAAACTTCACAGGCCCTTTTCCAGGCCATGGAAGAGCCTTCCCCACACACAGATTTCTGACAGTTTGAGATAACTGCAGCACAATTTGCCCATCTCACTGCACATAGGACTAAAGAGGTGGAGCTCAAGGCAGGAAAGTCCCTGCATTGTCTAGATGGTGGATAGTCACTCAGTTCATAAGGCCACAACAGCATTCCTTCTTTCCTAGCAGAACTGCAGTCATGGCCCTCTTTTATCTTTTCTCTCCCCCAGACATAGTGGAAGGGCATACTGTATGCAGATAAATAGATAGATAGATAGATAGATAGATAGATAGATAGATAGATAGATAGATAGATAGATAGTCTGTTTTTTAAAAAAAGAACATAGTATATCATCTAAGAATACTGCTTTTTGCTATTTAATGAACAAGCCCATCAATAGGGTTTTAAATCTTAGTTATGATCTCCTGCCTCCCCAAATCTTTGTTTCCCTACTACTGGAATGGAGTGTTTACTCTGTCATCTTAGCAAGAGGACAGGGATAGAGCACTGTCTTGTGGAAGCTGTAAACTTGAGTTTGAGCATGAATTTGTTCCTGTGTTTTAATATCAATATAATACAGGGGATTTCAAGTTTTATTGCAGCATGCTTGCAGAAGTCAAGAAATTGTTAGACATTCCTGAAGTGTAAAGTTGAATATAGTCTGGCTGCGCCAGTAATGGAAAAGCTCCCACCTGTGCAGATGTAAGATATGACTCAACGTTGCTGAAAAATCCCAGCACTTGGCATGGGTTGCTAGGATTGTTTGAACAAGAGACCAGCAAGACTTGCTTTGAAAGAGGTTGGATAGAGGAGGCACATTTACCCTGTCATTTGTCTGCCAGTCCACGTGAGTAATCTCATGGCAGATCAAAGAAATTAACATGAATCTTGTTTTTAAAAATAAAAAAATAATAATCTAGGAATGCCATTGGCCTAACACTGAAGCAAGAAGCAAGCAACAGCTGATGCATTTGCTTGTACTTGTTTAGGGTCTCAAATTCATGGAAGTAATCAAAGCACACACCCATTAAAAAAAACCAGCTTAACAGCAGATTGCCCACAAAAGCCCAGTTGAGATCATTTGCATCTCTGAGTATGCAACTCTCTCCTGATGGAAGCTGGCCATAAAAATAGCCCTGACAGGTAGCTCTGTCAAATAACAGAAGACAGACACAAACAGCTTCCATGTGTTTTTACTTAATCACCTTTTGCTCTGGTGTTGCTTTGCCAGTTAAGGTGCCACTTGTGCTTCAGCCTAGTTTGTAGTATTGCACTTAATCTCTTCCTTATAATTGTAGACCAAACCAGGAGTTCAGTTATTGTGTGTTAGTAGTCGTAAGGAAGTAGCTTTATTGAGTTAGATCTGTTTTCTTTTCTTCTTTAATACTTGCGTACCAGGGTCCACTGGGACTACAGAGCAGAAGGAACTTTGGTTTGTCTTTGAGGAGTGAGGCCAAACAATATTTTATATGCCTGAATATTTATGTATTTTTAGGTTAGTTTCACTAATCTTCAGTGTGGACCTTACTCAACTACTGTGGATTTGAGTCATTAGAAGGAGCAATATAAGATCAATGTTGAGTAGTGGGAAACAGGTGAAAGAAGCAGCAGGGATGTGGAAGAGCCAGGAACGAAGAACTCTGTCCAACAAATGATAGAAACCTGTCGGATACTTAGTATGTTTGAGTTTCATGCAGATGGTGAATCATACCACAAATTCACCCAACTATGATAATGAGAATAAAGGAATGTCTTGCACTGCGTATGCTCTGATTCTATCTGCTACTTGCAAAACTGCAAAGATTGCAAAGATACTGGACAATGGAATAATAAAATGCCTTAGTTTGTTCATGTTTATTATGAAGGTGATCAAATTATAAATGTAGACTCTGTAGCTTTTGCCATCTGTAAATTCCAACTTAATGGGGAAGAAGAATGGCTTCTAAAGCACAAAAGAACAAGTTAAGTTTGCTTGCCTCAACATTTCTCTTTTCTCCCCTTCGTTTTTCTTCCCCTGCTTCTTTACCTTTGTGCGCCACTTTTGCATGCTAGCATATCTGTCCTTGCACTCTCTTTTCTTGTACTTTAGCCTGCCTTGCATTCCTTTTGCTTCTTTGGGCACCTTTCTGTTACTGCTGCCTCCTTGCTTTTACCTTCTGGTTTTCTTGCTTTTTCTTCTTTCCTTGCTGCATCTCACTGTGCTCCTTTCTGTCACTAGGACCCCAAGAGCTCCCCTCTGCTTCCTCCGGACCTGTTAAAGAGTCTGGCTGCCTTGGAGGAGGAGGAAGAGCTGGTTTTCTCTAATCCTCCTGATCTTTACCCAGCTCTGCTGGGGCCTCTCGCCTCTCTTCCTGGACGAAGCCTCTTTGTATGTATTTGACTTAATTCTGCTGCTTCTCACTCTAATTTTGGCATATCTTTTTTTTTTAATTTTTATTTTCTGCAAGGTCAGTAGGATACATGAAATCCATGATCCTTGCTAAACCTTTTTGAGACATTGAAATACAGGAAGAGCTTATAGGGTGAGGATAATGGAGATCTGCTAGGGGGAAGGAAACAGATTTAATGCAGTTATAATATGCCATTGATCCTGGGGTTGTTCCGTTCTGACCCAGCACTTGGTTCCTTAAATGCTCTGGAAAGAGGACCATTATGATATTCCCCTGCCTAACATTGGTTCTCCCCACCCCTACCCCCACCTGTGAGTCATCTTAACTTTCAAGGTTCACTGCATGGTGCATGAGAGGAATCTGCAGCTGCTGGCCAGCTGCAGCACTAGAATAGAAGAACCGTTACAGCTGAACATGCTCCTACCACAGAGCTCTTTAAGTGGGCACAGTCTCAAAGTCAGAACATCAGGACTCTAGGTGACCCATATCCTTATCTCTTGGCTTGCTGAGAAGTTAAGCTTTATGCCTGTCTTGTGCAAAACTATATAGGCTCTCTTTTTCAGAGTGTGAATCAACAAGCCATCATCTTAAGAGGAAGTCAGAGGTTGGAAAAGAGAAGTAGTTTTTAGTTTTGCACATGCTTAGTGAGTTGTGATGATATGAAGTGGTATTCTTGTACATCTCACATCATAGGTCTAGAATATAAAATGCAGGGTATATACATGCCATCTATTAATCCCTCTTTTGAGGAATCCACAAGTTGCTTGAGCATTGCCTTGTAGCATCTGCAGAGACAATCCATTCAGCCCACTGAAGATGCTTGAGATGTCTGAAAGCTCATATCAGCCGATACTAAGAACTGCTTTTCTAGATCATATGAAGGATCCATATAGTTTTCTCTGCAACAATCAACCACCAGATGCCTCTGGTAGCCCACAGTTTCCCCATCTCCACCATCTGGTACTCAAGAGTATACTTCTTTGCACTTGATGAAAGATTAATTATTGATAGATATATCCTCCAAAAAAGTAATTCTTTTGGTGTGATAGGTTGCCACATGAGAAAATTCTTTGTATCTGAAAAACAGACTGTCAGATGTGCTTTGTATGGTATTTGTGCACTGGTATGACAAGAGGAGAAGTATATTAAGTTTAATGCTGCTGAGCGGGTTGGAGCAGCGTACTTAGATAAGGGGCTTGCTTGCTTTTGTTTTGCAAGTCAAACAGAATATGTCTGGTAATAGTCTAAGAGAGCAGACTCTTTGATGCTTGGATGAAATTTCAAAAATTGCTTTTCCAAATGCCCATCACAAATTTAAAATCAGAGTATGATTGCTTGTGTTGTGGAAATGTGACTTTTTAGTTCCCAGAGTGCCAGTCCTGCTCATTATAACATGGAAGAAAGGCACTCAGAATTCTCTTCTCCTGTTGGTTGGTACATCATCTGCTTCTCCAGGCTAAGCTTTGTCACAGGTTGCTGGGAAAGATAACGTGAGCCAGGTAGTCCTGTGGGGTCTAGGAAACAAGAGGTCAAAATCTTGGTAAAATTGTGAAATATTACAGCTTTCATGAGGAGATGGCTTGAAAAGTACCTCTTCCTAGGTGGTGTCCAAAGCCTATGAGCTGTTCCACCTCAGTGTTAGCTGTTACCAGGGATCTGATGCTTTGGTTCACCAGCCACAGAACCAAAGAGATTTTTTGAGTATTTATGGCCACCATACACACCACTAATAATAGTTTGGGACTTTTGACTGTCTTATTTAAATTAACTAACTAGTAATTGGGCTAGGGCATGCCACTAGCTTTCAATAACCCCAGCATACAGGGTGGTTATGTAGACTAAGATAGTGAGATGTTGCAGTGGTGAGTTTTGTTCCATAGTTGCCTCATAACAAACAGATGGTGTCCTTCTCTTAGCAGAGGAAACTGGGAATCAGCAGAGCCTTGCAGCTGGAGGAAGGGGATGGAGCAGTGATAATCACAGATTTTTCATCTGTCCTGCAATTCCCTAGCACCACCATAAACATTTTTTCTGAAGGATCCCCAGTGGAATAGAATAGTTTGGGGGTGCAGAAAGGAAGCCTTACTGAGGATAATTGGCAGAAACTTTTTTTCAACTGTGGGAGCCTCTACTTCACAGAATTCATATTCTATGTCTGTGCAACTCTGGATCCAAGCTGATAAGTGGGGAGTGCTTTGTGGATGGGGCAGTTAATGCAGTTACATATGGAACTGTATAGAGAGATATCAATTTTGCTTACTGCCATATTTATTACTATGTTATTCATTAAAATAACAAAGCTAGTTTCCTTTTTAAAAAAAAAACGCCATAAGTGGCATATAATTGAATGTTTTTGATTGCAGGGAGAGTGAGATGGGTTGTAGAAGTTGAAATTTGCAGAGACAGTCAAAATGGCCTGTTCTGATAGGATTTATTGTGTTGGATTTACATTCTGCTTTGAATTCCAGGCAGCATGTGGATTGCTCCAGAATGCATCATGATACTTTGACTAATAGTTAAGACTTTTTGAAAATCTTTATTTCCCATCCAGCCAATCCATATTCAGAAGTTACCCCATTTCTAGCAAGAAGAACTGTATTATGACATGTATAAATCAAGCAGATTGAATGTCTATGTATAACAAAGAGCCATGCAAAATCCTCACTGTATTTCCCACTCTAATACATACTTTTGAGCACTCCGTGACAATTATGAGTATACTGGCTTCATGCAGAAGAGTCATCTCAGTGAATTACAGTGCCTAACACTGTCTTTCTCCTCTCTGATTTTCTGAAGAAGTCGCTGCTAGATAAACCATCAGATCTGATGCCTCAATCACCATCTTTCCTGTCCCTCACAGGCTTCTCTCTTAATCAGGTAATTAATTGAAAACACATTTTAATCTTTTTTTCCCTGATGTATAGGGCCATTGGTTCAGATGTTACTTTTTTTTTAATAAGGCATACTTTTCATGAAAGTCGATAAAATCGTACCTATGCATGGTGTGAATTGCCTCAGATTGCAGGTGGTACTCTGGCTGCGAGTTGCTGCTCTGTACAGCAGCATCAACAGCCTCTGCATAATGCAGATGGTTCTAGGCTAAAACCTGTGATATGTTAATTCTCTGTGTGCAAAACAGGTGAAGCTTTTGTTTTCACTGCCTTCACATTTTATACTGTGGCTAATATTTTTCTCATCCACCAATCCTTTTTTTCCCCAGTTGCTTATCTAATCTGGCCTTCAGAAGGACAGTGTATGCATGTTGAACTAATTCTAGTAGTTGTCAAGAGGAGCTTCCAAGTCAAGTGCCACTGTGCCACACACAGCAAAAACAGAGTTTTCTTATTTATTTATTTATTTCATTTCGTTTCATTTTTCTCCTTTAGCTCCTGATACATGAATTAATATTTGAGAAACTCTTCATTCCAAATATGTGTAAGAAAAAGAACTACTTGCTTTTATAGGAGCCGATTCCCTATATTTCTATGTGAACGTTACTATCCTAGGTGTACCTTTTAGGGAGAAATAATTCTGCTGCATCTTTGTATTGTGGTTATTTGAATGAATTGTTCACACCCAGTGCAGAGATGTGGTAGATTCTTCCCCTGAAACAAAGAATGCTGCCAGGAAATAAAAGCAGACCAGTGAATTGTATAGAGATGCAACAGAGAGCCTCTTCTGTAGGTGAATACGTGAGGTTCACAAACATCTAGTTCTTTTTACATGTTTGTTTCTTGCATCATGTTAGAAGTTCTGGATTGCCTTCATATACAGCTTTGGAAATTACTTGTGTAGAGTATTGATTTAGCCACTGTTGCTGTGATTGCTGAAACTTTATTTGCTTGTCAGCTGAAGGAAATGTTTCCTGATTCAGATACTGAGGGTAGATGGACACAGGCAAAATGATTTCATCCACCAAGGCAGCAGTTTATTGGAGTAGGTCACAGATTGCTGTTTAACCTCTCTGTGTCTTGCAGGAAAGATATCCAAACAGCATGTTTAATGAAGTTTATGGGAAGAACCTAAATGCCAGCACAAAAACAGAGGTCACTCCTTCAGTGGGTCACCAGGAGACCTCACTCTACTCTCTCTTTGAAGGTACACCATGGTCTCCGTCTCTTCCAGCCAGCTCAGGTAATACTTGTTCACACAACAAATAAACTTAGCTATGCAGTGGTCCCATGCAGGCATTGCTCCAGATCATGGTTTATGGTTGCCATGGTAACACAGAGCATACTTTGACCTTTACTTGTATAGCACATAAACAACTATGTTCTACAGCTGCTTGTTTACTTCATGTTTTCTCTCATCTTGGCTTTCCATGTTTTATGGTGCAGCAGTCTCTGGAAGCATGGTGATGATGTCTGTTGGGGTGGTTTCTTAATTCTGACATAACGCCAAACCAATGTGACTTCTTATTAACCATAGTACAACATCATGTCTGAATAGACAAACCACCACCATCTCATCACTCTGTCTCCAGAAGAAGAAATATCATCTTCTTTTATTTCATTTTTGCACAAAAGAACAAAGAATTTCAACAGTTTTCTTTTTCCCAGACAGGATTGTAAGTGATTTTATGTATTTTTCAATGTTTTTCCTGCTTGGCATTTTGGGATTTTTTGTGAAAAATGGATTTGTACAGAACTTGTACGTTTGGGGGTGTGTGTGTATTTTTTTTGTTTTTTGTTGGTTGTTTTTGTTTTTGTTTTTTGGCAAGAAAAGTCTCTGAATGCAAACAAAATCTCATATGGACTATTTTCTTGATAGGCTATCCCAAAGGTGAAGAAATGTTATTGTATCATATCTGAACTGATGATTCAGCTGAGCCGGTTCAAACTCTGCTTTGAACATATACAGTTATGTTCTTTGTAGTCTCTGTGTCCATGAACATACATGGATTCTAAACTTAGAATGAGCAATATCTGCATTTTCTAACATAAAAGCTTACCATTTGAAACTGTAGCCCCTCTTCAGAAAAAAAAAGTACCTATAAGCATTATCTTGAAGAGCAGGGCAGGTGTTCTCATACTGTCACATTATCATGGGAAATTTTCTGTAGAGCAGTGTTTCTAAACTTTTGGTCTTCCAGATGCTTTGGACTTCAACTCGTAGATATCCTGGCCAGGATGACCAGTGGTTAGAAATCCTGGAAGCTGAAGCCCCAAACATCTGTAGGAGCAAAGGATGACAGCTGCTTCTGTAGCATCTTCCCTCTTCTGCCATCTTTAGGCTTTTTTTCTTTCTTTAGTTTCCAGAGCTCCCCCCTTTTTGTCAGTATCCTGGTTATTTCTCAGAATTACAGAGCTCCTTCGCCCTCCTCCACCTTAGGCCTATGGCACAGCAACCTCTTTCAAGGAGTGTTATGGGTGGAACAGAAAGTTCCTAGCTAGAGAAGATCTGATTGCTTCTTTCTCAAAAAGCATCTTTATGCTCTCTCATGCATGATTCTCAGCCATCTCTTTGGAGCTGAAGGATATTTCTACATATTTTTATCTGTCCTCGTTTTGCAGAGAGCTATTGTTAACTGATACAGAGCTCTATCCTTTGGACTGCCAAGTCATGCTGAAGTTTTCACCAAATGTGCATGGTCCACAGTCATCCCTCATGTTGAGAACTATTTTCTGGCGTTAAGGCATGTTGGCATTTCTTGCTTGTTTGGACTTCATCTTTTGGGTATTTTGGGGCCCTGGACTTTACTTTGATACAGAAGTCTTGTGTCCAGCTCAGCAGATGAATGCAGGTCATATGAACAGTCTTAGATTCCACATATTTTGCCATTTAGGTAGAATATTCATCTTAATTATGAACCTTATGTTCTGATCTAGGCTTACCATATATCTCCATTAATATAAGATGTCTTTATGACTATGTATAGCTGTTCTTCACAGTGTTGTTTCTGACTTTCTCTTAAACCAGGTTTTATTTTCTTCTGTGAAGGGCAGTAGTGAGCATTCACTCCACATGGCAAACTTACAGAGAGTAGTAAACTTCTGTCTGAATAGGACAGCTAAGGATGCTAACTCCATGGCAGTTCTCAAAAAAATGTATCATGTTTGTCCACAGTGATTTTTTTTTAAATGTGTTGGCTTGTTTCTGCCACTGAGGCCTTCCACAAACTATTCCAGAGACCTTTCTTCACTACTGGGGCTTCCTTTTCAACAGAACTGTTCTTAGCATATTTTTTTGTTTGTTCCCGGTTCCACTTGCAGTCTCCTCCAGGTATTTTAGCTTGCCATTCTCCTGTATATGTGCTGCACATAGGCATCATGGAGAAGAAGAAGGAAAGAAGCAAAAGTTGCTTACCTGTAACTGAGGATCTCCAAGTACTCAGCTGTGCGGTTGCATACCCGTTGTTTTCTGCTGCAAACGTCATTTTGTCACTTGGCTGCATTTTTTAGAGAAAGAATTGAACAGGAATGGTTTTTGTTCCTAGCGGCAAGGTGTTAGTTCACTTTTCTTTGTTTTAAGGGAGATGGTTTATACAAATGCCAAGTTTTCTTACTAATTATGTAAAGTCTCAAAAGTGTGGAACACTTTTGTTGGATCTCACAGATGGCCCTTCAGAGATTATTAGCGGTTACAGCTAAGCAGCCTGCTTTTTATCAGTTCTTAAGAACCCATAAATATACTGCTCCCCTTACCGCTTAGATTTTGCTAGCTTATCTGTTGTTTTATTTTATGTTGTTTTCTTTTGCACATTAAAGAGATGCTTTGACTTTTGTTCTCCAAAATTCTATTTGCCAGATCATTCAACACCAGCTAGCCAGTCTCCTCATTCTTCTAACCCAAGCAGCTTGCCAAGCTCACCTCCCACTCACAACCACAATTCTGTTCCATTCTCCAACTTTGGACCCATTGGGACACCGGACAACAGGGATCGGAGGGTAGCAGATCGATGGAAGACTGATAAGCCAGGTGAGATGAAGGGATAATTGCACCATGTATAATTTGAGTGGTTTGCTGGATATATAATTGCACCATTTGAGTGGTTTGCTGCCCTTCCTCTCTTTCAGCAATGGGAGGATTTGGCCTGGACTATCTCCCAGCAACATCTTCCTCTTCAGAGAGTAGCTGGCATCCAGCCAGCACTCCCAGTGGCACCTGGTCAGCTCATGGCCCATCAATAGAGGATTCATCAGCTGTGCTTATGGAAAGCCTGAAGGTAGGATGAGTATTGGAATGCAAGAGCAAAAAGCATTCTGCTGATCACCTAGAAGGTGGATTTTGCTGACTATTAGCTCTAACGGCAAAACCCTCTAACACTAATAAAGTGCCCTGTTTTGGGATTCTTGCTGTTTGGAAAACATAGTGCAGATATGTTGCTGATTGAAACATATTGGGTGAAACCGTAACTACAGGTTTAGACTCAGTGTCTAGCATGCATCCTGATCATTTAGCACAGAGATATGCTGTTATAGTGCAGAGAACTCAAATTCATGGACCTCCTTTATGATTTAAAGGGATTATTTTAGCTGCTTTAAAAATGCTGTCATTTTGGCAACTGATTTTAAGGAGATATATCTTAAGCTAAGAAAAGTTTGGAAGACCAACTACATGGGCTGTGCCCATCAACTCACTGTCTTGTAAGGAGAGGCATCCTTCAGTTGTGTCCTTCAGTTGCGTCTCTACAGGGTAACAGAGAGCCAGGGCAGAGTTCCTTCTATTGGTCATTCATACAAAAGGCTGAGGTACATGATAAGAGGAGGGTTCTGCTGAAGTCTAAGTTTCTTACCCTGCAAATAAACTATTTAAAGGGGCAGACTCTTGTTTCATAGCGTAGATGAGTTAAAGAGTCCTTTGCCTATACAATGGCTTGTTAGGAAGAAAGCTGTTTATATTTGGGGTGAGGTGGGAGGGTCTCACCATTGGTCTACCATTTAAAAATAATGGTTAAAAACTGGATAAATTAGTATGAGGGTAAGCAAAGGTGTTCTTGTTTTCCATTTCTGCTTTTACCATCACCTTATGAGCTGCTGTTCTTATTTTTAGTCTATCTGGTCCAGTTCCATGATGCATCCTGGACCTTCTGCCCTGGAGCAACTGTTGATGCAGCAGAAACAAAAGCAGCAACGTGGGCAAGGTGCCATGAATCCACCACACTGAGAATGAAAGAGGATGGCAACCTTTGCAACTGAAAGCTCCATATTATCATGGCATGTTGGGTTTGCAGGACTGTCCCACACAGTCCTGTGCGTGTGGCAGCCCTCTCTTCTGTTCCTTGCCGTCAGGAGGGCGTAAGTGCTCCACCAACCCACTGAGTGTGCACGAAAATGTCTGCAGTGCAATGGAAAACCAACACCAGGAACTCTCCCGTCTCTCCAGGGCCCTCTGGAGGGAGAGAGGGACTGCTGTTTGTCTCACAGTAACCCGATATCACCGCCTCTCACCTTCTCCATCGTGCATGTCCCCAGCCATGTGGGAAAATTAAAAGCTGAGAACGAAGAGCAGATGGGAGAAGCCACTGAGAACTTCTCGATCCTTCTCCTCAATTTTGGGGAAACCAATAGGAATCTATTACTGATAGCTTTGCTGACTGAGAATGTAGTTGAAATTTATTCCTCAACATCTAAATTTCTAATTATTACTATCTCAGTAGTAAGGTCACACTGAATTCTTCCATACACAGATGTGCTTTGTAGTCAGTGTGTAGCAACCCCTCCAGTTGCTGGTGCAGCCAGAAGTGGGTGGTGGTAGGTTGGGTGGGGGGGTAGTTTTTTTCCCTCTCCTGGATCGGATAAGGAGTTTTCATGAAGGAGAATCTGGGCCCATCAGCACCACTTCCACCTTTTCCTCAAAAGCTATCTCTGGAAGCCCCCAAGTGGGTGAGTGTTTCCAGTTTGAAGTGCAGTGGCCACTGCAGAGCCCCCCAGCAGGGCAAGCAAGCCACTCCTATGGGGTTTTAAGTTAAATGGTTCCGATTCCTGTACATTTTATGATAGCGTAGTGATCAGCCTCATGAAATGGCAAGCTGGTCTGTGCAGTCACAGCCTGACTCCTTTATGTAGGTAGGTAGAAGCTTTCTGTCTTCCTCCCTCCCTCCCCCACCTCCTTTTTCTTCCTTCCCCTCACCTTGCTGGTTGCTAGTAGTACTATTCTTCATATACAGCATCCCACAGAGCTCTAGCAGGATAATGGGGAGCAAAGGAGTTAGTCTAGACAGGACGATGTGTGCAAACCTTGCCCCTTCAGAAGGTGTGTGCCCACTCCACAAACTTGCACACACCTGCAGGCACAGGGTTCCAATGCTGGAATAGAAGTTCAAGGCAACAGAGGACATATGATGTGGAACCCACGCACAGAAGTCAACAGTCCCATTTGCTCCTGCAAGGGCGCAGAAGAGGGTCAAGGGTTCTACTTGGTATTTATTGATCAGAAGACAGACAGCAACTCGTCTTCTTCTGGCATAGGACACCATTTCTTTTTGTTTCCCAGGGTAGCTATGGAAACAATCTAAATGTTCAGAACTGCTGCAGTTGCAGGGATGTGTGTGTGTGTGTGTGCGTGCGTGTGCGCGCACGTCAGTTCAGGATCTGTGAGCCAGGAAACAGCTGCAGAGCAAAGCACATCCAGGGTCCACAAGTGACGCTGGAGTTGGAGAGCAGCCACAAAAAGACTTTATATAAAGGGAAGCTGAATGCATAGTGCTCTCTTTCTCTCTAGGATAGGAACTGGACCCCATATGCCTCCCCATGCTAGCAGTGTTGCTGCTAACCATGTTACCCTCTTTAAAAAACAGAAAGTCTCGAGGATGAAGTTCCTGTCCCAGTTGTGATGTTAAGCTGAAACCCTCTGTGCTTCTTTGGCTCCCTGCCCCTGCTTCCATCCCATCCTCTTCTTCCAGTTTGTGTATTTGAGCTGTGCACCTAAGCAGCTGCAACATTCCAGTGTTTGAAATGCCACTGATTCTTGCACCCTAGACAACCTAACCAGGTTCACCATCTCACTCTCTCAGCAGTGCCAGAGTCCCAGCCCGTAGGCTCCCATTTCTGCATGAGAAATCTGGTGTTTGGAATGTTTTCTTTTAAGAATCTTTGGGGCAGGGTTCCTTCTTTCCCCTCATATACCCCTCACCCCACTGTGTCAGGAGCCTCAAGGGAAAAGGAACCCCCAGCAGAGAAAACTGGTTTGTGTCGTAAAGCTTCTTTTGTGTTTTTGTCTGTCTGTGCGAGACCTGCAGCTGCTGAACTCAGCTTTTGCCTTTAATTAAACCATGTTCTCTACAGCCAGCCTTGTGTAGTAACATCATCTTTAATCACCGAGCTGCCATTAATGAAATCGGTGATTTTTTTCCCTCCCCATTTCACAAGAGATTCCACACTAACAAGATCTTCATTTGCTCAGAAGTGACATTGGTTTATCAGGTCTTAGAAGTTCGGGTAGGAACTGCACACATAGGTGATAATAGAGCATGATATACAAGGCTGCATTGTCAATGGCACGCCCAAGACCATCTGTTGGGACTTGCTGTATACTGTTTCAATTAGGGAGGATGATGGAAGAGCTGGGGCTGACATGTTAGAAGGATAAATAAGAGAAAAAATAGCTGTCTCAAAACCTCAATATTTTCACATGTGGAACAGGGTGGGAATTTTGCAACTCTCCAGATGATGTTGGAATGTACCTCCCAACAGCCTTAGCCAGGTGAAAAATGCTAAGAGTTGTAGGCTTAACATCTCAAGGGTTACATGATCCCCCACTCCTATACAGAGATAACCATCTGGAAATGATGTAGAATAATTGTGAAACCTCTTCCTAAAATGGTATTTAATGATTTGTGTGGATCTGAGTAATAACAGAAATAGCATGGTAAAGAATAATAATGTTTTATACAGAAATCAACAAAACTGCAGCTGGAGGGTAGTGGAAAGCTAAAACATGAGTCCTATGACGTTTTTCAGTAGTTGAATGAGCATTTCAAAAGGGAGTTTCCGTTATCCTAAATCTCTGCAGAACGACTGAGCTAACGGCAGACTGTCATTGCCTGTTGCAGAGTGAAGCCACTCCAGTTGATGTTGTTCCATCATTTGAGTCTTTTAGCTAAGGCCATTTCCACACTGGATTCTTACAGCACAATTATTCCACTTTCAACATCCTATGGAATCTTGGGGTTTGCAGTTTTGGGAGGGTTGAAAGTGGAATAATCGCGCTATAACAATCTAGTACGGAAATGGCCTAAGATTCCGAAATTGCAATCAGAATCGCATGCATGTGCCAATTAAAGAATTACCATACAGCTTCTAATTAGTTGTTTCTTTTCCCTGCTAATTCTACTTATCAAAGCAGAAGGCAGGAAAACACATGAGAGAAGCAAAGAGTGTGTCATCTTGGGCAAGTGAAAGTGTGTGGACACTATCATGGTAACTCTACAAGAGCTATGGAATGCTCTCTTGAATTTTACATTATTTCAGAGGTGCAAATGGACAGCTGTCACTCTTCTACTGTGGTCCCGGCTCTCTGTTTAGATAAGAAAGAGCTAATGAACCCAGTGTGAATCACAACTGAAATTCATGAAAGCACCCCCCCATCATAAAGGCTCCAGTTAGCACAGATAAAGGCTTTGGGGTATTATAATGAAATAAACTGCATTGAAAAAGCATAAGAAATATCTGAGTTCATTGGGCTTGATCTAGTTATACTTCACATTGAGGATCTTTGCTGTTGTACTCTTCAACAAATGCCTTGGGGAAAATGCCAACTTTTCCATTGCATTTGCCTTCTAGCCACTCATCATTCACTGGAAAGATAAAATAACATTAACAGGTATAAGTGAAAAAGTAGTTTGTTAATTAATGGTGAGATTCAGTAAAAGATTGCACTGTGACATGTAGCACATTATTTGTGAACTAGAAATCATGATATAAAAGAGAATGGGGTTCTTGTACAGTGTTAGAGCCATGGAGGAAACAGAATTGTGGTAGCTGCTGTGTTTCTTTTTCTTAGCCTAGCATGACTAGCAGCATTTAACTACAATTCCTCCTAATACACAACGACAGAAGATACAGAAGTCTTGCCCTTCTCTGGAGTGTGCATATCGGTACCTTCCTGCTGTTTGAACAAGAATGGAGGAGAATCAAGGACCAGTATAATTCCTGATGCTCATCAAAGGCTAAGAAGAAAAAGAATCTGTGCCTTCAATACATTTAAGAAGTTATTGGGGGCAAAACATATTTTTACACTGGTCAGCTGAGATAGTGCAAAAGCAGGATAGTTTTAAGACTGCAGAAAAATGGAGTATCTTTTGAAAGATATAGAAATGCTTTATTAACAGACTAACCATCCATTCATGTTGCTATACCTTTAACACTTGAAAACACAGTCTCTCAGTCCTAATTATTTCTAGGGAGGGAACACATATTCTCTTGGAGACTGTACTGCTAAAGATGTGGTGGTTGGGCTGAGCAGATTTGGCACCCTGGCTCTTATTAGTGCCAGCCCGATCTTTATTCATATCTGTTATTTGAGAGTCAAAATGAAAGGATGATATTAAATGAAATCACTGGCAGCATAAATGGTGAAAACTCAACAGTAATACTGGAGAGGGACTTGGGTGCTAATGGAGTATCCTTGGCTAGCTAAGAACTGGATGAGGAAGTCTTGAGGGCCAGATGTATGTGAGTATAATAGAAAACATAGCAAAAGGTTTCCTTTCCCCTGAAAAACCTAGAAGACATGATATATAAATTGGAAGATTGGAACTGACACATGAAAGTCCTCCAGAGCTAGATAAAGGGAAACCCACAATGAAAAATAACTTGGCTTCAGCACTGTTGCAGGAATCCGCTTCCTCATTTCTTAGAAGGCACCTGAACTAAACGGTGGATCAGCTTTCTGGATTATTTGTGTATAGCTTGCAAAGATGAGAGAGTTTTCTGCTGAGTCTTCTGAACAGCAGCTACCTTCCCCTACTTTAGAACTAAGACCTAAACCCAACTGCTGATCCCAGCTAGAATGGATCCATGGAATAAATGAGATTTACATAAGTGACTGATGTTCAGCAATGGATTTGGCAGGCCTGCTCTCACAGGGAGCAACAACTGGATATAGGTCTAATTTAGCATATTATAAACAAAAGTTTCTGTGTATGGAGTACTTGCACATCATGGTGGGTCTTAGTTCTCTTCTTTCCACTTTTACCTGATATCCAAAGAGGAGGAATTTACAATTCTTTGTAATGTGTTCCTAAATCAAGATGCCATTTTCCTTTCTCATTTTCCTGTGTACCAACTTAAGCCAAATCTTGCACCTCCTCTTAATAGTCCCTCAGTTCTCTTGGCAGTATGTGTGGTAAAATGCCAAAGCAGCGTACAGAATTCTATTAACACAAGCTTTTTCTCATCAGAAGCCAAAGCCTGTTCTGCTTAAGGTAAACAAACATCTATTAAACCCACTGCTGACAGAATCAGTGGTGGTTCATCAAGCTACAAAACATGGCTGGGTCAGTAAATGAAGAGAAGTGTTAGGGTGACAAGACCCCAAAATTTCCAATATTAGAAATATAGATGACACTTGGGCAAAAGCTGAAAACAGAGGTGTCTACAAGAAGTCCAGTCATGCATGCTGGGGCTAACATTTATCTGGATTGCACCTCAAATGCCTGCCTGTCCCTTTGAAATACCAAACTTGATCCAATTTGTAAACAGGCAACTCTGTTTATCAGGGTAAGAGAAAGATAATGAGGGGGAACCCAGAAGCAAAAGGCAACAGAAACTGCAGGAGTGTGTTTTTTTTTTAAGGTGCCCATTATTTTATAGGACATTAAGGGTCTAGAGCTTCAAGTATTGTCATGCAGTTAGGAGGCAATCACAGAACTCATTGCCAAGTGTTGGTGAGAGAAACATGCCTGCAGTACCTTCTGGGAAAGGGGTGCTATAGCTTTTTGCTTTTAGTACATGCTGCTTAAGCTTAGCAACTTTGATCATGCTTCATAGGGATCGTGGTCATGAAGTACTTCATTAACATATGCTTAAGGAAACACCCTGAATCTGAGGGCAATTGTAAAAGTTGATTAGTTGCTGGAGTGCATTTGGATAGTTCTCCTTTAAGTAGGTAGAACTGTTTCATTTAACTGTTTAATAAGGAATATTCTGGTTAAGAACGGCACCTTGACTAGTCTCTTAAGATAGAGAAACTTGAGAGAGAGGAGGAGTGCATAACAGTTTCTCATGTATGCTTATTTGAATCCCTGTGGTTTAGGATTGATT